>CM055982.1:34830000-36030000 GCA_029531755.1 Holothuria leucospilota
TGCCATCCGTCGCCCCTAATCCTCTGGTTGGTTTTGTAACTATTCCTCCTACAAAGTATTCCTGGTAAAGTATCCTTTGTCCGAGATATCGAGTAACAAAAGTAATGTTTCTCCTTGTATGTTTCCGGTATGAGTCAATTTCGCAACATCAGAGGCAACGAGCTTTTGAGAGTGTGTTATTTTTTGCCCTTTTTGGTTGAGGCAGAGCATATCTGATTGCCAAAAAGAGAGGGTTCCAATTTGTTTCAATTTTAGTTTATCGTTACCCAATCAGTTAACGTTATGTTATTTGAATTTCTTTTTGTGAACATTTGAGACGGATTCTTTCTTCGTATAACTTTTCCTGCTTGAGTTTTTGAGTTTCTTTTTGTGTATTCTCGTTGTGTTTTACGCAACCAGTTCAGCGTTTACAATGAAACTCGCTTATAATTAAAACGACCCGAAAATATTTCTTGATTTATTTCAAGTATTATGTTAGTCCGTCTTTACATCCTGACAAGACAAAAAGGGAGTGCTACAACTACCGCAAGGTAAATGAAGTTACCAGGACAGATTCTTTTCCAATATTGATGATTGTATTGATAGGATTGGAAAGGCTTGATATGTGTCAAAGTTTGACTTATTGAAGGGTTACTAGGAACAGGAAGTTGTTAGGAAGGAGATACAACGACCAAATCTGTCGGACAATATGTACTTGAAAATGATTTAATTCTTTTCAGGCACTGCCGTTTGATTGACAGGTCTCTTTGTTCCTATTGTTAAGTCTCTGTTGACTAAACCCTTTTAATGATGATTTCCTCCTTTCTTTTCTAAGTAATCTCGAGACAAAAGCCATTGTCTGTACAGGCTTTGATGTAAAGTTTGTTTCCGCCAATGAACAAACTTTGATCAGGATTTTCAGTTAAACGACTGGCAACAAACGTTTACATGATGTACTATAATTGTGACCACACGATTTTAATACGTCACCTGCTGGAAACATTGTTCAAGCCTATACATTCTCTTAGTTTTTAGCAAATTTTCCCATTATTAAGAAACATATTCGAAAAGTATGTCTTAAAGAAAGTCTTCGCTGACTTTAAATGAAATGATATTTAGTGTGACGAATAACGACGAAAGGTTAAAATTTTACATTTTTGCATGACGGCTGGCAACGCAAAGTTTATGAGTTCAACGTTAGAAGTGTGTCTTCTCAAGGTCATTTTGACCATGCCTCACTAATCCTAGTTGGTCTAGGTATTGAGATAAGAATTTTCAGAAGAAAAGCAAGATTACTGTCGGAAACGAACATTGCTTCAAAGAGTCTAAAGAACGTTGTATCTCCTTCCTAACACCTCCCTGCTAGGAAATACCACCCTCTGAAAGTGTGTATTTTGTATGAGTATTAAGAAATTGGTGGGGGGGGGGGTAAAGAAAATCAGTTTGGAATCTTAATCTCGTTCTTATGCATCTTTTCGCTGTTTCGGGTTTGTGTGTTTTGCCTAGCCGTAACATAGCCTTGTACCCAAGTTGATATTCTTCCCAAACTTGTTGTAGCCTAGTTGAATGTCATATGAGCCCTGTTGATTGTATTGTGTGCAGCAGTTAAGTTACATACCCACCATTGTACGAGACAGTGTGGACATACATGGCATGTATCAGGGGCCAGAAAACCAATCTATAAATAGAGTGCTGCAGCGTTGTTTGGCGCATAACTGTAAAAAAAAAAGAAAAAAAAACAGTTGGATCCATATGTGTTAATCCCGTCTCTGCCATCATCACAGAAACATCAAATACACAGGAAATTACCATATAGGAAGATAAAATTCAAGGGTACAACCATGAACATGCAACACAAATCTAAACATTGTCATTTGATGCAGTAGGGGCCTATAGTTTGTTACTAGACGTTCTCTGACAGTTCCTTTACTTTGTGATAACTACTTCCTGCGTTTTTCCCGTTATCTGACTGCTTAAATGCAATTCAGGCGATCCCTACTTGTTTACACTACCACTCTTTAAAGTATTTGAGAATAATTGTACTAGATAACGGTTGGAGGAGACGCTCTCTATGCGGTTTCTGACAAGGCATGTGAATCCCCTTATCAGTCTCTTTAATGTATAATGACTTCAGAAGTACCTTTGCCACGGGTCAGGGCGAAGACGGCTGAGGATGAACCAGTTTTTAAGAGTTGGTTACAAGAGACGACGCCAAAACCCGAGTATTTTGAGCCATACCGTGGCTCTGGATATTACCTTATACCAGTGGTGTAACGAGTTTGAGTCACTAATTTTCAAAAGGGAAATGACTCGAGCAAATGTATCATAATTTTCCTCATAGAAATAATACAATGACTTGAGTCACTGACTCGACTCGAGTCACATTGAAAGTTGTAAATGACTCGACTCGACTGCAAAACTGAGTGACTTGTTACAACACTGTCTTATACTTACGTCAAGTTAACAAAACGTTTATAAATGCATGCAAAGACTTCATGTACAAAAAAAGTAATTCAACCACAAGCTTGCTTTCGGATGGTTCTTCGGCTCGCGATTCTACGGTTTGGTGCGATCAGTCTAGGAAAATACTCGCGAATGTTCGTATGGTCGCTCTAGCTCAGAAATTTGGTTACGAAGTATAGGTATTTGTGGTCTTCGCTAACTGCATCACTCGGAAGCTGGTCCGGCAGACTACACGGTTCGCGTATGAGTTGAGGTAATTAAGTAGGAGACAGGTCAGCCACGTCAGTCTCGTATGTCAGGACTGGCCCAGACGATAGTGATGATTCTGAGGAAACGTTAAAACTAATAGCTTGCCCATATGATCCTGTTATTAATCATGAATCATGAACCCTTTCCTTCCCATTTCTCACAGAAATTAATAAAAAATCAGAACGGTCTTTTAGGCACCGCACGTCAATTGTAACCATGACGATTCTCGATAACTATACTCAAATAATACACAATTTCTTGAAAAATTTTCCTTCACTACGCATACTTGAAACATTTCAATAACATCAGAATTCTTTGATGAACTCTACCATGATATTTCCCATGTTTCACATATTTCAACCCTTTCAATACATCATGAGATGAAGAAAACATTTCAGTAAATCTTAACACAAATATATCTGGGAGTCCCTTCAGAGGCCCTCTGTTCATTCACACATATACATATTCACATTAGTAACAAATACATTTCATTCAAACAAACCGTACTCGTTTTAGTCATTAAACATTTTCAATGCTAATTTTGTCTTTAAAGTTACTAGATAAGTGACCCCACCCCCTGTCTCTCATTATTTGAGCACTGTCGGGAGGTCCTAGCAATATTTCTTTCTACAACAATAAAAGTCAACTTACATTAAGGATTTAACACACTTGCAATAAACGGACTTCACAGTAAGTACATAGGTGGGGCATTGCGCACGGCGCAGCCAACTATTGAGATTATACGAATCCTCGACCACGGCGTCGAAAATATTTTTTAAAGTTGTCCTCAGTGACGTCTATAGGAATATCCCTCCCGGTTTTTAGAATACCCGGTAATACATTTCCTCAGCGACACGATTTAATCTGCTACAAATTTAGTGTTCTCGATAACACATTTGGCCTTAATTTTGTCCCCTCTATGACACACCCAGAAGTTGGTCAATTCTAGCTCCTCGCTCTCAGTCCACCCTTGTTGCGAGATGTTAAGCAACTGCCCCCAAGTGTACATGACCCCACTTTATACGTGCCAGCTGCCGTTTGACTGTCTGACAAAGGCAATTTTGTTAAAAATAGCTTGTTATGCCTGGCGTGCTGTGCTCTTTACTCAACTCTTGAGCATGGGCGCAGATCCTGGTGGGGACAGCGGGACGCGTCCCCACCAATTTTTTCAGTGGTAGGGACATGATATACCATGTCCCCACCAATTTATCTTAACCAAACGCTGCATTTCCAATTTCCCTGTATTGAACTTTAGCGCAGTTTGATCAAGCATTGTGCAAATGATATGCTATAAAAGACGAGAATTATTACTATTGACACTGTTAGGCTTGACTTCTCCGCTGGAGTATTAACACATTCAGTCACGTGAAACATAATCTATACACAAGACTGGTCAATTGTAGTCAGCAAAACGGACTGAGTGCGAACAAAACAATCGTTAACAACTGACACTATGTTGGCAACTTAAGATAGCTTAACGTCCTGAAGCGTTTCCACTTTCAGAGCAGCTTTCATGTAAGTCCATGTAACTTAAATTATCACTAGTTCTCATTTTATTATATTTATCGACAGTTGTTAAATAAAGGACGGAAATCGCATTTGTCGCTGTCTATAATTGTTTTCTGGGAGAGGACCCCAGACCCATCGTATACAAAAGTCGTCTACTTGGATTATTTGTCCCCATGATTTTTTTCTGCAGACGCCCATGTATTTCTAAGCCATGACATATAAAAGGAGGTTTAGGAGCATCATTGGGTCTGGGAAGTGTTATTTCCGGCTATCTAGGAGGTATATTTGCCAAAAAATTTTTGTACGCTACGAGCGAACCCGTGGTCGCGCTCCGCTTAGATAGTATCAAGGAAGAGACATGCGTCCCCACCATTATCCAAGACGGATCTGCCCCCATGCCCTTGAGAGCAGCAACTAAAGAAGTATTTCCCCCTGGCTACCTGTCTTTGTGACAACCTACCACTGAGCATTCCCTTGTGACCGACCCACATTGTCTGCCCTACTAAAGGTACGACCTTTAGTACAACAAAGTTTGACCCATTATGCCTGATAATACACTGCTTGCACACCCTCGTGACCGAAATTATATGCAACATATATAGTTAGCATGGACATATTTACTATCATAGATCTGTACATCGGTTGATTTTGAAAGCTTGAGGCAGTGGCGTAGCTAGACTTTTTTCCAGGGGGGGGGGGAGGGCAAGCACCTAAATTTTCCGATTTGTTTTTAAAGTGTGAGCATTACTGCATTATGGAACGTTTCTACATTCTGCAATGTAGGTTGCAAACATACGGCTTACACGCAACATTTAGTGACTGGTGAGAGTAAGATTCCCTGGGAGACTACTGACGGGGAGCGCGATCATCGGTTCGCGCGGAGCGTCCCGCCAGGGGAACTTTTTGCCAAAAATACATAGATTGCAGGAAATGGCACTTCCCGTGCCTCATTACTGCATGCCTAGAATTTGCCAGATTTCAGATGTTTCATGTTTCTGAAAATTTTTAATTAGATATTTTGTTCACATCATAAAAAGGTCTACGAAAAATTGAAAATTCCGAGCCCTACCGGTATGTATTACTGTATACTGCACTATACTGTCAGCTTACTGCAGATTATGGTCAGTTGGAGAAGGAACTAAAGTAGCGTGATAACTGGCGTTTTACCGACACCCGACACATCGTTTGCGTTATGAGTGGAATTTTACGCCATACCGAGACATTGCGTGAGAAACTGATACTTCATCGCGAGAGCGAGATATTGCGCCGAAATGCGTACCTCTCACGCTGAATGCGTGAGAGTTGATAGCCCTGCAAAATAATCAACATTTCATTGTACGTAAAAATGTTTTTAAAATCTTCAATTAAATCTTAAGTATCTAAATAAAAATATGGAACACATTAAACTATGGACAGGCGGATGGGCCTATGTGGTATTCGACAGCTCAGCTAAACCTATGACATTGACTGTACAAGTGGAGGATACCTTTTCTTTTCACATGCCATGACAAAGCCCCTTACAGAAACACATACTTCTAAAAACCCGATATGTGGGCCTCTGGTCGGGTTTTCAGCACAATGTTTATTCTGGAGTTAGCACCTCCAGCACATAATCCAGAGATGCTTATCAGGCTTGTGTAAACAATGTATCCTACACAGAATTAAAGTCTATAAGATTATTGGAATTTTCTCTCTCGATACTTAGTAGTGGTGCTAGCCCTTGTAACCTCTCTGTTGTAATGCCTGAGCGTTAAGTACGACTGAATAAGGTTTAATCTGCTAAAAGACCTCTCTGCTGGAGCACTGAGGCAGGAATTAAATATTTCCGAATAAGGGTAACAATATTTGGAAAAAACATGAACAAGATTCTTATCGTTCAAGTATTTCAAGAACTTTCCTCTTGTCTTAGGTAAATTTTGGTGCCCTCTTTCTTCCACATTCGAAACATGTTAAACAAGTGATTGTAGCCTACTCTTGGAGAACATTATCAGATGATTCAATGTCATCTTTGTACAATTCTGTTAACTCCTTATGATTTAGGAATCCCTCTAAGGCCTCATTCCCTCAGCTTGAAAAAACCGCACTGTAGCTGACCATAGGGATCATGTAAAAAGTATAGCGCAAGCTATATTTTAATATTTCAGCATGAACCAACCCGTTACAGCTGTTCCGTCACCTACATTACTTATGTTACCTTCGGAGTGGGTGAACTTTAAGTGTCTGTGAGTTGTTTATCTCTCAAATGAATTACGTTGTCTCATCCTTTTAAGTTTTGAAATCTTATCTCATTCCATCCACTGCTTATCATCATAATCCAAAAAGATAAAATCAGACACTTTTCCGTTTAGCTTTACACCAGTTCCTACTAGTTGATATCAACTGGAAATTCCAAATGGATTCACAACTGGAACCTTCTCAGTACCATAAGTTGATCCCGATGGGGTCTTTACTAATAGACCCTTTTCCAAACAGCAATTACAAAGGATTGTGGGATAAACTTTTGGTGTGCGTGATTTTTTGCCACGTAAAATGACACTGACAAAATGGACGCGTACCAAACTCTATCCCTCAATCCTCTGTAATCGCTATTTGGATAAGGGTCTATGAATGTTCCTATTAATTTTCACCTATTTCCTGTCCCACATCGGATACGCAAACACACTCTGACCACAAGAAGAGCTAGAAATGATACACTTGTAAAGGCCTTCGTGCGTCCGTTTAATGCTTTACATGTGCCGGACGTTTGAAAGATTACATTATTCCGTGAAGATTGTTACTATAACCAATTCTGATCAGATCCTGCAAGTTGCTGCGATGCTTTAAATTTGCTTATATCAAACATCTTGTCATGCAAACCAACGCAATTAAAAAATTAAACTTTAGACAGTTTCAAGGAATAAGTAGGCCAAGATTATTGTTCTCAATATTGGGGGGGTGGGGTGGGGGAAGGGGGCATGACCAAATTTTCCAATAATTTACTGTGTGAAAAATCAAAGCCAATGGGCCATTTCTCAAATATTGGGTGGACATGTCCCCCTGTCCCCCCGGGATCGTCGCCCATGGAGTAGGCTCTTTCAACTTCAGCCATTGAACCTGTTATGTTTCTGAGTCATTCCTTACAGTTACTGAATGATACCATTCCCGATTGGCGCCATACAAAAGAAACATTTCAAAGCGAGCAAAAGTTAAATAATTTAACTTAGGCACACAAATATTTACAATTCTGCACCAAAATAGACCATGGACCGTATGCATAAAAAAGTAGATACTATTTACTTCAACATTTGAGTATTTACTTCAATGTACATGCATAAAGTTTACTAGAAACTTTTACTCTAAGCTTCTACTACTAGGATTTGCTAGATAACCTTTTACTTGAAAAGAAGTAAATACTTGGACTGATATGCATAAAACCGAAGGATTCACTAGAGTTTCCTAGTAGATGCTTCAAATTTCCAAGTCAGCTACAGAGCTACCTTGGCAGTATACTTGTGCAGACGTGTTGAACCTACCAACAAAATGGCCATGGGCGTCACCAAGGGGAGGTCGGGGTGCGCAAACGACCCCCCTTTGATCTTTTTTACAGAATAGAAACGATTAAAGGATGTACCAAAAATCGAAATAGGTTTAATTCTGCCATTGCAAAGTATAAATTTCTTTTAATGTGTTGAGTGGTTAATTTCGCTGCAATTGCAATTACAGATCGAGTCCCCCAAATTACTATTTTCCGTTACCTATTTTAATGGAATAAATGACATGTTCAGTATTTTCTAGGTCTTGAAGGAGAAAGATCGAAAGTAAAAACAAAGTAAATTGGTAAAAATCACATTTTGCACAAACTTACTGTTCTGTTCTGTAGAGCCTGATAACTTAAGCAATTATGAGACGCTATTTATTGCAGATGTGAACGATTTTCTTAAATTTCTTTGCATTGCAGAGTTCAATTTGCTTAAAACTTTGCTGTGACTGGTTATTTGAGGTTAGCTTTTTTACCTACTTAATCTTGAATATTTCATTATATTCCACGAGCTTCCATGGGTTTTTGTCCAGTGAATCCTTTGGCTCTGGATCCTATCAGTTGGCTCCCTTGATCGAGCTTTCTCTTTGATCTCCATCCATGGGTTCACGTTTTGCTTTTATATGAAATTATATTTTGGGCATTGTCAAACTAGCAATATTGACGATAATTTCACCGTATTATAGGCATTTGGAACGTCTAACTCCTCAGAGTTACCGGGGCTTCGCCCCTGGACCCCACCAGGGGCCCTTAAGCGGGCCCTGGACCCAACGCAGTAGTGCTAGCGTTACGCGAACATTGCCGCTAACGCTGCAATAACTTTCTCCTTCACACAAAATACGACCCCCCTTGAAAAAATGTCTGGTGACGCCCATCATGGCTGAGTTTATGCAGTTACCAATTAGAAAGCGGAAGGAATATCAGCCAAGAGGAGCTGCTTCAGAGACTACTTATCGATCTGAGATTTGATGAAGAAAATGTGGTTTGGATAATGTCACATTTCCTTGGAGAATATACTGAACTAGAGGAGGAGCTCTAAGTAATAAACAGAAAATGGAAGTGTTTTTGAGATGTATTGGTGATCCAGGATTCCAAGTTGGTGTTGGGAAGGACATAGGCATCCATCAGAGCACAGTATCTAGAACATTCGCTGATGTTCTTGACAAAGTTGTGGCGAAAGCAGACACGTGGATCCAGTTCCCTAGTGACCCTACAGACTTTCAAGCAGCCAAGGATGCATGGCAAGTAAGATACACATTTCCATGTGCGATCGGGGCATTAGACTGTACTCATGTGCAAATAGAGAAACCTAAACAGTATGGCGATGAATACATCTGCCGCAAAGGATGGCAACTTTGAATGTGCAAGCCACATGTGATGCCTCAGAAACTTCACAAGTGTCTCGGCGAACTGGCCAGGATCCGTCCATGACAGCAGAGTTTGGAGAAATTCTGATGTGGGGACTCTAATGTCAAATTCTGGAACTGACGCCCTGTTGCTAGGTGATGAGGGTTATGGCGTTGCACCTTGGTTAATGACCCCATTCAAAGAACCATTACAATCTCCAGAGAAAACATCGTATAACAAATGTCACAAGAAGGAACGCCTGATCATTGAACGTTGTTTTGGACAGTTAAAACGGCGTTTTCCTATGCTACAAGGACGTGTTCGCATCCAACTGAGAAAAGTTCCCAGTTTAATTGTTGCATGTTGTATCATGCACAATGTAGCCAAGTGCCTTCAGGACCCCAATGACTTCCCTGAATACAATGAGCTGTATGTGGATAACAACGATGCAGTCCATGAAGATGACAGGATTAGACAAAGGGGACAAGAGAGGAGACGCCAGATTGCAAACATCATTCATGAAAATCATGTGTAGATGACAATAATAACTTCAAACAACAAAACATGTTTGTTAACTTATGCTTTAATCTGCACCAAAGGAATGGCATTTATTAAGTGAATATGTTTGATAGCCTGATAATCTTGACTTTGACTTGGTCCATACACTAAAATGTGTATTGAAAATCCACTTTTACATTCAGGAACTTCTAACTTAAGTCTTTTAATTTAATGTCCTTTATTTCTTCAATGTTCTGAGTGCCACTGTCAAGTATGCATGTGTTGAAAATGCACTTTAGTTTTAAATGCAAGAGCAAGTTTTAACTGAAGTCTTTTATTTTAATATTCTTTATTTTTTCAATGCTCTGTGCCAATGCCAAGAATGTATGTAGGTTAATCTATTGACTTATTTGTCTTTGTTGCATCCTAATCAACTTCAATTGCTCCAAAAGCACCATACGTTGCAGTTGTGCTGTGGTCAGATCTTTAGTTTCTTCTGTTTCTGGGAGTACGGCTGGTGCACACCTTTTCTTTGGCGGTGGTGGTGGTGTTGGTCTAGCTATTGATGATGATGATGATGATGATGATGATGATGATGATGATGATGATGATGATGATGATGATGATGATGATGATGATGATGATGATGATGATGATGATGCAATAGCACCTTTGTCTTGCGCAGATTCGTAGTCAACTTCAGCTTCCATTTTGGTAGCTGTTGCTGGACGCTTCCGGGAAAGTCCAACACTCATACTGCCTGCAAAGAAAAAAACATGACACCATGACTATCAATAAGTACTCATTATAAAAGTACATGTGAAGTTTTATTTATATGTTTAATAGCTGGGTATCAAAAAGCTGCTTTCAATAAAAATTGTATAGCTATATCACAATGATTATTAGTGCAAAATAACTTCGTTATTGTTCTTACCTGGAACCTGAGAAAAGGTCGGATTCCTTTCAGCATCCACCAGCTCCAGAAACTCTTCTTTCCAGTCCGTCAGGATTACTGGCTTGTTGCCTGTTTTTTGGCATCTGCTTTTGATTTGATAGCAGTTTTCACGTTGTTTAGTTTTTTGAACAGCTGATCTTTGCTCAGGAGGACGCCGCTTTGCTTTTGAAACTCATTAAGAAATTTGTCGCACGCATTTGCTTTTTGTACTTTCAGTTGGGGCAGTTGGGACTTGTTCAGCAGCACAGGGAATTTGGCTAGTATCACAACAAATGTCTTCTGTTTGTTACAGGTGCTGGTTTCGGTATTAACCTCTGGTGATTCTGAAGCCGACATGTTTCTTGGTTTACTTGTAAGATTCACAATATTAAAGCCTATGTAGCATACAATGCATTCACCATGTATAGTGACAAGCAAAAAATGACAGGTACATGTGTAACAATATCCAATCTATGTTCATTTATTATACAGGAGAGGTCATTAGTTCAAATCTTTGTGATGTTGGTCCTCCCAAACAGTGCACAAAGGCAGAAGACAATTCAATTGTTAATACACCTGTGCCATTTTGAAAGTCTTTGCAAACCTGCTGAAGCATAACTGAAGGATATCTGTAGGATCTGAATGGTCTTTTGTGCAAGGGTTCTATAGACTGACCACAAGGAGGATTTACTGAATTCATTAGTAGATACTAGCCAAGTATAGCATCTACTACGAAGTAAAAGTGAAAGGCTTCGCACAACAAATCCAGCATTTACATTTACTTGACTAGCAACAACTTTTACTTTTTACTGAAAGTAAGTACTTCTTTTTTATGCATACGGCCCCATGTTTGTGTCAAATAGGCTAATATGCTAAACATAAATACTCGCTAAGCCATTCGATCCTGATTTAATTTGCTATTTGTCATTAAAAATTTGTTAACAGGAAAGGATATTAGTAGTGTTCAAATTGACTACATCTGTCGTAATTCAGAAATTCTCCATCCATGGAGAAGAACAGAGGTGGAAAATTTACACCTTTTAGATAAAATGATACAACCGTAGTTTTATGATATACATTATAGACTCCTAAGGGCACCTACAGCTACAAACATCTTTGTAAGAAGACTTGAGACCATGCGCCATTGTATACTTTATCACACGTATAAGATTTCTGCTCACATTCCACTCCCGACTCAATAAAGAAAAAAATGAGTTTGAGTCGTATAAAAAGTCTCATATCTGGTGATATTTTAGGATGTTTGCACGATCACATGGGTCACCTAATTCATGCTCCAACCAAGTGGTAGAGAGCAAACAAACCAATGCACATATTAATATATGCCTAACCTAGGCGCGCAAGAGATAGTATTCATTGCGTGAAAGTTCACAGTGTAGTATGCAATGTTACGGGCCCCTAACCCTAACCGCTAACCCTTACCCTACGGGCTCGTATTGCTCCCTTATTGGCCTTTGGCTAACTAAGACAATGTGCAGAATATGTTCTCTTCAGCCTTTCTAAAACGGGACCGCGCATGACAGACCCATGATTTAGAGGTCTGAAGGTTGAGATGTTGGTTGTTTTCTTGTCCCCTTAAGGAAGTATAGCCCCTTTGGGTAGCAAACCCTTTTCGGGAGTAACATTTGGATTCACCCCTTGGCTCTTCGCCAGAAATTCGAGGGGACCTTCAAAAAAGTACTGCTATGCGTTTGGTTTTTGCCATAAACGACAACCACTTACGTTTCAAGTTACACTGTTCAACAAAAGTGATTTCAAAATTAGGTGTTGAGGGCTTACATCGATTGTTCAAACTGAAATATTAACAATGCTTGACCATCTGAGGATGTGTATGACTCCTTCATCTATATATCTTAGATACCCTCTTAATAGAATATGTGCGTGAAAGGAGGTACATATCGACACCTGTAGCAAGATTATTTCAAGAACCGACCCCCAATATGCAATAACTGTACCCGTACCTGCATTTCTCCCTGTACTCGTGTTTCAGTTTCTGCACCTGTACCCGTACTCATGTACCTTTACCCGTGAACGCACCACGTACCCATGGTCCACCTTGCCATTGAACCCTCACAAGCACTTATGACCTTTCACTCTTGCCCTTACTCACGACAAATCATTTTTCGTTCCTGTGTGCAAAGTTATATTAAAATTTTACCATGTGGCTATATATATTTTATTATTTAAAGGATTCAGCAGCTTGAACTCTCTTTGAAGGTTTGTCAAGAGTTCGGCATAACAGGCAATAATTAGGCAAAAATTTATTTAATAGTACAATTCTGAGAAAACATCGGTCTCCTGCGCAATCGCTGTTTGTTCAATTTGTTTAAAATTATATGAAGAAGGTATAACAAGGTACAGGCATGGATCCAGAGAAGGGCTTTTCAAGACCCCCCCCCCCACTTTTGCCACTAATTTGCTTTTTAAGTTGAAAACGATCCCAGAGCTGTACTATTTATACTTATCTTGATTACCGGATGCCAGGAAATACGATTTAACAGTGTCTAATACTAGTTTTCTCCAGCCCTTTGCCCATCGAGGCTTCTCACATTTTTCGTTTGTAGAATCGAACTTTGCCCTCACAAAGGCCCACACATCTCTGTGAATCCTTGATCCGCTCCTGAAGTGTATACCTTGTGGGATACATCAAATACTAGGAAAGGTCTGGACGTGTAATGTGGTGAAATTTAGGCACTCGATTTGTGTAAACTGAACAACCCTAGTGGCAACACTTGATATTACGTAAGTTATGTAACATAACGTGTGGAAGTGAGCCACTTACCGCTGCACGGTCGGCACCAAAAAGAATTTAGAGAAAGGGACAGGACTGACCCAAATAGGTATATTTTGTGTTTTCATTTAACAAAAGTATAAAACGTATAATTTGTGAAACCTAAGTTAATCCAGCATTCCAGCTTGCGAATGACCTCATATTTTTTGGTAGGTGTAAAGTCAATATTAGGCTAGGACTAAGCTAGTCCATGAACTGAACAGTTTGCTACACAAAATAGCTCCACACAGTCCATGGTCAGGTCTATAACTGCCTGCACTTAATCTGCAGGACACCCTCGTCCTGCGTGTCTCCCCTTTGGAAAATTTTTGGGTATTTGAGGGTCCTCAAGTGCAATTTGGTGCAACATTTTGGACAAACTTTAAGGAAAATTACTGCAAATTTTTGACATTTCTTACAGAAGAGACAAATAAGGGGTGTTTGCCCTTGGATTTTGGGGGGCGGAAGCATACTTCAGCCCCCCACATTTTTGACTGGGGGCTAAGCCCCCTTAGCCCCCGCTTTCTACGCCCTTGCTTGTAAACACGATAACTCAGTGACGCAATGTCCGACTATTCTCATTCTTGGGCAGTAGATTGCCCATAATGAGTAGACGCCATAAATAAACACCATAACTTGACGATGCAAACGTCAACTGAGCTTATAGTTGGTATGTATGTTTTTATAGAGGGTACATGTTTTCTATCGTGTTTACATGGTCAAGGTCACAGGTCATTTGAGGTCAACAAAGGGTCAAGTACATGAAAAATGTTGTGAACACCACAACTTGACGATGCAAACTGCAGGTGAGTTCATAGTTGGTATGTATGTTTGTTATAGGGAGTACATGGTACCTATTGCAATTGGTCAAAGTCAAAGGTCGTTTGAGGTCACCAGAGATCAAGCACAGAAAAAAACGTTTTAAACACAATAACTTGACTATGCAAAGTTAACTTAATCCAAAGGCGAGGAATCACAAAGTCATTCGTCTTTTATTTCAGTTTTCGTTCATACATGAGATAAGACTTTTATTGTTGACATGATTATTCTAGTAGCATCTTTATGGCATGATTTCAGTTTATAAAAATTGAAATATATTTTTGGTAGTTATTATTATTTTGGTGCAGAGCAAGTTGCAACATGGATAAATTTGTGGTACGAAAATCAGGGCAGTCAAGACCTGGTGCCCCCTCATCATCATCCTCTCAAGTTCAAACACCATCAGATTTTGGTGGGGGTTGTCCTGCGCAACCACGTGTAACTACACCAAAGACCTTATTTGGTTCATCAAACCGTTCTTTTTGAGTATCATGGCCGAACCTGGCTTGAATACTCAGTGCAGAAGGATGCTTGTTCCTGCTATGCTTGCCGAATATTTCTTCGCTCCAATAATAAAGACCAAACATTTACAGTGACTGATTTCGTAATTGGAAAACATCAACGGAAAGTGGCAAGGGTTTTTCCAAGCATTCTGTATGTAAATACTATTTAGCTGCAATGACTCTGTGGGCTGATAATCCGAAACATGTGACAGCAAACAAAACCATTGTAGACTCATTGTGCTATGAAACTATGGGTTGCAACAGATATTATCTTTCCAGGATAATTGATGTCATAAAATTTTTAGCTGTCAATTAACTGTCCTTTAGAGGTGATAAAGAGGAAATAGCGACACTAAGCTCTGGAATGTTTCTGAAATTACTGGAGTACTCTTTCGGAATGGATACACTCTTCCTGAAAATGCCAAGTACACTTCACCAAGCTTTTAAAATGAGATGATATCTAAACTGGCATTACAGGTCCATGAAACATAGTTCAGAAATTTAAGTCATCAGATACTGGGTTATTCTCGATCAATGTAATGAAGCAAGAGATAAATGTGGTATTGAACTGGTTAGTGTTGTAGTAGGTTTTGCACATAGCCAAGGCATTCCGGAATTTGACAGCAAACAAAACTAGGGATGTTTGAAATGACAAAATTTGATGCTGCATTTATTACTCAACAAACTTTGGGAGCACTAAAAAATCTTGATCTAAGTTATCTGCTTGCCCAATCATATGAAAGGCTTCTGTAATGCCTGGAAAAGTAGGCGGAGTCCAGTCAGGCAATAGGTAGGGATATTCCATACGTTCACTGTTTTAATCACCAATTGCATTTGGTTGTTGTGCATGTCAGTGAAAAAGTAGCAGCAATACAGGAAATCTTTGACCCTAGTAAACTGTTATGCAATTTTCTTTCCAAATCCAAAGTGGCATCAAACCTACAAGAATAATGCGGCAACAGCAATTGCTAGATTAATGGATCAGCGTTGGATTGGACACTATAAAACTATAAAATCAATCCTTGGTAACAATGTATCAGTTCTAACATAGTTTTCAAACGGTTCCGATGCAAAATTATCTGTTACATCTATTGGATTGTTGGCTAAAATGCGGAAAGAAAGGCTCTACTTTTGTGCACAAGTAATTATATCATTTCTGGGATTACTGAAGCCTGCCGACAAGATGTTGCAATCAAAGTCAACAAGCTTGGTAACAGGTTATCAAATGGTAACAACAACAATATCTGAATTGAAGAAACTAAGGAATGAAGACAAATTTGAGGAAATCATGTCTAAAGTACATGAAAAACATCTGAACCCAGAAGTTCCAAAGCGTCAAAGAAATACTCCAGCTCGCTTAGACCGTTTTGTGATAACTGAAGCAACAGGTTGCCATTCTGAAGATCAACCAGTTTTGTCAATTTACTATGACATTTTGGACAACATTGCGTTTGAATGCGACGAAAGATTTTCTGAACTAAACTCTTCCATAGTTAAATCCATGTGTAGCATGATTCCAAATTCAGAAGATTTTCCAAAGATGGAGAGTCTGAAGCCTTTTTCTGCACTAGTTGTCAAGACTGTAATTGGTCAATCATTTGATGTTGGCCTTTTACCTCATGAGTTGAAAGTGGCCGCATCAATGGTACTTTCTAAACTACTTGATACCAAGGAAAACGAAACACAGCGTAACAATTCAGAACAGTTTCTTCACTGGTTCCGAGAGTATAAAGAAGCCTTCCCAAATCTGTTTTGCCTGCTTTGTGCAGCAGTAACTATTGGTACATCAACAGCTAGTTGTGAAGCAACATTCTCTACTGTTGAGCACATTCTTACACCTTACCGACGGTGTATGGGTCATGAACGGAAATGCCAATTCGTGTTGATGGCATATGAGAAAGAGGATACCAGTAACCTCCGCATCGATGATATTATCCATGAATTCAAGAAACATTCACGCAGGCCGGTTGTCTAAAGATATCCTTTGGAAGGTCTATAGACATTTGACTATTGTTGTAAACAACCAGTAAGCCCTCTGCTATGTGATTCCTTGGCATATAGGAAGATATAGAAGTAAACAGTAGATATTTTCATCCACTGCGGTGATGCTGAAATTGGCTGCAGATTTCTCAGTTTCAAAATCTCTATACCCCATATAATCTTTGACATCTTTCAAATATAGATAGTGAATATCCAGTCATTTATTTTGTCGTAGTAGTGATAACCTAATGAATATTGGGAATACACATGCTATGCATTATATCAAACTGGCAGCACTGGCTTGGAACCCCGAGATAATGTGGTCGCAAGCAATTGCCACAGACACACGCACACATACAGTATCTGGTGAAATTTAGGCACTCTATATTGATGAATTTTGTCCATTTTTTATATTTTAATATAGCTCAAAAAGACTGCTTACATGGAATTTACAAGGCTTGGGATTAAGTACCATTTCCGGCAATCTGAGAGCTATTTTGGCCAAAAATTTCGCTGTACGCTACGGGACAGCCGATGGTGCTGCTCCCCTTAGTACACCGGAAATTAGGAAAAAGTTTTATGCCCCCTCAATCACAACACTTGCCCCCCTAAAATGAATGTCAGAAAGTCTTTTGGTTCATCAGGAGGATCCCATATCAGATTGATTGTGGATGAACACTGTGCTCAGAGAGTTACAAGGCAGGAGTGTACTAATACCCCTCAATCCTGCTTCCTGAACTGCCATTTTAATGTCTCAACAGACGGGTTTGAATGTATCCCGAGTCTTTGGCTACTACCCAAAAGTCGGGTGGGGTGGAGGATCTTTGCTCTATACTACTGCTCGATCAAAGCAAACGACTTCCTGATTAGGACACAATCAGATGTCCAATGATTGTTCGAGATTCAGACCCCCTCGACATCACTGCAAACAACTATCCTAAACCTAAAAGTAAATCGTAGTCCCTACTATTTCCAAGTGGTTCCACTGGGTTTTGTTCAGAGACCTAAAGGGAATGCATGAGCAAGACACTAGTACACTCAAACCAAGCCAACTCCAGCCACTAAGCATAGCTAGGCACATGGTTATTCCTATGGTGTAATGTATTAGAATTCACCTTCTATTCACCAGATGTAATCAAATTCACAGCAAAGTATGACTAGACATTGAAAATTACGAAAGAAAATCTATATCGTCCCTCCCTACCTCCTCCATACAATGTTTACATGCATCATTTCCCACAGAGAGCTAAATCTAATCAAAATCAGTCCATTATCTAGAATGGGCAAACTTTTAACCTTCTGGATTATTCATTCAGAGGACACCTGTCGCAGAGTAGTACATAGCCTTGAGCTCAACTTTTTTCGGGTCCCAGACATATAGCTGACTGTAAACTTCCAGTAGGCCTAACTTCATTTTCCAAACACCCTTCCACAATCCAGGTGTGCAACCAAGGCATTGGTATGTGGCCTGACTAGCCTAGCCCCTCAGCCTAGGCCTATCCTAGTACTATGTATGCAGGGCCGTCTTAAGAGATCACCGGGCCCTGGGCCCGGCATTGGAGCGGGGCCCCTCAATCAAGTGAGTTCGAAAAAAGTTGCGTGAAAAATTGACATCCTTGACCATCGCTCAAGCATAGACATGCCTGCATTTACCCGACCCCCCCCCCCCCCATGTCGCGCATAAAGCATGGAAATTGGAACACTCAGAATCCGTTATGAATCTTATTCAAGAGTATATAAAAGTATTTCCACACAAAAATCTTTTACGCAAGGGGACATATGATTTTTTGCGCAGAGGTCAATTTGCGGGGCCCCTGACATCGCGGGGCCCTGGGCCTGGGCCCAGTGGGCCCATGCGTTAAGACGGCCCTGTATGTATGTGGTCGTTCACTCTGAGCTCAATGCATTGGGAACTTTGAGCAATCCGACAGCCAAACACAGGCCTTTACTGAGGACTTACATTAGTCTAGGTCTTTTTGAGTTAGGGTGTATAGGTCCCAATTGTCCTTAGTAGGCTACAGTACTACAGGCACATAGGCCTAGGCATGTAGTCGAGTAGTCTTTGGCTATAGAGAGCTTTAAGCGAACAAAATATAGTACACATGATCTTTTTATCTAATCACTATAAAGTTAGTCATTTACAACATACAATGACATACGCTACCCTGTGCTACAGAGGCCGGCAAAGGTAGACCCTAAACTAACGTTAAAGTTTGGCCTAGTGAGTGGTTATAATTTTCGGGCAAGTCGTTTCAGTCCCCAAAAATCAACTTGGGCTCCTACGCCTATTTCTTTACCCATAGTATGTCGAGAAAACTACTAGTAATACACCATCGACGATGCCTACATTATATATCATCCTCTGCGATATATGCTTATACCCGAAAGAATTCCCGTGTCACCCTCAGTGATGCTCAGGAATTTTTACCAAACATTGGCATACTACGTGGGTAGACAACTATAGCTGCTTCTCTGGAGGTTCAACCTGAAGCAGGCCTCTCTGTTTTTCCTATTCAATTCCATTTAATCCACGCAAACATTCACATGTCATTATTTTCCGAATAAGTAACACCCTCTAGCTTTAGAGCATCCGCCTCCGTCTCACGCGGGAGTACCGGGTTCGATTCCCAGATCGAGTCATACCAAAGACTTTAAAAATGGAACCTACTGCCGTTGTGCGTGGTGCTCCGCATAAGTAATGGAGTAGGGAAAACAAGCCAGTGAGCCACAACTGGAAAAAAGGCCTTGGCCGGCTCGCTTTTTTTTTTTTTTGTAGGATGACGCTGGAAAAATCGGTTTTTAAAAAAATTTTAAATTTGTTTTAAAACCATGGTTAGGGTTGAAATTAAGGAAAGGGTTACCTGGACAAGGGATATTTGACCCGTTGTTTCATAATCCAGCGTCAGAATTACAAAAAATAGTCGAAAATCTGTTATCTTGGAATAAGGGGGTGCGGCCAATTTCCAAGATGCTGATTCGTCCATTGGCATGATTCTTCAATTTCCATCCTACGAAAAAACCTCGCGGTCGGCTCGACTTGAACCAATTGGTTGGAATCTGGGCCGTTAAACCTCATCTAACTAACTAACTAACTAACACCCTCTATTGTATTGCCAAATCGATTCCTTTTTACAGAATGTTCAATTCCTCAGTGATTCTTCAGTACAATAAAGAGTCATACACCTGTCTGCCTGTGGAAATTTCTAGAAGCATTTAGAAACAAAAAGGACATTTTATCTGCCCATGACCTCCATACACGAATTTGCAGCTTTATATATCTAGTACCTGTGAAAAGATATCAGCTTTCAAAAGTGACAAGAAATGCAGGCACTTGCACCTTTCTTCCTGAAAACATCGTATTGCGCAATACTTTTCTGAGGTCGGTAATTTCTAATTCCCTTCCGTTTAGCACTAAAAATGTCACTGGAATCATTCAATTTTACTAAACCCTTTAAAGTGTATAGGTAACATGTCTTCTTTATTTATGAGTCAATAGAACCGTAATAGGAGGGCATTCAAATCTTCAATGGAAATTTTTCAAAGTCGTCATTGTTACGTCATCATGGTTTTTGAGAGATAACTGTGAAAAGCTGTCTAGGAGAGGCACTTTCCATATGTGGATTTTGGTGGAATTTTATACAACTAAAGATTTTAACCTACGCTACTTTCAGTATCACATTTCTTGAACATGAACATATGAAAGAAGATGAGTGTGAGTGTTTATGTGTTTATATATGTACTGTATGTATGTAGGCCTATGTAGGCAGACGTGAGCATGTATATAGGGGAGCATCCACATGTATATTGCGGGTATATGGCTCTTGAACAAACGTGCTCTGCCCTTAGCAGTTGTCCATAACAAAGTCGGTAGTTACAAAGTTGCCCCTCTAAATTCAACAAAAACGCTCCATGAGAAGTATCACATTTGGAAGAATTGCAAGAACTGTGAGATTTCTGTCTTTTTTGAGAGAGAGGGAAAAATTTTCACTTTGCAAATGTTACATGAAGTTCTGTACACTTACACGACTAACGTAGCACTAGCTTCAAAAGACGCAATTTTAGTTGCACAACGTGGAGTATATGGTCAATGGATACATCATGGCCAAGGGTGCTAGGTGTACTGCTTTCACCTATACGTATAGTTCTAAGAACACGTTCGTTACTACCTTTTCTATCTTCTAGTAACAATCAGTTTTTGATACAAAAGTAGGCATATTTTCGCGCCGGAAGACTTCGGTTCATCATTCTATTAGCTGCAGCAGTGCAGTTGCATTATCAGTCTAGCCAGTGGCGCCGCCAAGCTTGGACGATATGGGGGGGGGGGGTGCACCACGGAAGATGTCGTAATCTCACCCACCGTCAATGTCAAGTGTGCATATGCGTGTCAACTGCACATCGCATCCGAATTGGTCCCTGCCTTTGTCACCGCCCTGGGCGAGGGCGTGAGTTGAGGATGTGTCCCTCTGTTGGGGATAATTTTTGTTCATGTAAGGTGGCTTAGAGGCAAAATGGTGCTATCGTTGGCAAAGCTTTAAACTCATAACATGTTAAGAAATTACCATCATTTTGTGTTGTATTGGTTGTGGCATGCGGCCTTCATGAGACTAGGATGGGGCCTCCTGGAAGCTCTGAGGTAATTACAAAATGGGGTCGTTAGTGTGATGCTTTTAATTGACTTCCAATTGGTACTACTTTGAGGGCATATGCACTCCACAAAAGTTTTAGTTTCACTGATTTTGAAACTAGGATCTAAATGAACGGCTTCCAATGGGGGGAATGTCCTAGAGGGGAGTAAAAGTATAACAAAGGGGTAGACTATTAATGAGGCCTAAGCATATGTTTCATAAATTATCCGCAAATGCATTTAATGACCACTGAAGAACATTTTTTAAAGGGTAATATATATATACTTCAAATCATGTACATAACGCTGCATATAAGAGATTGCCACACAATTGCCTCTTGATGCAATCCTGAGGGTGGTCTTGAAGTTTTTGGAAAATAGTTTTCGTCAGAACAATTGTGTGTATTATGGTCCTTATTGTCATCATGCACAGAGTGTAAACCGTGTCGATTAAGAGGGAAGGGTGCAGATATTTTGCATGTTTTTTTTTTTTTTTTTTTTTTAATTTTTTTTTATTTTATAAAACCCTTAACCGTACCTTTGAAGAAATACGTTAGACAAGGTATTAAAGAAAGATACCTGTATAGGTTTAAGGGAACGGAACGTGTGAAATATCTGATAGTTTGCGAACCGTAGATAGTGATAAGATCCATCACTCAGTCAAAAACGCACTTAACCCTATACTGTCTACAGAAATCTATAGATTAAACGCCTTTTGGTTTCGTCTATAAAAAATAGGTTATGCCAAATTACTTTTTATGAATACACCTAACCACGTACGTTCATCCCCGCCTTGCCTTTTATCCAGCTCAATATTCTCTTCATCCGAGTTATAGCTACTAATGTCATTGACACACATCTTTCTGTAAACAAAACATGACAATTACGACCTCGATATATTTCCTTCCCTTAATTCCTTCGCAAGACTTGCAGAGAAGGTGCACTAATGTGACATGTTACATGGAAAGTATGATCAATGATCATATGCTAAAAGCGTCCAAACTCGTCGAAAACAGGATATTAATTTCCGAGTTAAGCGACTGGCCGGGTAAAGGAAAAGGGAGATGGCCAATAATAGACAAGTTGGGTAATTTAGTACTTTTTGTGGGTTCTGGTGGGGTGACATTCCACTATCCGTCGAGTGACATTTTTACTCAATTAGAGTTAATTACTACTCCAAGCAGAGTGGAATCTCAATCGAATTCCACTCTATAAAAGAGTGGTCCCTGTAGTCACTCTTTTACATTTAGAGAGTAAGGCTACATTTAGAGGATGCTATGAAATTAAAATCCATTCTAATTTACAATGTTCAGATTCTGTGTAGTTTCACTGATAAAAGTAAATAAAGCAGTCTCTGGGCTAACCCCCAGCACTTTCGGATATATCAAAGTTAAGTACTGATGTCGGAAGATTGTATTTCGTATTATGCACGTACTTTCGTAGATCACCGAAAGTGAATAATAGCGCTCTGTTTATGGGAAATTTGCCCATGTATTGTCTACTACCATGATCAGCACCGGACCTACCAAAAGTACGTGATAGCAATTATCTTTAATGAATACATCAGTTGCAACTGCCTGATATAACTACGTTATCTTCGCTCATTCTGAGTCCTGAATTTTCTGGATCCTCGTTTATCCTCGCACAACCCACCACAAAATCGTTGTCTTCAACTGTTCAGTTTTATCTACTTATGCAATTGACTCATGTTTCTGTAAACCAAACACGACAATTACGCCCTAGATATGTTTCCTTCACACATGTAAATCTCTTTAAGTCAAAATATAGAAGGACATTCACATTCACTTAAATGATGTTTGGTTACCCTACAAGCTTGACAGTTTCGTCATTGAAATGCAAAAAAAAAACAACAACTCACATTTGGTATTTTTGGACAGTTATCAGCGCTATGATTAATTTAAAGCCTTCTTACTTGAGAATATTGGTCTGACTCTGCTGCAATTGCTACTTCTGCAAAAGATCATATGCTTTGAATTTCAGAGTCAGCCTACATATTCTGTTTGTGTTTACTAATCTGCTAATAGACAATAATAAAGTAAAACAAGTGGGGGCCAGTTTCGTTGACCACAACCAGAGGCTTCGTACCAATGGGAGATGGGGACCCGCCCCATATTCTTTTTGTCAAAGATAACATTTCACTGATATCAAAATGGTAAGTCACTGATGAGCACTTCTTTATTTACTTAAATGACCTCGAAATATTTTTTACACGACGCCCCTGGCAACGAGGTCGCATTTGGATGCCAAATTTGGCAGATCTTGTTAGAGTTAAACTGGCAACCCAGCCACCAAAAGGCACACTAGTTTCACATTAATGAAATTCTGAAGGTGATAATTTAAGATCCCCTTGCATTAAAGTTGTTCAACAGAAAAAAATACAATACTTTTCTCATTCTCAAATAACTGTGACTTATAATTCACAATAACTGCTTAAAGTTTATTATAATTGATGTTCAAATTTCTAATTCCTTCCAGATGCAAATTGGTAAATATAGTGTGATGGCCCAAAGTTTTCCGTAAAGAGAGTAACTCCCAACATCATTGAATCCGCCTTTATAGTTAATTTGATTTTTCTTCCTCATCTTTTCATATATTAAATTGTAAACGTACTTCAAACTGTTCGTTTTCCGCCATGGTGATTTTCCAAAAGGGGACGCTGAGGAATCAGTGGCGAATGAACTGTGCCATCAGAAACCCAGCTTGACATACTGTTCCTCTTGTATCGTTACACACCACAAAGTACTTGCCATATAGGGCTATAAACCTACCAATCGTCACTCACGCAGTCTTGCTGTTTGGTCTCTTTGTGCCTTGATCACAAGGGTGCGGGACTACTTCCGATTGGGGATGCTGCAGCCCATTTTTCCGAGTCTTTAATGCATGTTTGCCCGAAAAGGGCATACACTTTTCGCGACAATAGCAAATTTTCTTCCCGAAAGGGAGGGGGCTAAAGATCCCACCCCCATCTCTTACACCTATGGCCTTGATATATGTCAGCAAGCATTCACTGATCGAATAGATACAATATCACTTTGTCGTGTAGAAGTTGCAATGCATTCGTAGTAACACCTTGGATAAAAGTTTGAAATGAACCCCCCAGGACGACTTGGAGTTCCGCCCCGGACATTATGAGTTCCGCCCGAAGGCCCGAAAAAAAGGTCCTCACTTCGTCGGGGACACAAAATAGGCCTCTAAAAGGGTCAAAAGCAAAAAAGAAAAAAAAAAAGAAAAACAAAAACAAAAAAAAAGGTCTTCAGCTTTTGTTTTTGGACATACCAAATACCAGCTGAGAAGGGCAACATACCGCGCGCCCAGCGCGCCGAAAATTTTTTGTTCCGCTTAGCGTAAAATCGAACCTCCCCACTGAAAAAGCTGCATACGGGCCTGAAACTTAATTGTGATTCTCTGCCTTTCACCTTTGATAGCATCAAAGGTTTTACTATATTTATTTTCAGTTAAGAAACTTTGTTAATATATGTAAGGCAATTATCAAACTCTGTGAAATTGTCATAAACAAAGGAAAACCCTAATCAAATCTAAAATAAAGTCAAACGCACAGTTTGTATAATGATTCAACAGGGAACTTTTCTCAGAACCAAACTTTTCTCGATATTCTGTGCCATCTTCGCATCATCCGACAATCTTCCTCATTTTGAAAATGTAAATCATCAAAACATAAGAGCTAAACATTTAGATGCATCGTACCCACAAGCCCTGAGAGTGCCATCTCTGGCTGTCAGACAGGTATTTTGGCAAATAAATTGTTAGAACATTACGCAGGAACTGCTGTCTTCATGCCGTTAGCACTTTGTTTAGATCAGGGGTTCTTAATTATTTTCGTTGACGTGCCATATTTCTATCAGGAAAATCTCGTGGACCACATTCAAGCACGTATGGCCAAGATTATGCCTTTAGGCTCTAATTTCGAGATGACTCAACGTCGAACTTCCCATTATGGAGCAACGGATGTAATCGAGGGTAATGTCTCCGTTCAATACGGAAAGCGAAGCCCTGAAAGCCCTGGGTATTTACAAAATTATGGACATTAGGGTGAAAAAGGGGCGTCAATCCGTATTCAAATGTGGGGGGACGGGTGACATACATGACTTAGCCCAAACCAATCCCTTTGGTTTTGAAGAGGGGTGTCTCCCTATATGGGCCCTTTCCTCCTCCCCCCCCCCCTTATGATGACTGACGACCTATTCTAATAAGAATTATCATTTCAAAGTTAACATGACCATCATAGATGATCTGCTAGGTGAAATACACGGAGTCCACGGAATTACTTCAAGATGTTATTATCACCATGTCCCAAAATAGCTGAAACTACGCTTCGCAGCGTGGATCATCGTCGGAGATCATGGACCCGACCAGGCCCGTTGCTGGCTGGATGTTTTTTTCCAACTGAGTGGAGGCGTGTAAATTACACTTTGTTTATGCGCTCCGCATTTTGTATACAGCAGTGGGGATCCTTCCTTTGTCACTACATAGATGTGTCGTCCTGGGGTAGTGGTCTAAGGGGGAGGGGACGTCCCCCTCCTCTTTGAGAAATTTTTGTTAATTTAAGGCTGCTTAGGTGCAAAACGATGCTATCTTTGGGATATTTTTGGAGCTGATCGTATATGACTGGAAAATGTACATAATTTAGTGAATTCTAATTTTTCCCAATGGCTGGATGTTTTTACTATCTGAAATCACGCTTCGCAGCGTGGATCATTGTCGGAGGTCATGGACCCGACCAGGTCCGTTGCTAGGGTGACATGTTTTTGGGTGTAAAGGTCCCAAATTCCGACTGGCTGGATGTTTTTTTCCAACTGAATGGCGGCGCGTAAATTGCACCTTTTTATGCACCCTGCGTTTTGTATACAGCAGTGGGGATCCTTCCTTTGCCACTATATAAAGGTGACATCCTGGGGGAGGGATCGCCCCCTCCCCTTTGAGAAATTTTTTGTTAATTTAAGGTTGCTTAGATGCAAAATGGTGCTATCTTTGGGATATTTTTGGAGCTGATCATAGTATAGAAAAGGTGTGAAAGACTAGCAAGGGCGTTTTCAGAATGTTTTTTAGTCGTAAGTGTATTAACAATCACCTTCTATACCGATAATGGCTTCGGCGAAGCGCTCGGTAAAAATTTTTGAAAAACGTTTAACGGCAACAACGTACTTTCAACCTTCCACATCATGCTACAAATTAGACTGAATGCTGCGGGGTACCCAGGATTTCTCTCAAGGGGGGGGGGGGGCATGCAGTATGTTGTGTGACCGCCGGCCTGGGGAAGGGTCTAAGGGGTTGAAATTTTTTGAAGAATTAGGTGTAATTACATGCAACCTGGTGCCAAATATGCTACCTTTCGAAGTAAAATTTGTGTTAAAACATTTATGTATTTTTAGGAACTAAATAAAATAGGCATCAGTGAGGGAGGCATGGCCCAATGGGGTGTCCCCCTCCCCTTTGAAAAATTTTGAAAAATTATGTGTCCTTACATGCAATCTGGTGCCAAGTATGCTACCTTTTGAAGTAAATTTGTGTTAAAAAAATTTACGTATTTTAGGAACTTAAAAAAATCGGAATAAGTGAGGGGGGCATGGCCGAATGGCCTTCCCCTCTGCGTACGCCACTGATTGAATGATGCCATATTGATGCGAGACCCCTTCAGATGTTTGGAGATGTATGTCTGTTTTCGGAGTGTTGTGATCAGAATAGTTCCATGTTTAATTACCTTTTCAATGGTCATGAGGAGTGCAAACCGTGACGGATGCGCGCGAAGCGCGCCGAAATTTTGTCATTAAAGAAGATTTCCCTGACGAAATCTGCATTCATAATCTGCATCGAGACACTTTACAACTGCCCAACAAACCTTCGTGCCACTCAAAAAGCCAGTCAAATAGAGCCACGACACTACTCTCTTACGCAAATGGGGGGGGGGGGCATTTGATATTGTGTCCCCCTCCCATCGAAATGTGGGGGACTTGTCCGCCCGTCCCCCAGGATTGACGCCCATGGGGTCAAACATCTTGAAATAGCATTTCCTGCTCAATAAGCAGATGATCACAAATATCACGATTTGACCAAAATTGTTATACAAGCTCAAATTCAGTTGGAAAATATGCTTGTGCAGATCTGGTCTTAAGCCCATAAGCATATTCTACGGGACATTAACAAAGTGTGCGATTATGAAAGGGGCTTACAAATTGAGCGTAGCGTACCGTATCAGAATATTTTGCCAAAGTTGCACATATAGGTTGGCAGAAAGTGCACTTATCACGTCTTGTATGCTTCGTCTACACATTCTTCATTTTGAGATCTCATGAATTAGAAACTCGTCCTTGAAATATAAAAAAGTACCGTAAATAAGGAAAATTTTGTTAGACCAACATTTTGTAAACAGTGCTCTTCCGAAGGGTCACCTCAAAACTCTTAAATGAGAACAACGCAGGAAGGCCTATGTCTAAAGGTGGGCTGCCTCCCTGGCAAAAAATGAAGAAATGGGTCCGTCTATACGATTTCCAGAGTTCTGGTGTCTCCACAGTCATAATCATGCCAGTGTAATCTTCAGCCTTTTTCATCATCAATAATTGCAAAAAACTATGGTATGCGTACAAATCTGCAGCCCTTTTCATCAGCAATAAGTGAAAAAAAAAAAAAAACAATGGTATGCGCACAGGGCATAATAGGGGTGTCTAGAGTCCGTTAAGTTCCTATCTGGATTTTGGTCTGAGCCTGGTTCAGGTACTTACCGTAACTTATCCATTTGACGGTAACATACATGGAAAATAGTATGGAGCGTGAGAGACTTTCAGCAGTTTAAAGTGGTTTGTAAAGTAAGTTGTAAAAGATTCGACACCGGCCAGCCTTTTCCAAGGGACAGCTATAACAATCTACCATGGGTGACGGAGACGGTGGACCGGGTGGCACTGTTTGATTTTTGATTCCTTGCCGAAGGCAGGCAAGGAATCTATGCGATGGTGATGTCGTGTGTGTGTGTGTGTGTGTGGGTGTGTATGTGTGTATGTGTGTGCGTGCGTATGGGTGTGTGTATGTGACGCCTAGCTTGTAAACACGATATCTCAAGTTAGCAATGACCGACACTTTTCATATTTGGTATATAGATTTGTCATGTTGAGAGAAAGAACCCTATTGTTTTTGGTGGAGGTCAAATGTCATTTGAGGTCACCAGAGGTCAAAAACTAAAAACTTTGTAAACACGATATCTCAAGTTAACAATGACCAACACTTTTCATTTTTGGTATATAGATTTGTTATGTCAAGAGGAAGAACCCTATTGTTTTTGGTAGAGGTCAAAGGTCATCCGAGGTCACCGGAGGTAAAACTGCGAAAACCTTCTAAACAGCTTGTAAACACGATATCTCAAGATAGCAATGACCGACACTTTTCATATTTGGTATATAGACTTGTCATGTTGAGAGAAAGAAGCCTATTGTTTTTGGTAAAGTCAAAGGTCATTTGAGGTCACCGGAGGTAAAAAGCTGAAAAGCTCATAATCACGATATCTCAAGATAGGAATGACCGACACTTATTTATATTTGGTATATAGATTTGTCATGTCAAGAGGAAGGACACTATTGTTTTTGATAGAGGTCAAAGGTCATCCAAGGTCACCAGAGGTTAAACTGCGAAAACCTTAACGGCTTGTAAACACGATATCTCAAGGTAGTAATGACCGACAATTTTCATATTTGGTATATAGATTCGTCATGTTGAGAGGAAGAACCCTATTGCTTTTGGTGAAGGTCTAAGGTCTTTTGAGGTCACCGGAGGTAAACGGCTGAAAAGCTTGTAACCACGATATCTCAAGATAGGAATGACCGACAATTTTAATATGTGGTATATGGATTTGTCATGTTGAGAGAAAGAACCCTATTGTATTTGGTGGAGGTCAAAGGTCATTTGAGGTCACCAGAGGTCAAAGACCGAAAACCTTGAAATCGTGATATGTCAAGATAGGAATGGCTGATATGGATTTGCCATGTTGAGAGGAAGAATGCTATTGTTTTTGGTAGAGGTCGAAGGTCATCTGACGTCACCAGAGGTTAAACTGCGAAAATCATGTAAATGGCTTGTAATTACTATATCTCAAGATAGCAATGACAGCCACTTTTCATATTTGGTATATAGATTTGCCATGTTGAGAGAAAGAACCCTGTTGTTGTTGGTGAAGGTTAAAGGTCATTTGGGGTCACAGGAGCTAAAAAACTGAAAAGCTTGTAAAAACAATATCTCAAGATAGGAATGAAGGACACTTTTGATATTTAGTGTATAGATTTTTCATGATGTAGGGAAGAACCCTATTGTTTTTGGTGGAGGTCAAAGGTAATCTGGGGTTACCAGAGGTCAAAAAGCAAAATTTTCCAACAATTCTCAAGATTGTTGAATGAGGTCACCAGAGGTCAAAAAGCAAAATTTCTGAAGAATTACCAAGATCGACATCTGGGGTCACCAGAGTTCAAAAAGCAAAACTTCCCAAGTATTCCCAAGATCGTCATCTGGGATAACCAGAGGTCAAAAAGCAAAATTTGTCAAGAATTTAGAAGATCCAAGATTCATTGGAGTTGAATCCCTTTCAAGACACTTCCTTTTTCCTTTTTGTTATATTTGGTGGTGTTCAGAGGTCATGTGAGGTCAGCAGAGGTCAAGTTGTTAAAACATCATAAAATGATGTAGTCAAGAAAGATGAATTTGAGGGATAACGCTCAGTGCAACAAAGCATCCCCAATCGGCAAGGAATCACTAAGCCTTTGGGCTTTCTGGTTGTAGTTTGTTTGGATTTTAGCAGTCGCACTAATTATCATTACACTGATCCAAATCCGATATTTTGTTACAGAAAAGGCCTATACGAGTGAACCAGTAGAGAATTCTGAGTACGACAGCCGAAAATCTTTCCAACTATTGTCAATTTTACCAAGAGGCCTCGCAATGGGGTTTGGTCATCAGATACCAGACCAGCACACTCTAGCAACGCCTCTGGTTGCATGGGGCTTGGGAACAATAATTGCAATCTAGTTGTCCAACATCAGGCAGGAGGAAGATAACTATAACGACAATATGTCAGAAAAAAGCTGGCCGAAAAAGGCACAAAATCCATAGGCGTAGGAGCCCAATTTGATGGGGGGGGGGGGGGGCTGTAAAGACTTGCCCGAAAAATATAACCCAAATAGTCCGGGTGTTCAACATGTTAATGTATATATCATAGAGGCATGCATTGTTTTATCACAATGTCCCCCTACGTACATCACTGATAAACATAATATAAGGTGAAAAATTAGGTGTCCTTACAATCTGGTGCCACATAAGCTACCTTTGAAGTAAAATTTGAGTTAAAAAAATTACGTATTTAGGTACTAAAAAGAAAAAATTCGAGGGAGACTTGGCCCTAGGTTCCTTTAATTATAGTGGGCGACAATAAGCGAGAAGAAAAGCCTTTATTATCCGTGTGTTTCTCGCCTCTAGCGTGGACGGGCTTGAACACTTTTTCTGAAGTCCCCTTGACTTCGCCCAAGCGACGAAAGCAAACGTTACGAAGTTCTGCTCCCCAAAGGAGCTACGTCCCCGAAAGGACAACAAAGTAACTGACCAACCTTTGGACCCTCAGACCTCTACATCAAGGGTCTGTCATGCGTGGTCCCATTCTCAACTGGCTGAAAAGAACAGGCTTGAACACTTTTCGTTTCAAGACTTATTTGATTCCGAAGAGCATTATGAATCATCGCAACAACCCAGTAGACATATAAGTAAAGGGAAGGTTTCTTTCATTATCCTTAAGTCGATCATTTCGCAGCGAGGTTTGCTTTTAACAAGTAATGAATTATATGCTCCCGCACGTGCTATTTTGTTGCATTTGTTTGTTATGGGGAAAAAGGACGGCAGTTTTGGAGACTGTTTAATATTGCATACACTAAAAAAGTGCAATTCACGGAGTCATATTTATGCGGTGAAGTCGTCATGGAAACATTAACCTTGGTCCTTAATGTTATCGATCACGCGTGCGCAATCTTTTACGACCGGGTACCTATTCATCAAGTTTCAAGTTGATGGGGTCAGAGCAGGGCGTCAATCCGTATTGAGGTGTGGGGGGACACACATGACCAGGCGCGTGGCCAGAAATTTGTCAAGGGGGGGGGCGAAGCAGTAGATTTTGCAAGGGAGCGAAGCGATATGGTAGGCCAACAATTTCTCTCCTTACGGTATCGATAGAGTTGGCAAGTATGCTGCCAGTGCTCCTCGCCAACCCATGGTTTGGCGCGGAGCGCGAGAAAATTTTGGTCCAAAATGCCTCCCAGATCGCTGGAAATGGCACTTTCCAGGCCTATTTACTGTATATAAATAGGGGAAACACTAGTAATATTGTAAAAAAGACATAAAAAATGCCAAAATTTTGCTCAAAGGGGGGGCGGCTGCCCCCTTCGCCCCCTTGGCTACCTGCCTGCACATGACTTAGCACAAACTATATATCAAGCCCTTTTTTTGAGAAGGGCGTGCCTTTCTATAGGCCGTTTCCTGTGTGATGACTGACGTTGTCCTATACTGAGTTAGGATTCCAAACACTGGCGTAGCCAGGATTCTTGTTTTGAGGCGGCCAACTGTGAGGGCTGATCGCCAGCCTGGGGGAGGGGTCTAAGGGGAGGGGGTGCCCACTTCCCTTTGAGAAATTTTTTAATATTTAAGTACCCTCAGATGCAATCTGGTGCAACATGTAGCATCACTTGAAGCCAATTTTTGTGTTTCATTAACAAATTTTTTTCAGAGTTCGATGGGGGGGGCATGACCCCCTGCCTCTCTCCCCTCTCGCTACGTCAATGATTCCAAAGTTAACATGACCATCATAGATGATCTGCTAGTTGAAATACACGGAGTCCAGGGAATGTTACTTTAATCATGTCCAAAAATAGCTGAAACCACGCTCCGCAGCGTTGATCATTGTCAGAGATCACGCTCGTAGCTAGAGTCATATGTGTTTGGGTGTGAAGGCCCCCAATTCGGACAGGCTGGCTGTTTTTCCAACAGAGTGGCGGCGTGTAAATTGCACTTTGCTATGCGCTCTGCGTTTTGTATACAGCTGTGGTGATCCTTTCTTTGTCACTACATATAGGTGTCGTCCTGGGAGAGGGGTCAAGGGGAGGGGTGTACCATACCCCCTTTGAGGAGTTTTGTTAATTTAAGGTTGCTCAGGTGCAAAATGATGGTATCTTTGTGATATTTTTGAAGCTGATCGTATATGGCTGCAAAATGTCCATAATTTAGTGAATTGTAATTTTCCGGCTGCCTGGATGCTTTTACTAACTACAGTGGCGACGCGTAAATTGCACCTTTCTTATGCAACCTGCGTTTGTATAGAGCAGTGGGAATCCTTCCTTTGTCACTAAATGAAGGTGTCGCCCTGGGGGCTCTATGGGGAGGGGTGTCCTCCACCCCTTTGAGATATTTTCGTAAATTTAAGGTTACTTAGATGTAGAATGGTACTATCTTTGGTTTATTTTTGGAGCTGATCGAATACGTTTTCAACAACCTCCTGAAGCCCCTCTTTGGCTACTTTTTTGGCAGTTTTTCCGCAAAAATACCTGCGTTGAGTCAACAGAAACTTTCTTGGACTATTATAAAAAATTTTCCTTTCCTTCATTGTGCATTATAAAAGGGCATCTAAGGCTGGCAAATGCCTGTGTGGGACCTCCTGCATGGAAGCTCTGGATCAATTATATAAATGGGGCAATGGCGTAATGCTTATTACCTGACCAGTGGCGTAGATAGAGGGGGAAGGGGGCAGTCGCCCCCCCCCCCACAAAGCCGCCGAAGGCCTCTGTCGGAAATTTCTAGTCTCTGTCGGAAATTTTTACCACCTTAATTAAAAATTCTTACAACGGAAATTAGTAGCTAAAATTTTATTCTTAGGGGTTTACTTACAACACTTGTTATCTTTTTAAGCAGAATTACACATCGAAATGGTTTCTGACAAGGCCTGGAAGTGTCATTTAAGGCAATCTCGGAAATATTTTAATCTATTTTTTCACGCGCTACACGCCAGATGATGATGGCGCTACGCTTAGATAGTACATCATTACTTCAAGATAATAATCTGTCGGAAATGTTTTGCTTTTGCCCCCCCCCCCACCACACAAAAAAAAAATATCTAGCTACGCCACTGTACCTGACATCCAAATGGTAATATAGATTGTGACGCTAAGCACTTTACGTCTATCGTATTTTTACTAATTTTGAACGAAAATCTAGACGAACACCTTCCAGCAACGGAGAATCGGAAGGAGGGAGAAATAGGCGCAGTAAGGTGATGTCAGACCTCCCTGATATAGGTGGAGCAAAAGGTGTGAAAGACTAACAAGCGCGTTTCAGCTTTTTCTTCGTAAGTGTATTAGCAATCACCATCCACACCGATAATGGCTTCGCGCCAAGCGCTCGGTAAAGTCTTTAAAAATGTGTGACGGCAACAACGTGCTTTAAAGTTTCAACCTTCCACATAATGCTTACAAATTAGATTGAAGGATCCCATATTGATGCAGGGCCCCTATACAGATGTTTGGAGATGTATCTCTGTTTTCGGAAAGTGTTGTGATCAGAATAGTTCCTTGTATAATCACCTTTTTAATGGTCATGAGATGGAGTGCAAACTGTGACGCATGCGCGCAAAGCGCGCCGAAATTTTTCATTAAATGAGATTTCCCTGACAAAATCTGCATTCAGAATCTGCATCGAGACACTTTCAACAAACCTACATGCCACTCAAAAAGCCAGTCAAATAGAGCCACGGCACTACTCTTTACGAAGTGTGTGTGTGCGGGGGGGGGGCATTTGATATTGTGTCCCCCACCCATCGAAATGTGGGGGTCATGTCCCCCTGTCCCCCAGGATTGACGCCCATGGGCCAGAGAGCTGGAAGATGTTATAACCGATAATGTGCTAACTAGCCGATATTGTACCACCTCTAGCCATCCGTTATTGAGAATCCTGCATTCTGATTGGTTAAACACTGACCTGTAATTCCACGATATACGGTCAGTAAACGAAAACACTGATAAAAATGAATTTTTTTACACGTTTCTGGTGGTAGAATAGGAATAAACCACATTTGTCAGACTATTATTGTCTCATAAACCGTCTCGACTCCAAATTTGTAAAGTAACGGACTCGGTTTCGCCTTGTCCGTCATTTTGCCGCATTTGGAGTCTCGACGGTTTATTCACCAATAACAGTCCGGCAAATGCGATTTATTCCTTAAGTGTAACAACAATGTAGTAAAAATTTACGATAATTAATATAAAAACAATCAATATCGGTAATTGTTTTATTACATTATTGGTTGCTTTTACTTATCGGCAGTTTTTTATTACATTATCGGTTGTTGTTGCATTATCGGTAAATTATTATATTATCGGTTGTTGTTACATTATCGGTAAATTATTACATTATCGCAGATGACAGATTTGACGTTTAAGAGTCGAAAAGTCTGTGACACACGTTCAGTTGTTCTTTTACCTCTGTACGCTGAACACCCCAATATGCACTCTAGATTTGTCTCATCATTCTTTGCATAACATGTGACTGAATTTATGATTATTTTCAACCATGAAAATTGCAATAGCAGGGTCTTTTGAGCCGGGGGTTGAGGGATACAGCCCACCAATAATTTCCAGTTTAAATTAGGTTTTCACTTAAAACGTCCAAAATTACCGGTGAAAATGAAAAAAAAAACATCGGAACTGAATGGTTTAGCTACCATGGCCCCATCTCGGAGTTGAATGGTTCATCCCCACCCCCCCCCCCGATTATTAGGAATCTTCCAACGGCACTGTAATTGAAATAATCAATAAAGAAATTTCGTGAATTCGTGATACAATTTTGCTAGCTCTCTCCCTTTCCCATCCCTCTCATTCACTCACTTATTCACGCATTGAGATATCTAGCGGGAAGACACAGTAAGGGTCTGGGGAGCTGAGAAAAGCCCCGGAAGTTCTGAAATTTGAACAAATTTTTAGGCATTAGAATTAAAAAAGTAATAATGAACGGACAACTGCAAAAATATATGCGAAAAGAACTCCCCAAAACTATCTTTGTGAAACAATTTAATGAAACAAAGTTACCCACTTTTTCAACCCACTCGTTGGAGAACCAGGAGTTCTGACCGCATGAATCCATAGTAACTGACAAAGAGCCAGAGAAACTATTTCTTAAGGTGCGTTCACACCAAAACCGAAATCTGCTGCGTTTTGCGAGGGTCGCGAAATTGTTATCTCACAACGAATGGGGCGATTTTCTAAATTTTCATTGGAATAAATTTGCCCCTATTTGTCTTGGGGAAAAAATCAGCGTTCCGCCCTCAAAACGCAGCAGATTTGGTCTAAACGCACCTTTACTGAGTTTCATAGCGCAGGTATGCATATGACAGTACAATTCTGTCCAATGCCATGTAGCCTTTCACGCAAAAGCTGTAACGTTACAGCCAGTAGTGCAGGGATTCTGCACCTGATACCGATACTGTGGTTTACGTTGCACAATGCATGTTACATTGAACATATGTAAATGTAAATTGTAATATAAATGTTAATGTAATATATATGGAGATTTGTATGAGTATGCAATGTAAATTTTGCTGTAAGGATAAAAGCACTGTTTTTCTTAATTGTGTAGTTTTGTAGTAAAAATAAACCCTTTCGTTTGCTCTTGCATCATGCAGATAGTTTTGGTATTGTGTTTGTGATCGGTTTGGACTTTGTTCGGCTTTCTGTTTTCGTTCGTGTCCGCTTCTAAGCAAGGTAAAAAGCACACATAGTGCGGGGCCTAGTAACATACTGGTAGTGTTATTGGACAACGTATGAACGTAAGATCCGGAAAATGCTGTAAGCAGGGTACATGGAGAGCTAGAAAATATAATCAATAAAATTTCAAGTATTTCTGACATTTAATTTTATGATGAAATGTCTTACGGACCTGATCAAATGGTCTTGCGGGCCGCGTATGGCTCGCTGGCCAGAGTTTTCACCACATACTCCTGCTCTAAAGGTTGCCTTTCCGGAAACCAAAAAGAAATGACTTGAATGAAATATCTTTAATTTGTAAAACTCCTTTTACCAACAGTTATTGCTATACCCTTTCCCCCACCATAGACCCTTATGCATGTGATGAAAAGTGCGGCGTATCATTGTAACTTACATCAACAAATGCGGACAGCTGATTTGTGTACCAGTCGGATACGCACGCAACGACGTTGTGCGTTCAGTGTGCTTCATTGTTACCCTCCAAAATGACGTCGCGTGACGTTAATGCATAAGGTCTATTACATTTAATTACAAAAATAAAACCACATGAACCTCAAACGCCTGCGTTTCAAGCAGTTTTGACGATTTTAGTCTCTAAGCAGGTGTGCCAACCAACTAAGTGTCGTACCATGCAGGTCCTTAGCTACAAGGTACTTCCCCTGTTCTATGGGCCTTGCTCGTACCTATTAATCACTAACATAGGCCTATAGATTTCTAAGGTTTTAGTTACTTCATATAATCATATGCATTTAAATTTTCTTATTACCTCTATTCATAGAGGGTCGTCATCACAAATGACTCTCGGAGTTCTATATATAGGGAAGTAACTACTGTTTTGAATAGATTTCAAAGGTCTCGTAATTAAGTGTAAATTTGGATCTTTTCCATGTACGTCCTCTTTTCTCGAACTTTCTACCGTATTTCAATAAACTAGAGTCACGTGTAATTAGTGATAGAGCTGTTAACAAGCTAGGCATATTCTTTACGAACCACGAGGATTTTTTTAAGTTAAGCGACGAGTCAAACATATCACTGATTAATCCTTCTATGCATGATCATCCAGACTAACCCCGATTGCGAAAATTTTAATTACCACTTTTGTCTATTCTCAGCTAGTCTATATCTACTCACTCTCTTACACAACCCTCCGTTATGTTACGGTACTTCAATAACTTAAATAATGCCTTTTAGAAATTTATTTCGTCGAAACGTACCTGGTAGGATAAAAGCTCAATCTTAATAACAAGAAATCTAATGGTTGGACTTACTGTGATTAATATGAGGCTCTTTGCCAAAAGTCTGACGTGAAAGTGGGTGTAAGCATATTTGGACAAAAATTCTAGGCAACAGAAAACATATTGGAGCACATATGAAGAAGGTTTGTTATTTGAATGTTTCTAAAAGCATGATAGCGAGATCTCAATTTGTTTGTTTTATTTATGCGATGTGTGCAGTGTATGGTCTGATTTTAATAACTGTCTAACTAAAAACAGAAAGCCAAAAGGCTTAGTGATTCCTTGCCGAATTGGGATGTTTTGTTGTACTGAGATTTATCCCTCAAATTTATCTTTCTTGACTATATCATCTTACGATGCTTTAACAATTTGAATTCTGCTGACCTCACATGACCTTTGAACCCCACCAAATATAACAAAAAAGAAAAAAGGAAGTGTCTTGAAAGGGATTGGACCCCAATGAATCTTGGATCTTCAAAATTCTTGGGAAATTTTGCTTATTGACCTCTGGTGACTCCAGATTACGATCTTGGGAATTGTTGGGATATTTTGCTTTTTGAACTCTGGTGACCCCAGATGACAATCTTGGGAATTCTTGGGATATTTTATTTATTGCCCTCTGGTGACCCCAGATGACCTTTTGACCTTCACCAAAAACAAAAGGGTTCTTCCTCTGGCTATAAGGCATCCACGTACCAAGTATGAAATCTATCCAATCTTTTTAACTTGAGAAATCGTGTTTAGATGGTTTTAGAGTTTGACCCCTGTGACCCCAGATAACCTTTGACCTCCACCGAAACAATAGCCTTCTACTTCTCACCAGAACACATCCACAAACTAAGTATGAATCTATCCACGCTTTCTAATTTGAGATATTGTGTTAACAAAGTTTTCAGTGTTTGTCCCCCGGTGACCCCAGATAACCTTTGACCTCCACCAAAACAATACTGTTCTTCCTCTCACCACGGAGTTGTTAGGAAGGAGATTCAACCGCCAGATCTGTCAGACAATATGTAAAATGATTGAAAATGATATAACTCTTTTCAGGTACTTCATTTTGACAATGCATCACTGATCCTAGTTGATCTAGTATTGAGACAAGAATTTGGAGAAGAAAGGCAAGATAACTGTCGGAAACGAACATTGCTTCAAAGAGTCTATAGAACGTTGGATCTCTTTCCTCCTTTGACTTCCACCAAAAACAATATGGTTTTTTTTTTCTCTCAACATGACAAATCTATATACCAAACATGAAGTGTTATTCATTGCTATCTTGAGATATCGTGTTTACAAGCCATTTACATGGTTTTCTCCGTTTAACCTCTGGTAACCTCAAATGACCTTTGACCTCCACCAAGAACAATAGGATTCTTTCTCTTAACATGAAACAGATGATCTTTGACCTTTGCTAAGTACAATTGTTTTTAACTTGATATTTGGCATCTACATGCTTAGGATGAAAAACATCCATGTTTGTTATCTTGAAATATCTTGTAAACAAAGTTGACAGGGTTTAGATTACGTGGGACCCAGATGAAGTCCGACCTCCATCAAAGCAAAAAGACTTTTCGAGCCGATATGAGACAACTTTGAAAGCATATAAGGTTCGTGTTTTGAGCTATCGTGTTAACAAAACACACACCCACGCACACACGCATATACACACACCCATGCCATCACGAATGCATGCGTACTTCACATCGAAACCAAAAAGTATTAAATTGGATGGATATTATATAGTCCGCACAGTGCCCTGGTACGGAGATTAGCCTCAATGCATTTATTCTGCAATTGACAGTCTGTGCGCATGGTGTGTCACAGGAACTAATTCTCGTTATGGATTCGTAAAGTACAGCTCTTCATTTTAGAGAGACCGCACTTGCCCATTGTAAGGAAAGTAGGAGAACAACCCCTAGCCTGATCTGCTCCCTGTTTCCCCCGCTCCTTATTGGTCAACGAAAATGAAAGAATGACGAACATATTTTTGGAGGGAATTTAATGAAGACCAGTCAATGTCATATGTAACGAACAAAATGTTTAATGAGCCAAGATTTGCCGGACGGGGGTGGGGCATTTCCCGATGGGGGAGGGGGGATGGACAGCAACTCGAAGTCCCGACAAAGGCGCCAAGAATTTGGGACCTCTGACAAAGAATATTTGAAATCCTGGGGGTTAATTATGAACAATTAAAAAAAAAAATATTGGGAAAATCGGAAACTTTTTGCTTTTGTATTGACCAAAAAGGCCTACTTAAGAGCAAAATCAAATCGTCGGGCAACTGGCCGTCGTCGGGAATATCAATTTTATCGCACCTGTTAAGGCTATCCGACAAAACTGGAAATTTTTCCCTAACGGAATGACCACTCCTACCCCTCATTTGGTGCCACTCCTGTCCTGTGTGAACAGACCAGCACCAGGCATGAAACATATTCATGTGCAATGTAATATCGACAAACAAAATTACAAAAAAAAAAAGAAAAAAAAAATAATAGGTATATTTTGGAGTAATGTCCCGCCGAATCGTAATCTTGTTCACCGTTCGTTATATTATAGTACATCCCTTACGCTCTTTTTGTACCGCTTCCTATTCTTGTGTGACTTTTTGTAGATTGATTTTCTAGGGCAAGGTAACTTACAAAATAAAGTTTTTTGTCTAAAAGGGAAAAACCCCTAGGATCGGTCAGCTTTCATCATAGAAGGGATTACGGGGGGCAAATGGGGGCACTTGCCCCTCACTTTTTCCCAGAGCTTAAAAAATAAAATAACAAAAAAATGAGCGAAACTAAGCGAGACCAGAAAATTATAAGGGAATTTTCAATAACCTGTTATGATTTAATTTTGCAACGTTTAATGAAGGAAAATATTAATATCAAAAACCATAAATTCTTAGGAAAATTTTTCTCGGCGCGCTTCGCGCGCACCTCCAGAGTAAACTAATACAATTAAAAATTTTGTCTGGCACCGTAAAATATCTTTCGTCCTACGCGCCACACTATTGTGACTTAAAATCGTGAAATAAGGGTCACTGGAGGTACCAATGTACGTCATAAAATGCAACATGGTCCTTGAAAACAAAGTCCCAACCCTACCCATGTATACGGAACTGCGATTCTCGAGAGAAAAGAAAAGAAAAAAATCGGCGTGCTTCGCATGAGCCTTATATAAATCGATGTCTCATTAGTACTTCTGTGCTCTTGTGCGTAGGAAAACTTTGGTGGAATTTCCTCGTTATTACTTCCTTTAGGACGGGTTGACTAAATTATCATTTCCAAAATCCTCGCTACGCCTCTCGCTGTTTACTTTCCTCACCAACTACCACCATCCTCAGCAATTTCACTGGTTGTTACTGTCTTAAACTTGTGATCATCATATGAAATTTATTTCATAAGCATTTCAAATTACACCTGCTGGTGGAAGCAGGCTTTTCTCAAGCAATGGTCCAGAATGGCCGCAAAAGCCGTCAAATTTAAGAAAGATGTCGTGGGGAGGACCCTCAGTCCCCAGCCTCCGTCTTCGCGCCTTCGGCGATGGCGGTTCAAGACTTCCCAAGATGCAGCCTCCAATAAAATTTACTTTCCCTGCCACTTAAACTGCCGATGCCCTTTACAATGTCCATGTAAAAACTACCCACAAAAGATTTGATTGACTGCTTTAAGTACCACATAGTCTATAACCTTCAAAATCGACACTACAGTTACCTTATTTTTCACACTTATAAAATAGTTGATGGGCACTTGTCCCAGACCATCGACAAAATGAAACGTGAAAGAAAGCCTCCATGGAACAGGATATGGGTTCCCATATCCTGCTCTATGGAAAAACAGGCACCTGGAAAAAAAGAAAATTTTTTATGCAATAAAAATACTGCATTTAAAACTAAAGAAAAACAGCCTATAGGGGAAGTTCCCCCTCTCACAGAAATTTTCAAAGCAAAATTTTTATCACCATCGATCTGTGTAAAATTACCGACTCTTTAAAGATTGTTTAGATGCAAGTTTCAGGGATGGAAAGTGTCAATTCAGGCACAGGCGCTAGGCGAAAGGGGGGGGCAAGAGTCCTCTCCTTGAGGATGCTTTTATTTCTAAGCATTTCTATAACTCGTATCACTGAAAAGTATGAAAAATGCGATTTTTTTCAGCGCGCTTCGCGCGCACCCATTATGGATAGTAGGTCTCCCTTTCTTAAAAATATTGTTCGAAAGCCCCGGGAAACCCTAAAAATAATCCATGCTCCCCTACTTCCTCAAGCCCTAAGCATTTTCGGTCCCATCTTACTGTTAGTCTCATGGAGTAAAAATTTAATTGAAAAAAGTCAAATTGTGATTTTCAAGTTGTGGTAAGTTAATTGCCCATCTTGTGTCATTTGGAGTTGAAGCTAAAATGCATCATTTTATGCCTACAATTTCGTAAATACCCCAGAGCTTCCGGGGACTTCGCCCCCTGGACCCCGCCAGTGGCACTAAGACGGACCCTGCACCCCACGCCGTGGGTGCCGTTTGACAGTTCACTGGCTAATTATATGACTTTTATCTCAGGACTACGAAAATTAAATTTATACGAATTATTTCGTGACGTCACATCGACAGGCAGCTTTTATCGGACTACGCGTGTCCGATAAAAGCTGTTTGTCGGTGTGACATCACGAAAAAATCAGTTAACATTTCATTTTCATAGACCGCTGATGCAAATCATATGTTTACACTGGTTGTCAAATTTTGGGTTCTTTCCGACCCGAAATGGAGAAGATTTTAATAAAAACTCACAAAAATCGGATCGGAATCCGATCCGAATTCGTTGTAGTGTGACCGCGGCTTAAGGCTCTAAGCTCACCCCAAGCAGTAACGATTCTCCTTACTTAGTTAACTTCTAGCCCCACGTCCAATTTAAACCAAGCCCTCCTGTCTAGTACCGTCCTCTAAGACAGAGCCACAGTAGCTGCACTGAGTTTAAATTTCTCGAGGCAATATTGTCAAAGCATAGTGTGTGAGAGCTTAATTGGGAACACAACAGATTATGTAGGCCTACTGACTACTGACAAGTCATCGTTGACCAACCAAAGTGAAACTGTATTATTTGAATGAATGTCAAAATAAACTGTACGTATTTAGACTTCTGGGGATATTCCTCAATATGTTGGGCAGAGAGTTGCTAGCAACTCCCTGGTTTTGGGGGATGCCATATCCCCATTAATACAAAACCCCTTAAACTCAAGTATTAGCCTTCCATGACGGGGAATATCAACGAACAGTTACCGGTCATTTGGAACGCACCACGCAAGACAAGGGGGTGATGGAAGATGAATTTCGCTTGCAGGCCAATAAGACATACCGTACTAAAAACTTGTTCTGCGTTTGGTAGTAAAACCAGGGGCGGCGCCAGGGTTTTTCGATAGGGGTGGCAAAGCATGCTGGGTCGGACCCAGCTTTATTGTTTGGGGGGGTGCAGGCATTGAAGACTTCCGAGCCTCACCCTACCCCCCCCCCCCCCCCCCTCCCCTCCCCGTGTCAGAACTTACGTTTTGGCGTTTTCATTTTCTTGGACTTTATTTTTCTCTCTAAAAAAAACTTTTTTTTTGTCTGAAATAAATACGAACTGTGAGAAGGGTTGTTTGTCTGTCAGTGAAAATCGGTCCCTCACTGAATGAGACGCTTCAACTATGCAGCAGGCGCGGCGGAACGAAAAAATATTGGGGGGGGGGGCTGAGTGCAGCAAGACTATCTGAGCGGAGCGCCACCATCGGTTGGGGCGGAGCGTACAAGAAAATTTTGGGCTTTACAAATCCTCCAGATGGCCGGAAATGGCACTTCCCGAGTGTTCTAAGCTGCATGTACCCAGCCTTGAAATATGGATCATATGTCTGCAATTTCTCAATTAAGGAGAAAAAAATAGATCTATGAAAAATGGTAATACATATTTCTAAGCGGAGCGCCACCATCAGTTGGCGCTGAGCGTTCAAGAAAATTTTTGACTTTGCAAACCCTCTAGATGGCCGGAAACGGCGCTTCCCGAGTGTTCTAAACTGTATGTACCCAGCCTTGAAATATGGATCCCATGTCTGCAATTTCTTAATTAATGAGAAAAAATTAATCCTCATTATGTGATTTTTTTCTTGCTTATAGAAAAGCCGAATCACTGAGGAAGAGTTATACGCAAAATTGAATTTTATAAAAGGGAGAGGAATCATAACTCTTATGAGATAACATTAAATTTTTACCTATAGTTTTTCGAGTTTTTGAACCAATGATGTAACCAAATTTGCAAGCTAAAGTAAACTTTACGCAAACACGAGTGACGTCATTTCCTCACATTGATAGACTGAATTATGTGTATCGTTAAATTTAAATCCGATTTAGTGTCCTTCATAATCGTATGGTATCATTACGTAATATGCATAGGAGATACTGAAATTTTGCAAATTGCACCCTTAAGGGTCTGTAAGCCAAAACGTTTGAAAGGCACAGAAAAGGGAGAACTGCTCATCAATGTGAGAATGTGAAATCGCTCCAGCTTGCTTTGAGTTCACTTTGCTTTGAAAATGCAGTTAAATCAACTTTTTATGTTGAAAGAAACGCGTGCCACATAGAAAATGCATTTTTGTGGTCTACAAAGAACTGCCAAATTTGAGCTAAATTTAAAGTGTACTTAAACGCTAAAAATTCAAAAACATATGTTACAAAGCTTGAAAAATGAATCCAAATGGTCTAACTGCCATCTTTACAGGAATTCCTGAGCTGAGATATATAAAATGTTGGTGCTTATTCAATTTAAAATGGTAGATGGCGCAATAATTTGTAATGTCATTCTTAATAATTCAAATTACATTCTTTGTTTTCTTTATTTTTTCGAAAGCCTCTGCACCTTGTGCCAAAATGTGATCACTTTCTCACTGTTATAGGGTGACTTGACTATACAAAACCTCTCCGTACAACAGTAATTTTTGCAAGGTTATATAAACATTTCAATTTCAAAAGGAGACAAAAGCAAGTAACGTGAGTTTTACAAGAAGATCATCACAAATTATTGCGCAATCGACTATTTCAAATAAAATGAATAAATTTTAACTTTTCATATCTCAGCAACAGGGTGAGCTATGAAAATGAGAGTTGGATGAGTAAAATTCGTTTCCAACGTCTAAAATATATATTCTTATAATTCTACACTTTAGGTCCACTTTAAACTCCTAAAATGAAACGTGAATGTATGGAATAAGAGACAAAACTGGTTGCAATTTGTTTTATTGAAGTATTATTTACGTAAAATTTGGACTTAAATCTTAAGAATAAATTCACAGGCAGAGGTATAAATAATTGGTTGGGATGGCGTCACCAGGGAGGGAGAGGGAGGAGGGAGGAGGGAGGGAGATACCGTATCATAACATACGTCAGTCTTTAAGCGCCTGTCACACCTCACCGAATTGCAATAACGGAGAGGAAACGAAGACCCAAAATGTCACTCCGTTGATGTACGTTAGTATCCGTTTAGTCTCCTATTTTCCTCCGCCGACTTCGTTTCATGCCCGGGAACGTCCGGTATGAACGGCGAGAGATTTTGAACATGCACAAAACTTGGACCAGACGTCGACCGAAAAAGGTCCCCCTTACGTATTCGTTACTTATCCGATAAGCTTCCGTTTTATCATTTTCTCGTGCGTTTCTCATACTGGACTTCTCCGTTAGTATCCGTTCGTCTCCAGTGATTGCTATTGCTCACCGGATCATTACCGGACAACAAACGGATGAAACGTAAAAGTACAGTACCGGTACCGAATGTTCTACGGATACTAACGCATAAGTAACGGAAGCGTAAAGGAATAGAACTGACAATGAACGGGTAGGTAACGTACGTTTAACTGAAGAAACTAAGAAACACAGGCAAAGAAACGTATAGGGGACTGACAAAGACAGAAGATGCAGCGTACTTGCATCCTGTCCCCTCCTCATACTATAGCTTAACAAACGTTTTTGCCGTTTTTTCTTGAATATTTTGGGTGCGACTGATTCCTTTCCCCTGCATCCGCCCCAGGCATGAAATGAGTGATCGCGGTTCTGAGGGAGGGGTTAAGGGGAGGGGGTGTGAAAGATTTTTCGACTACCGGGAAGCCTTAGACGCAATCTGGTACAATATTTTGCATCTTTTGAGGTCATATTTTTTCTCGAGAAATCTAGTTTCTAGGTAAGTAATCCAACGTTCTTTATTTATGGCCGTCTACAGTTTTCAAAATTTGTTGCACTTATTGTCGACGATTACATAACAAACGGGCAAGGGCGGCGATTTGTGTTGGCTATTGGGGGAGGGGCGCAGAATGGAAGTTGCCATCGAAGCGGAGCCATCATAGTTTTGAGCGAAGCGTACAAGAGAATTTTCGCCCTACAGACCCCCCAGACTGCATGAAATGGCACTTCTCGGGATCTTGGAGGCATTTTGAACCGTACGATACTTGATAAGTGACGACTGACAGGCATGAGCGTGTGAACGGGTTTGGTTGCGTTGGTATAGAAGCGGAGCTCCACTAACGCTTTTAAAATGTTGCCAAAATGGCTTCTATATCACAATTAAATGGTCCTTCTCAGACCTATCAAATTGCACTGAAGCCATCTTGATATGTGATATGATTTCTATTGGCTGGCGCGGACTGCGCCGATAAAATTTTTGCCAAAACAGCTCCCAGATCGCAAGAAATGGCCCTTCCCAGATCTTTCGAATTGCACTGAAGACATCTAGATATGTTAAACGCCTCATATATATTTTCCCACTTTTACGGAACTGCTTCCTTTGGTATAAGTTTTCCCTGCTTACCAATTTAACCATTTTGTGATTGTTGTGACATGATTGAACAATGTACACGGAAGTGAAAATCCTACCCCCCCCCCTCCTCCACTGATTGGATACGATACTGCACTACACACATGTCACTGCATGTGTAGGGCAAGTGTACAACTAGAGCTGGTAGGTCCATGCGTACTGGATTTACACACTAAAATATGATGCAGGCCTACTTCTCCGTGAGCCACGGTCGTGAAGGTAGCCATGGAATTCAAAATAGATACCACATTCGCGCGTAGTCCGAGAATTTAAAGAATATTTGATAAATACGTCGGTCAAATACGGATTTGAATTAACTTTTAATCACTCAAATCAGTCAGTTTAGTGTTGAATACTATGTTTTGCTTGTTTTCAAATAGACAGCAGTTTTCACAGAATCTCGCTAGGGGATATACTGTAGTTTTGGCCCCCCTATTGTTTACGCTACTAGGTATTAACCCTTACACGACAAAAAAAAAAAAAAACTCAGAGAGAAATTCAATCATGGGTCTTCTAGGATGTAGAAGGGGCCTAAGTGTAAGCTCTGCGGTGGATGCAGTAACGGGCGGATGTACAATGAGTTAGACAGAGAGGACAACGCGCGCGAAGCGCGCAAAATTTTCGAGAATTTACACCGAAAATGTCCTATATGCGACGGATAATGTATCACAATACTTTATTCCATGAAACTGTTACACCTCACCCCACCCCCTACAAAATTATGTGTCTTAAAACGTTATTTAGACGATTTTATTTTTGGGGTCAAAAACCATAGGGGGGGCAAATGCCTGCCCTGCCCCCCCTGTGGCGCCGCCCCTGAGTAAGACTGACACTGTGTGCGTTTACACAGTAGAGGTTTACAACGCAGCATATGGAAATAGCACTTGCAAGTCTAACCGACTTGATTCAATTGATCCAATGGAGTGAGATTCAGGCACGGGGGGGGGGGGCTTTCCCGGCCTCAGCCTGGCCCTTTCGCCACATCATTAATAACAAATACGTGAAAATTAGCATAATGTTAATCTAGGAGAATATTCAAGGGGGCTTTCAGCCCGGCCCGGCCCCCCCCCCCCTTGTCGAAATGTCTGGATCCCCGCCTGAGATCGCATTTCATACAAAAGCCAAAAATCAAGGGGATTTTTTATATTCACGGCGTGATTACTTTATCAGAGCAGGGAGTTGCAAACAGATATTAGGATTTATGCATATACATACGATGTGCTTCTTGTGGGAAAACACTGTTCCACAGAACAGTAGCTTTGTTCCACAGAACAGTAGCTTTTGAAAAGTTACTGACTGGCGGCACGAAAAGTATTGTTCTCGGAACAGCGGAAATTTCGACCCCTGCACCTGGCGCCAACCTGTCGACAGGTTACGTCTCGCATGAGTGAGTCATAATAATGATCATTTTGATGTTTATCATGCGTAGTTTATAGTCCAGGATACGCTCCATACAAATCTAGCCCAAACTTGAATTTTGACGTAGGCTCTATAATGTTTTTCAACCGTTTCTGGTCAATTTTTAGGTGCTGATTCCAAATCCGGTGGGTGCCACTGGTTCGTAACTATTGGGCATTTTTGCTGAAATGCAAAAGGTCAAACTGGCCGCCAAAATGTACTGTTATAGATGCGTATTTCCCCTCTAGGTCAGCCAATTCTGAAAATATTCATCCAAATCATAGTTGAAAGTGCAGGGAACGTAGAAAGAATATTTCTTTCTCATTATTTATTCAGTGGTCTGGTTGAGTACTGATATGTGGCATTGAAGCGTGTACTACATCGCTTTACCATCGATGCCTCAATGTCTACTTTTCTTCTCTGAGAAAATTTGCCCTAGAGGATTAATTTACGCGAGTATTCATGGTCGGTTAAACGAATGTAGTCAGTTCTGTCCTTAGGATCGACTCCATCTCTGCAGTAATGTAGCTATTTTTAATGAGCCTGAATGGCCCACATGCTAACACCAAGAGATTCTTACGTAATGGGCAAACACATAGGCTATGCACTTAGATGTCTTTCAAAAAACTAGAAGATTAATCATAGCCCAGGCTGCAAGTCACATATATAATATTTGTCAACTGCTTCTAGTCAAATTTTTGGTGCTGATACCAAATGCGATAAGTGCAAGTTGATAATTGTTTGGAGCATTCTAATAGAAAGCAAAAATCCAAAATAGCGGCCAGAATTGACGTCCTGATACGTATCTCTTTGTTATGTTATATTACCTTCTGAACGCATCGGTCAAATCATACTTGCATGCATGTGAAAAGTACATGTAAACAATACTTCCCAGTCTATTATTCTGCCAACTCAGTGCATGCATGAAAGTGACGTAACAACGTGAAAAGGATCATTCAAAATGGCTGCCACAGACATTTCTGTTATAATGCACGCAGTGTAGTGCTTACAAAGTAGGCATAGCACAGAGAGAAAATCACTTTCTTGAATTCTTCATTATTTTACTTTTCAGTATCACCAGGTTAATTAATCTCGAAGAAGCGTTACTTTGCCCAAACATTACACATTTCAAGCGTAATCAGTGATGCAGTGCATCATTTGTAAATATGAAAGACTGGCTGAAGAAATTATCATGATGCAGTGATTTTCTATCACTGCCAATACATTTAAGGTTTAGAAAACTAAAATTAATAGCTGGTGGCTGCATCTGACTAATGTAAGAAATGAAAAGGTTCCAGTTATGCCCCTTAAATGTAAAATATTCGGGAGGATTCATAAAGGAATTGTTAAAATTCGACACAGCAGACAGGGGCGTATGTTCTTGAATTTGCCGGGGGGGGGGGTGAACTTTTGGGACCGACAACATTTCTTGGAGACCGACTCCCATTGCCATAGCTGTACATTCGAAACTCTGGAGACCTTTTTTTTCTTTTTTCTTTTTTTTTATTTTGCTTTTCGAGTAATTTGAGACCGACTTTTGATTTTCACGTTCACATGGTAGTGCGATCCGATTTTTGAAGACCGTTTTTTTTTGCTTTTCGGGCAAACTTTTCACTTCAAATGTTGTTCATGCCTGGTCTGCTGTTACAACGGCATATGGGCCTAGCTTTGAGACCGACTTTTTGGAGCTCAGAGACCGACTTTTCATTTTCACGGGGGTGTCACACACCCCCGTATTTACCCCCTGACAGCAGAATATGACCTTAAACAATTACACTGACCTGTTTAAATTTCCCCACAACCTCCTCCCCATCCACATTGAGCAGGGCCGTAGCCTGCAGGGGGGCAAGGGGGGCTACTGCCCCCCGGATTTTCAAATCGAAAATGGATGTTGGACTACTTGAAAAAAGGGCTAAGATCCTGAAAATTTTACCATCCAAGTTATCATTTTATGGTCCCCAAAGCCTAGAAAATCGCATCTAAGGGCCCCTTTTTTTCAAAATTTCCCGGGGAGGTCCCCGGACCCACCGTGGATGCATTCTTATGGGGATTTTTCCTCCTGACGAATGAACTAGCTTCCTATTAAAACACAACGCTTGAATACACTAGCAAATACGCTGACTGAAGACGAGTTAACCTAGCATTACTACACTCAATGAGATGGAAAAGAAACTTAATTTAAAGGACATAAGCAGTCCCCTCAAACTTATTTTGAAACAACAGCTCAATCTCACAGTGGTCTTCTTATTTCACTTGAAGTATCTTTCCTGACATGGTAGAACTAGAACATAAATATTGCATACTGAAGGTAAATCAACGGGCCGTAGACAGCGGAGGGCAGGGACAGCCCCCCCCCCCCCGAGATTTCTAAATCGTTAATGAAAGTTGGCCTAATTGACAAAAACTGAAAGGCTGAAAATTTCATGGTCTAAATTATGATTTCAAGGCTAAAAAACCTAGAAAATTGCATAAAAGAGTTCCTATTTTGCCCGAATTTTCCCTGGAGGTCCTCTTTTTTTGCCTTACCTTCTGGCCTGCGCTACGGCTACGCGCCAACCGATGGTAAGTCCCAGTGGCTTACAAAGAGCGCTAGGAAGAAGTCCTCACCGGGTACCAGCCTTTTAAAGGTGCCATGTCACAGCCGAAATATCCAGTACAGTTTCGGATCAAATTATCCGCTTCGGATTTAGGAAAACCTAGAACAAGAAAAATTTCTCATAAATTAGAGGTGTCACCCCCCCCCGTCACCCCCCCCCCCGTAACATTCCCTCCAATTTCACCCTACCCAACACGGAAAGAAATCACTACGTAATGGGGATTTCTAAACATATAATTAAGTCATCGCTTTACGAAACTTCACCAAAGATAGCAACATTTGGCATCCAGGCCACCTTACAAAGACGAAAATTTATCAAAAAGTATAGTCTCATTCACTTCTCTTAGTCACAGAACCTCTTGACTTCCGCCCAACTAAAAAATAGGAAGACTAACACTAAATAATGACAATTTGTAAACATAAAATCAGTTCAAAGCTTTGCCACCTATAGCATAATTTTGCACCTAAGCCAAACCCTACTTGTACCCCTCCTCTCACCACCTTCCCCCAGGCCTAGGATGACACTCACGCACAGGTGAAAAAGAAGTGTCCGCCCAGGTGTCAACTATACGTAGACACACCACTTGGTGTTCCACTTAGATACTGTCATGAACTGCCCCCCCCCCCCTTCAGAATTCGCCAAGGCTACGGCCCTGTTGAGGCTTTGTTCATTTAACGCCCGTACCTCCACTGAAAACCTTAACTACTCAGGATGGTGCCTCTCCCGACTAATTTGACTGACTAGCGTAAAAATTAGTCGGTGGATTAGTCAGTGATCACAAACTAGTAAGTGGCACGAGAAGCTGATCCCTTAGAAGACACAGTCGTACAAACCAATAAAATGCCCATCAGCCTAAAGTCTACCTAGTCATAAAATAGAGCTCATAAACAAGGTGTGCTGCACCTACTCCCTCACTTGAGTTTTATTAACCTTTCAGATCGTTTTACGAATATTCCATTTTATTTAACAAGTCGTTGTTATCCATGGAAATCTGTGGTGCCAACTCTCTTGACGTCAGGGTGTAAGTTTAATAGCTGTCGAACCGGTGTTAAGTTATTGTGATTTATTGCCTACTTTTCTGCTATCATTTGTAACGTTCTGGGGTCTTGAATTTAACAAAATTTAGATCGAGGATAGTGTAAATTTTCCATAGAATCTGACTTTTGCAATAATATTATTGAAAAAGGTGTACTTTTGAAGATACCCATGTGTCATAATATACCCAGTACCAGTCAACCTTGAGAAATCCATAAAATAAAGTGGCAGTGAAGGACAAATTCTCCAAATTCATTGCCAGACTTTCCCAATTCATTGCCAACTCTCACGACCCTCAGTTCTGTGGAATCATCTTGGCATGGAATTAGTCCGTGTGACACCGACTAATCAACTGACTAGTTTGTGATCACTGACTAATCCACCGACTAATTTTTACGCTAGTCAGTCAAATTAGTCGGGAGAGGCACCATCAGTGTTCAAATTTTGGGCTTCCCATAAAATCACCTCCTACGGACACTCACTCTCGGATCCGCCCCTGAAGCTGAACAAACAAACAGAAACCAACAGGAGAAAACACAGAGAGTCTATCTCTTAGGGGTCCCTATTCGCAATGCGTTTAAATGATTCTTAGGTTAACTCTTCATCATTTACATAATATCATCGGGAAAACATGTTGCACCTAGACGCCGACTTCGGATGTGAATGTTTTGAACAGGCGTTACGTAAAATTCTGATTCGGGGTGGTGAGGATGCAGTCAGTGTTGTAGGTCTCGAGACCAGATTTTGTGGTTTCAGTCTCGATACTCTCTGGTCTCGGTCTCGATCCTTGCAGTGTCGAAGACCGTACCGGCCTCGGTTCGAGACCGACAAATGTAATTCAAAATAATAAATATTAATTTCAAATTAAATTCAGGTAATTTAAATTCCATTTAAAGTTTTTAAGTTACACTTTTAAAACACCTAAGCCAAATTGGACAGTTGTGATTTATTGGCATCCAGTTTCATGGAATAATGACTCACTTTTGTCAGAAGACATTCTCACAGCATTGTGTGATACTTGGTACTTGGTAGCCTACGTAGCGCCTCTGTGGCTGCCGCCCATTTTGTAGGCTGCCGCCCCTCAGCGATGAGCTGAACGAAAAAACTTCGTCCGCTCCGCGGGGTAGGTACTTGGGTGATTGTGATACAGCCGTGGATAGGCCTAGCCAATGTATGAAATTATTTTAATCCATGTCTATGGACAGTTAGCTTAGTGACATATTGTTTCCACATTTTTCGAATTCCAAGAAATGTTATTGTAGTGTAGTAAAAATTTCGAGAAATGCCTAGGTATTTTTCTTATAGTAAAATGAGTAAAAAGTACATCACATTTAAATTTTAGAAAGTGGTCAGCATATTTCAAGACATATGATAGCTTCATTCCACATCGTCACCAGATGTGGAAACACGTTATTGTTGTTGTACTCCTACTAGTGCACCGACTCCTACTACTCACTGTGTTCTCTCTTTGAAGTAATTCAAGCAGGGAGCTCGAAGACAGCTCCCCGCGTCCCCGAGTGCCCTGCTTCAAGTAGGCAAGAAAATTTCGAGTAATTCCGCAATGAACAAATTTGGTTATAAAAATCATGAACAGTGTGTGGATGTGAAAGCGGGCAACAGGGCCACATGGAAACGCTAAAATATATATATGTATATATTATATATATATATATATATATATATATATATATATATATATATATATATATATATATGTATATGAGGTCTCGGACCCATTTGGTCTCGGTCTCGGTCTCAAAATTCTGTCCCTGGTTTCCGTCTCGAAACCCTCCGGTCTCGGTCTCGACTACAACACTAGGTGGTATACAGCTGCAAAAATAAGTCTCCCGCAGCTTCGGACAGCTTTGAAAGTTTGGTACAATATTTTGCCCCTTTTTAGGAATCCTCTAACATCCCACACCACTTATAGTTTGGCGTGATGTCCTACTTCGATGCTAATTCGATGACGGTAATCAAAATCCAGCTAAAAGCCTACAGAACATCTGTACAAGTTGCAAACCAGACAACATGGTAAATGTTGAGGACTTGGCATGGACAGAGGGTAGATGGTTGAGTGGGAATACCAGAGGGGGTTTCATGAAACTGTGAAAGGTTACTTATAGTCTTTAATTTAAAACAACAGTTAGTGTTGACTCTTTATTGATGATTAAAGAAATGGTAAAGGTTGTGTATGTGTGAAATATTTGTACTTACATTTGAACTCGGGGATGTAACTGCAAGAGTGGTGTCAGGTGGGTTAGAGGGACAACGCCCAGGCGCGGATCCAGACATTTCGAAATGGGGAGGGACTGAAAGCCCCCTTGAATATTCTTCTAGATTAGCATTATGCTCATTTTCGCGTATTTGTTTATTGTTGATGTGGCGAAAAGGGGGGCTGAGGCCGGGAAAGCCCCCATTAGATCCGCGCCTCATGCCCACGTAGGGGAAGACCTCCCCTGACAGGGAAATTTTCCAGTTTTCGTAGGGGGCCTTCATGGTCTCTATAATGCAGGTTACCAGCACATACCCGATGGTACAGTAGCCCCAATGGTTTACATGATTTACTCTAGAGCAACACAAATTCTCAAATAAAAGCCCTTAATTTTCCAATATTCTGCTGTAAAAGTCAAATTTTTAAATTTTTCCACAACAGAAACCCCAATTTTTCAGTTTATTTTCAAAGATCCAAAATGGGAAAGGGTCGCTATACACGTGAGCCGAAAAACTTTTGCTGTCGCAATCCTCCCAATCGACCCTTTGACGGGACTTCATTTTGCACCACCCCCCCCCCCCCGGCCAACCGAGCTTGGCCTCTCATCGGGCAAGTCCTGGTGCTAACCCTGATCCACTAACACCCTTAAATGAATACATGAGATAACTTACAAATGGACAGGAATGTTACAAATCTCTGAACTTCACCTCTGGACATGAACGGACATAGAACGACTACCACCAAAGTTGAGCAATGTATCACCAGTGTTAGTTACATTTATCCCATATTGCACGTGTTCTTACTGTAAAATACTAGCACTGTTTTACTGCATGGCTGGATTGAGAACCTAAATGGGCCTGGAAATGAGTTTCATCCCTTGAACTCATGTAACTGTTTAAACCACCAATGTCACGAACAGTCAGTGGGGTGGATACAAGGAATTAATGGGGGTGGATACTGACAATTTATACTCCATGAGATCAAACCCCTTCAAGTTCCTTTCTAGCTTTGCTAATTATTTATGTAAATTTATGTAAATTCATACCTTCAACCAATTAAGGGTCCCTGGTTTCTAGTCTTTATTAGTACAAGCATCATAAGACTTTAAATGATGTCAAATGGCTTATAACCCCAAATCTCACATACCCTGATGGCACCTTCCCGAATGTCACAAAAAATGTGTCAGGCTATCTTTGTTTTGTAAGTTGTTTCATTAAGACAATTTAAGAAGCAAAAGCCCCTAGGGCCCATCTTTGGCCTTGGACCCCAAATTTCAAGTATCATTATGACAAACCATCAACATTGTACAAGAGAATCTGTAGTTGAAGATGCACTTTTGCAGATTTCATAAAAGATCCATAGGGTCCGCATGCGATCTTGGACCAAAATTCCACAAAACCAGAAACAGATCACTAACCAAGCATCATTATAACAGACCGTCAATTCTGTTAAACATTAACTGGAAGAAAAGTTAATCACTTGCAATACTACACAAAATGGACCCTATGGTCCATCTTTTGCCTTGGACCCCAACTTGTTAAACACCCTGAAGGTACCACTACCCGAATATAATTATGACAAACCACCAACATTGTACAAGAGAATCTGCAGGAGTAAGCAATTTGCAAAATGTCATAAAAAGGGCCATAGGGCCCATATGGGACCTTAGACCCAAACTTCCAGAACACCATAAACAAATCACTAACCAAGCATCGTTATGACAGCCCTTCCACTCTGTTTAACATTAACTGGAGGAGGAATTGACCCTTTGGCAATAATTCACAAAATGGACCCCAGGGTACATCTTGGGCCTTGGACCCAAAATTTCTGTACACCCTAAAAGAACCATTAACAGAGCATCATTATGACAAACACACCCCATGCTCTGACAATGCACACACAATGAAAATACACAATGGAAATCCCATTAAGCAGCTCCCTTTAAACTAACCCAAACAACCGCGCAGGATTGACCTCTTCTACACAGACAGTTTTAAAGAGGGTGCAGTACACAGAAATATAGGCAGTAAAGTGTTTTGTGAGACTGGTAAAATAGAGGGGTGGCACAAAATTGGTTAGGAAAGTATCACAAGTATTCTTCATCCCAAATTGGAGAATTTGTAAGAACCATTAACAGAGCTCCATTATGACGAATCATCAACACTGTACAACACAATTTGCAGGAGAAAAAGTATTTTGTAAAATTTCATATAAATGAGCCATTGGGGCCCACATGGGACCTTCGACCAAAATTCAAGAACACCATAATGAGATCACTAACCAAGCATTATAATGAGAGGCTGTTACCTCTCTTTAAACATTAAATAGAGAAGAAGTTAATTACTTTACAATATTTCACAAAATGGACCCTACGGTCCATCTTGGGCCTTAGACCCAAAATTCCTTAACACCCCGAAGGTACCACTAACAGAGCAACATTATGACAAACAATCAACATTGTATAAGAGAATCTATAGGAGAAGCATTTTGCAGAATTTCATAAAATGAGCCATAGGGCCCACGTGGGGGCCCCAGACCACAAATTCCTGAACACCCCAAATGGCCCACAGTTACATTGTGTCCAAGTTTCAAACAAATCCATAAAAGCATGTGGGAGGAGCATCATTTTGAACAAGTGTGAACAGAAAGATAGAAAGATAGATAGACATAGGCAGACAGAGTGATGCCGCATGATCACAATAGCTCACACCAGCATGCTGGTATGAGCTAAAAATAAGAATCACCCTTGATGCAGAAATGGCTACATCTGTTAAACTGACTATGTGTAACTTAACCCCTGAGAGCAAAGTGGACGTTTGCGGCATCAGTTGTAGGGCGATGTACACATTATAAAATCACATACACCAAACCAGACCGCTGAATAATTAATGGAAATAATACATAAATAATTCTCAAATGCAGACAGACAGAGAAGCGGGACTGGGTTCCAGGGCCGCTTTACAAAGTGCTGAAAAAAAAAACTGGAAGGAGATTGACTGATTCTATTTCAACAGAGCTGTGCAAGCAAGTGCATATATAAAAACGTCGCAAATGTATCATTAGGTGATGCCAAATGATAACATTTGATGCAGTTTCTATACAAAGGCCTATCTAAAATGCCTTGTGGAGATTTTAATTTCAGTAATCAATCAACGGACGTTCACAAAGAAACATTTTTTGATTGTAACATCACCCAACAAAGCAATTCGGTTTTTGGGATATAACTGTGCTACAAGCTTTGTCACTATAAATACACACTCTTTGCAATGCACCAAATAAATACAAAAAACAAAAAAATCCTGCACTTGGCAAGAGACTGAACAGGAAATATGCTGAACAGCCTGCTATGTACACAACTTGAGTAGCACCATTTTGGAAGAGCAAAATTGGAAGGAGTCAAGTAGTGACTACAAAACACATAATCAGGGTTCCCACACAATTTTAAAAGCAGATTTCAAGGACTTTTCAAGGACAAAGAGCCTTTATTCAAGGTTTATCTTAAGCATTCTTTTTGTATGAAATAGGAGCATGTTATAATGTCAATATCCCATTAAGGATATTAACAAGATGGCCTCCTCCGCCCCTTACAGCCATCCGATCCTCCTACACATTTATTAATAAACATGAGTATCACCAGAACTTGACATAGGTTGTACAAAACTGTTAGTGTTGATGCAGTGAAGTTACAAAGAAAAACATTTATTATTAATAAGTTTTGGGTTCCAGGTAGTGACAAAAGTTTGCATAACTGCTACAATTTTCAAGGACTTTTCAAGTACTTTTTCTTGTTCAAGGACTTTTTGGAAAATATATCTAAATTTAAGGGAATTTCAAGTATTTTCAACGATTTCAAGTACCTGTGGGAACCCTGATATTAATTCAAGATAAATATCACCATGGATTATTCGTCCTTTTTCCCGCTTTGCTAGTTATCTTCTTCTTGAAAATAACTTTCTCAAAATGGTAAATCAATTTAGGGGCCACATCGACAAGGCCTGGGGCCGCGTTTGGGAACCACTGGTCTAGATGGATTGGCGCATAAACCTGTTCTACCATCATTAACTAGCAAAAAATTGAACTGCTGGGAAAGTTCTTATCCACCTTTTGAACTCCATTAAGTTTATTTTACCATAAACCAGCAACAGAGGAGATTTAACAACCCCCTCACTGTCCTTTAAAAGGTAGTTAATTTGAAATTGTTGAAAAAGTACATATCCACTGTTTGAATGCCCCCTCAAATCTGGGCAAGGTTAGGGCACCCTGAGACATTTTTGAGTAGGGTGAGGTTCCAACGATGTCCTCATCTTTCAGCCCATGCTGACATTTTAACCGTTCACAGACTGTTTTGTCATTATCTTTTAAGACTAAGATGATATTCAAACCTTTGGAAGTCTCAGATGATACTGCCATTTATTACAGTCTCCACAAATATTTTTTTGCTAAAAATCCTGATCCTCCTTTTAGATGTTTGCTAAAAATTTCAATAATTCTAAATTTGGTGCAAAAGAGGAATCAGAAACGCAAAATCATCTGATGACCTCTTTTAAAAACTTTACCACATAGTTCATCTGTTCAACTATAGGCATAAGAAGCTGTTCCAGGCTGGGGGAAGGGGGGGTTTAAGTTGCTTTAAATGCCGTCCTGGGGATGGGTTTAAGGGGAGGGTGTTGATTATTTGAGGGTCATTAGATGCAATTTGATGCAACATATTGGGTAACTTTTAAAAAGAGAACTGCCAATTTTTCAATTTTTTTCTACAGAGGGAAAAAATAAGGGGTTTTTGTCCTTGGATTGTGGGAAGGGGGTGGAAGCATACTTCTGCCCCACCATATATTTTACTGGGGGGCTAAAGCCCCCCTCCCCCCCCTTTTCCTACACCTACGTGTTAAGCTCAGTTTTCCATCAGTTTATCACTAATTCTTGCTAGGCAACCAAGTGCTCCAAGAGCACAGATACCCATTGCGTACTAATATTTGACAACAAACTACACATGAATGATGTATTCCATGTGTTTCAGTTTACAGTACATTATGCAATGCTACATGAGGTGGTGTAAAGCAAATGAACTGCCTCCCACGTATTTGCCTTCCAATACAATCAATGCATCACTTAATTTGACCTTTTGACCTAACTTGCAGGTTCCCTAGATACAGCTATCTTACCTTACCTACTTAGAACGAATCCAAATTTGCGATAAAATGTTTAATTGGAAGCCACCTTACATAAACCTGTAATTTATGAGCACTTCTTCGAAACAGTATTTTGTGACTACTTAGAGTTATCAATGACTGCCCTTCCAAGCCTTTGTGGCCTCAACTTTTCTTTAACTATACACATATACGTAATATGCAATCAGCTGCCATGTACCAAACTAAAAGCTCATTCATATTCAACCATTTACATCCTCTACAAATGACATATGATCTGGGCATGGCAGCATTCTGAGAGATATAATCCTCTTGCATTTTACCATGGAAACACATATTGGAGGTATAAGAAGTTAGAACCTGTCTTAATTCTTCAACTAAATTAGAGGTTTAAAGGTGACACATTCTAAAAGAGTTGCACTTCACTGCAAGGCCTGACTTTTTTACTTGATTTTCTGTTTTTCCAATTGATCAGTATCTACTGTAGCATTTTGGGAACTTATAAAGAGAGACATTCAGCCTTGTAACAGTTATCCACAGTGGGAATGTCACCCTGAATCATGAATGTGCTAAATACAAAAACCTTTACACAATATTATCTTAATAAAGGAAATGATCGCAGATTTATTCATTCCTATTAGCAATCTACACATTTTAATGTTCTCATAAACCCTCAATGGGAAGAGTTAATAAAGACACTGTTTCTGAGGGGTATGGAGTAAGGGCTTGACTGAATCTTTCAACACTTGCAATATGAAGGCAGGGTTGACACATAAAATGTAATACAAGTGTTGAAATGGGCAAAACTCATTGTTTTGCACATAACCCTTACAAAAAAACGTCTGTCAACTGGTTCCAAATCCTCAGGTTTTCTCACCTGTCTGCCATGGGTTTTCACAGGTTTTTGCAGGAAAACCAGTGTTTTCCTGTGAAATTGACACAGGTTTGCCAGTTGCCACACTTTGCCACAGGTTTGACACACAAAATGCATGGCAATTAAAAAAAAGTATTGACAAAGACTTCTGAGTCAAAACCTGTGGGTTAAAATTGAAAGCAAGAAAAGGTGTGTAAACCTGTGTCAAACCTGTGTCCAGAGGGTTCCAAAAACACAGGTTTGCCACCCAGGAACATGCGTTTTCTTTTGTTTTTCACGTGTGATCACGCGTGGTAACTGACACAGGTTGACAAATTATTTTTGTTAGGAAAGGGGGATGAGGGGCAGGGGGAGGGGAAAGTGTGAGGACATACATTATCTTTGTATCTGGTTTAACTTTTAATATGTCTCCTCATTAGTGCCACTAATTAGGAAATGACTCACAAAAATGTACAAACATTGACACTCAGACCTATGACATATCATGTATTGCGACACCCAGATACTAATATAAGTTTTCACATTACAGCAGGGAATTATCTTTTTGACAAAATTCATCTGAAAAGGGAAAATTTTTCTTATAAAAACAACAAAAGATGTTTTTGTAAGGCTTAGCTGACAGGACTATATGATGCGATTCACTATCATTCAAGACATTGCTTTCAAAATTCTCTGCTTACCTTGATAGTACTGCATGTATACCAATAAGTAACTCTGATGTTAACTTGTGGATCCCTTAAAGAAGGGTTAAAGCATAAAATTGTTTGATATATGCAAAAAAGGAACAAAATCTACCTATTCTGTTGAAAGTATCATTCAGTTCCTACATGTGGTTCCCAAGATATCAAGCAATACACCAACTACATTTGTAACCAAAAGTTAACTTGAAGCAAGCATAAGTGAAGTTATCTGTTCATGCTGAAGAATGATGCCGTGCTTTCTTTGTTTTGCAATATAGTGTTTTGACCTCAAAATAGGATAGGACATGTGTTTCTTGAAGGGAACGGACTGTTTGCAGAATTGTCTAACCTCTCATACATTCACCTTACAGGAGCATGAGATCATAGAGAAGAAAATTGGTTGCAACATCTAATGTGAGGTTATGATGTCACATGAGCTTGCTTCAAGTTCTCATTGGGTTTAAAAGGTGATACACTGTAGCTTCATCTGCAATAAAGACTTCAAGAACAACATGCAGGGACTGATTGCAAATTGCATAAAAAGGAAGATAGAGAATAATTACCCCTCTACTGTGTCAAAAACTAAGTTAAGCCTTAATCCCTCTTAGAACTGACTTCAGTACACCAACATGACATTTCATTCAACAGAAACAGACCTACTGAATTTCACTCTTAATAGTGTAAAATTTTTATGTCATATTTTCATTATAAATTTATGTTGACTCTTCTAAACTTGAGAAGCCCGACAACATTCTTAAAGCAAGTTTAAGCAAGTTCAAGGTCTCCATCTTGGAGATTCTTAAAAGTGTATGTTAAGCCTGAAATTTCAAAAATATGCATATTACAAAGGTTTAAATATGACAAATGTTCCAAACTCTCACCTTCATACCTTATTCTAATGCAGAGCTATAAAATGTTTCAAGTTTAAAATTCACTTTATTTAAAATGGCAGATTGCATAGTGACTTGTGATATGATTGTGCTACTCATATTACACACTTCTATATCTTTTAAAAGTGAAATGCATCATTGACCAAATGAGCCATGAGTAGTGGGCTTGTCTGATCCACACGTTAGATCACAAAAAGGGAAGGATTAAATCCTGTTTGATATTATGTGTGATCCGAGAAACACAAGAGCAACATTTTGCACACTTGTTTTTAATGAAAGACAGGTAAGTGAATGAACTTTAATATTTTATATCTCAGCAGTATATGTACTGTGAAGATGGAAGTGGGATCACTGAGTGTCTTTTCAACATTTGTAACACATATTTCTAAAATTCTTCACTTAATGTTCCGTTTCTTTGCATTTTAACACCGTTATCTCACACAAGACAACACCAGGGATGACATGTTTTCTGCGAGGCAAATGCCAACTTTAAAATTCATCAACATCAAACTTCAATTGCTTAAAATTCATTCTTATGTTGTAAAACAACCACACTTTTTATAAACTCCTTTGAGCCAAGTTTATCCATCAAGTTTAATGTTAAGGTGGATTTTAGGGCATTAATTACATGCATTTTATTACAGTTTCCTGGGGATATTGTGAAAAAAACTTGCATTTTTAAGGAAAATTGACAGTCAAATGTTCAAATGCCACACTATCTCCAAACTGCTGTTTAGAATGTTTTAAAATGTCACATGCCAACAACATCTCAAAACAACAAATTCTGATTTTGGCATGTAAAATGCGAATATGGCAACCCAAACACAACTATACCATCATTTTTCTTCCCAAGACAGTTCAGCCTTAGGGCTCCTAAATGTCTTGTCTAACATGGTGAAGTATCCATGTTTTTAAGGGTCAAAATTCCATATTCTTTTCTTCTCTACTAAAACCATGTTTTTTGTGGTCAAACAATGGTCTTCCATGGTCTTCTTCGAATCCCTTGTTCTACTTTTTTTGCCTTGTATATTGCCCAGATGAAAACAATACATGGTTGGGCAGTTTAGGCATATTTTTCTTCTATGTTATCTTCAAATTTGCACTTCTTTATCCTTTATGTTTTTCTTCATTCTTTTCTTTCATGGAGAATTGCCATTTTCCATCAATTTCTGAGATTTCTATTTTCTTCTCATTTCTGTTGTAGTTGTTGTTCCCCACACTTTTCTGTACAACAAATTACTTCTTACTCTAACATGTGCTTCCAAAGCTGGTCATAACTAATAATTACACAACACTGCAGGTTTTCCAAATTTTTCCCTACCCTTTTCAGAAGTACAGTCCATTATCACAATATCCAGACTAACATACAGTATGCCCTTACAGTGGAAGCAATGTTCCAATGTTTGCTAATGAGTTCACATCTAGCTATCAACCCTTCCATCATGAATCACAACAAACTCTGCTGCTATACCGCAGGTATCTTATCAAATTCTGGTATGCTGAGCTCATCATCTAGAGATTCTGCCTTACGGAGGGGTTCTTTAGATTGGAAGGACCCTCCCTGAAAGGGTAACCACTTGATTCTTCCGACCTGAAGCATCTTTGCAGAATCCAGAGTATCCAGATACTGCATCTGAGGAAGAGAATTGATGACCAATGGTTACATTACATGTTAATATAGTACTGATCAGGGGGTGTCATATATTTATCATGTCAAACATCTTAAAGCGGAAATGAGCAAACAGTCATAGACATGTACAGTACATGTTCAACAAACACTAAAAAAAAGAGAAGGCAAATCTAAACTTGTCTTCACCCACAACCATCATGGTATATTGTTCTTGGTGAGTCCAAGTGCATGGGCATCTGCAGAAAAAAATTCAAGGGGGGCAAAATTTTTTAGGGAGGCCAATTTTTTTCATGGGAAATATTTTACTTCCAGAAAAGAGTTTAGATGTTTCTTTCACAGTGTCAAGTTGACAAAGGCGTAGCCAGGCATTTGTCAAGGGGGGGGGGGACCCATAGACAGACTCTCAGCACTCCACGCCACCATGTGTTGGTGTGGAGCGCAAGAAAATTTTGGCCCAAAATGCTTCCCAGATCACTGGAAATGGCACTTCCAAGGCCTATTTACCACATATAAAAAGGGAAAAGACCTAGCAATATCGTAAATATAAACTTTAAAAATACCAAAAATATGCTCAGGGGAGGGGCTGCTGGGGCCAGAGTGTTGATATTTTTATTCAATTCATGTTTTGAGAGTAGAAATTCACACTGAGTGAACTGTTAAGAAATGTTGATGTATTTTCTTCATTTTTTTCTTTATTTTTTCTTCGTTTTTCAACTTTTTGATTTTCCGGGGGAGGGGGGGGCAAGTGCCCCCCCCCCCTCTGGATGCCCATGTCCAAGTGGCATCCTGACTGGGAATTTATATATTAACCAGAAAGCCCAAAGGCTTAGTGATTCCTTGCCGAATGGGGATGCTTTGTTGCACTGTTTATCCCTCAAATTTACAAGTACTGTATCACAAGTATTCAACATCCCTGTCTTGTCTTTTTAAATGCATTTTTAAATGCATTTTTAAATGCATTTGGTCTTTGACCTCTGATGACCTCTGACCTCCAATGGATCTTGGATCTTGAAAATTCTTGGGAAATTTTGCTTTTTGACCTCTGGTGACCCCAGATGATGATCTTGGGAATTGTTGAGAAATTTTGCTTTCTGACCTTTTGTGACCCCAGATGACACTCTTGGGAATTCTTGCTTTTTTACGTCTGGTGACCCCATGACAATCTTGGGAATTGTTGAGAAATTTTGCTTTTTGACCGCTGGTGACCCCAGATGATGATCTTGGGAATTCTTGGGAAATTCTGCTTTTTCACCTCTGGTGACCCCAGTAACAATCTTTGGAATTCTTGGGAAATTTTGCATTTTGATCTCTGTGACCCCATATGATAATCTTGGCAATTCTTGGGAAATTTTGCTTTTTGACCTCTGGTGACCCCATATGACGATATTGGGAATTCTTAGGAAATTTTGTTTTTTGACCTCTCGTGACCTCAGATGACCTTTGACCTCTACCAAAAACAATAGGGTCCTTCCTCTCAACATGATAAATCTATATACCAAATATGAAAAGTGTTGGTCACTGGCAACTTGAGATATCGCGTTTACAAGCTGTTTATGAGGTTTTCGCAGTTTAACCTCCGGTGACCTCAGATGACCTTTGACCTCTACCAAAAACAATAGGCTTCTTTCTGTTGACATGACAAATCTGTATACCAAATATGAAGTGTCCTTCACTACTATCTTGAGAAATCGTGATTACAAGGTTTTCAGTCTTTTACTTCCGGTGACCTCAAATGACCTTTAACCTTTACCAAAAACAACAGGTTCTTCCTCTCAACATGACAAATCTATGTACCAAATATGAAAAGTGTCAGTCATTGCTATCTTGAGATATCATGATTACAAGTGATTTACAAGGTTTTCGCAGTTTTACCTCCGGTGACCTCAGATGACCTTTGACCTCTACCAAAAACAATAGGCTTCTTCCTCTTGACATGACAAATCTGTATACCAAATATGAAAAGTGTCCTTCACTCCTATCTTGAGAAATTGTGATTACAAGGTTTTCAGTCTTTTACTTCCGGTGACCTCAAATGACCTTTGATCTTTACCAAAAACAATAGGGTTCTTCCTCTCAACATGACAAATCTATATACCAAATACGAAAAGTGTCGGTCATTGCTAACTCAAGATATCGTGTTTACAAGCCGTTTATGAGGTTTTGGCAGTTTAACCTCCAGTGACCTCAGATGACCTCTCTTGACATGACAAATCTGTATACCAAATATGAAAAAAGTCGGTCATTGCTATCTTGAGATATCATGTTTACAAGGTTTTCGCTTTTGGACCTCTGGTGACCTCAGATGACCTTTGACCTCTACCAAAAACAATAGGGTTCTTCCTCTCAACATGCCAAATCTATATACCAAATATGAAAAGTGTCGGTCATTGCTAACTGGAGATATCGTGTTTACAAGCAAGGTGTCACATACACACACACATACACACATACGCACACACACACATACACGCACACGTACTGGTATTCATCACAAACCGAGGACCTGCGCATGTTTTCATGTATGCACATTCACCTGCGGACCAGCACATACAACTATGAGATTGATGAATGAACACATGCATTGTATTACTACCCTCTAGAGGGCCCTATTCACACCAATTGGGAAGCCACATATATCTCCTAAGTCCACTATATTGGCAATACAATATAAGTCCACCAGTCGTATCCTACACACCTGAGGACCTCTGAAATTTTCACACACCTGTTTCAAATTCATAGCCAGTAGAGGACTCTGCCCTTACCTATACCTAGATAATGGAAAACGTGTGTAGAATGCAATGGAACTAAATTTACTCAAGGACCTGGGTTTAGGTCCTCAGGTGCAAAAAATGTCCTCAGGTGGTAGGTGTGTATTCTGGTCAAGGTCCTCTGCTGGATATCAATACAAGTGCATACGCACACACACACACACACACGCCATCACCATCGCATAGATTCCTTGCCTGCCTTCGGCAAGGAATCAAAAAGACTCAAACAATTTTTACTTAGTTTTATAAAAGTTATCTGGTGGTTATATTTTTAATATTTAATTCAAAAGATGAAGTTCTTAATAGCAAACCCTGACTTTCACATAAGATCATAGGATATTAAAGCAAAAACTTTACAAACAGCTACCATACTGATATTGTATCTTGTTCAGTTTGCTGGATGATACTGTAGTGTGTGGTATAAAACAATTATTGGTATAATGGTTAAAAAGTCAAAATCCTCTCAATAATTCAACCATAACCTCTCTCCTGAAACAGAATACAGGTTGATATTAAAGTTTCCTGCCTATGTCTTATAGACTTAGAGACTGGGCACGTTGGTAAAATAGCTCACTTTTTTAGTTGCTATTTGGTGACCTTTCAACAGTCTGTACTCTGTAGATTGTATGAGGTGGAAAGAAAAAAAACCAATGGCGGTGTGAAATGAAGTGCTAAACTGTTGATTTTAATTCAGTCTCATGTCCAAGCAAGATACTATTAATGGTAAAAATCAATATAACTAAATGGCAAAAATAGTAAATTAGTACAATAAATAAAATATTATTTTCCACTCTCTGAAAGCTCATTCACAGCATACAGTACCACCTATTTTTTTTAAAATTCTTTATACTGTACTAGGCCTATTGGGTAAAAAATTAATCGCAGTCATACCTACAGTATTTTCATTGTATCCACACAATGACTCACTCATTTTCCACACAGCTATAGCTGAACTGCTGAAGTCAAAATTGCACATTCATATTATTACCTTTTAACTTTCCAGTACATTTTGAGGAATACTAAGCCAATCCAAGTACTCTGACTTCTATCAATTTAAAAATTAGTAATTAAAGCAAATTACACTGTACAGGTACATTAAAAATTGCAACTGGCCGTAAGTACTTTGGCTTCCCAGCTTAGCAACATCTCAATATAAACCAAACAGCTCATCAATGTTAAAAGTTGATGTTCAACTGCTTTTCAATATTTAATATCCAAATTGATTTTATCATAAGAAAAGCACTTTGAACTTGCATTAAAGTGAGTTTGTTGAGTCAAGACTCAACATAACAGAGGATATTTAAATTTTCCAACAATTGGAGATTAGAATGAAACACATTATGAAAGCCATGATTGATAATGTCTGGTTCCATAATGTCTGGTTTCATTGTCACATTACACAAACGACAGAAGCGTGGTGGCCATCTTGATAAGCCAAAATTTTTTCAGACAGTGGAGACACTTTTGATCATATTAGCACTGTCTTTATGTGTGGGATATCTGTTGTTTAAACAAAACCATGGACCAAGTATAATGGAGCAGTACTGTAACCTCTGAATTAATCATCAGATGTGACATTAATACAAAGCACTCAAAAGCTGCTACAAAGGGATGTACAGGTAATCAATGACCACCAGATGGTGAGTGACAGGTGTTGGCAGGCTTCTTCCCTACCATTATAAATTTTGACACAGCTGGTAAATTTATATTCATAAGGTCTTTTTTCTTGGGAATACCCATTTGCGCAAACAGTTGCAGTTGACTATGGGAATTGAAATAAAGACCATTTTTCACAATGAGTGAAGTTTTTAATGAGAAGAATCCTGACAGGTGTGAAATAAATTTTAAAATGTTTAAGTACAGTACATGAAGCCTCTAAAAAAAAAAAATAAATAAAAAAAAACAGCATTGTCGACATGATGTTGGTGGTACTCTTGGAATAGAATATCGAAGTTCTTTGGTTTTGGAAATTAATGTCATAGCTACTGTATTAGGGTAATGATAGACTGCACTTGCATTCATTTCTACTTGATGTTGCTGTCATTTGAAAAATACATGTACATTATTATTGTACTAACAGTACAAGACTTTCAGGAAGTAAGAAATGAATATAGGGTAGTCCTCTGTCCCGTTTTGTAACTCTTGCTCCATTACATGCTGCTAGAATTGAATAGGACATGTTAGCCAATATTACCCGAGAAAAAGGCTTTTACCAGGCTGAAGCTTATCTCTATAATAGCAACAGTTAATCCCTATTTCAAACAAACTTGCTCTATTGATCAAACAGTCTTTAAAGGGGTTCAAACTTTAACTCTATTGATCTCAAGATACCTGAACAGGAAGTTCTCCGTTAGATTCTGGATTAAGAGTGGTCAACTAGAGATGGCGATTAAAAACTTGCTTCTAGCATCATAAAATATTAGGAGCTGCCTGCATCATTGCTGAATTTATGGTTCAGGACATATACATGTGACCATTTGGTTCATGGACCATGCATACAATAGTACTCAATTCATGCACAGCATACTGTAGCTATTGGCCTACAGCTTTCATATCTTTAAATTTACATCCTTCTACATCTTTCTTTGCTGCACACGTAAGTAATCTAAAAAGTCAAAAATACTCACAGGAAACCTATCTGTGAGAAGGCAAATCAATTATTTAAAGAGTATGGGATGAAAACATGACTGGTACACTGAAACAGGCATCTCAAACACAGAAAACTAACCATGGAGTGTGTAAGTTCTCTGGTGTTTCTTGGTAATTAGAGGGGCCAGGGAATCATAATAAGACATCTTCTCTAAAATTAGGCACTTTCGGCACTAATTTTTGGGGTGCTCAAGTCAACCCTGAACACCTGGTCGCATGACTGAATGCATAAACTAAGATCACCTTTACACAAGAGGTTTTGGAATGTCACACATCTCAGAATATCAGAATATTACAGAAGTCTAAGGGACTACTTGAGATGTTTTGGACATACAGTAGAAACAGTAGGGTTAGGGTTCAAGTCCAAATCTCTTCATCCCAGACAGTCCCGTTTCCCAACTAAGTTCTAGTCCCTCCCAAAACTGTCTATAGAGCCCCTACTTGTGCAGATACAAACCTAGTTTATTGCTTATGGCCATACCCTGGTGAGCATACAAGGCCATAATGTGTATAAATCAGAACACTCTTTGTGCATACTGCATAATGTCAGTACTCTGCAGTTTATGAATTTCTGACCCTGATGTTAAGCAACTAGAGCAGTCAAAAATTGAGAATTCTGGTTTCCCCCAACTAAAATGTACTTTGGGTGATAACTATCTATCTTCAAGAACTCAATGGGCTTATATGAGCATTGCAGATGTGACTAAAAAATAACACTGGTGTTATTAAAGCAATCATGCAAAAACAACAAAAACATTGCATTTACTCCATTCATACAGTAGTACTGAAGCTCCATGCCCAGACCAGTGAGGTGCACTGGAAACTTAATTATGCTGTTCAGATTAAATCCACCAATAGCCTGTGGAGAAAGTTCTTTTATGAGGGGTTAATGGATTTAAATAAAGGCACTGAATTCTTTTGGCAAATACCTATGATACAGTAATTAAAAAAGTACAACTACATGGAAGAAAATTTTGATGTCTAACAAGTTGTTAACAGCCCAGTACAAACTAGTTTATAACTGGAATTCATAAGGCTGTTTTTCATGATGGGACCAAGATGAGCTGGCAAAAACATAACGCTAATGCCATTACACTAAAGTCATAACACTAATGTTATAACACTTATGTTTTACCACTATAATGTTATAACATTAATGCCATAACACTAATGTTATAACACTGTTATAAAACTAAAGTCATAACACTAATGTTACCAGTATGTGCAAATGAGCAACAGAGGTAGAAGACTCAAGTTTGCTGCTGGATTTTGATCAATTTCTGCACTACCTGACATGTAGAAAGTGTACCCCTGTTTATTAATCCTACAAGTAACTACAGTTTTGTAAGTAGCAGCAAATTGCAAACCAGGACATTAATTTGCAACTACAGTGACTTGCAATGTTGAAAGAGAAAATTTTTCATTGTGCTCTGCAAGAGGTACTAGACCACTTTATATTAATCTTAAAGAATCACAAGTTATTGTTAGCAACAGGGAGGTTTGAAAGTACTGTTTACAATGTAACCCCATGCCACCTCCCTCCTCAGATCCTGTCAGGTACAGTAGTGTTAATGATAGACTCAAACTTAAAAAATATCTACTGTATGCTGGTTATCAGGGTTGGAAGTTTTTATTTCCCTGCTGGATAGGAAACATCAGGAAGCAAGTCATGGGAAATACCAGAAACAGGAACATTTATAAAAAATTCTGTCACACAAATTAAAGTTTAAAGAGCTCTTGTCACACCAATTTGCATAAAATACCGTCTACTTTTCAATAAATCTGAATTATAGTTAAACTCACTGATTAGGTTACCTACAGTAATTACAGTGTGAATATAGAACTGTAATTAAAGAAAATATATTGTATAAAACATCATTGGTATCTTAATCCACAATATTCTTGCAAAATGTAATCTGCTTCTTTAGGCACACCAAAGTCAAGAAAATTTGACTTAATTCTCTGAGGAGTCATGGTGTACTGTTATGATAGATTTTGATCTTGTGTTTACTTTGAGATAGTCTGAACCTGTCCTTATTGTCAATGATACAGTGTAATCCAGATCACATCTCAATTTGACTTGACAATATTAAATTTTGACTTTGGCAAGGAGGATCATCTGACTATAAACACAGGACCAAGTTTGTTGTTTTTATGCTCTAGGATCAACGGTGACTTGAGTTCACTGGCATTTGCCTTTTTACGTTGTGATACAGTACAGTATTAAACATAGCATGCATCTGCACAGAATGACTTGTGACGGGCATATTTACGGGGGAAGGAGGGAGGAGGAACAGGGTGAAGAAACCAACTGGTATAAATGGAACAGGTTCAATTGCATGTTACCATTCTCTTTCACAGTAAAATATCATCTTCTGAAGATCATATTTTGGTCTTATTACTTCAACTACACAGAGAGAACACCCATAACCAATTCTATTGTACAAGGTACTGTAGCTGTAAAACCAGGCTACTGTACACTGGTGTTAACTGATATATACTCAAGCTGAATTGAAAATGCTTAATATGGTGATATTCCAACCTCACTTTTCTATTGTCTAGGTGTGGTATATCTTATTACCAACCCCATGGCTTTATTTTCCTAAACCAATTTCCCCTGGTAATTAGATGATGGTTCTCTTCATAGTCGAGCATAAGGAACAATAAGCACAAGCTCATTTAAGCATGAATTGTTCTAAATTGTTGTTACATTTCTTTGCTTACACTTATACTGTAGTTACTATGTTCTGTTGCTAAATGTGGAAGGGATTGCAGATATTCCAGCGATTGGCATAATTCTTGTGGTGCCAATCACTTACTCCAATGTGAGCATTATCTGTGTATCAGGTGTTTAGGTTGTGTCCTCATTGAGGTAGCAGATGCAATGAAGCTACATATTACTATTTAAAATGGTTTTAATGCAAATGTTTCATCATGTTTGTGATTAATTAACAGTTAACTTCTACATCAGTTTTATAATATCATGTTTGGTACCACATATGTAGTATGCCATAAGGAGCACAAGCATGAAGAGTACATAACTGTCTCTGGCACCATGAGCCTTTCAGGAAGATACACTGCATTCATTGCCTCCATTCAATATGACACTCAAGCTTGCCAAGTGAAGTCCTCAAATTCACTGGAGGAGTAATAGATTGTCACTTGATATTATACAAACTACCCAAAGTACTGCTAGTAGTCAGATTTACCCCTGACTGCCCTTTATCAATTGACCCTGCAGCTACTATACGATCATAAACACATTTCCACATTCTGTATTGTGCTATGGGATTTATATGTACCCTTGTGCTTTAAGTCTCTGTTTACCCAAGGTTGGAAGGTAACTGCATGGCAGTCATTTAAAAAATAATTTGTGCAGTAAAGTGACCAGTGGGGCTAGACTGTTGCAAAATTGAGTAGAAATCTTATAAGCTTTCATTTTTAGAAAATATTTATGTTACCTCATTAATTTAAAGTATGCTATTTGGAAGATACCAATAGTCAACAGCATCACAATATTTTGTATTAATTTTTTTATTTGATGAGGTGAAAGACAACATTTTTGAAACATACTTTGTGAAGTTCTAATTTGTGGTATGTCTTCAAAAGCTTATTTAAGAAGATTTTTCATAATAGCTCATGCAAGCTCAATAATAAAAATTAGAAAAGTTAAGTATGGGACAAAGCATGCTACAGGACTAAGTCTTGGATTCAGTCAAATTTTCATTTTAATAACTGCTCCATTTTCATAAGTCAAATGAAGAAGAAATGATTTTTTTAGGTGTGTATGGTACTGTAATTATCACAGTTACGCATAGGTAAAGTGGCTCCAATTTATTCAATTTTTTTTTTCTACACAGCATATCTTTAGGATTGACTCAATATCTACAAGCCACATCACACTTTTCATTCTTCTGTCAATCAGTCTATACTTGCCATTCATACAGCTCAGAAAAAAGCCAGAGAATAGGCTTTTAGCCACCTTGGACCAAAATTATCGAATCAGTTGCCTTTGATCATTAGGAACAGCCCCTCTCTCACTGTTTTTAAGAATTGTTTAAAAACTCATTTGTTTGAAAGCTATTTTAAGTAAACTTTGTAACATAACTTTTTATTGTTTTGGGGTTCCTTTGCTTTTATCATTTTATAACTGCTTTTCTTCTTGTGTTGCATTTAATTTGTTACTTTTTTGCTTTTTAAGTTATTCTTTACTTTCTAGTCCTTTAATTGTGCTGCTCTGTCATAGTTTGCTTGTAGTTGTTACCTTTTACTTTTTATGTCATAAACTGCTTAGATACTCTCTTCGGTGATTAAGCGCTATATAAATTTTTTATTAATTATATTGATTTACAACCATAATTTAATCACAGAAAGGCTTTTCCAATGCAGTTTGTATGGGTAAACATGGTCCCGTATGTCACATCCCCTACGTCCAAAGACATTTCCACTTTGTGAGATCACAGATCAAAACCAGTTTCTTTTTTATCAATTGTAGTACTGATCTTGGTTAATACGGTACTATACCTTCACTTTCAGGGCATTTAAAGCTTAAGTATGGTACTTCAGTTAAAAAGAGATTTCTTTAGTCCAGCTGCACATTACGCTAGCTATTGATTAAGAATTAATCTAATTACGGAAGTGCAGAAAGTCTTGATATGTTTGTAATAAAAGTGTTAGCTCTAGCAATTATGAAAAACTGAAGTTTCTGCAATACCCATTTCTTGTAACCTTTATACATGTATAAATCTCTGAAATATCCTATACATCACAGAGCAAATACTGTAGCTTGGACCTGCCCTGTGCTGCATGGAGTGTTTCCATCCTGCTTGGTTACTACACAGGGATGCACTGACAGAAGCTTGTTTAATAGGGTAAATAAAATTACTTCTTCTTAGTTCAGAATGTAGGCTACTCTTTTGCAGGGGTGCCAAAACTATGGCAAACCAAAATCTTTTGCAGTTCCCAGTCTTCCCAGATTTACAGGTATATAATTTATACCTGTAAAAGTAGAAAGCCTTGCTATACTCTTTGCAGACATGCATATGCCAGCGATTAACAGAAAACTAATTTACAGTACATTTCCTGAAAACCAGTCTTCACTCTGTCAGTCAATCAAGATTTTCTTACTGGGTAGACACCCATGCCCTATTGGAATTCTCCCTATCAATTCAGACTGGTATGAAGGTAAACCTTTTCCACTTTTGCTACAATTATTTTCACTGTGACATAGCCCACTCCCAACCTGGAGGCCTTCATGTTCCACGTCATTTTTTGGCTTTGTCATCCATCCCAACACAATATGTACAGAATAAACAAGTACTACAACACACAATGCAGTTGAGAGTATTGCCTACAGTTAAGCAGAATCCTCCCTATGCCAAACATGAATGTTCTTTCTATCATCTCTCTTCCAGTGCTGCTAAAGTGTGGGAAATGCACATTTGCTGTGCTCCATGAAACGCCTGGTTCAACGTTTTCATGACCTGCAACTTGATATACAGTAAAATAGTGTAGGAGGTCTGAAACAACAAATTCTGTACAAGCAGATCCCCTTTATACAAAACAAACAACAAATGTACAACAATTTGAGAAAAAGGTTGACTAAAATGAGCAAGGGTGTACCCTAGAAAGAAAAAACCAATAAGAATTTCTGAATATTACATCAATAGTGGTTATCAGATGACAATTGAAATGTTGTACAGGTATATCAAAAATAAAGTTTGGAAACAGTAAATGATTATTTTTAAGGGGAAATGCAGTCCCAAATTGAATTAGTGTACCCTATCATTCTAATTCAGGAATGGCTCCTATTAATAATGTGACATTTTTGTTACTTATTTGTTAAATTCATGCAGATTAACTCCTTGGTTTACCTTCAATATTTGATGTTTTATACAGAAACATTATGAAAGATACTTGTGAGTGAAAAAAGAGGGGGGGGGGGGGGTTGTATGATTTAGCAGATTTTGAAATAAACTTGGGGTGACTGCTTTCTCCCTTTAAACTTGGGTCCAAGTTGTTCCACATAGTGGCACCACAATATTTATAAGACTATTTACATGCTGTAGTACCAGGGTAAGTAATAAAGAAGAATATGTCATCAGTAAAACTTATATGCACACAACTGATAAACACAAAAACATCTCTATAAAATTTGGGTGGAAGACAATTACTTCAAATTTATACACGAAAATACCAATTAAACTGGTAGTACAAAATACATGTAGATCCCAGTAGAGTATACAGCCTTGTGTGAGCTGTGTACCCACCTCCTCACCTTGCAATGCTATGTTAGACTGCAAAAATCTTGAAAAATTTTCAGTGCAATAAAAAAGGGACACACATTTGTGAAAAGTTTGTACAGTACAAATGCATGATTTGCTTGTTCTTATGGACTTACCACCAAAACTTTGCGAATAATGCAAATGTTTTGACATCCACACTACATCTGCAAACATAACTAGCGGTGCCATTTTGAGAATGTAAACTTTCGTATTTTTAGAGATGGCGCTCTTCCAAAATGTTGATTTGTCAGTAACAACTTGACTTGATTTCACTTTTGGTTATTTAATGGTTAACCATTCAGATAATAAAAACTGCTACACCAATAAGTGAATTAACCTGAAATGCACAGTCCTGATGAGTAATTACCAACCAGAAAGCCAAAAGGCTTAGTGCTTCCTTGCCATATGGATATATTGTAAGAATATGAATCACCCACATGACAAGCATGGGATCCCTCACAGTTATCCTACTTGAGATATCATGCTAATGAAGTCAAAAGCTTTGGAAATCTTGTGACCCAAAATGACTTACATGCTAAATATAAACAATCCACAGGCCAAGTATGAGATCCCTCATAGGTACCCTCCTTAAAATGTGATGTTTACAAGGTTTCAATCTTTTGTAACTTCAAATGACCTTTGACCTGCACAAAAAATAATAGGGATCATCTATTCAATATGAACAATCCACATGTCAAGTGTGAGATCCATCAGTTAACCTTCTTGAGATATTATGTTTACAAGGTTCTGACCTTTTGGCCTCTGATGACTCCAAATGATCTTTGACCTCCACCTAAAACAATAGAGATCACCTACTCAATATGGGCAATCCACATGCTAAGTATGAGATCCCTCACAGTTACCCTTCTTGAGATATAGTGTTGACAAGGTTTTGACTTTTTGATCTCTCTTGGCCCCAAATGACCTTTGACCTCCACAAAAAATAATAGGAATCATCTACTCAATATAGGCAATCCACATGCTAAGAATGAGATCCCTCACAGTTACCCTTCTTGAGATATATAGTGTTGACAAGGTTTTGACCTTTTGATCTCTCGTGACCTCAAATGACCTTTGACCTTCCCCCAAAATTAACGGGATCATCTACTCAATATGGGAAATCCACAGGCTAAGTATGGGATCCCTCACGATTACCTTTCTTGAGATAAAGTGTTTACAAGCTTTTGACCTTTAGACCTCTGGTGACCACAAATGACCCTTGACCTCCACCAAAAACTATTGGGATCATCTACTCAAAATGGGCAATCCACATGCTACTTGTGAGATCCTTCACAGTTATCCTTTTTGAGATAGAGTGTTTACAAGGTTTTGACCTTTTGATCTCTCGTGACCCCAAATGACCTTTGACCTTCCCCAAAATTAAAGGGATCATCTACTCACTATGGGCAATCCACATGTTATGTATGAGATCCTTCACAGTCACCCTTTTGAGATACTGGGTTTACAAGGATTTAACCTTTTGACCTCTTGTGACCCAAATGACCTTTGACCTTCCCAAAAACAATAGGGATCATCTACTCAATATGGGCAATCCACATGCTAAGTATGAGATCCCTCACAGTTACCCTTCTTGAGATAGTGTTTACAAGGTTCTGACCTTTTGGCCTCTGGTGACCCCAAATGACCTTTGACCTCCACCAAAAACAATAGAGATCATCTACTCAATATGGGCAATCCACATGCAAAGTATGAGATCCCTCACGTTTATCCTTCTGGAGATATCATATTTACAAGCAATTTCCAGCATATTTACCATTTGACCTCTTGTGACCCCAAATGACCTTTCACCAAAAAGAATAGGGATCATCTACTCATTATGGGCAACCCACATGCCAAGTATGAGATCCCTCAAAGTTACCCTCCTTGAGATATAGTGTTGACAAGGATTTTACCTTTTGACCTCTGTTGACCCCAAATGATCTTTGACCTAAACCACAAACAATAGGGATCATCTACTCAACATGGGCAATCAACACGCTAAGTATGAGATCCCTCGGAATTAACTTTCTTGAGATATCGTGTTTACAAGCAAAAGCATCACATACACACATACATGTACACACACATGCACCCACCCATACGCACCCTTGCACCCTTACCGGGACACGAGAAATGTCCCGGTAGGGAAGAGACTGGAACTGCCCAGCAGCGGAGCTGCCAGAGATCTCGGCGATCAGACATGGCCGCTTGAGGGCGGGCTGCGGTGCCGTGCAACACGTGCAGCCGCGCGTGACTTCTCGTTGCAGTGGCCGAATTTCCGGGTAGCTACTCGCAGTTTCGAGCCGCGCATGAGCTAGGAAAGACGTGCGAGCGGCGAGCTGCCCCGTGTCTGCTAAGGACATGTTGGCGAGTGCACGCATACACCCACCCCCACCCTAACTCACTCACACACACACACACGGACACATTTTGACCCCTCCCACAGAAATGAAGTTCCGGTTACCTTGGGTACTCCACCTTGGGTTGGACCCTGAGACTAGTAACTTGGGGGCACCAACCGTTACCATGGCAACAGTGCCAATTTCAGCTGGCATTGCCAAATACAGCTCAACTGGCAAAGTGATTACAATATCTCATCCTCCTCACGGAGCGATGAGATAAAAAATGTCACTTACTTCTCAACAGAAAACACGTTTATGCACATTTACTCGGCAATCATGACAAAAGCACTTGTGGTTGCTAAGAAATTTTTCCCTAGCAACAGATGCAAAAGGTTACAATAAATGCAAAACCCAACCTTCCAATGATGGTTCCCTAGCAACGGCAGTTTTAGCACTGAACGAACACAAGCTGCCAACTCCAACTGTAGCAGTAAATGATGAATGCCTAAACCTTTTCAAGACAAAAAACTCAAATGATGAGGACTAAAGACAATACACTATTTGGTTGCTAAGGGTAACTTACTTTTACAGATGAATTAATTATTAGAAATCTCACCCTACAGAGTCTCTATTGCAAGTATCTTTAATAATTTTTCAGAACATAAATTCGTATTGCGGTGAATGCACTTTCCCTAAACAACACTGTAATATCTATACAGCTCTATGTGTATGTTAATACACTCTCACAGGAGTACTTATGACATTTTTGTATCAGGTGACACATCACCTGTTACATGGAAGGACTTTGATGGGTTCATTTTGCTAATATCATTTCACAAGAGAAGTCCTCAGAACTATGTTTACTGTGAGAGATAATTAATAAGTTAACTTAATAGTCCCTCACAAACTTGCTGTTTCTTTTCAAAATATCTCTTCCCAAATCATGAGACATCACAATATGAGAAGAAGCATTCATACACACTAGAATTGGGTTCAAACCTTGGTATTAAAATAAGCACAATGAACCTAAACCATATTGGGCCTGCCCTGACAATTTCAAATTTAGTTGACTTCACAGGTCTACTTAGTTTAACGAGTACAAACCTCATCAGATCAGAAAACCTTTTAAACGATTAGCTCAGGAAGACGTAGGGTAAAGGTATTGGATATGTACTGGTGTTTAAACTATGACAGATTAAGGAAAGTATACCGTAACTTGATCATTAAGAGAATTCAACTGTAACCTATACCTTTTAACACTACATTTTATTTTTACAGTAATAAATATTAGGAACAGTTTTTCTTGTTCTTCAAAAAAAAATAAAACATTAAAAAGGAATGTGTGGTGGAGAATGTACTAGAAAATTGTCATGTAATGTCTGCGATTTAGAAAGGAAGAAAAGCAACAAAATGAAATATATCAAATGTTGCTGTTTTTTGGTTTTTATCAATTTTTGATTCTTTAATACTCCATGTAGACCACCTTGAGTGGGTTTCCTGTTTTTAAGTCCTGGGTAAACATTATCGTTACTATATGTACTGTACCAACAAGTCCCCTCCACCATAAAACTGACCTGCCATTAGTCAGAGTTAGGCTATTACAAACAGTGGTCAAATTAATATTTTCTGATCTGTTTACTCTGCATCCAATTCTTGGCATTGCAAAACTATGCTCAGCTCAAAAAATATACTTTATGGCTCCATCAAACTGACTATGTCTACAAAAAGTATATAAAGTATTTGCATAAATTAAAGTGTTCGATAGATCTCCATCCAAATAACAGCTCCCTGCTCACTCCCTTTGAATTTCTCTTTGAAATTAAGTCAAATTTATTTGCAAAGGAGCTGGCTAGCAAAAGAAATAAACACTAATAGAAATTCAACATGCAGATTGCCTTGAGAGTAACTGGAAACACAGTTCTTGTTTATGCATTAAGTAACTGAAGTACATAAGTTGTGTGAAATGTGAGCACAAGAAGTTTGCAAGCGTGTGTTACGGAAAGAGTGCATGCTTCCTATCTAGAGATATAGAGTTAACACAGTTTTCAGGGTTTGACCTCTGATAACCTTTGACCTCCACTGAATAAAGTAGCATTCTTTCACTTAATATAAAGCATCCACATGCTAAATATGAAAATTATTTATGCTTCTCTTGAGATATCCTCTTAAAAAGTTTTCCAGAGTTTGACCTCAGATGACGTTCGACCTCCACCAAAAAGAATATGGTTCTTCTTGTCAATATGAGTCACGTGACTGTTCAGTGTAAGTATGAAAAGTATCCATGATTCTATGTTGAAATATCATGTTAACAAGGTTTTCAGGTTTAGAACTCTGGTGACCTCAGATGAGCTTTGGCCTCCAAAATATAAGAAATGCACAAAAATCATACTGTGTTCTAAAATATGGGTACTCTTGTTCTTGTACAAGTTCAATGAAAACCTGTGATGACATTTAATCTTTTAACCTATTTCTATATTTGACCAGTAGTGCTGCGTTTTGTTGACTGCTACAGTTTTCTGACCTCAATTTGGCACCTCAGCCATAGAAAAGACTGAAGGGTAGGCCTACTAGTGTAATAATTTTACTCATTAATAGGCTTTTGTTCTAGATACTGTACCCCTTGTGATGCCTATTTACAGGCAGCAGTTATGACATTGCAAGCGTCACAACTCCATTCAGAGTAGTGATTCCATAAGTTACAGCTACCCAACTCCAAAAATACTACTGTACTCCATGCCTACTAAAGACCTTTTGCATCCCCAGCCAACAACATCAACAGTGTGTTTAAACACAGGCCACCCACAAATCAAAAGTCATGTCCCTCAACACTATCCAAATTAAGATATTATGATCACAAAAAGGGTTTCTCGCAAATATGCAGCTTCACATAAATACCTGCACAATTTCCTGTTTTTCTCCATCCTTGAGACAACAAAATTGTTGAAGCACTGAATGTCACAACACATCACAGGTTTTGTAACAACTGTATCCTGTGTTTACCTGTACAATATCATTTTTTCCATCACTACAGCTTTACCAAAGCACAAACTACTCGAAGCTTCAAGATTCAAGTTTTTCTTGTTCATTAAATATGATGATACAAGCATGTTTTGCTCAAAATACCACAAATGAGAGGTCAGGGGTTTTATATCAATTGCTGAATACTGTTTAGTAGGCCTTTTCAAACAAAATCTTTGTTGATGCATGATAATGGTAGTATCACTGCTATTGCCTGCCTATGCCATACAGATACAATTACTTGCCTGTTCCCTGATATATGCAACCATGTCCAATAATTGCTGAGGATCCTCACATTTTTGCAGGAAGAAGTTTCTCCACAATGCAGCTGCTAAGACCCTGTCACTTGAAAGAGCCCCCTGTTGAAAAAATAAGACACTTTCAATCCAGTATATTATTCTCTTATATCATTGTAATAAGTTCAATACAAATGCTGGATAATATAATTTGCAAGTTGATACTGATCTCCTACCACATATACATCTGGGGATAAAATACAAAGCATGTGATAGATTGCTCAACCTAGCGGGCCTCCTTTAGAATCTAGGGACCAGAATGGAAAACTGTTGGACAGAAATACCTACCACATCTGTATCCTCTTCAATGTGCGAATATCCCCCTCCCCCTAGACTATCCCCACCCAGAGCAATTTCATATTATTGGGGAGAAAGTTGTCAGAATAGTAATTGTCATGGATGGGAACTGTCCCTGTAGGAATTGTCAGGAATGACTACTGCCCAGAGGCAAATGTCCAGTAGAAATTGCCCCAGAGGGTGGGGGAAAGGAGTAGTTATAGGGAGAATATTGAATGGGAATTGTCCTAGGAGTTGCCCAGACTCAGGACCCCATATTTTCTCTGTGAAGCTCCCTCTGTTGGTTATGGCTCCATGCATACACAGTACTAAAACTGATCCTGAACGAGATAGCCTTTAATACAGTCCCCAAAGTATTACCGAAAACTGTTACTATCTACTGGGGCTTTTAGGGCCTGTAATGCTCTGTGACTGCACTAGAAACCACACCAAGCAAAAGTATACACTATTGTAGAATTGAATGAGGAGAAGTATGCATCAATTAGTCTGGGACTGGCTTCCCTCACAGTATTAACTTACTGCCCTTACCAGGAAGTTGGTTTTGTGTGTTTAGCAGCAAATAATCAATTAACTGGAATATATTACTTTATATAGTACTGTAGAAGTCTATTGGGGAGAAGTCTGTATTAATAGACCATCAGAGGAAGTTGATTTAGGAATGTTTAGATAATGTCTGAAACAACACCCTTAATTTATTGGAGAATGAGTTAAATAACTGTATGTACAAGGAGAAAGTCTGCATCAGTTAATACTGTTCCTGGACTTGATCATCTTGCTTAATAAATTAACACGCTTCCAAAGAAGTTGATTTGTGAATGTTTAGACTATATTGCTACAAACACATATATATACTAGTTTTGGTACAGAACCATACAGGAATAGTGTTTTTATTCAAGTAGACAGTTATTCATTTACAATGGGGCACAGTCATCACACCTTTGACGTTTCACATGATGAAAAGGTTGCCTTAATATCGGTCTATCAGTAATATTTCACTTGACTGCATCTGAGACCTTAATGAAGACATATAAAAAGACACTGCCTTAACACCTGATATGGGAAACTCACATAGTTGTGAGTAACTGGCAGCACCAGATTTATGCCACTCTCTAGAAAACCTGCAGTTTCTGCCACACAGAGCAAAACAACATAATGTAACTTAAAATATGTGTAACCCATACATGTAACTGATGAACTCTAACAACAACTTAAAGGAGGAGAGAATGCTTAGTTGAGCATGTGTACATTGTAACAATTGTTCCTTATACTCTATGAACAGAATGATCATCTAAGGGACATTGTTCTGATGGTAACAAGAGCTGATGAGATTGGTAATAATATACAGACAATAGAAAAGAGGTTGGAAGATCACCATCTTTAATGTATGCAATTAAGCATGGAAATTCAAAGTTTTTCTCAAGAGATTTTTATGACCACGATGACCAGCTTTTAATACAAAAGGATAACAAATTATGTGGGGAAGAATAAATTCAAATTGTTTTATGCAGTTTACAGGACATGGACACATGTAGCAAGTACCATTAATCTCGCACATATTATTAATGTACTTAAAGGGGCTTGTTGAGTTGGTTCATGAATTTCACGACTTTCCGTCACACCTGCTGAGTTTTACTTGATGGTAAATGGTCAAACTAAGAGATTCTGCAAATTTAACACACAACTAAAACAGCAATGATAGGGTAGTTAACAATATTGTTTTATTATAAATTCATGACCAGACACTTTTTACCATTAGGTGTTAATTATATGCAACCCCTGCTCAAACACAGCCAATGGGTGAAGCTTATACCAACTTGGTTGACAGACTCGCAACTCCTCTTACAAATAGCGGTTGTAGTCAAAGCTTCAGTTGCATACACGTTGAATATTCAAGAGAGGCTGGTCTATCAGGGGCTTGGACGAACATCACAAACTACAAGCTCTTAAGCACATGAAAACATTAATTTTGCATGTTTTCGGTAACAACAGGAAGTGATACATGACTACTAATGCTAATTAGAAGCATTGTCATGATATGGTTTCCTTCAAACTTGTCACAAAATAACTGATATCAACTCAATGAGCTCCATTAATATGTTTTTTTTCAGGTTTCCATACCATATGGCATTGTTTGCCTTATCATCACCCAAAGTTCATGAACTTTCAAGGCCATAAATATTTCCAGACTCACTAGAGATATTTCCCATGGTTGTATACATGGTCATAGGTGGAAAAGGTTGGGTAGCTGGGAGCCTCCTTCCAGAAAAATTTGTGTATTTGGAGCAAAATGTTAGCACTTGGCAGGAAAATTACCTTTTTGTTCATCAAAATTTGGAAGGAATCTTGGACCATTTCACAACCATTTTTCTAGCTCTGTGTATGGTGATATTCATATCACGCAAAGCCAGGCAACTACTGTGTGTGTAGTGATATCATGTCAAATTGTATCTACAGTACTAATTCCCAAATTTATGTATTTTTAAAATCATAATTTCTTGAGAAAACTTCAAACTGAAACTCTTCTGAGTACTGAATTCATATGTATAATATTGGGCCAACTGCACCTGACCTGAGAGTACTTGTATCATACTAGTTTATTTAACAAAACTTTCAATTGCTTCAGCATTAACACATTTATAAGGCCATATGCAGCTGACCACATCTTACTTTGATACATCAATTCATGCAGCAAATCTCTGGTTGGACTTATCACATCTCCATGCTGCTGAAAATCTTCAAACACTGCATACAGTATTATTAATACACCCAAGAATCAATGGGAAATGAATTAATTTGAATAAAACTATCCACTCTATATTATAAGCATAACCCAAAGAAGCACAGTACATCTAGGGTGACCCTATTTGCCCTTTACAACTCAAACATTTTAGTTTAGTACTGCAGAAACTTGTAGCAACATGACCTACTAAATAATAATTGTAAAATATCAGTTTTCCAGACAAATAGTAATTTTTTCTGGACCATGCACCCGAAAATTGAATAAGGCTTTTTCCATGACTGAAATTATTTCCCATTTTTTTTTTTTTTGACTCTATCCATGTTTTAATACCCTCATCCATGAATACTCCAAATCAAGAAACTTTATTAACCGTAGCTCGTGCTAAAGCATCCAAAGGTTTAGTGAATGCCTAAAAAAGCATATCCCCAAGCCCTCTCACCTAACAAGGTTTTTTTTAGTAATAAAACTGTTAGTTAACATCACAGCAACTGAACTGTACCATCTGGTCTTTGCTTCTTTGAACATATTGTTTCATTTTATTATAACACCTTTTAAATGGCAACTTTATCTTACCTCATCATATGCAAAGAGGGCGCCATTGAACTGTTCAACCATTTTACTGAGACTGTCTCTCATTTTGACACTGCTTATCTGTAGAGGAACAGAGCATATTAGATTATAAGTATAATTACTCCAAAGGCAAAGGACTTGTCAAGAAGGGTCTTTACCCAAGTTAAAGATGTGTTTCAATGGCTTCTTTCTACCCATTGAAGGCCTATTGACATGCCGGTCAATTTGATTTGGTAAGCATTGGAAATGTGGTTCAAATCACAATTCTTGTACAAATCCATCAAATATTGACCCTTTTACAACACACTTTACATTATAACATGTACATCATGAAAGAGAAAAAAAAAATACCTCAGGTACATTTGCAAATCTGTGGTATGGAAAACTGTTATCACAATGCTCAATATCAAGAAGGAAATATTGTAGTTTCTTCACCAGCTGTAAGTTGTATGGACAGTAAAAGTGACCAAAAGGATAAATGCCATGGTAAGGCTGTATGTTAATACTGAGTACCTATTTGAGAAAGTTCCTCAGAGTATGAGATATGTCATAGCCTTTCCCTTCCCCCAACCTCCCCCCTGAAAAAACAACCCCCCCTGTGGGCTGGGGGTTGTAGAATATGCCAACGGTATTTCCTACCTGTCATAAGAGGCAACTAAAGGGAAGGACTTGGCACCATATTTAAACTTTGCTTGACACTGTATAACACGTTTGTGTTGGTGTGTCCTTAAATTTCATCTAACTAACCCCCCAAAAAACAAACTTCCCCCAACCTCCCCCCCCCCCCCAAAAAAAAACAAAGGTCAGAGATTACTTTCGTGAGTGATATTGTATTCTTTATATTCAGATATGAATGGAAACATCAGGTACTACTGTATCTAATCAAAAACACTCTTTGACCACTTCAGTCATATTCTTAAACTTTTAGTCACCCTAGGATGTCCTGCTATGAACCAGCCCCCAAGGTAGTTACAGCAGAATATAATAATCCATTGTCATGGTTATACTTCCTATGAAAACTGACACAGTTGTGTATACACCCCAACTGGCAAAGGTGAAAACAATATCTCAAAATGGACCAAAAGCAAAGCAAAGATGGTTGACTGGTCAGCCCAAGGGCGCTTCAGTCTGGCAAGCAATCGACTTCCACGACTGGAAATAAATGGACCATACATTGCATCACTTATGAACAGTACCTTTGCATCTTACGGCAGTAATTCATGTTGAAGTATGAACCAATCTAACATGCAGTCTGCTGAATCAGTCTTATGGGTCACTTTAATATGCTTCCAACACTAGGTCAGCAACATTAGGGCCATACAGTTGGAAACTATACATACATATGCATATATATCGAGACCAGTCAACAGTCGAGAGGTAAAATCAATTGGGCTCATAAATATAGCGAAATTGGATGATCTCTGTCATTGTTCGCAGGTGTTAGAGTTTGTACATCCAAAGAGGAGTACGTATTCTACACCTCTTATGAAGGTAAGTTAGTGACACAAACAATAAACTGCTTCCACAGGTAAAAACCTAACAGCTAGGGGAAGTATTCAATTAACCAATTCCAATTCATACATGCTAAAAGTGTCTTTTATCTAAGAGTGACATATACAGTCAGCTTTGCCAAATAGAAGTCTCACTCCCTGATTTGATGGTGTAATGATTTAAAAGTTGAATAGAAACAAATGAACGTACGTTCAAATAAAAATTCCTCTGTATCATACTTTAACCAATATTCGAAGTTTACACTGGCAGGTTCCAACAAGGGTCCACTGCTGAGTGTGCACAAGGAAACCTTTTGCTTCTATTAAACTAGGGCTCCAAAAAACCCTTCCATGACCTTTGACCTCAATTGTTTCAGGCACAAAATAAGACCCCCTGTTCAACAAAAACTCCAACCAAGTTCCAAAAAAATTTACCAATCTTTGCGGCAAAAAAACTTTGTAATGGTTCTGTAACATTTGCCCTACAAAACATACCTAAATGACTGACCTTCAATTCCTGCAGATCACACGAATGCCAATGGTAAGAACCCTCGTAAGGACTGATGTCACTCAATTCCAAAAGCATCCATTGCTCTGTGAGGGAGGAGTTTGAAGCATTTGGCATATTTGCAAACAATGGCCCCCAAATGACCCCTAAATAACCTTTGAACTCACATTTCTTGACAACCGAACATACCATCAAATCACGTGAGCACTGAGTCCAGTAAACATCCAGTGCACAAATTTTAACTCACCAAACTGACAATGCCTTAGATGCTCCTTGATTGCAATATCTCATACCAGCTTATGGCTGGGTATGAACTAACTGATTTGAATGGTTTTCAGGTTTTAATAAAGTGTAATGTCCACCAAAATAAGTGATTGCTGTGACTATTCTGTTTAAAATTCACATGGTTCAGGGTAAAATGTATATTTTTGACCATAGTTTTGCATAAAAATCCTTTGACAGTACCAAATTGTTTCTTTTAACTTGATAAGAGGGTATCACAGGGAACTTTGTCTCAAAGACATCCAGAAGGCAATGGTCTAAAGATGGAGGACTATGGTCAAATAAGAATTCATTTTCTGTGTTCTTTTCCTACAAGAAGATATCCAACTGAGATCAAATCTTCCAGAAAAGCCAACTTGCCTTCACTTGAAGAGACAAAAAGGAGGCTACTGTAGCAGTCTGTAACAAAACACATGCCATATGGTTACCATGTCAACATAACTTAAAAGTGTTTTTGGTAAATGTAATCAACCATTTGGGACTTATTTCAAATGTTTTTCCTTTCTGCCCACTTCTTTCTGTACACAATATTGCCAGTAAAGGAGATAGCTGGAACTTGTATGGTACCCATGAGAACTTTCTATTTACAGTACAGCTCAGAATAAAATGGACGTTAGTAGCGTTAAGCGTTAGAAATTTTGCGTTAGAAAATAAAATTCCTACCGATACGAGTCTAACGCTAGTAACGATCACGATAGTTGCGTTACTAGCGTTAGAGGGCTGCTCTACTGCTAGTAACGCTAGGAATGTTAATTGCAGTAAACTTCTACGCTTCCTAACGCTACTAGCGTTAACTGCATTAGACCAACCTAAATTCTGTAACGTCGGTGGAAGCTTTGGTTTGCACATTTGTGATATTTAAAATGACCATTAGGCCGAACCTTACCCTTCTTAGATGCAATGGTTTACGGTCATCATTGGCATGCACGTGTAAAGTGTAACAGGTGAAAGTCAGATTCAGTTCTTTTTAATGAAGGCTAATTTGAACACCATAATGAGATCACTAACCAAGCATTATAATGAGAGGCTGTTACCTCTCTTTAAACATTAAATAGAGAAGAAGTTAATTACTTTGCAATATTTCACAAAATGGACCCAACGGTCCATCTTGGGGCCTTGGACCCAAAATTCCTGAACACCCCGAAGGGACCAATAACAGAGTAACATTATGGCAAACCATCAACATTGTGCAAGAGAATCTGTAGGAGAAGCATTTTGTAGAATTTCATAAAATGGGCCCTAGGGTCCACATTGGACCTTGGACCAAAAATTCCTGAACACCCCAAATGGCCCACCACCCAAGGAACATTGTGCCCAAGTTTCAAACAAATCCATGAAAGCATGTGGGAGAAGAAGCATTTTGAACAAGTGTGGACAGATGGATGGATGGATGGATGGATGGATGGATGGATGGATGGATGGATGGATGGATGGATGGATGGATGGATGGATGGATGGATGGATGGATGGATGGATGGATGGATGGATGGATGGATGGATGGATGGATGGATGGATGGATGTATGGATGGATGGATGGATGGATGGATGGATGGATGGATGGATGGATGGATGGATGGATGGATGGATGGATGGATGGATGGATGGATGGATGGATGGATGGATGGATGGATGGATGGATGGATGGATGGATGGATGGATGGATGGATGGATGGATGGATGGATGGATGGATGGATGGATGGATGATGGATGGATGGATGGATGGATGGATGGATGGATGATGGATGGATGGATGGATGGATGGATGGATGGATGGATGGATGGATGGATGGATGGATGATGGATGGATGGATGGATGGATGGATGGATGGATGGATGGATGGATGGATGGATGGATGGATGGATGGATGGATGGATGGATGGATGGATGGATGGATGGATGGATGGATGGATGGATAGAGTGACGCCGCGTGATCACAATAGCTCACACCAGAATGCTGGTATGAGCTAAAAAATGAGTTTATCGGACATTTGTTAAAAATCATATAGAATATTCGAAAATGTTCGGAAATTTCTTGGCATGTTCAAAAATATTTTTAAACTTAATGAATCTTTAAATAAATGATGGAAGAATGTAAAAGTGCTGTTTAATTCCAGAAATCTCCATCATCAAAATAAAAAAAAAAAAAAAACAGTTCATCCGACATAAGTTAAAAATCATCCAGAATATTTGAAAATGTTTCAGAAATTTCTTGGCATGTTTGAAAATATATTTGCCCGTTTAAAAACCAAATGAATCTTGTGATAAATAACGGAAGAACGTAAAAGTGCCCTTTAATTCCGAAAATCTCCGTCATAAAAAAGAAACGAAAACAAAATAGTTTATCGGACATTCGTTAAAAATAACAGGCCTCGGTAACAAGGGTGAAATTAAGTGGGCGCCCGGCACTGTTTGGCGCCCGTTTCCAGCCAAACAGCGCCCGTTGACCCCCAAAAAGGATAAACTGGTGGTGGTGGGGGGAGGGGACACGGCAGTTTGTTTTAGTAACTTCTGTATGCTCTAAGCGGGATCGAGCACGTTCTCGCTTGTAGGCCTACGAAAATCTGGGGACTGAAACTATTGTTAAAACAATGTGTCTTACCATTAGTAAAGATTTTATATTCCACACAAAAATACTTGTATGATCCAACTTAAATCCGATTAAATCAATCCAGCCTCGTCAATATGGGCGGATGTTATAACACGTTGACTAACTTCGATATAGCCTTCAGCAGCACTTCTCAACCGGTGGGCCGCGGCCCCTAAGAGTGTTATCAAACGACAAGGAGCTGTACTCTGGCACTGACTGCTCATGAAGCGCAGTACAGACAGCTTGTAAAATGTCACTTGTTTTCAAAACATAAATGCAAGCCCGTTCTCCCAGGGTTCAAATATTTCTTAGAATCTGTCAATCATACGTGAACACTTTGCTCATTTGGGTCAATGACCATGTTTTTCTCACGGCGGTATCTTTGATCCTCCACCACGAGTAGATGCGATGTGTAACTGTCTAGACATTGCGATGCTGTATGACCTGACTAGACCTTGTCCTATATTTCAAGCTCTACCGGTACCGGTAACGTATTGCCCACCGAAACGATGTTAATTATTGTTGGGCGTAAATGTGACCAGGCCCCGACAAAACTTCTCGACTCCCATCGGCGAGAAATATTTTCACTGTTGTTGTTTTTTTTTGTCATTTTGACGTCAAGGTAATATTGACAGCCTGGAGACTGATTTCTAGAATGATCGGGGCGAAAAGGTATTTGCTAGTCAATATGTGAGAAAGTAAAACCTACCACTGGCTCCTTGAGTGAATGCATCTGCACGTGGGGGTGGGGGGAGGGAGTAGACGTACTTCTCAGCCATGGGTGTAAATCCCGGGGGGATGGGGGATATATCCCCAACATTTGACTAGGGGGATGGCCCATGTAATCACCCCCCTCCAATGTTTCAGTCTTCTGACCATTATTAAGGTAACAATACACGAAACTGTTCTGATCACAACACTTTCCGAAGAACAAAGATACATCTTCAAACATCTGTGGGGACCTCGCATCAATATGGGATCTTTCAATCTACTGTAATATGTAGAACGATGTAGAAGGTTGAAAGTACGTATCAGCCGTTATACATTTTTCAAAATTTTTTACCAGAGCTTTGCCAGTTCGCGCTGAGCCATTATCCGTACAGATGGTGATTGTTAATACACTTATGACGGAAACAGCACTCTGTAACGCTCTGATTTAGTCCTTTACCCTTTTTGCAACACCTATCTGGGACGGTCTAATATCACCTCCCTGCATGCACCTATACTTTCCCTCCCTCTCATTTTCCATTGCTGGCATCTGTTCGTCCAGATTTTAGTTCGAAAGTAGTAAAACTACGATAGTTGTAAAGCGTTCGGCATCGTACCCCACCAGGGGGCCTAAGGCGGGCCCCTGGACCCCACCCGTCATGGGCTCGCGCTTCGTGCTCACCGTGCACATTTGTCACATTTGCGATAGTTCACCCCATCCCCCCAAAGTTGAAAAGATATCTACGCCCCTGTTCTCAGCCCACGGTCTCAACTGAGCTGTTGTTGTCTACGTAATTTTCTCGTCCACAAGGGGAGGGGGAACCCTCCCCTTTGAGAAATTATTACGTGTCCTTAGATGCATTCTGGTGCTGTATTTTTCAGCTTTTGAACATTATCAGGTATCGGCGAGAGGGAGAATATTTTTTTCTTCTATCTTCACTTATCCAATTTGGCCTGTTTCACATGTAATACTGTTAAAATCAAATTATCCCTCGGTGAACTTTCCACTTCGAAAGACTGCGCTTTAGTGGGCAACTCGGTGGGACAAGCGAACAGATCTACGTGTGCTTATTTCTTTGGACTTAAAAAGATGTCTTGTGCTTGTACAGAACTGGTAAGCCACAATTTTTACTGTGCGGTTTTCCTGTGAGAACTTTCGAGAAGTCCCCTGACACCTGGAATATGCATTCTGCCTTACGTGCACGGATACATATTGTACATATATCAATGTACGGTATTCTGGTGAAAACTTTCGAGAAGTCCCCTGACACCTGCAATATTTCTGCCTTACGTGCACGGCTACATGTACCCTTAGTACATGTACCAATGTACAGTATTGGTGAGTGAACTTCGAGAAGTCCCCTAACACCTGCAATATTCTGCTCACGTGTCATTTCAACTAATTAATTTGAATACTTCGTAGCATTGTGATAACTGTATCACTGCACTGGAAGTTCCCGCCGTACATACCCAGGTGGACCAGCTAGCTGCAAATACCTGCACACGAACTGTACTGCACACGAACATATGCGAAGTTTGGGCCCATGCGTGTCTGAACATGTTCTACACATACACACGCAGCATATAACTAGCTTAATTGCATTAGCAGCTAGGTATAATGCTGAACAACATACCTTGGGTCCTCAGGGACCGTCTCCACGTTCAGCTCTTGGACAGTCAAAACATTTTCAAATTCACTTGAAACCCAAATCAGGATAGTTCAATCTTTACATCGCGATAAATTTTGGCAAAAACTGAGCCTATTCATAGGAATTACCTGGTGGAATTACAAATTCACGGAATAGGCCATGGTTTTAGTCAAGGTTAACTGATCTAGGCCTAACGTTAGGTCTTTCTCGGTAAGGGAAGGGTGGAAGGAGAAAGGTCTGGGTGTAAAGGAGGGGGGAAAATTGAAAAGGTAGGCTCATACGGCGAGAAGACCTCTTCTATGAATTGGATCGATCAGCTGGGCACTCTGGATATAATTGGAATATGCACGGTGCTTATTTCGTTGGACTTAAAAAACGTCTTGTGCTTGTACAGAACTGGTAAGCCACAATTTTTACTGTATGGTTAATTAATGACTTGGTAATTTCAAATTTGCCGTTTTTTAGTTTTAATCGGTTTCGGAAACTGTTCGTCTCCGATAACGGCGGGCGGGGCATTTTTTTTTTTTTTCAATTTCAGATTTATTTCTTCATATGCTTTGAAAACTTTACCCTTGGGGCTAGTAAAAGTAGGTCTTCAGAAATCTAAATTGTTCGGGATTGCGTGTGTTTGGAAAGAAGTTATATAAATTTTGGGGCTGGAGAAAACAGGCTAAAATGTGTTAACGAGGAGAGATTGGGTACCAGGCACGGGGCTTCATAGTTTAGTTTTGTGAAGACCATTTTTAGTCGGAAAATATTTTTTACGGCACCCCATTTGTACTTTAATAGTATTTTATCATCCATCGGGCAATTGGGTATGTCTTACTTTACTGGCAGGCTTAAAACTAAGAACTAGAGCACCAACGGTGCAGAAGCTCAAACTATGAAGTGGGAAATGATGCTTTGTTTATGTGCACTTGCTGTAGCTTTCATCATTTGATTTAGAGTAGTTTGTAATAGGGACTTTCGAGAAGTGGTAGGAATTCTAATTGTGGTGAAAATGGTCTAGAGTATGTTGGGGAAATATAGATCTTCAGGGCTATTTTGTGGTGAGGTCAGTGGTAGCACGATGGGGAGGGGGGTATGAGGGGAATTTATACCTCAGATTTTTGCCTTGCCCCCCCCCCCCCCTTCCAACTCTTCTGAATTATAGTGCATTGGATGATATGTATTATGAACGAAAATGCAACTATCCTGAGCACCCAGAAATATGCTGAAACCTCGGAGCTTCCAGGGGCTTCACCCCCTGGACCCCCAGCAGGGATCTAAGGCCCCTGGACCCAACCGCTTAGAGGTATAGTGGTCTGGTGGGAGGAATAGCCTAATACAATCATTGTAAACCAAAATATGTCCAACTTGAGACTTAATTTTTCACCCAGGGATACGGTTTGCTCACATGGCCCCACTCGCGTGAAGGTACAGTAATCTCACAGGAAGAACAGCCTAATACATTAAAATTATTTGGAATCTTTGCATTTGTTGATGAATTACAAAACAAAAATATGGTTCTGGAGACTTCACATTTTGTCTCAGAACATGAAGTTGCCAGACTGGCTGTCCAGTACCAAAGTGTTGGCTTTTGTGGTCGCTACAAGTGAAGTAGTTCTATCTTGCAAAAGTGGGATGTGCGTCTATAGTCCTTGTATTTGTGATGAAATATGAGAAGGATACTGTTATCTTTATTCACTATTTACAGCATCAGCATGTGACTGGTAAACCAGATGTCTGGTTACTCAGGCTCTGCTGTTTGTTAAAGAGTGACAGGTATTTGTTCAGAAGACTTGTATTACAATATAAAATAGTGACAATAAGAAAATGGTTTTTTACCATTTATTCTTATTATAATTTCTACACTTGAGGGTTATACAAAATTCTACTGTCTTAAAGATACATGAAACTGTAGATATGAGTTGGTGAAAGAAAGAAATATAAATAAGTGAATACAGAATATCAGAACATCAGACAAGATTGTGCAGGTGAGGTGACAACTCTTTTTGGAAAAATTTCATCGAGCTGAAGTGAGGGAATACCTTAGCAGTGCAATCCTTTCTTTCAACTGCTAAAATGCACCATCTAAAAGTCCAGTAGCTTCTGGTTTTTACACACATTATTATAAAGTTACAGTTAGTAAACAACCTCCTATCAGCTCTCTGCTGTCACAAGGATCTTACACCAAGAGAACAGGTTAACTTTGCATCATGGAAGAGATTGTCAATTACAACTCATGCAGGATGATCAATTATGATGCCAACAGACCTCATCACCACACACAATACAGAAATTCATATATATACTGTACTGCCCAGAAGAACTGAATACTGTGTAGTAAAGTACTGTCATTTGACCTCTTGACCTTGAGTCTTACACACATTGTGCTCTGACAATGCACACAATCTGGAAATACCCAATGTTAATGCCCATTAAGCAGCTCCCTTTAAAGTAACCTAAACAAACTCACAGGACTGACCTCTTGTGCACAGACAGTTTTAAAGAGAGTGCAGTGTAAAGAAAAACAGGGAGTAAACTGATTTTGTGAGACTGGTAAAAATAGAGGGGTGGCACAAAATTGGTCAGAAAGGTATCAAAAGTATCCTTCATCCCAAATTGGAGAATTACTTTGTAATCTGCACATGTCAGTCCTCCTTCTGAGCAATTTTGAAGAAAATTTTGTAATCCATCTTCGAGAAAATAGCATTTCAAAATATTTACAACTATGGCCTCAATTGAACGTTAGATGACCTTTGACCTACATTTTTACACCCCGCCGAACGCCCTTCAAAAGTCGATTAACTAAACCATGTTTGGTAAATATCGGACTCACAGGCTCAATACAATCCCACATCAAAGATATTTCCACGTTTTGACCTCTAACGACTTCGAATGACCTTGGATCAAAAATCTGTGTACAACCCTAAAGAACCACTGTGTAAGAAATATTATGACCAACTTTCAAGAACATACAGCGCTATTTGTGGGAGGAGATACATTTTGAAGATATTCGCATAATGGCCATAAATGACCCCTAAATGACCTTTGACCTCAACTTCTTGAACAAGACGGGTAGCCTAATGTTCAACGACCAATGTGTCCAAGTTTCGTTTCATTCCGTCCACGAATGTACCCCTGAGAGAATTAAAGGCAATTGTGGACAGACATGATAGATAGATAGATAGATAGATAGACAGAGTGACGGTGGCGGATCATAATAGCTCAAACAGCTCTTTGAGCTGGTTTGAGCTAAAAATCGGCCCTGCACACTTAAGAAAAGGAAAAAAAAAGCTGTTAGCAATAGCTTATTTACTATCGAAGTGATTACGATTAAAAACGCTCAATAGGGGAGATATGAATAGTTGAAAATGTTACGTTTGGGTTTAGTATCATAGGCTTGCGCCGCTAGGTTGCGCTTGTGTTGGAGTATCTCATCATAGACCTATTATCATTGATTTTAAATTGTAAAGTATTAAGTTGTTTTTTCTTTCCTTCTGTGACTTCAAAACATCGAGGGTGATCATCACTAGTAGAACTGAGTAGGGCAAGAAAGGGGGGGGGGGGCGTTGTACGTGCATACAATAGCAAGATAATTTTATAGCGAATCCTGCCTTGGAAGTCCCTTCCAACAAGCGGGCGCACATTCAGTCTTGAAGAGCAATCCTGTAGCTTATGTATGATTTCTGCTGTGGGGGTGGCAGTAGGAGAAGGAGGAGGAGAGAACTTGTCCAAACTATAGGTTGCTGTAATCAGTTGGTTCTCAAGCTGCGGTCGCACCAGCGGGCTGTTTGAGGGCCGCGGCAGACAACTCTCCACTGGGGCGGCATGCCTCAGTGTCTGTGATCTTTCTACTCGTGGTAGATGATCAAAGATACAGCCGTGAGAAAAACATGGCCATTGACCCAAATGTGCAAAGTGTTCATGTATGATTGACAGATTCTGAGAAATTCTTGAACCCTGGGAGAACAGGGCTTGCATTTATATTTTGAAAACAATAGGTGACAACATTTTACACCAAACACGCGGTGGTAGTCTGCGCTGTTCTGTATGAGCAGTCAGTGCCAGAGTACAGCTTCATATGTTGTTGTACTAGCACTGCAAGTAAGAAAATGACTCTAAAACAAAGACAAATTTCATACAACTCGGCAAACGCATTTATTTTCGTTTAGCGCTTAGTCCAGTGATCTTCTGGGGATCGGGTAAAAATCATGAAGAGCAGTACAGCATGGGCAGTATTTCCTTAAAACTCTTGTAAAAAGTCGGCAACTGCCTGATTTATTGGCAGTGCCTTTGAAATTTGTTCGCAACATATCAGGCGGGAAAGTCACGAAAAACGGCATTTGCGCTTCCAAAGTGTTCAGTTAGTGTTGTGTAGAAGTACCAAGTACAAGTGTGAGAACAGTCCGAACACAGAATAATTGAAGACTCCTGTTTGATATCGGTAGTTTATTTTTTAAATTCGCCCAAAGAAAATGTTGCCGTTAATCATGTAAAGACTGTACCAATGCGAAGTCCAAAATATCGGCACAGTTGCAACTTGATTCAATTTCAATCAAAAGCTCGCATATTCACTTGTGACTCCTGAATAAAGACTGGTCGAAAACTTTTCAGTGCTAGAGGAAGTGTACAGCCACAATTTTAATTCTCTTATTATATCTGGACACAATAGAATCATGTCCGCGTAGACAATTAAGCGTAGACGGATTATACGGCGTCCAAGTGAAGTAAGTCTCTAAAATAAGTAACGGCAAATTCTCGTGTATGAATCACTTTGCCGCATCGGAATTAGGGGGAATGAAATGGCAGACCATCATTTTAGCAGAATTGTCGGCAAACAAGATAAATGAGTATATTGCAGTTTTATGTTCTTCCGTTATTTATCAAAAGATTCATTAAGTTTTTAAACCCTCAAAGATATTTTCGAACATGCCAAGAAATTTCCGAAACATTTGCGAATATTCTAGATGATTTTTAACAAATGTCAGATGAACTTTTTTTTTGGATGGCGGGAATTTTCGGAATTAAATAGCAGTTTTATGTTCTTCCACTTCTGATCAAACGATTCATGAAGTTTTCTAGCGCGCAATAATATTTTGCAACATGCGAAAGAATTTCCGAAGGTAAGAAACATTTTTTGAGTGTTCTCGATGATTTCTAACAAATGTCCGGTACTTTCTCTTTAACGGCAGAGATTTTCGGAAGTAAATTGCAGTCTTATGTCTTACATAAATTATTTATCAAAAAATTCATTATTAAGTTTTTCAACGTGCAAAAATATTTCCGAACATATCAAGAAAGTTCCGAACATTTTCTTGTATTCTAGATGACTTTTAAGAAATGTCTAGGACTTTTTTTTTTTTTTGATGACGGAAATTTTCCGAAGTAAACATCAGTTCTATGTGTAATCCGTTATTAATCAAAGGTGCATGAAGTTTTTAAACGCGCAAAAATATTTCGGGACTTGCCACGAAATTTCCAAAACATTTTTGAATATTTTAAATGATTTTTAACAAATGTCAAACATTTTCCTTTTAATGACGGAGATTTGGTAAAGCAGATAGTAGTTTTGTGTTCTTCCATTATTTATTAAAAGATTCATGAAGTTTTAAAACGCAGAATAATATTTTCGAACATGGAAAAAATTTTTGAAGGTAAGAATCATTAAGTGCTAGTGATGCAGCCTGCTGCTGGCTCGCGGCTGGGCCGTACAATCCATGTAAATCTAACGCAGCTATCGCAAGTAGCGCTCACAACGTTGCGGTACCATTTTCGATGTACGTGAAGAAGCCGATGTGATTCGTGTACCATGTTTCTTCTAACGCAATTAACGATAGGATCGTTACTTGGAGAGAAGACTGCAGCTGCGGAAAGGCATAACGCTAGCAATGATGCACGTTGGTAACGGAAGTATCGATAATTGCGTTACCACAGGTTCAATGCTAACGCAACTATCGTCAGCAAACGGAATTTTCTAACGCTTAACGCTACTAACGTCCATTTTATTCTGAGCTGTACTGTATTTTTAGCTTGCCTGTCTAGGAACTGTTCAGACCATTTTCATTACTCATCCCGCTTCATGAATGTTCAATTATGATGATAAACTGATGCCATACCAATGTTAATACTACTTACTAATGCACACATTTAATACACACAGGCTGCCAAATATGCAGATACTGTCATTATTAGATTGTCTGAGGTGTTCCTACCCATTATTATGCATGAAATGGCAGCAAAAGCACCACTACATAACTTCATGCAACATATCTACCAAGTATGGCACCAATCAAAGTGTTCTTAATGAATTTGCTTATTTAAAAACTTTTTCACAATTTCCCATCTGTGGTTAACCTTAAAGTGGACCTAAAGTCTAGAATTACAAGAATATACATTTTAGAGGTTGGAAAATGAATTTCATTCATCCAACTCCCATTTTCATACTTTATTCCGTTCATGAGATATAAAATATTGAAATTTATTCACTTAATTAGAAATACTCGACGGCACAATAATTTGTGAAGTACTTCTTGTACAACTCACATTACCTGTTTTTGTTTCCTTTTAAAATTAAGGTGTTTAACAACCTTGAAACAATTACATTTCCTTTGCATGGTACTTTGTACGGAGAGAACTTACATAGCTAAGTCACCCTATAAAAGTAAGACAGTGATCACATTTTGGCACAAGGTGCAGTGGCTTTCGGAAAAACAAAGAAAAACAAAGACGGTAATTTGAGTAGTACAAGAATGACATCACAGATTACTGTGCAATCCACTATTTTAAATTGAGTGAATAAGCTTCAACATTTTATATTTCAGCTCAGGAATGTCCTGTAAAGATGGAAGTTGGACCATTGGATGCATTTTGCAAGCTTTGTAACATATATTTTTGAAATTTTAGACTTTAGGTACACTTTAATGCAAATAAAAAAGTTCTGCACCTATTGGGACATTGACTTACCCCCATCACTTTACCCCTCTCTTGGACATCATGCCACATACTCATAACCAGATAATGTGTCATGTACTTTCCTTCCCTCCCTTCTTGTTTCAGACGAGCCATGCACATCCTAGAAAACACAATTAGATGGGGCTGTGTCATATTTATGAATATGATGATAGTTCAGACATTGATATTGATGCATACTGTATGTAATGCACCACCACAGATCAAGTATTATGTATGTACATATTCAATTGAGCTGAATTTTCTTTAATATTTAATTCATCAAAAAATATACAGCATACAAAGGTCAAACCACTGTTGTTTTGGTATCAAAGGAAAGTTGTTAATTTGCTCTTTCCATTGGAACTAAAACATGATATGGCCTACACAGTAACAACAGCTCAGTTGACACCTATATTGAATGCTTTATGCAAAGCACTAAGCCTGCTAAAAACATTGTCAAAACAAATGAAAAAAATGAAGATATTCAAATAGTGAAGTGTGTATGTGAATAAAGTAGCAAAATATGCATCTTCATAGTTCATCACATGACTTTAATAAATGGATGGTATAGAATATTTCTGGAGGATTAAATTCATAATCATGGCCATTAATTAACTCTATAGTCAAAGACTATTTTCTTTTTGAGTAATTGGACATGTATGTAAAATGTTTACACATATTCCAAAAAGAAACTATCATAGCAGCGTATAAATGGAGTGCCAGTACTGGTTGGTGAGAGTAGTATAACAAGAAAATTTGTGCCAAAGATGCCTTACAAATTTTCCAAAATGACACTTCTCAAGCCTTGTAAGTTGGATCTCAACATTCTCTATTTCGATATCTCATCTTTCAGAAATATACATGTTCAAAAGATACTGAGAAGACATGTAAAGTAATTGTTAAGTTTGTGATATAACCATTTCATTTGCTTTATTGCTTTATATTTTTCTTAAAAAATCTTTTTAAAACTTGAGTAAGGCCATAGACCACTCTTGAGATCACTGCTTGCTGATTGCGGCCTCCATGCTGCCAGTTGGGGACCTGCACTAAATCATTACCAGTACTCACCAAACATGCAACTCTGTGACCAAGAACCAGGAGAAGAGAGTGTCTCTCATACTGCAAGCTGGTTAAGAGAGATGTTAAGAAAAGGGAAATTTTACAAAACATTTAAAATACATTCAACCAATAGACTTCACTGTACTGTAATTAAAGGGCAAATCTCATCATCCCAGACATTTTCAATCCTCCCAACTAATTTACTTCCAGCTCTTCCCATAACTGTCTTAAGCTCCTCCTTACAGAGACACAAACCTAGTGTTTTGCTGACAGCCATGTCCTGGTGAGCATACAAGGCTATAATGTGTATAATCAGAACAATCTCTGTGTTGTGTGAAATGTGAGCTACTCTGCATCTTTTGAATTTTTAAACTTTCATGTCAACCAAAGAGGAGGCACCAACTGAGAATTTTTGTATCTTCCTACCAAACTGTACTTTGAAGAGACGAGTGTGTCTTCAAGAATCATACCAAAGGGCAGGCACCAATTGAAAATATTAATATCCCCCAACCAAAAATGTACTTTAGTGTGATGAATGTCTGTTTTTAAGGCCAACAGAAACATCAAATAGATGGCAAATCTTGTGTTAACATTGCATCAACATGTCAAAGATAGGACAGGGTATTTATCATTATGAAACCATTCAGTCTATTTATCCAATTAAGTATGACAATAGGTAGTTAGGTACCCCCCCCCCCTCAAAAAATAAAGTAAACAAATAAAGAATATGCATGCGTGAGTTATGATGTTACATCATTTAAATATGTTACATTTAGGAGAACAAAGTATTAATGAGCTACAAAACAGTGGTATCTATCTAGGAGATCCTTGATTCTTGACAGTGACACAGGGTTGGAGTGTATTTCAATTTAAATAGTCTACCATTTTATTACATGCATAAATCAAAGATTTAAAACCAATGAAATTTTCAGTATCACAAAGGCAATATTTTTCATTAAATTATGCGCAAAAAACTCGGGCTATACAATAGCACAGCCAAAAAATAAAGTACCAACAGCAATTTGTGCAATCACCTGGAGTTACCAGGAAAGGCAACATGCAAGCATCATGGGAAAGATGAGTATTCCCCAATGGTATCACTAGTCATGTTAGACCCTAACAGTCTTTCACTTCTTCCACCTACTGTTTAAATTATTTTTTAGTCCTGAGTGGACCTTAATAGAAGAATACTTAACATTCTACAAATCTATGTACACTATCACAACACTGATATAATTACCCTTGATTATAAATCACCATTTTAATTCAATTTAAATGTGCCTGGCATGTCAAATAACAACTGTCATGATAAGCATTTAGGAATGTCGCCCTCACTTATCTTCCATTACCATGTAATGTATCAATGTGTATCTCACAGTAACTCTATGTGTATTACATGTCAGTAGCAACCTGATCACAGACTCCGTAATACCAACGCAACTTACAACTAGTGTCTTGTAATAACTGGAAAATGTCCAACAACATTACAGCAACTACACTGTAGGACCTCCAAGAGGGGCCCTCAAATCTCTTCTAAAATGTCCTCATTCCCCAAACATAATGCAAATTATGCAGCTGACATACAGTATTACAGTAGTGTTGCCCCCTGTCATTTCTTCTGCTCTCATTCCCTATACCCTCCCCCCCCCCACCCACACACACACACACACATACACACAAACCACTCTCAAAATGCTGTTGGTGATAGTTTCTCCTTCAATGAATTTATGCAAGTTTCTTTCATATAAAAGCTGAAATCTTCTTTACCCCTGCCAAGCCCATAAAATGACAATGATAGATACACTCACCTCTTAAAAACTGTCCAAAGTCTATACCATCTGCACAGGATTTGTACATATTTAAACCAGCTACTCTAATTTTCTGTGTAAAGTCAACAAAATTGTAACAAAAGTAGGTAAATAAGAAACCACAGCTATGCAAAAGTTATGGAAAATTATATATAGGCAAGCAAACATTGACAGTGCACTGGTTTGCTGCCTGTCAAATTATTTTTAAAGGGTGAATATTCCAGACAGTTCCAATTTTCCCAGCTAGGTTTCTTCTAGCTAATCCCAAAACTGTCTTAAGCTCCACCTTGTGCAGGCACAAACCTTATTTCTTGCTTAATGCCATGTCCTGGTAATCATACAAGGCCCTAATGGGTAATCATAACACTCCCTCTGCATGCTGTGAAATGTGAGCTACTCTGCATCTTTTGAATTTCCAACTTTGATGTCAATCAAAGAGCAGTCACCAACTGAAAATTTTCCTTGTCCCTAACCAAAAATGTACTTGGGGTGATGAGTGTCTGTCTTGAAGTTGTCAGTAAAACCACATTTCCCAACAAACTGAAAAATGCAATTCCAATAAAAAGTATGATGTCGCAGCCATCCAAGGCCACACCTTTTTTCTTTCTACTGGTACTTGTCATACACGTAAAGACAAATTCTCCACATAACTTTAATACACAGTCTCATAGCATAGTGAGTGCTTGGTTCTGTGTGCTGGAACTCATTACCAAGGTTACATGGAATTTACCTCTGAGAGACAGAATAACTTTTGCAGCCAATGCTTGTCAAAGGATATGTGAGTGACAGTAGTTCATGTACCAAATCAATTATTGAATTGTCAAAGACACAATTTTCTACACACCATAGACCCTTTTCCTAATAGCAACTCAACTAAAACGGATTTATGGGACAATTTTGGTAAGTTTCGTTTTTGTCAATGGCACTTTACTGTCGTCAAAAACAGTGCACACCAAAACTATCCCACTATCCTTTGTTGCGATTCGGAAAGATGAACAACTACACTTCACAATAGGGGTCAAAGGGCAAATTCAGGCACCCCAGTACTACAACTGGTGTCCACAATCCAGCATAAGTTGTCTTGATCTAGACTGAGTTTTACAGCCATAGCCTTATGGTTTACAATGCCTCAGCTTCTGAAAATGATCTGATGCCTGTTTGAAGTTTTTTCAGGTGTCCTGCAATCTCCTGCACCTAGGGTGTGTCGGTATGAACAACACCAGATACCAATATACCGGTTGGCAAATACCTGGCATTACCAGGTATACCAGCAAATTTCACAGAACAAGTACTTCACACATTAAATGCACTACAGTGATGTAGCTACAGTGGGCGGCGCTGGGCGGCCACACCCAGCACTCGATATTTCCACTCAGCACACCAGGCAAACACACGTCTCTCCGCCCACCACAAATCTGCCAACCGAGACCCTAAAACTAACCCCAAATTTACTCTCCAAGTAAAATGAGGGAAAAATGAAAATTTAATGGCTGAAAAATGGGGCAGATGCCATGGAGTAGGGTGAGGTGCTTTCCCTAGATCACTTTTACCCGGCACTCAAATTTGGCTAGCAACATCCCTGATGCACTATCGATCAAACATTAGCATGCACTTTTCCTAAGGCCAACCACTTTTTCCAATCTGTTTCCTCTTCTTTGCAGCAAGAAATTTGCAACATTTGAATAAAGTTTCATTTAAAAAAAAAAGGAAAATAAGGATGAAAGACCGGAGTGTCTTATGTGTCTTTCACTTCAGGCTACTGTAGAACCCATTAAAAAGCAATGCAGGTATGGCGTGGAATGTATCGTAGCCTGCCTCTCACCTGTGCTAGCTAGCTGTACTGTATTCATGAACGCTACTGTACATGTACAGTACAGTTCACAGCACTAGCTGGGTCGGTCTGACCACAGCTGTACTGTGTGCTAGTAGCATTATAATGGGTATACACTATGCACTATGCATGGGATTTACCAGGTAAGAATTCCAGCTGCAATATGCAGAATTGGTATTGGAACGGACACCATGTAAAGTTCATACGCACTAACTAGGAGCCTTGTATGAGTAATCGGTATACATAGCAGGATTTGCAACTCCCTGTTCGTGCCGCCTACTGTACTAAAACTTACCAGTCAAAACAACTATTTGATTCATTGCCCTCAAGACACATCTAATGTACTTTTCACAGCGAGCTGAATGACTTGTTTTCCCTATGTCTAATGTACAATACTGATAACAAATACACTTTTATTCATCCCCACTCTGTGTCTACCTACAAAATGAAGGGGTGGGGGGTGTGAAAGATTCACCACTCCCCCAAGATTTTCTTCAAATAGATGCTTCCAATACAAGTGCCACGAGAAGTCTCCATCTTATTAAACTTCACAAAAGGATTTTGCAGTTACTCACAAATCTGTTGTACCGTAATTTCCCTGTAAGACCGACTTTGTCAAGCATTGTTGTTAAGACACCAGGTTTATCATGTTCTATAACATTTGTGCTTTTCTTTATTCCCTGTGGAGAAAATAAAAGTTAAGACTGGTTGCACATACCTACTGAAATTTTCAGCATATAATGGCATACAGTAATCCTGCCAGAGCAGAGATAGTGTATTATATATGCACTGCTTGCACTAGAAAATGTCCACAAATGTTTGGGAAAGTTCCTTGTCACTTTATGTACAGATTGACTGTACTAAATTAATATACCTGTATTATCATATATTTTCACACACACCAAGTTAAATTCAATTTAGTTTAGTGTGTGATTTCCCTCACTTATACTCACTCAATAAAGAAATCCCATTCATATCATATTATAACGTGAACATGAAAAGGTAGTACATCAATGTTACAGTTCCTAGTTCTCCTAGCAGTATGAATATTTATACCTTAGACACATTCAAGAATATCTTCAAATTAGGTTGATGAATAATTTAATGGTGAAATTGGTTGAGCTCTGTCATTGCTTACAGGCCCTAGAATGCATACACAAGAAGAGGTACCTACTCCATGCCTGCTGTGAAGGTGGAGTATTGGTAAAGTAGGGAATATCCATTATATATTTATGCATATTCTCTACTTAACCAATACTCAACCTTCACAGCTGGTATGGAAGTCAAGTATTGGTCAAATAGGAATAGCCATTATACTACTGGGAGGATGCAGCTCAGAGTAAAATTTTTCACTCAATTACCAATCCATAAAATACATAAGTAGGCTTATTAGGTAATATTGGTCCATTGTCCACCCATAGTATAGAAGTGGATTTGGGTCCATCATCTATCCATGAAATACTGAAGTTGGTTTGAGTCCATTGTACATTCATAAAAGTAAGGTAGTTTGAGTCTTCTTTTGTCCTTCCATGAGAAACATACATAAGTTTGAGTCATAGAAATAGAAGTAAGGGAGAACGCTAACACAATACATCCATGCATGTTTAACCGGTGAAGCCATGAAAATTGTGAGGGCGCTTTCGTTGTACGGCAAAAGACCGGTTGATTGATGTCTCTCCGTACGTAGAGTGTGCATTCTGCTGCAGAAGTTATAGCTTATTTTATGCATTCTGCGAAAGATTTGGAGTAATTTTCACAACACAAATAAGTCATGGTGCCTTAAGTATTTTGTTTTATACTCCTAACTTGAAAACTTGTAGTTTTTTTGCCAATACTTGGGGCAAAAGCAATGATGTGATATTTGTATTACCCGCAGGTGCCCTGTTGCCGTACAGACTGGCCAAATTAATGGCTTCAGTCCAGATCGGCTGACGTCATTCTCCCTTACTTTTATTTCTATGGTTTGAGTCCATTGTCCACCCATCAAGTACAAAAGTAAGTTTGAGTTTATTCTCCACTGATGAAAAATGGTAGTGACTTTGAATCCATTACTCATCCATGAAATATAAGTTGGGTTTGAGTTCATTGTCTACACATCAAGAACAAAAGTGGGTTTGAATCCATTATCTATTCTTGAAGTACTGTAGTGGATTTGAGTCCACTGTCCACCCCTAAAGAAAAAAGTGGATTTGAGACCATTACCCATTCATGATGTAAGGAAGTGGATTTGAGTTCAATGCAGAAGATTCAACTAACACTGAAGTCCCATCATCCCCCAAATTTCTTAATTCACAAACACAACTCTAATATTGCACAGAACTTCAAAACTCAGCTCTCACTATGGTCTTGGCATGTGTTGTGGATCTGGAAAGAACTGCTCCCTAAATTTTTGCTAACAGTGAGAGCTTTAGAAGGCACATACATACAGATGTACATACATACATTACCTGATGTGTACATGTGGTACCAAAGGTCTGATAACAGTGGTTAACTATGGCTGGTCTAGGCCTCTGGATAATTACACTTCTTGATAGAGGGTCCATGGGTGGCAAAACAGCAGCACTATTGTTTCTGCACTGCTGACAACAAACAGTAGAAGTCTAAAAGAGAAAATAAAAATAATTAAAAAAAAAATGAATCAGTTGTTAACTATTGTGTGGAACATTTTGCTTTTTTCATGAGTATTCATGAGGAACTTCGCACTTCAGAGGGTCTTCTGGCAGCAGAAAGATTTTCCCTATCAGACACCAATGTGTTTCAAGAGCGTTTGGATTTAAATTCCCCTAAACGTATCTGTCCAGATGCTTCTGTAAAAAGGTATGGGAGCAGGCTATGCAGAGTTAATAGATGACACAAATTTTAACCTGATACTTTGATTTAAAGACAGACACTCATCACCCCAAGTACATTTTTGGTTAAAGACAACCACAATTCTCAGTTGGTGCCATGACTGCTCTTTGATTGACATCAAAGTTGCAAAACTCAAAACATTTCACAGTGTTTTCATTAGGCTTCTATGCTCCACAGGATATGGCATTAAGCAATAAACTAGGTTTGCGTCTGTGCAAGAGGAAGGTAAAGACAGTTTTGGGAGGGGCTAGAAGTAAGTTGATTTGGGGAATTACAAGCGAGATGAAGAAATTTGCCCCTCAATGTAAAGTATTGGGAGCTGGTTTTTCAAAGAAATAATCGCCTGGGCATTGCAAGTTTACTCCTTCAGAGTATTCCATCATGGTTTAGACCAAGTACAAAGGCAATTCTTATAATGGATTTCATTATCTACAGATATGATGGCAAAACAACTTTCCATTGTTGTAGGTATCATTGCAAGATCATGCTTGATAGAGAGATGAGCAATATTGCCTCCCAGGTTGTGCTTCCATGCTAGGATGAGACCATGGGTTGCCTTTTACATCTTACTCCAATTAGTGAATATTCTCCCTAGTAAGTTTATTTCTAGCCCCTCCTCCAATTTAAATAAAAACACCTGTCTAGTACCTCCAAGACAGAGCCACAGTAGCCTGCACTGAGTTTCAATTTCTCATTGCCATATTGACAAAGGACTGTCTGTGAGCCTGACTGGGAACACAGCTGACCGTACAAGTCATCACTGACCAACCAGAGTGGAGCTATTGTTTGAATAAAAGTCAAAGTGCAATCACCAATAGTTTTTAGAACTATAGGGCTACTCCTAAATATTTTTTTTTTTTTTGGGGGGGTGATGCCATAGCCCCTTTCAAGACAACTTGTTGACTGGCTTCCAGGCTTCTTGGCTAAAGTCTATCTAATTCATTCAAGCTGTTCCAGCATCAAAAGACTTGATGACTGATTTATAACTGTAATCATCAGAAACAAAACTGGTCTGTGCATGGTACTGTAAGAACTCCCCCCCCCCCCCCACACACACACTCATTTTGCTCTAGATATGCTGCAAATTGGCTAAAGCATGATGCATTAACCAAGTATATTAGATTCCTCTACTAAAAATATTCCTCAATACAAAAATTTGTTCCCTAGCTTACTGTACCTAAAATAATTTCAGTGGAAGAAACAATAGGATGCATTACGATCTGTAATGCGAACAGCTGTGATCTTATCTCGCACTTTCAGTTCTAAAGATGTCAGTGGTCACAGCTGTATCATCAGAGTTGTCTGGTCACTTTGTATTGGCCAGCTGAAGACAATTTTTAATGTTTGTGGGAAGAATACTTTACGCAATTCAGCTAACCTCAAAAGAAGTGCTAATATACCCCAATCTGTCAGGCTATCATACAATGGCCATGAAGCCAAAACTAAAAACAGAAGTTTTTGCATGGATTTGACCCTTGACCTCTTGTGACCTTAAACGACACTTAACATCAGCATAAAGTACAGTACGGTGATCCACCATCAACTCAGCACTACAGTATGGCCAAATTGATAAGATTCAGACACAAACCTTTGGGGTTGAAAGCATTTGTAAGATTTCACTGTTTGACCTCTCTTTGACACCAAATAACAGTTGATCTACTTTCTATGGTAAGTACAAGTATGATGACCTGTCATCTAAACACTGTGGCCAGATTTGATAAGATTCACACCAGCCAAGATATGAAAGCTTGAACATGGCTTCACTGTCTGACCTCTCTGCAACCAGGCTAAATGATCTTTGACATACTAAATACAACTTAATGTACAGTAAATGACAGGTCATCTATGTACTGTACTGAACCCTGTCAGCAAAATATGACTTAAAGATTCAGATCTATACAAAGTTGGAGTTAAAAGGCTTCCTTGTGATATTGCACTGTTTGACCTATCTTTGACTCCATATGACCTTTGACCTACTTCCGAAGTGTAACCATGATGACCCTTCACCTACTGTACTTAGCATTCTGGCTAAATTTTATAAGATTTGGACACAACCACTTCGAGTTGAAGGCTTTTAAATGATTTCACTGTCTGACCTCTCTATGACCCCAAACGACTTTTGACCTACTTCCATAGTATAACTTTGACCCATCATTTACTGAACATTCTGGCCAAATTTAAAAAGATATGAACACAACCCCTGGCAACTGAAGCTATGGGGTGATTTCACTGTTTGACCTCTGTGACCTCAAATGACCTTTGACCTACTTCCAAAGAACAACTTTGATGATGCATCATCTACTGTTCAATAATCTGGCCAAATTTGACAGGATCAGAATTAACCCCTACAGTTGAAGGCTTTTGCATGATTTCACTGTTTGATGTCTCTTTGATCCCAAATGACTTTAGCCCTACTTCCTATTACCATGATTATCAAGCCCTTGATATGTGTTATAACTTTACGAACTTTGAGAAGAAACAAAGAACCTGCAGACAGCAGCCTTTTGACCATTGTTGACAGACAGGCAAATTGCCATGACAATAGCTCAACTTGGTCAGCTAACAATACACATATCAAGAAGACAGAGGGAGCTTGTCCACAACAGGATTTGTAAACATGGAGGGGGATTTTGATTTAATTGAAATTCAGCTGCTACTCAGTGCAAACTTTTGAAGGTATGGATTACAGTACTGTTAATATTGAGTTTGCCTTTTATCTCCTCTCCATACAGGATACCTGGTCGGGTTTTTAGTGCTTAGTGTATATCAGAACTTTTGATGTAAGAAAGAGTGTTATACAGTAAGTGAAGTTTTACTACAGCTTTGAGTGAACCAGTGACTAGAGAAGTGTTTGTGACTACAGCGTATTATTTGAGTGATATATGTATATATAAATATATAGAGAGTGTATTAAAGTCTCAATACGACTTTGTATAAAGAAATACTGTACTTAAACCGCCAAAAATCGTGATAGCACGAGAGCTAGATATATGAAGTTGGTAACAGTTTAAGAGGTTCTAACATACTACTGTAAGAAGAACAGTCTTAGCTTTTTCAGTTTCAGGAGTAATCTTTGAATGAAATGAATATGTAGAATTCAGATTGCCAACTGAAATTCGAGTTCTCTCCTTGTAATGAGTCCATCAGTCAGGAGTATAAACCAATGAAAGTCTGTTTGCTTGTTTATTCATGAATAAACAATTATACAGTAGGTGCCATGCCTACATACTCAACTGTAGTGAAATGTGTGCACGTATACAGTGCAGAGGATTTGCTTGTATATTCGACAGATGGACTACACAATATAGTACTCAGGTCAGAGTAGGCTTAGTACTGAATTGCAGTTAGACATAACTACCCACGCCCACAAAATTGCTGCACAACTAACATGAAAAAGGAGGAAAACTTCCCCTGAAATCCTTAGCAAGATAACGCTGCACTGACTGGCACAGCGAGGCAAAATACAGGTACCTATAACCTATAACTACCTATAACTACATTTTTCGCGCATCAAGCACATCGTAGCCTAACATTCATCGTTGATTAGTGCACAATGAAAATACGGTAAGCGAGTGCGTATGCAGTAGATGTACACTGGCTGCATCATGCTGGACAGTCATTGACATAATGTGATCTCAAAACAGCTGATTAATGAGTAAAAAAAACTATTCATTAGTGCCAATGACTGCCAACAGCGGAATCAAATTGCATATTCTACAGTTGTTTGAATTACTGTTACTGTTTTTTATTGTTTTTGTTTTATACCCTTTCAACTAGCTCTTTTCCACTAAAAAGTGTTCACCTGGTTATAGTTTTGAAGAAGAACATCAAGAACATGAAGCACTGCCAGTTCTTTGCCATTGAAATTTTTCAGGGAACTCTTATTGGGACTTCAACTCTGAACTCTTACCTACAATACCTTGCCCCAGCCCCAGAGTCTCAGTGAGTGATATTTCAATTCTGGTGAATCGTCAGAGACCTTTACAGGTACTGTACAGTAAAGGTTTTTTTATATTTAACAAGTACTATACAGTGTACAGGGGTACAGTATGTGCTAGTGGTAGCCAGTACCACTTATCACCCTGGCAGCTAAGTTATGAACAATTCTGAAGTACAGTATTTGAATTTGTCTATTGGGTACTATTTGCCATTAACAGGCTGTTACAATGATAACCAAGATGAGAGAGTGACCAACCCATTGATCAGCTTTTCAAATGAAGCTTCAGAGAGATACTGTACTTTGACATTTTATTTATATTATGAATATTGTGATCAGCAGTTCTCATCTTTGTTGTTGTTTTTCAAAATTTATGAAAGTCAAAATTAAAGACACCCAATTCTAGACCTCCAGGACGCCAGTTACACCCCAGACTGGAAAGTTTTCACTTTGCATCCAAAGGCAAGTGTAAACTGATTTTACTTATTGCACAGCACTGACTAAAACAGAAATCTAGGCAGAACTGCAGAATACCCAATGAGAATTATTTAGGCACCTTCCCAATTATCTAGCCTATGAAGGTTAACTTGTTTTTGATAGGCTACAAGGGTGCACATTCAGAATTTACTGTAGGTTCTTTTTATGTGGGTTTTGGGGATAGTCATTCAGGCTGATACTGTATATAATTAAGACACAATCTGAATCCTGAATGAGTATCCCCAAACCCCACACTAAAAGAACTAACAGTAAATTCTGACTGTGCATCCTCGTAGCTTATCAAAACAAGTTAACCTTCATACTTTAGGCTAGATGATTGGGAAGTTGCCTAGGAATTTTGATTGTACAGTAGTCTCTTGAAAAACTATAATAGCAGGGGGAAGTGAATTTCTGCTACGTATCCCCGTAGCCTCTCGCAAAAACAAAATAGGCCTACTGACTGCGTATCCTTGTACAGTAGCCTCTTAAAAGGTAGGCATTCATAGCCAAAGAATAGTGGTACTATATAGACACATAGGCTAGATAAGTTGTTCTCAAATAACATTTTCACCTATGCTCTATAGCCTGACAAATTCCCAAACAGAGCACTTTGAGAACCACACTCTAATTACAGTAATACTGTTATTTGTTTAAACAGGTACAGTAGGAAACCTCCTGCCAGAGGGCCGTATGCGGCCCACGAAACCAATTCATCCGGCCCGCAAAACCAATTCATGAATGTAAATTCAGAATCACTTGAAAAGTATTTGACAATAAAAGTTTTAGCCCACTGTGCCCACAATTTATCCTTCTTATGTCTACATAAACTTACCACTTTCTGGGTATTTCACGTAAATCTGTGAGAAAGACTACCAGTAGACAGTCGGGTTATATATTACTAAATTCCCTGCACAATGTAACATGCAAACTGTTTCGTTAGACATAATTCAGGCACAGAACCCGGCCTTGTAGCTATACTACTGGAGGTAACAGAAGCTTTGCGTTGCAGATAAGCACATAACACTGTAGCAATACTATCACATGGGTAGGTCTATCTATTAGAGTACGATATTCAGCGAGCATTGTATCTATTCCGGTACATTCCGGTACATTTGGAAAGGGGGTGGCGTGTTTGAACTTGTCCCTCTGAAGAGTGAATTAAATGTTAGAAAGTGTGCAATTTTGCAATGAAAATTAGGAAAACATAAATTTGGTTTAATATACACAATTTTTTCATTGTGCTTTGCACACACACTCTGTATGTGATAATTCATTATTAGTACATACATAAGTAAAAAGACGAATGGTAATATTGTGGTACTTCTGGTCTGTGTAGCCTTGCACATTCCATCTCATTTAAAGATATAGGGGTTGAATATTCACTGCCAGTACAAATTCCAGGGCTTCCAGAGGCTTCGCCCCTGTTTTTGCCTAGGCTTTGCCCCTAAACCCCACCAGGTCCTGTTTGGGGATCCTTTGCCTGCACCCTATGGGAAAAGCTTATTGCAACCTCTGTGTGTGGCCCGCAAGTGGATAATGACCTTCAAAATGGCCCTTCAGAGAAAAAAGGTTCCCCACCCCTGACATGTTAAAGCAACAAGTCAATACTTCATTATCCCTAGAATAACTGTACTCAGCCTGCCGGACATATAGTTGGCTGGCTACGACCCCTTCTTGCTCCTTTGACTTTATTTCTACAATTCTTATTCCCCAACCCATACTTACTCATTCAATAATGTAATCCTTCAATCTTTAGGCTAAATTGATTTATCTTTTTTACTTAGCCTACAGTACATATGTTAGGATGTGTTTATCAGCCATACAGCCTTATCGCTATGGCGATATTATGGTGGAAGGGTACTTTTTCTATGGCATGAGGAGCACATTTTCTATGGCAGGAAGAACCGATGGCGGAACAACACCCTCCCTTGCTGGGCCTAGGACAAGGTTATGCAGCTGTCATTTGTAATATATGACCCCCGGGATAGATGCTTCACTTGCCCAATGTGTGTAATACATCTTTATGACGTGACTCACCATACTGTACAGTACATCTGAAAACCTAACTGACTTACAATTTTGCAAAACTGACGTACCAAAGTTTGAGAAAGTGTGGCACCACTAACTGTACAAATGACCCACTTGAAACAACACATCATTTTGCTTCCCATCTGTCCACACAACACGAAGAGGTTTGTCCATATACTTACAATATGTAGTATACACTACATCTGAAGTCTGGACTAGGCATTAATTAGCCGGTTTACTAGTGTACTAGCGGTCTGTTCATGCATGTACATACTGTACTGTACACTTGACAGCTGCCTATGTTATTCTGCATCTGGACTGGAATTTCCCCACGATGTAGACTAAGTTTGCCCAGAACCAATTGTGATTTCAGCTAACCTCTGACATCTGACAAAACTCATGGGGGTTTTCTGATGGATTAAATGGAACACCATGTGAAGTATCCAAGCTTCTTGAGATATCTTGTAACCAAGGTACAGTACAGCATCAGGGCTCGAAATAAGAACAAAAAAGGGCAAGGCAAAATGGCCTTCGGTTGGCAGGAATTTGGTAGGGCACCAAGGCAAACCAAGAGGGCACCAAGGCCAAATCGTGTAAACCGATGGGGCACCAAGGCCATTTTGAAATTAACAAAGTTATTAAGAGTCGACAGCTGGTTTACACATTTTGGGAGCCCACAACCATTAGCAGGATTCCTGATCTGAGCGAGAGAAGTGTTCCAGCCAGGATTTCAAGGACTGAGCCCTGAATCAGTCAGTCACTCATACCAAAGACTATCATGGTATTCTTGCTTTTTATTTCAGCTCAAGAGATTAACATTAGAAGAGACACTAGAGAAGAGTACAGAACACAGCAGCTGCTGGTTGTGCTCAAAGTGATCTGTAATGTGCTAAGGCACTGACTGGCAGTACCATTCAGAAGGAGCTAATGCAACTTAATGTAGTTGACACTAAGATAAGAAAGAGTTGGAGCATGTTTCTATTTTAATATCATTTATATCTTTTGAATCAAATGTTGTGATAAGAGAGACAAAATTGTATGAAAACAAGATCAATCAGAATAACCAACCACTCTTCAACTTCTGTAAAGAAAACATTGTGCTACTTTGAATCACCAAGAAACTGTATATAACTTTGAATGAATACAAGAAGATTAGAACTGACAACTCTCTTTTGAAATGGAAAGGTTTGTTTTTTCAGTGTTTGAATGAGTTCATAATAGCTAAAAATGATCATTTTTTAGCCCAATGTTAATACTGTGAATCTCAAGCCACATCTTATGTGGGAGTGCCACCGTGTTTTCGATTCCTTAGAGTAGTCTTTGACCACCATCTCTGAATAGCTGGCTTGGGATCAAACTCCTCAGGGGCAGGGCCTTCGGTGCAAATTCGTAGGAGATCTTCCAGTGTGTCTAGACTGAGTGATAGCCGCCAGTCACCAAGAAATCGTTTGAGGTATGAAAACTGGCGTTCAATGTGGGCAGTAGCTACTGGGCACACAAGAAGGATTCGGAAAATGTGCAGGACATTTGGGTACTTGTGCGACTTTTCTTTCAATACTTGCTGCCACACAGTTTCAAAATATTGGTTCCTATGATTTCTGGCCAAATCCAGCTTGAGCTTTGTCCATTCTCTGGGAATCTCATCTAGTTTGCAGCCATTTGTGGTCAAAACATCCTTGAAGTGGTCAGACAACAGAATTACCTCATTATTACCATAGCTTGGTAGTGCATCTTTCTCTATTGGGACATTTGAAGGGTCCATGACCTCGGCAGCAAGCATAAGCTCATCTTCTGTAAAGTTCTGAAACCTAGAATCAAGAGATGAAATGATTTGGCTTAGAACTTGAGAGGCATTCCTTTGAAATTGTTCAGTGCTATTAGCACTAGAGTTCAATTTTTGGCCCCTAAATGTCCACTCATTTTCCTCTGTTACCTCCACCAGTACCTCCTGTAAGTGCTTTCCATGCACACCAGAGGCTGCTGTTCCACGTTTTGCCTTGAGTTCCAGAGTGCATGCTTCAATGTTGGCTCTGATGGATGATAGTGCTACTGTATCAGCTTGTAGGGTCTTAGATATTTCAGCAAGATCATCTACCAAGTCTTGATAAAATGCGAGATGCAAGACAAAGGCATGGGACTTAAGTGTTTTCAGATAACCTTTCATCTTTGCTGCATCTGCTGGGGGAACATCATTTCTTTCCCCAGAGGCCACTTCCTCAAAGAGTAAAACCATAGCTTCATAATCCCTGTCTAATGCAATCAGTGCTTTCCTTCGATGGTCTATCCACCTTGTTCCTTGGGCTCTCACAGGCTTCAGGATATGTGCGTCAATAGCCTCGCCAACAGAAAGCAACTCCTTCCACTTCTTTGGGGACCTCTTAAACATATAATAAAGATTCATCAATAAGTCATCAATCTGCAAGTTGAAATACCAAAAACAAAATTATTTAAATTTCAAGAGCATCCATGACAAAAATGCATGTAAAATGAATGTCATAGTTTTTTTTTTTTAAATTAGTTTTACAATTGCACTAACCTTGATGAAATAAGTGTCCTTGAAGGCATCTTTTATTGCCAATTCCAGGCGGTGTGCAACACAGTGAAACTGAAGCATCCATGGCATGTCCTCCTTCATTCTGACCATTACACCACTTTGGGACCCAAAGTTAACCGAAGCTCCATCTGCTGCCATGGCAACACAGCTCTTAGTGAGAAAAAGACCCACTTCTTCTGCCTTTACTTTTAGGGCTTCATAGATTGACTCTGCCCTTCCACTTGTCGGCTCAGCAATCCTAGAAGAAAATGTAGCATATATCACTGCTAATAAATTTGTGAGAAAACAAAGTACACAAATGTCCTTTACCATAATTCATGGTAAAATTTTTTAATATCACGGCAAGTGTATGATGCAATACAATGACCAGAAAACTTACCCAAGTAACTTTGTAGTCGGTTTTCCTTCTTGGTCAATAATCTTTATGCTCACAATTTCTTTCTCCGACAATGTTTTATCGGTGCTCCCATCAAATAAAATTGAGCAATAAAATGGCTTTCTTTCAAAGTTCTTCTTAAGGTCTTGCAAAAAGCACCAGGATATTTCGCCGATGAACTCTCGACAGGCTTTGTCATGAAGGTAGCTATGCCCAACGTCAACCCCATGTTTCCTTTCAAGTAAAGCAATTGTTCGGAACATTTGGAACGATTGTTCCGAATATGCAATGGTGTAAGCAATGTCAAATAGTTTTTGTAATTGCTCATGTTTAACATCATCTAACCGTGAAAGTTGTTTTACAAGTTGACATTCCTCCACTGGAAGTCCTGCTTTTACTGCATTGGCATGATTCCGGGAATAAGAGTGTGATCTGGCTGTGTCTTTCTTTACATTAGCAGTGCCATTTACATAAGCATTCAGATCACACAGCTGTGACTGTCCATTATTTAGGACGTTTCTGCCTTCACTACCTTTGTAATAATCTGCGCAGACTTTGCACCAAACTTTGGAAACAATATCATTTTCTGTTGCCTCATACTGTAGCCAGTCGAAACCCCATGATTTGAGATGGGCAACTTTAACATTTGGCCTGTTTCGATGGATGGGTGAGCTTGGACCTGCAGTGTCTACAGTGACAGGTGGATCTTTTTCAACATCGTTTACTGTTACAACCTCAGTTTGATTATGATCACTTGTGTTTGTAGCAATTCTCCTATAAAAAAAATAACATTCCTTGATGTTATTAAAAATCTTTTCATGAAAAAAAAAAAAATGTGTTCTGTTCAGGTAAACTTAACTGCATGCTCAAATACATCAGACAAAAGGCTGGTGTTAACTACAACAATTTGTCAAAAAAGGCTTCAAGTTCTACTTTTAAATGTGCCTTGTGTTTCTTAAACTTTTTCCGACGCTATCCTAACATGTAATGTAAGTACAGTAGGAATGCGGAGCCTATACTTGAGTAGTATCTAAGTGATCAAAGACATTTCATATTATTCGAACAAAAATTTTTTGTCAAGCTGGAAAGAACTTTAAACTAAAGAGTTGAAACTGGTTAATTCCTCAGTTCTGCCCAATTATGTCTCATGGGATGGGGAACCTTTAGACAGCATGATGTCTTCCGGTACATCAAAACTTGAGAAAACTAGCCTGAGTGAGATGAGCTAGGCCCTACACTAGGCCTAACATTAATTGAGTGTTGCATCTTATCTGCTAGAAAAATAAAGGCGACGCTAAAGGTAAGGTCAAGTGTATATTTTAACGCTTGTGTAAGGTAGGCTTTAAAAATAAAAGAAAATTGTAGCCTACATTATTTTTACATATAAAAAGTACTGAGTCAGTTTCGTGTAAACCAAGGCTTTCACTTTTAATTAAACAACCAACGGAAGTTAAGCCTTTTTTCTCCCCCATGTTTTGCTTTGATATCTGATTATCATGCAATTATAAACGATGTCTTGCCAATTCATTGACCAAATAAAGCTTTGAAGTTTAACTGTCGGCAGACGGTGACTCTTTATTCATAGCCTAATTCCATGATTGAATTGATTTTCACGGTCACCTACTCAAAGGATGCTTACTGAATTAGGCCTAATTCCCCCTATAAAATACAGTGCCTTTGTTATAACTTATCCACAATAGGGCTTTACAAATTGATTCACATTTTCTCAGCTTTGACCGTAAATTCGTAATAGCAGCTAAGTCCCTTTACGTAACGATCGGTAAAACTGAAATGCTTCGACGCCCGCAATATTTCAGTGCACATCCCGTTGCCCTTTTTACACTATGCTACAGCCCTATAGTCCACACTCATGAACTGTCATGACATGGCACTGAACGGTAATTATCCCCTATTCATTCATACTTAGTTAAAATCCTCAACTTCTATTGGTTCATTAAGGTCAGGTGACCGTGCATTATCCTAGGATAACCCACGGTAAATTAAGAATAAAATCACCGGCGGATGAATACAATACCGGACTATACACTGTATTTATAAGATCACCTAGCTTTAGATATGGCTAGCTGGATTGACACACATAGGCCTAGCTGAGCATGATATGATATATCCAACGTTAGGCCTATGGTGTGACACTACTCACTAGTCACAAAAAGGCCTACGAAAACGCTTCCATTTCTAAGAAACACTTTTGTTCCCAAATCTTACGTTAAACCCTATAGAGGCAAAGGATCCATAAACGGTTATAATTCAAAGTCAAATAACGTAGGCCCAAGCCTAAGTAACGTTACAACTTACACAAAAGTTCCTTGTCGAGCACTGAATCCTCGAACGAAATCAGTGTTACTAACGTTACCGCTGTTAGGGCTGAGATCTCTAACATGTCCAAACTTTTCTCCAAATGTACGTTTGAAATGCTGTGACTGTTTATCTCCCAAAATCAGTAGCTGAATCCTAGGCAAATTCCATCATTTGAAGTAACTTAGAAGCTCAAGAATACCTGAACAAGTCCATTAGGGTTTGAACAAATGACGAGCAATTTTAAAAAGACCGCGCTACTTAAAGCATACTGGTGGATATGTCACTACGTACTGCAGTATAGCCAATACGTCGTACGTGCATGTTTATTTACACAGCATGTGCACCCACAGCGTACACAACGTACAATATGCTCTGTGTGCAGTGCAAATGTACATGATACAAATGCAAGATTTCGTGGCTAAGGGGTTACCATGGAGTCATAATACCTCTAGTTACTTTACCAACTGTTAATTTTTTGTCCTTTTCGGCTGTTGAAGTCTAGAAGAAAACCATTTCTCAAATTTAGTCACATCGTTGTTATATTTCATGACTTATGAATATTTCATTGAATTCATTTTGTTTAATAGTAGGCTACTTTATTAACTGCGCACGAATAGGCCTATTGTTTTGAAAGGTTGTGAAGAGGTCTCATCTTTCCTCGAGGTTTTGATTTCAATAAAAATGTGGTTATCTGCAAACACAAATTTTCTTTCTTTTTACTATTTTTTCATCAAATTCTTGTGTATGAATGAACAGGGTTAATCAACGCTGGACCGTGCATTAAATAGAGGATAATGCACTCCGGGGGTTAATGCTATCGCTAGATGCACTCGGGCTGCGCCCTCGTGCATCGCTTGCATTAACCCCCGATCGTGCATTATCCTCTAGTTAATGCACAGTCCAGCGTTGATTAACCCTTTATTCATGTACAGTATGTGGGCTTACACTGTTTTAGCCTACGGACTTTATCATGGAAACGGCACTACACCGACTGCAAGGCAGTAGGGCCTACTAATTTAGGATGACGGCAGACTCACAAGGAGTGTCCGTTATCTTGCTTTCAAATATCAAAAAAAAAAAAATAAATAAATTGTAGCCTACCTGAACAAGTCGTCGATCCTTGCACACTTTTGTGATGCTGTTTTCATATCCTTCTCCCTCTTCCGCTTGTTTCGTTCACCGGAAGGCATGGTGAACGAAACTTTCTTCTCAAAAACTTTTTGTGTTGCGCACGGTACTTCTAGCCGCCTGTACGTACGTGCACGTGGTTTGACCTCACGGAAGTAGGCGCGGCTATAGTTCATCGTACATTGCTACACCATACTGTATGTAGGCCCAGTCTATGGCTGTGCGTTCATGCAGCGCTGCTTATTTGCGGTACGTCACTATGGCTTGACATGCAAGTACTACCGCGGACTTCCGTGGATGTACTAGTACATCCACGGAAGTCCGCGGTAGTACTAACTGCATAAGCACATACAAGTTTACGTATTATGACCTGCAGAAAGCTGCGCTTGCGTTCAAGCAACCAAAACTCAGTGTGAAATTAGTGCGTATTTTTCCGGAGAAAGATCGCTCTATGTGGCATAGTTCCCTAACGTTAGACTTAACTGTGTAGGGCTAACGTTACCATTGGAGTATAAAAACGATCGTTCTTGTGAAGGTAAGAAAATAGAAACAAACACACGCTTTGAGAACTGCGTTTTAATGACATTCAAAGTGTACTTTGAGTAAAACTGAGCGGATTGAGTTTTGAGACTGATAACCGACGGCACAAGCGGGAGGGCATTACGGCAATTTTGGCCGCCGGTGTAAGTAAATTTTGAAGGGCATTACGGCAAAGTGAAGGGGCCCGACGGCAATGGCCGTCGGTGCCGTCGGTTATTTCCAGCCCTGCAGCATTCAGAGTTTGAAATCCAGTGATCCCAGATGACCTTTAACCTCCACCAAAAACAATAGCATACTTCTTCTCACCATAAGACATCCACATGAAATCTACTCAAGCTTCCTTTCTTGAGATATCATCTTAACAAGTTTTTCAGAGTTTGACCCCAGTGAACCCAGATGACCTTTGGCCTCCAACAACAATGATGGGGTTCTACCTCTGACCATAAGGTGTACTTCCTACATGAAATCTATCCAAGCTTCCTATCTTGAGATATCATGTCAACAAGGTTTCAAAATTTGACCCTGGTGACCCCAGATATGCTTTGACCTCCACCAAACATTAAAGGCTTCTACCTGTACCTCTGACCATAATGCATCCAGATGCCAAGTATGAAAACTATCCAAGCTTACTACCTTGAGGTATCGTGTTAACGTTTTCAGTTTGACCCCCTCTGACCCCAAATGACTTTTGACCTCTATCAAAACTTGTAAGGTTCTTTTACTCACCATAACACATTCCAATGCCATCTATAAAATCTATCTGAGCTTCCTAACTTGAGATATCATGTTAACAAGGTGTTCAGAGTTTGACTCCTGGTGACCCCAAACGGCATTTGACCTCCACCAAAAACAATATGGTTCTTATTTTGACCATAATGCATCCTCATACTAAGTACGAAATCTATCCAAGCTTCTTACCTTGAGATACTGTATTGTGTAAACAAGGTTTTCACACTTTGACCCCCAGTGATGCCAGATGACCTTTAACCTCCACAAAAACAACATTTAGGATTCTGCCTCTGAATATAAGGCATCCACATAAGTACTCTTATGAAATCAAGCTTTCTACCTTATGTCATCGTTGTTTTCAAAGTTTGACCCCCAGTGACCCCAGATGACCTTTGATTTCCACGAAAAACACAAGGGTTCTTCTCACCATAACACATCAACATACAGTACTATCCAAAAGTAACCCAGAATGTGGAGGGTGCTCTGATCCGAAAATGCACTCTGTTTGCGGGCCCGCAACTATGCATGCGGGACAAGTTCTTTTCATTGTACAGCAGGCACCATTCACCTTGCACTCTCATTGTGCTGTCTATTGTACTGGCTGCATCCAACGGTAATCTGTATTTCCGTTACGCATTGATCGGTCAATTAACAGTAAATTTACGTACGTCTGCATGCACACATTCAATCTACAGTAGATGAGAGAAAATACACTTATTTTCAGCCTAAACCTTTTCTCCTTTTATGAATATCACACCTCTACTGCCATTACAGTATGAATATCGAACCGTTTTTAAATTATGAATAACAAATCTTATGAATAAAGAACCCAATTGATACTTTATTTTTATGACAAACAAAGGTTATGAACAATGACCCTTATTGCTAAAATGAATAGTGGGTAGAACCCAAAGCGTGGATGCGGCTCCCTTTTCCGACGTCTGTAGGCCAATTTTCCAATAACGTGATGGTTAGAGTTACAGTAAAAATGTTTGGGTGTAGACGTCGAACCAAAAAGATGTAAAAATTACAGCCATGCGGTATGAATGGTGGTATCCACGGTGGCAATTGAGAACCTTAGGACTTTTTTAATCACATACGCTTATAATCAAAGAATTTTGACAGAAGTGGTTTTGGAACTTGAGAAAAACGCTAATTTGTGTAAGGTGTATGGAAATCTTTCCAGTCTCGAACAGTCCAGTGGTTCCCATTTTTTTCATAGCAACCAACTTGAAAAAATTCTTCCATCTGTGATATTTTAGCCCGTAGACTTTACGTTGTGTGAATTTACACAAACGAGAGCTACCGTAGTCCATATTTCCATTGCTATATGCAAAGGCCCCCATGTACACACTAATCCCTTTAATAGCCAGTCAGGGCACAACAATAGGTAGCTAGAGCTACCAAAACCACAGAATGCAAAGGTACTTCCTCATGACTTTTGTAAGGAGTGCGCTGCAGAACAAAGAATTGTTGCACTCATCCTGCTGTGGATTGTGGGAAAGAGGAGCGTGAATTGGTAGTTACTTTTGGATAGTACTTTACTAAGAAAGAAATTTATCCAAGCTTCCTACCTTGAGAAAGTGTAAACAAGGTTTCAGAGTTTCACCCAGTGATCCCACATGACCTTTGACCTCCATTAAAAAGAACAGGATTCTTCTTCTCACTATTATGCTTCCACTTACTGAGTATGAAATCTATCCCAAGCTTCCTCACTTGAGATATTGTGAAAACAAGCCTTTCAAAGTTTGACCCCTGGTGACCCCAGATGACCTCAACCTCAACCAAAAACATTTACCTTTCTTCCTCTCAATATGGAGCATCTACCTACCAAGTTTGAGAACTGTCGGTTTCCTTTCTTGAGATATCGTGTGAACAAGAAAAGTGTCACAAACACATACACACACGTACCTATATACACACGCCATCATGAATGCATCTAGGTTTCTCTTTTCATAACCAAAAAGGGAATACGCTACATTCACAATAAAAGTGGGAGGTACCGGTAGTGCAGTTCAGTGTGCAATGCAACAGTGAAAAGATCGAGGCAACTGGCACTGCAATACCTGTAGATGGAAATTCAGTAAAATATTAGCAATTTTGATGTCTGCGGTAGGTATACAGCTACACGTAGTAGCAGCACCTTCCCTGGTTTTTCGAAAACATGTTGTGGCCTAGCATGTTCCATTGACACACAAATGGAAATGGTGTACAATGGTACATTTAGCATTGTATTTAGAGTTCCCATGAGACTTCTGCTTTCAATTACATGAATTTTGGGTAACTTTTGTACATGCGGACACTAGGCACTATGGGTAGGCCTATGCAGGCATGTTGCTCAAATGAAATGTGACTGATATTGGCGCACGTACTATTTCTGCATGTTGCAGTGGTGGCACCAGGTGGGGGGAGGGGGTTGGCCTCCCATCGAGGAAGATGCCCCCCGGTTGGGGAAATTTCCCTGTTTTGTCAGGTAGCTTAGCTTTTATGTACACTGTAGCCTATGTGATAAAATATGTACTGTAGTCCCTGATAATGGCCAGGCGCCCCAACAACTAACTCAATTTTGGTCTAAATAGGGGCAAATTCTTCAATTAAAACCCCAAAGTTTTCAATTTTCTTCGTTAAAAACCCCAATTTTTTCAAATTTTATATGGGGAAGAGCCCAACTTTTTTCAAATTTTCCTCAACAAGAGTCAGAAATTTTCAGCGTGCTTCGGGCGCAAAAATTTTGCTTCAAACATCATTTCGCCCTTTTCAAGGCTTCAAGATGCTGCCCCCCCCCCCCGGTCATGCAAATCCTGGCACCACCCCTGGCATGTTGTGACAGACATCTGGATGATTCTGATGGTGCCCAACTAAAACTGAACTTGTGAATACATGTATTCAATTTAGATAATTGATACATTTCATACTTTTAATTCCTTGGTTTTTTTGGTAAAGTTTATTTTAGCAACATGACATGCATTTGAAAACATGAAAAACTGCAATAAATATTCATGAATAGCATAAAAAAACAAACTAATTTGTTTGCTTCTACTTTCTCACTTTTTGATATTGCGATAATTAAAGGCAGTAGGCAGTCACCCCAAACAGAGTGAGTGTATCCTGTCACTCTAGTTCATGAATGGCCTATTTTGATCATGTGACAATATTTTTGTTAGTGAATTGTGGAATTCAAGGAGAATTTCGCCTTGCCTTATCTATTGTTTGTAATAGTTATGTTCAAAACATCTTCAGAGGTGCTTGTAATGCAATAAGAGGAGATTTGCAAGAGTTTGCTGATTTTTCAAAGAAAATTTTGGGGCGACTACCTATTGCCTTTTAGGATGTCCAGTACTGTATTAGTGTTCGACCGATCATCTGTTAGATAATCGGCATCGGGCCGATTATCGCACAATCGGTAAATAATCGGCATCGGTAAAATTTTGTCCTTCAACCGATTACCACCACCGATTATTTGAAAACTGGAAACAGGGCTAAAATACACTTCAAAGTTTCTGCAAAAATGTTTATAATTCTCCAAAACACGCATTTCTTTAAGTTCCCGCCCAAAATATCAGCACTGATACTCACAAAACTTGCAACATTTTAAGCTCTCCAAATCATAGCAATCATCGTAATTGTTGCCGTAACTCTCAGTGGTGCAGCACGCCTAATTTTTTTTCCCACGAGGTTATGGGCAAATCTGATTTTCAAATTTTTTTCAAATTTGTTTCTAAATCATGGTTGGGGTTATTTCTAAGGTTAGGGTTAGGTGGACTGGGGTTATCTGGCCTGTTCTTTCATAATCTGGCGTCAGAATTACAAAAAAATGGTTCAAAAGCCGTCATTTTGGAATTAGGGGTGTGGCCTATTTCCAAGAAGCTGATTGGTCCATTGGCATGATTTGCCCATAACCTCGTGGGAAAAAAAATTGCGCGTGCAGCACAGTTCAGGTGCGTGAAAGGGCACACAGTATTACCTAGAAGGTGTGCATGCCATGGACCATGCCGCACATCTGCATACAAATTGTACTACAGGAAGAAATGACTTCGCGCTACGTTTTTTTCAAGTTTCAGTGCAAACCACATCATCTGTACACATTTGGTGCACGTACTGTACTGTAGCAACTTTGGAAACCCGAGGCTTATTATCCTGCATAAATTATGCCACTTCCCACATTCTTTTCGTTAAGTTTTTAATTACCTATGACCTGCACATGCGCACACGTAACTGCCGTACAGTTCTTGCGAAGTTGAAGTTCACCTACGAAAGCACACCAGTACAGTGTGTAATACGTAATGCAAGGCTAAGTGCATTGCCTGCGCATTTACGTAGCATGTTGGTCATGAACTCCGTCCGTGCTCCTAACGGATGAACGAAGGGAAACGGGCCCCGTGTTAAATTCACGCCGGAACGGCAACAGTTTTTCGATAACGGGACTTTATCGGGAATTAGTTTTACGTTTCATTTGGAGAATCTTTTACATAAGACGTAAGTGTTGGGCAAGATGCATTACAAAAAATGTATCCATATCGTTAAGGGAGCATGGGATGAGTAAATCAGGCAAATTGAGTGGAATGTTTAGTGGCCCGGAAGTGCCAAGGTAGTTAGATATTTTTGCCTAAATCTGGGTGGATAGGCTACTATATAGCACTACTACAGTCCAGTACAGACCTTTGCACGGAATCTTCCGACATGATCGGTGGATAGAACTACTGTAGGTAGAGCCGTATGTAAGCCGACAGACTCTTTGGCTAACGTTAAGCCTGTGACATCGTACGAAAGCATGTATTTATGGTTGATTTTTATCATAGTATTTGGAAAGGAAATCCTTCAGAAACATTTAATATTCTACTCGTGGATCGTAGGGAACTGTTCATCTCCAGTGTGAAGGTTATGTTATGGTGTGTGTACAAAGTTAGAAATAAGCGACAGACGGCGAGAAAACATGACCTTGCTGTACATGTAAATAATCGGTGATCGGTAATCGGCATCGGCCCGATTGTGTAATTGAATAATCGGTAATCGGTGATTACCGATTATGGCATAATCGGTCGAACACTATACTGTATCACTGGGAAAACAGTATCAATGAATCATGACAGCCCTAAAAATGACTCAACCATGCCTTTTGCATGGGTTGTATTGAGCAGCGGTTCCCACATGGTGGGTCTCGACCCAAAAGTGGGTCGCAAGGTGAAAACTGATGGGTCCCGAGACCATGTGGGGGTCATGAGCATTTACTCCCATTTTTAGAGGAAATTTACCCAGCCTAGCCTATATCTAGTGTTAACTAATGGTGACTTGAGACCTTTAATGGCCTAAAAAATTATTTTAAATAATTCTCCAAATCACTGCGAATAGTCTCCTTCCATCACCTTATGATTGTTTTTTATAATGGTGATATCATTCATGGAATATATTTTGATATCAACTCTATGGGCTTTCATAATGTTTGGGTGACTGACTCAAGGTACCATACTTGAACCTAAGGCATATGAAACTAGTGGTGGGAATTTCTCTGTCTCGTGAAAGTTTGCCACCAAAATTCACTTTAATGTTCAGGATTAAGAGAAAACATGTTCATGACAGTAAAGGATACTGTAAGTTTAAATTACATATTACTGCCTCATGACTTTCATGTGTATGTTTTTAGTGAAAATTCCCTTAATTGACCGACGGTCACCAAGCTCCTCCATGATACTGTTTATCATTTACATCAATTATATTGACAGAGGTGTTTGCAGCAAAATTCTTAAATTTGCTGATGATACAACAATTTACAGGAAAGTCAGTACAGGGGAAGAGGGGGCTTGCCTGCAGAACGACTTGTGCAAATTAGTGGATTGGAGCAAGGACTGGCAAATGTTATTCAACTCATCTAAGTGTAAAGTAATGCACATTGGAAAAGGGAATCCAAATTATGACTATTTTATCAACAACGTAAAGCTTACTGAAGTGTCAGAAGAAAAGGACCTTGGTTTGATTGTAGGGCTCATTAAAAGGTGTTATGAGGACAAAAGCAAGCTAAACATTTTTCAATAACGTGGCCAATTTTCCAATAACGTGATGGTTAGAGTTACAGTAAAAATGTTTGGGTGTAGACGTCGAACCAAAAAGATGTAAAAATTACAGCCATGCGGTATGAATGGTGGTATCCACGGTGGCAATTGAGAACCTTAGGACTTTTTTAATCACATACGCTTATAATCAAAGAATTTTGACAGAAGTGGTTTTGGAACTTGAGAAAAACGCTAATTTGTGTAAGGTGTATGGAAATCTTTCCAGTCTCGAACAGTCCAGTGGTTCCCATTTTTTTCATAGCAACCAACTTGAAAAAATTCTTCCATCTGTGATATTTTAGCCCGTAGACTTTACGTTGTGTGAATTTACACAAACGAGAGCTACCGTAGTCCATATTTCCATTGCTATATGCAAAGGCCCCCATGTACACACTAATCCCTTTAATAGCCAGTCAGGGCACAACAATAGGTAGCTAGAGCTACCAAAACCACAGAATGCAAAGGTACTTCCTCATGACTTTTGTAAGGAGTGCGCTGCAGAACAAAGAATTGTTGCACTCATCCTGCTGTGGATTGTGGGAAAGAGGAGCGTGAATTGGTAGTTACTTTTGGATAGTACTTTACTAAGAAAGAAATTTATCCAAGCTTCCTACCTTGAGAAAGTGTAAACAAGGTTTCAGAGTTTCACCCAGTGATCCCACATGACCTTTGACCTCCATTAAAAAGAACAGGATTCTTCTTCTCACTATTATGCTTCCACTTACTGAGTATGAAATCTATCCCAAGCTTCCTCACTTGAGATATTGTGAAAACAAGCCTTTCAAAGTTTGACCCCTGGTGACCCCAGATGACCTCAACCTCAACCAAAAACAATACCTTTCTTCCTCTCAATATGGAGCATCTACCTACCAAGTTTGAGAACTGTCGGTTTCCTTTCTTGAGATATCGTGTGAACAAGAAAAGTGTCACAAACACATACACACACGTACCTATATACACACGCCATCATGAATGCATCTAGGTTTCTCTTTTCATAACCAAAAAGGGAATACGCTACATTCACAATAAAAGTGGGAGGTACCGGTAGTGCAGTTCAGTGTCCAATGCAACAGTTAAAAGATCGAGGCAACTGGCACTGCAATACCTGTAGATGGAAATTCAGTAAAATATTAGCAATTTTGATGTCTGCGGTAGGTATACAGCTACACGTAGTAGCAGCACCTTCCCTGGTTTTTCGAAAACATGTTGTGGCCTAGCATGTTCCATTGACACACAAATGGAAATGGTGTACAATGGTACATTTAGCATTGTATTTAGAGTTCCCATGAGACTTCTGCTTTCAATTACATGAATTTTGGGTAACTTTTGTACATGCGGACACTAGGCACTATGGGTAGGCCTATGCAGGCATGTTGCTTAAATGAAATGTGACTGATATTGGCGCACGTACTATTTCTGCATGTTGCAGTGGTGGCACCAGGTGGGGGGAGGGGGTTGGCCTCCCATCGAGGAAGATGCCCCCCGGTTGGGGAAATTTCCCTGTTTTGTCAGGTAGCTTAGCTTTTATGTACACTGTAGCCTATGTGATAAAATATGTACTGTAGTCCCTGATAATGGCCAGGCGCCCCAACAACTAACTCAATTTTGGTCTAAATAGGGGCAAATTCTTCAATTAAAACCCCAAAGTTTTCAATTTTCTTCGTTAAAAACCCCAATTTTTTCAAATTTTATATGGGGAAAAGCCCAACTTTTTTCAAATTTTCCTCAACAAGAGTCAGAAATTTTCAGCGTGCTTCGGGCGCAAAAATTTTGCTTCAAACATCATTTCGCCCTTTTCAAGGCTTCAAGATGCTGCCCCCCCCCCCCCCCGTCATGCAAATCCTGGCACCACCCCTGGCATGTTGTGACAGACATCTGGATGATTCTGATGGTGCCCAACTAAAACTGAACTTGTGAATACATGTATTCAATTTAGATAATTGATACATTTCATACTTTTAATTCCTTGGTTTTTTTGGTAAAGTTTATTTTAGCAACATGACATGCATTTGAAAACATGAAAAACTGCAATAAATATTCATGAATAGCATAAAAAAACAAACTAATTTGTTTGCTTCTACTTTCTCACTTTTTGATATTGCGATAATTAAAGGCAGTAGGCAGTCACCCCAAACAGAGTGAGTGTATCCTGTCACTCTAGTTCATGAATGGCCTATTTTGATCATGTGACAATATTTTTGTTAGTAAATTGTGGAATTCAAGGAGAATTTCGCCTTGCCTTATCTATTGTTTGTAATAGTTATGTTCAAAACATCTTCAGAGGTGCTTGTAATGCAATAAGAGGAGATTTGCAAGAGTTTGCTGATTTTTCAAAGAAAATTTTGGGGCGACTACCTATTGCCTTTTAGGATGTCCAGTACTGTATCGCTGGGAAAACAGTATCAATGAATCATGACAGCCCTAAAAATGACTCAACCATGCCTTTTGCATGGGTTGTATTGAGCAGCGGTTCCCACATGGTGGGTCTCGACCCAAAAGTGGGTCGCAAGGTGAAAACTGATGGGTCCCGAGACCATGTGGGGGTCATGAGCATTTACTCCCATTTTTAGAGGAAATTTACCCAGCCTAGCCTATATCTAGTGTTAACTAATGGTGACTTGAGACCTTTAATGGCCTAAAAAATTATTTTAAATAATTCTCCAAATCACTGCGAATAGTCTCCTTCCATCACCTTATGATTGTTTTTATAATGGTGATATCATTCATGGAATATATTTTGATATCAACTCTATGGGCTTTCATAATGTTTGGGTGACTGACTCAAGGTACCATACTTGAACCTAAGGCATATGAAACTAGTGGTGGGAATTTCTCTGTCTCGTGAAAGTTTGCCACCAAAATTCACTTTAATGTTCAGGATTAAGAGAAAACATGTTCATGACAGTAAAGGATACTGTAAGTTTAAATTACATATTACTGCCTCATGACTTTCATGTGTATGTTTTTAGTGAAAATTCCCTTAATTGACCGACGGTCACCAAGCTCCTCCATGATACTGTTTATCATTTACATCAATTATATTGACAGAGGTGTTTGCAGCAAAATTCTTAAATTTGCTGATGATACAACAATTTACAGGAAAGTCAGTACAGGGGAAGAGGGGGCTTGCCTGCAGAACGACTTGTGCAAATTAGTGGATTGGAGCAAGGACTGGCAAATGTTATTCAACTCATCTAAGTGTAAAGTAATGCACATTGGAAAAGGGAATCCAAATTATGACTATTTTATCAACAACATAAAGCTTACTGAAGTGTCAGAAGAAAAGGACCTTGGTTTGATTGTAGGGCTCATTAAAAGGTGTTATGAGGACAAAAGCAAGCTAAACATTTTTCAATAACGTGGCCAATATTTCCGATAACATGATGGTTAGAGTTACAGTAATAATGTTTGGGTGTAGACGTCGGAACAAAAAGATGTAGCAATTACAGCCATGCGGTACGAGTGGTGTTATCCGCGAGACCGCGACGGCAATTGAGAACCTTAGGAATTTTTTTTTAATCACATACGCTTATAATTAAAGAATTTTGACAGAAGTGGTTTTGGAACTTGAGAAAACGCTATTCTGTGTAAGTTGTATGCAAATCTTTTCAATCTCGAACAGTGCAGTGGTTTACATTTCTTTTTTTTTTTCCGTAGCAACGAACTTCACAAAATTCTTCCAGCCGCGATATTTTAGCCCGTCGACTTCACGTTGTGTGAATTTACACAAACGAGAGCTAGTCGGTATTTCCGTTGCTATTTGCAAAGGCCCCGACTGACACACTAATCCCTTTAGGCAGGCAGTGCACAACAATAGGCAGCTAGAGCTACCAAAACCACAGAATGCAAAGGTACTTTCTCGCGACTTTTGCAAGGAGTGCGCTCTGCAGAACAAAAGAATTCTTGCACTCATCCTGCTGTGGATTGCGGGGAAGAGGAGCGCGAATCGGTAGTTACTTTTGGATAGTACTTTACTAAGAAAGAAATTTATCCAAGCTTCCTACCTTGAGAAAGTGTAAACAAGGTTTCAGAGTTTCACCCAGTGATCCCACATGACCTTTGACCTCCATTAAAAAGAACAGGATTCTTCTTCTCACTATTATGCTTCCACTTACTGAGTATGAAATCTATCCCAAGCTTCCTCACTTGAGATATTGTGAAAACAAGCCTTTCAAAGTTTGACCCCTGGTGACCCCAGATGACCTCAACCTCAACCAAAAACAATACCTTTCTTCCTCTCAATATGGAGCATCTACCTACCAAGTTTGAGAACTGTCGGTTTCCTTTCTTGAGATATCATATGTGTGAACAAGAAAAGTGTCACAAACACACATACACACACGTACCTATATACACACGCCATCATGAATGCATCTAGGTTTCTCTTTTCATAACCAAAAAGGGAATACGCTACATTCACAATAAAAGTGGGAGGTACCGGTAGTGCAGTTCAGTGTCCAATGCAACAGTTAAAAGATCGAGGCAACTGGCACTGCAATACCTGTAGATGGAAATTCAGTAAAATATTAGCAATTTTGATGTCTGCGGTAGGTATACAGCTACACGTAGTAGCAGCACCTTCCCTGGTTTTTCGAAAACATGTTGTGGCCTAGCATGTTCCATTGACACACAAATGGAAATGGTGTACAATGGTACATTTAGCATTGTATTTAGAGTTCCCATGAGACTTCTGCTTTCAATTACATGAATTTTGGGTAACTTTTGTACATGCGGACACTAGGCACTATGGGTAGGCCTATGCAGGCATGTTGCTTAAATGAAATGTGACTGATATTGGCGCACGTACTATTTCTGCATGTTGCAGTGGTGGCACCAGGTGGGGGGAGGGGGTTGGCCTCCCATCGAGGAAGATGCCCCCCGGTTGGGGAAATTTCCCTGTTTTGTCAGGTAGCTTAGCTTTTATGTACACTGTAGCCTATGTGATAAAATATGTACTGTAGTCCCTGATAATGGCCAGGCGCCCCAACAACTAACTCAATTTTGGTCTAAATAGGGGCAAATTCTTCAATTAAAACCCCAAAGTTTTCAATTTTCTTCGTTAAAAACCCCAATTTTTTCAAATTTTATATGGGGAAGAGCCCAACATTTTTCAAATTGTCCTAAACAAGAGTCAGAAATTTTCAGCGTGCTTCGGGCGAAAAATTTTTGCGACAAACATCATTTCGCCCTTTTCAAGGCTTCAAGTTGCTGCCCCCCCCCCCCCCGTCATGCAAATCCTGGCACCACCCCTGGCATGTTGTGACAGACATCTGGATGATTCTGATGGTATGCCCAACTAAAACTGAACTTGTGAATACATGTATTCAATTTAGATAATTGATACATTTCATACTTTTAATTCCTTGGTTTTTTTGGTAAAGTTTATTTTAGCAACATGACATGCATTTGAAAACATGAAAAAACTGCAATACATATACATGAAGAGCATAAAAAAACAAACTAATTTGTTTGCTTCTACTTTCTCACTTTTTGATATTGCGATAATTAAAGGCAGAAGGCAGTCACCCCAAACAGAGTGAGTGTATCCTGTCACTCTAGTTCATGAATGGCCTATTTTGATCATGTGACAATATTTTTGTTAGTAAATTGTGGAATTCAAGGAGAATTTCGCCTTGCCTTATCTATTGTTTGTAATAGTTATGTTCAAAACATCTTCAGAGGTGCTTGTAATGCAATAAGAGGAGATTTGCAAGAGTTTGCTGATTTTTCAAATAAAATTTTGGGGCGACTACCTATTGCCTTTAGAGATGTCCAGTACTGTATCGCTGGGAAAACAGTATCAATGAATCATGACAGCCCTAAAAATGACTCAACCATGCCTTTTGCATGGGTTGTATTGAGCAGCGGTTCCCACATGGTGGGTCTCGACCCAAAAGTGGGTCGCGAGGTGAAAACTGATGGGTCCCGAGACCATGTGGGGGTCATGAGCATTTACTCCCATTTTTAGAGGAAATTTACCCAGCCTAGCCTATATCTAGTGTTAACTAATGGTGACTTGAGACCTTTAATGGCCTAAAAAATTATTTTAAATAATTCTCCAAATCACTGCGAATAGTCTCCTTCCATCACCTTATGATTGTTTTTTATAATGGTGATATCATTCATGGAATATATTTTGATATCAACTCTATGGGCTTTCATAATGTTTGGGTGACTGACTCAAGGTACCATACTTGAACCTAAGGCATATGAAACTAGTGGTGGGAATTTCTCTGTCTAGTGAAAGTTTGCCACCAAAATTCACTTTAATGTTCAGGATTAAGAGAAAACATGTTCATGACAGTAAAGGATACTGTAAGTTTAAATTACATATTACTGCCTCATGACTTTCATGTGTATGTTTTTAGTGAAAATTCCCTTAATTGACCGACGGTCACCAAGCTCCTCCATGATACTGTTTATCATTTACATCAATTATATTGACAGAGGTGTTTGCAGCAAAATTCTTAAATTTGCTGATGATACAACAATTTACAGGAAAGTCAATACAGGGGAAGAGGGGGCTTGCCTGCAGAACGACTTGTGCAAATTAGTGGATTGGAGCAAGGACTGGCAAATGTTATTCAACTCATCTAAGTGTAAAGTAATGCACATTGGAAAAGGGAATCCAAATTATGACTATTTTATCAACAACGTAAAGCTTACTGAAGTGTCAGAAGAAAAGGACCTTGGTTTGATTGTAGGGCTCATTAAAAGGTGTTATGAGGACAAAAGCAAGCTAAACATTTTACAACTTTATAAAAGTCTGGTGAGGCCTCACCTTGATTACTGCTCCCAGATATGGAGGCCATATCTTCAACAAGATATTGACTTAATTGGAGTACAGAGGAGGATTACAAAATTGATTCCCAACCTCCATGATAAGGTTTATTCAGAGAGACTCAAACATACTAATTTAATGTCATTGGAAGCAAGAAGGCACAGGGCTGACCTTATTGAAGTTTTTAAAATTTTGAGAGGTTTTGACAGAATCCCTGTTCATGATCTATTTCAACTAAAATGTCATCAGAAATCCCACATGATCACAAGGGGGCATGCAATGACGATTCTTAGGCAACGACCTAACCTTATGCTGAGACGTTACTACTTTTCTCAGCGAGTCATTGATGACTGGAACTCCCTGCCGCCAGAAGCTGTTGAGGCCAAAACTGTCTTACAGTTCAAAAGGATCACAGGACTGCTATTCAAGAAGCTTGGGGGGCATACTACTAGCTTAAGGAAGCTACCTGCCCCATTAACCAACCGGGCCACTAGGGACTTCATGCCTTACTAGGCCAAGTTCCTGGTGGACCAGGTACGTAAACCAGGTACATAATGATCTTAACTGGACGACCTTGCAAAATAGGAGATCTGCCTCTAGATTAACCCTACTTTTTAAATCAACCAAAACCTAGTCAACATACCTAAAGAACACTTCCTAAAACCAGTGACACGGCAAAACTTCCATCAACCTGCATGCTGTATAAGTAGCCTAGGGCCTACTCCCTTTTCCCTAGAACTACAAAGGAGTGGACCAAATTACCAGAAGGGACTGTCAGTGCAACCAGTATTAACATGTTTAAAGTAACCTTGCATTCTGATTGATACATACCCCTCCCCACACACCTCTGGCTTACATGCCCTGCCAGTATATGATAAGAAGAAGACTATGCCAAAGGTACCACCATCGTATTGTGCATCTTACAAATGACAGCTGCATTACAACCCAATGTGTTTTTTAAAAAAAGATATAGGTCTAAATTGGTCCATGCTTATCTCAGCTTATTCATGATTAAGGAGAGGAAATATACCATACTAAATTTACATGAACAAGAAATATAAGGCCTATGTAATTGTATTGCAAGCTAGCATTATTTAAATGAGTGCTATGATTTATCAGGGCTCAAAATAAGCCTGAAAAAGGGCACAGCCAAAATAAGCAAATTGACTGTCGGTGTAGGACTCGGAGTATGTTATTTCATAGAACAGTGACACCACGGCCATCAGAAAGGGGCCCGACAGTCATAGCTGTCGGTGCTGCCGTTTATTTCGAGCCCTGATTTAAAGCTAGGCTACATAGCCTCTAGGCTGGAGCCTATTACCTGAATTCCAGCACGGCTAACTGAGCATATTGTTGTTGAGGCAGTGGTGAACAACCTGCTCGCTTTGAGAACGTTTGAAAACATAGTTGACATCTACAGAGATGGCGATGACCTTCCAAACATTCCTTTCGCTGAAGAAATAATCTCAGTTTTTTTCAGCTGCGGCTTTAATTAAGAACCAGTGCCCGGCAGTTTTTGTGTTTTTGGCAGATTCGGAACTACGTTAGACAGCATCTGTTCGATACTAGACGTACAGTAGGCCTAGGCTAGTTGTGTTCAAACAACAACATACATTGTACACTACACAGGGCTACAGTAGAAGAGCCAAGTCACCTGTGCCGAAACGTGTTATGGCTGGAAGAGATTATTTCAGTCGTTCTCAATGTACTGTTACCGACATTTTATTGAAAAATTGAAAGAAATTGAACCTTTATATTAAAAATACCATTAAAACAACTTTTTTACAATATCTAATTTTTGTAGGGCATGATATATCGTTTCATGTAGGCAAACGAAATAGATTTTCATAAATACGAATGCAGTATCCTAAGGATTGCGTAACATTTGATTACGTAATGATCATTCAATGGGGTGTCGTCTGCAGTAGCGTTATCTCAGTTCGATCTTGAGAAATCAAAACAACGTAGGCTACATGCGGTTCATCACCCCTCCAGTGTACTCTATGCAATATTCAACAGGTTGTTAAATAGTCCTTTTAGAAAGTTAAATAGCCATAAAGTAAGAAAAGAAGAAACAAATAAAAGAAACGAAGAATGTGTTTTTTCTCAAACGTTACGTAGCCTAACACGTTAGACTAAGTTAGGCATAGCCTAGGCATATCCTATAACGTTAGTCGTTAGTGCCCAGTATGGGGGCCATGTCATACCATCATCGGTACTTTCCGACAAAGAAGAAGTGCATTTCCGCCATAATACCGCCATATCAATAGGAGAAATTCCTTTAAGTGGCTGTAACACATAGCTAGATAATAGGCCCTACCAAAGTTTCAAAAAAAGGAGGAATCAACCCACAGGCGTTCCGATTTATGTACATATATATAATACACTATACATAGTAAATCGGAACGCCTGTGAATCAACCTAGCCTAGGACCCGTTCTAAAGGTCCATGTCAAGCACTGCCCCTTAGGGATTTTGACAGAAATTGTGCAGCCATGCATGAAATGCTTATTACCTGAGGCCTCTGTCCAGTTATACTTCCAATTCATGTCAGCAATTTTTATCCCTCATTAGCTGATTATTTTTCTCCAAAAAAGTACTATGTACACAGAGAAGCAGTGCATGACCACATAGCTTGTTTACACAAGCCTGATAAGCATCTCTGCATATGTGCTGAAGGTGGTAACTCCAGAGTAAACATTGTGCTTAAAACCCGACTAAAGGCCGGTATATCGGGTTTTTAGAAGTGTGTGTTTCTGTAAGGGGCCTTGTCATGGCATGTCAGCTAGCCTAGTACAATATGCCGGTGGGCAGGGAAGTTTTGGAAACGGGGAATTCTGTAGAAATAATGGTCATAGTAGCAACAAGTGTTATTGGTGTGAACATGGTTGGTAGGAAGGTTGCAAGTCTAGCCACCCCTTAGCAAAGTCCATTGTCATTATTCGGAAGGGTTGTTAAGTGCTCGAATTAGGGATCATTACCCTGAACTGAAGGGTCGTTACTCCGAAGGTTCAGTACTCTTTAGGGTCGTTGTTCTGAGGGATTGTTATTCTGAAAGATTGTTATTCCAGAGGGTCATTATTCCAAATAGAAGATAAGGGTCATTATTCTGAAGGGTCGTTATTCGAAATGGAAAATAAGGGTCACTCGTTGGAGGGGCATTATTCCGAAACGAGGGTAGGCCTAGGCCTAGGCAGGCATGATGATGAATCCATCAAGTTGAACTCCTTATGTAGCTATAAAACTTTGTTTAATTTTTGTGATCTGCAGATAATTCTATGGCTTCTAAAACAGCTTCCTGTTTAGTGAGAAACTTTATTTTAGTTCGTGGCATCCCAACTTGCCTCGTGAAAGCTGGAGAAGTTGAAGAAAAAGAAAAGAGTAGGACATCTGCTCAAACATTGTTTCTTATAATTCCTGGTTAGTATAATATCTGGTATGCAATCTTTTTTATGCTTATTTCAGAAGCATACATTTTGAAAATATTTAAAACTACCTTACTCTAGTTTCTCCCCATTCCCAAGCTTCCCCAGGATGTTTTCCTCTTTTCTGACTTGTTTTCCCCAGGGGAGTCACAATAGACCCTTGAGAATCATTGTTTTCAAAAAGAAGAGACAGAAATCCCAATCTTATTTTATTACATCAGCTAAATCCTACAATTTACAGTATCTCCTGATTCCAGTAACTTTGATGATATTTTAGAACATGAATAATACATATGTAAACAAGGAGTTCCTGTACTCAGAATAAATTTAATGGTGCTCTAATCTCACCCCAGACAGTAACAATTCTCCCCCTCTTAGCTAACTTCTGGCTCCTCCAGTTTAAATCAAACCTTCGGTCTCCCTTAAGATAGAGCCTCAGTAGCCTGCACTGAGTTTGAATTTCTTATTAAAGTGGACCTAAAGTCTAAAAATTCAAAAATATATATTTTAGAGGTTACAAAATTAATCTTATTGGTCCAACTCCCATTGTCATAGCTTATTCCATTGCTGAGATATTAAATGTTAAAATTTATTCACTTAAATCCAAACAGTTCATTGCGCAATAATTTTTGACATTCTTGTTGTACAACTCACATTAAATGCTTTGTTTTCTTTTAAAATTAAAAATGTCTATATGACCTTGACCGCTTCCTGTTTTCTTGCATGACATGCTGTACAGAGAGGGCTTATATAGTCAAGTCACCCCAAAGCAGTAAGAACGCGATCACATTTTGAGTAGTACAACAATGACATCACAAATTATTGCGCAATCTACCTTTTTAAATCGAGTGAATAAACTTCAACATTTTATATCTCAGCTTAAGAAAGTCCTGTGAAGATGGGAATTGGACCATTGGAATTCAGTTTTCATGCTCTGTAATATGTATTTTTGAATTTTCAGACTTTTAAAGGCAATATTATCAAACACAGTGTATGAGAGGTTAATTTGGAACACATCTGACCGTACAAGTCATTGTTGACCAACCTGAGTGAGACTGCATCATTTGAATGAATGTCAGTTGCCAGTCTAAGTAAGTGCAGTTATCAACTGTTTAAAGAACTCTGGGGTTATTCCTAAATATGTTTGGGCAGAGAGTTGCTAGCAACTCCTTGGTTTGGGAGGATGTCATATCCGCTTTAACAATTCAAAATAGAGTGTCATGTGATGAAATTAAAAAGGGAAAAATGACTAAAGATGCTAAGCACATTATAATTCAGTATGTTGATGTACAGTACAGTATTTCAATCATTAAAGTAAATATGGTGATTAAATTTCATCAAAATGGTACAGACAGAAAATGGCTTCATTATTCAAAGGAAATATTGTGTTTACACAGCATCAGCGTACTGTAGGACATGCTGGGAAAAATAGTCCTTATAGCTGCTTTTGAACTTTGCTCCCCACCATAGCAGGCATATGGTGAGTACCATGGAGTACTGTATGTCAAGTACAACAGATGAGTAAACTGTGCGTGTTCATTTACTTACGAAGCTGTTTAGGAAATGTCCAGTGACCAGCAAAATGGAAGCAGTGTGACAGCATTTTTCCCTGAAGCTGAACACAATCAGTGGCATAGCCAGGATTTCTCTCACAGAAGCGCAGTAGGCCTACTGTATGTTGTGTGATCGCCGGCCTGGGGGAGGTCTAAGGGGAGGGGTGTCCTCTAAATATTTTTTGAAAAGTTAGGTGTCCTTACATGTAATCTGGTGCCACATATATGCTACCTTTTTTGTTAAATTTATGTAAAACATTTTCATATTTTATTTACTGAAAAAAGAATCAGCATCAGGGAGGGGGCATGGCCCAATGGTTCCCCATAAATACCCCACTGAACAGCCACCGCAGCTGTCAAGATTAACTGCTTTCTGCTCGGGTGATTAAACGTTTTCAATTGAGCTAAGGGCACCTTCCTCTCATGGAGAAACAGAAAATACTGTAGCTTTTATCGTAGTTAAACCATTTAGGCTCAACAGTTAACTGAGATGATAGCTTTTCTTCCCCAAAATATAATCTGTGAAAAAGTAATGAGTATTGCATCATTTGAAAGTTTGTATGAACAAATTAGTCATGAGCTGCAAAAGCATTGAATTTCTTTCCATTAGAACCATATTTCTTGAAAATAAAGCTACCCAGCTATTAACTTATTCTGAACTTCCTTTCGCTTAAAATGAGGCTAAATAGTTATAAGTACATGAAAATTTTGGGTAATGTACAGTATATGCAATATTTTCTTTTAAACCAAGGGTGGTGAACCTTTTTCCTATCATCATCAGGGGTCATTTCGATAGTCACAACACAACTAGTAGGGCAAAGAAGGCCTAAGGTGGAGAGAGGATGAAGCTCCTGCCCCTTCTCTCCCCCCTTTGAGCATGGACTTGACTGTCCTGAAATAGGTCCTGTGTGGTCCTGGGAAAGCACTTTAGTGGGGACCATGGGGGTAATCTCCCAGAAGCTTAGGAGCACAATATTGTGCATATCAGATTGAAGTGTTACCACCTAGGCCATCTTTGAATGGAAGTGGATGCACAAGGCCCAATAGACCACAAATATCACTGTAAGACCTTTTGTTTGTAATACTTAACTAACTTTATTTCAATGGATTGATTGATGACGTTTTAATTATGAAGTAACTAAGAGTAAAATGCTAGTTTGACTGGTGCGCATTTAAAGTGTGCTACAGAAAATCCCCCTGTTAACCGGTGTTTTAACAATTTTCTCCATCACTTTAGTTTTGAAAAGTTGTCATCCTTGTTTTAATTTACAACACATGCAAGGTAGGGGAAGGGTGTTCTGACCCCTGGAATTCCCTTGCCCTAAGACAAGATGAAAAGGAACAGGATAAGAAGAAAATTAATGGGATTATTAAAAAGTCTGGTTACCTAATTGGGGATCTTCAATTACCAAGGCTGAATTCTTTTTATCAGTCATGCCTCCAACGTAAATTAAATTCTGTATTGGAAGACCTAAGTCAGTCACCAACTGTATGATGATCTCTCTGGGAGTGTTATCGGTCTCAGTGGTAGTGGTAGGATGAGACCCTCAGCTGCCCTTACAAACCGTTACAAACATACCTTTGTTCCAATGGCATTCTCGTATTTTAATAGTAACTACACTAGTTATTATCACTACATTTCTTTGTGCATATTACTTTTGTTCTTTCAGTATATCATTGCTTATGTTATTTTGCTGTCTTATTCTTTTTCCTTTTATCATTTGTCTTTCATGTTTTCTTCTTTCAATACACTTATTCATCTTATTGTTTTATTGCGAGCTGTATTTGCCCATTTCTGGTGCTTAATAAAGTTTACTTGAACTTGAAATATTGCTTTAGCTTCACACTGTAGTTACAGTAGAGGTGGCAGGCAGGGCTGGTCATGAGAATTTTTCAGGAGGGCAAGCAACTGCCCGCCTTGCTTTAGCTGTTATACTTCAAGGCGGGCAATTAGTTGCCCACCCAAGATTTTAGGAGGGCAGTTGTGCAAATATAAAATTTACGTTTAAATTTATTTTAGCTAAAAGCATATTAACAGTCTTGTACAAAATGAACTGCAAAGAAACCTTGTTGCATAATAAAAACGAGAATGAGGATGAACACTTTCATGTTTAATTGCAATAACTGCGCAAAACTCAGGCTTGGCTCAACCGCCCCATGTAACCAATGGGGAGCTTTTGACATGAGCAATGGGCAGTATGTATGTACCACAAATCACCCGGAGCACAGATCGTGGGGGTCATGGGGCAATAACCCTCTCTGAAAATAAATGTAAGGGGGAAGCACCCCCCACCCCAGCCAGATCCAAACTTATATGCAACACTCATAAAAAAAAAACAGTGGTGCCATGTTTTCTAAAATCATGTTATAAATCAGTCAAAAAATGAAAATGATTGTCTCAACTTACCACAAATACCCCCATTAGCAAGTACATCATGGCACCCTTCAGGGTAGAGTTGATGCTCTATATTCCCTTCTACCATATGCACCACTGTGGACACTGGGCAGACCGTGTCCGGGGTAACATATGGCGGAGCCACTCCATGAATGATGCCAGCCTAGTAATTGGGTCCAAGGATTAACTGACATCCATACAGTAAGGCCTATACCAATATTCTTTCTTCAGTGGTACATACTGTATTCGGGCCCAGGCCTACAGTCCAGAAAATGGCAGTGACAAGTTACAGTAGATCTAATCTCAAGCTTTGTGACCTTCTTGTGAGTAATTAAGTGTAGTTATGCACAAAAATCATACTTATTCCCCTTTAATGGGTATATACTTTGATCATTATCTTCCGACAGGGGTGGGGGAGCTAGGTTGGGGCCATATGGGCCACGATGTTTTCGTCTGGTGGTAACTGATGAATCCCCAGCCCCACATAGCAGCAGAATGAGGCTTTAGAGTGGTGTTATGTTCATATCACTTTAAGGACTTCAATTGAGACTCTATTTGCTTCTATTTGCTATTTGCTTCTCGTAACAGTAATATGTATGGCAAAAGGCTTAGAAAATATCCAAGTTGGTTTGACAAGCACAGACCTATTCTGGCCATAAATATGTCTGAACTCTCATACCAACATCTCAGACAACTTTTGATACGTAACACTTTGAAACAAAAATGTTTGCAAAATTTTAGACCCTGTAGCTCTACGAGTAAGCAGACAACTTCTGCATATTGCAGCATCTTAGTAGGCCTATCCATGTATTTTACACTTTAGGCAACGGCAAAATTGCAAAGCCCCTCTAGAGAAATGTGCCTCGTGGTGAAAAACCTTCCAATCAAAAATTGTCGCTATTATGTAGATACTTGTTTGAGAGTCTTTTGAACATGTCAGGACAATGGTTTTGTCATTTTTGACAAATTTGGTTATGTTTGAGAGTAAATTGACACTCAAAAACGATGTATTTTGAAATAGTACTCTCTGCAGTACAACTTTAACATACAGTGGTAACGATCTCACGTTACACATGCAGCAAGCTGTAGCTTACTTGTGCAATCGAACAATGTAAAATCAAGCTGTGTGGTATTGTCAGATTGTATGGCTGGCTCTGTTCGCTACAGAAGTTGCCGAATATTTTGGCGTGGAAAGTCTTTTTTGGGTCTTTTAAATATACTAATCTGCATGTATTCTGATGGTTTTAGCGTTGTATTTTCACACGGGCGATCATATGTTCTCAAGGCGGGCCGTTTGTTGCCCGGCACACAATTTAAGGAGGGCATTTTGATGCACACCTTGGCAAGTGTTTTTGCTTCCAAGGCGGGCACGGGCGATCGCCCGGGTCATATATATGACCAGCCCTGGTGGCAGGACACACCTGTCAAAATAGTATCAATAATTAGCTTAAGCTATCTTTCACGCAAAGCTGCAACGTTACCACCACTAGGTCTGCATTGTTTATGCATCCCTACCTGGTTAACACCGTATGGGATGTAGTAGTACACTTGTACAGTATTACACAGGATATTCAGCCAGAAAATGGTAAGCATGGTAAGTGGCCAGGTATGAAAATGATTGCTAAATAAATTTTGCATGTCTCTGAAGTCAAATTTCTAAATAATATCACAGGCAGTATATGGCCCACAGCCTTGTGGTTCCTAGATCCTGCTTTAAACCATTCAGTCTCACTAATAATGCTGGCAATAGCTTTACTTCCCAAAAATATCGCAAATTACAAGAGATATGAATGTTGCATCATGATTTGAAAATTTAAAAGTGTGGGTGAATAAATTTGGTGTCATAAAGGTGAATCTCTGGTTGTCTGCTTTGGCATTTTTTCAGCTCACCTTTTGGATTTGGTGCATGGGGTGCACTACTGTACTTGCCTCACCTTTAAGGAAGTGGCTTCTTGGGAATAGACTCCTTCATCAATTTGGGATATCTATGCCTTCACATTCAAAATGTTGCAACTTACAAGAGTAAACACCTGACTGGTTATGCTCTGTGCTCTTATCAGTACCCCAAAAGAGTAGACAATGAAATCAGTGTTCATCTGCAGTCTACCTGATGTGGTCCTTGATGAGCCCGAGATTAGTTTCGTGACCTGAAATAATTCAGATCACATTCAGTTTTGTACGTTTATTGAGTAGTAACATGATACTGAGACAGTGTATTAACAGAATCTTCAATAATGTACTTTACTGTACACCCTCAAGAATTGTGGACAAGTGTCTTATATCATTAAGTTTATTTGAAGTGAATTTACAATGATTTCAGATATATTGCCATCTCTTTTCTTGAAGGAAACCCAGGTGTTGTGGATTTTTATGACAAATTCCAGACCGAGTTGTTCTCATTAAGTGAGGGAGCTGTTCCAGTATGGGGAGTCTCACATGCTGGTCATATGGAATTGCCTAAAGATATGAAATCAGGTAAGGACATTTTGATAGCAGTGACTTTATAGTTCTGTTTATGAAACAGTTTACAGCAGTTTATTTCCACCAACTTCAAAATCGAAATATTTACATTTGATATAATGATAATTTACCAATAGTTGTATGGAAAGGGAGAAAAGCATAAGTGCAATACTTATAAATCGTTTTCTCCTAAAGTAATGTGAAATTATGAACTGAATGAGCTGCTGATGGAAATACATACTAAATACCTGCAACATTTGACAGGAGACTTGTTTAACCCTCCCTCCTCCCCAAAACAGAAATAGTTAAGTTAACAGGAATCACACAATAGACAACGAAGTCCTATACAGATAGTAACAATGCAAATGAAATTAGCACAATCCAATGAATTAATCATTTAAGAATTTTTCAGGCAGTCATCAAGTGAGTTCCAGAGTTTCACTCCTGAAAATGAAATACAAAATTGTTTTTGTCTTGTTTTAACGAATTTTTGCAAAAGGTATCCTTTTGTCAAGTATAGTAGTGTTCACTTGATTTTAAATGAAAACGATTTTGTAAAGGTTTTGGTAACAGACTATGAAAAGCTTTAAACATAACCAGAGCAGTTTTGAAATCAATGATTTGATCTAGTCTCAAAATTTGTAAATTCTGAAAAAGTACCGAGGTAAGATCCAAATATTTAGCATTACACATTAAACGTATAACCTTTTTCTGTTTTAGAACTAAGATAGATATATTTGATTTATACATATTCCCCCATATAATTGAGGTATGGATAAAAAATCATCCAATTTGATATAAAATGTTCAGTGCATTTCTATTTACACTAAGCTAGAGCTATCCATGTACTGTTAAGTCACTTTGTTCATAACACAGTATCTTTGTCAAGTTTAAATCAGGTTACTCGATAAGATCAGAAAAAAGTTGCTCATTAATATTTGTGGGGCCTCTACCAGTTGACAGTATACTGTACCTGTTCTTTGAAAATTTACCAGTATGGTGAGTCTGCTAGTCCATATTGTAGCATGACTGAAATCCCACCTGCAGTACATGCAGTGGGCGTAAATTTGCAAGAGTGATATTATTCACTGGTTGCAAGAAAATGTGTAAAAACAAAATAACAAGACACATTTTTATCCACTGAACAGCAAATAAAGTATGGGGGAGATCTTTCTGTTGCTTTGAAAAAATCTCCCCCCAAAATGCCATTTTACAGGTAATACCAGTGAAGCACAGTATGACAAGCCATGCATACAGTGGCTCAGTAAATCTTTGATACAGGAGAAGAAGGGGGACTGAACTATTTAATGGAGGCTGCAAATGATAGTTTGGTCAGAGTGTTAGCAATTGTATGGTAGACCAATTCCAAAACCATAGCCAGTAGATTCTAGGTGGGGGTCGGGGGGTTAAAATGTATTCCTCTAGTCTAGATGAATGGTAGATCATGACATTGCTATAACTTAAAATACTTGAGGGGATGCAACTTCTGTTTAAGTGAAAGTCTCCAGGTGTAGGTCAAAAGGGATGCAAAGCTACCCTTTCCCCTTTTTTTTGTTATGTTCACATGTGGTCCCTTTTTACATTCTTGCATGATGACATAACCTTGATGGAGCACTTGTTTATTCAAACTATTATTTCACCTTACAAAAGTGTATCTTTTAGAATATGTTTGAAAATATTTGGGAAAAACACTGGCTTCCATGATGGCTGAATTTTTGTTTTTTGTTTTAGTTCAACTAAATCCATTTTACATGGACATTCAGTGTATACACCTCTGAGGATTCCCTTCTTCTTTGCATGTATGTGCTTTTGTACTTAGCTTTATAACTTTCATTTTACAACTGTAATTTCCTTTGTTCATCATGTAACAAAATAATATGAAAAGCAGCAAAGAGCACATAAAAAAAGAAAAGGATGATATTCCTGTACAATGGCTTGTCCCATGAAAGTTTCACTTCTTTTTGTTTTAGATGAAGGTGACTTGTATGACCTTGAGGACCAAATAAATCATAAAATAGCTTTTATTGAAGATCATGTGCCAGAGAACACCCAGTTAATATTGATTGGCCATTCCATAGGTAAGTTTGTTTCAAGAAAGATTTAAAGGAAAAATAAACTGATCATTATAAGGCTTAGATAAAGGTTTGTAAAAGATATCAGTATCCTTCATACATCAGATTGTATGTCATTTGGTGATTGGTATACCACCTTTTAGAGATAACCTGTGAAGGGCTTGAAACAAGTCTTATCTGTATTGTCAAAACTTCTATGAGAGGACCCAGTTGCTGTGTGTTTGTTTTGGTTAGTTATATTTGATCAATTCTTTAGATTATTGGAAACATATACTAGGTGGCTCATCATTTTGTAAAATTTACAAACTTTTTCTACCCTCAAAAAGTGATAGCATCTAATTTGATGGAGCACTTAAAGTGAATTTGAAAGAGTTTAATAAATTAGTGATAATTCATAAACACTTTTATTGATTTTCTGCATTCTAATTGGCTGAAAACCATTCAAGACCAGTCTTAAATCCCATTTAAGACCGGTTCCCTGACACCTAGGAGAATTAGAATACTGTGGTTTACGTGTGCATGGTTTGAGCGTGTAATACATTTCACTGTGTTTTTCGGAGTACTCGTACTAATGAAAACAAACGTGCCACATTGTGAAAGCGAATGTCTCTCACAAATCCTGGCTCATGCAGTAATTACCGCCTTAGTATACTGTGTGCCACTGCGTGTGTAGCCAACTTGGTATTGTATATATTGTGCAGTTGTGTCCTGTGTATGTTTACGTCACTTACTAGTACTAATCCGTGTCAATTTGATCCTTTTAGGTAAGTGATGTAAGACAAAAGAAAGCATATTCACCAAAGATAGACCATATTTTTTAAGTCAATAGAATTAAATTTTGTTCAAAAGAAAGAGTTTTAAATGAATATCTTTTAAAGAAGTGAAAATATTTGGGTGGTTGTCCACTTTTTTTTTGGTTTGAAGTTGTTCGCTACTATTGCAAGAAACTAAATATTACGTCATAGTAGAGCACTAAGTTAGCTGGGAGAATTAAAATGTGATCTGTAAATTTTGTCAAAAATTCAGTGTGTCTGTTGATTCCCGGTATGTTAATGTTGAGTGATTATGAATGGGTATAAAAACAGGGTGCCCGGTCTTAAATGTGATTAAAGACCTCGGATGATATCATCACAGAGGGAGTGGACCTCAGCTGTCGCCTCAGTCTGCTAAGCCTCTGTGATGACGTCACCGTCGGTCTTAAATCACATTTAAGACCAGGGCACCCTCACATTTTTATCCCCTAATTCAAAGACAGTGGGTTTAATGTTGGGGTTATTTATATAATGGATAGCAGTGCACATAGTGAACACCAGCATTAAGTCGGGGAGAATATGTAACCAAATCAAAGCGAGGGCTAAAATAGGCACAGCATTGAAGCCTGGATTGATATTGTCAAAACTGGATATTATCAGTGAGAGCAAAAAATATGTAATGGTTTAGTAAATTTACCAGTCTCTCTCCCAAGTAATATTATTGTGGGTTGGAGGTAAAAGTACATTACATGCAAAATGTCTTTTTCCTTGAAAAATTTGTGATAAGTCCACAGGGAAATAAACTCAATATGAATATGCAGAAAGGTCAAGTAAGCCCTGATTGGCCAGTCATGGAAGCAGCAGCATCAACTTTGCTACCAATGCCAAAGAAAAATTGTTCAAGGAGGCTGCTTGGATAGAGGTGCTGGATATAGCAATAAATGTTAGTAACTCAGGATCAGGATGTTAAATGGCCTTGAAAAATTTAGAGTTCAAATGGTTGAAAAAATGATATTAAGGGAAAACTGCCCCGAGTACTAACTGTATTAATGAAATAATGGAGACAAGTTAGAGTCAGACCAAAAAAAAAATTTGTAGTTGCTGGCATGTTGCTACAGGGGCCATTAGCCATACTGTATGTTGCACCTCTGCAGCTCTCTCCACCTGTCCCCAGAGTTGTTACAGTATCTCTACTGAAATCTTTTTTATAGCAAACAAGAAAAAAAACTGGTCAAATGCATACAGTGAGATTTTGAGTTATCAGGAGATGCATGACATTACTAACAGAACTTGCTTAAAGGTCAGAAGCAGTCGCCCCAAACTTATTTTGAAAAAATAGCTAAATGTCACAAATTTCTTCTTGTTTCGCTTCCAAGTATCTTTCACGATATTTTAGAACATAAATATTGCATATTCAAGGTATAAAATCAAGCAGTTGCTCCTTGTAAATTTTACAATTGAGTGAGAAAAATACTGTCTCATGATTCTCAAGAGCCATTCAGGAAATAGGATAGTCTACTATACAATTCTTTTTTGGGGTGACTGCATTCTCCCTTTAAATTTAGTAGCATGGGGTTTCTACCTGTATGATAGCATTACAGACAATTGTACTCATTTTTGTAATGGCAGCCTCATGTCATAGCAGACAAATGCAGTAATGGTATCTCAAAATGAGGACAAGATAAAATATACAAATTGTTTGTTGTACATAAAGTGCTTTATTGTTTTATCATACACATGTGCATCTATGTAGAAGTAAGGGATTGCTTCTCCTTTAAGTAAAATTTTAGACTGAAGCTATGTACAAGCAATTACCTTTATTTATGTTTGAAAAATATATTTCACAAAATAACACCAAATTGCTCGTCTCTTTCCTCCGAGGTATAGCCTGAGATAATCATTATTTGACAGAACCTTTCTGTACCAAAACTAGTCAAAAGTTCTTATCACTACCAATTAGGTGCTCCTTCATGCATGCATATGTGTCAATTGCCCTTAAGGTGTATCAAAATTGACATTTGATGGCAGTTTATCTCAGATCAAGTTGAAGGGTGATGTAAATGTAATTATCATGAGTAATTTGACACTCTCATATCAGCACAAATTTGAGGGCAGAATTCATTGTTCATTGTAATCATATTGCCCTTTGTTGTTGTATGGATAGTTGTTGCTTATTCAAGCAGCTAATTGGAGTAATGAACCAGGGGTAGGGTGATTTTAATTGGGAACAGCAGTTTTTAGGGCACAACTTTTAGCTATGGCTAATTTTAGTGAAGGAAAAAGTGGGTCATGAGATGTTTCAGAACATACAACGTAAGTATTACATATACGATAAGTTTTAAAGTCCGAAAAAGAAGTTACCATGCGTGAAACCCTGGTACAGTATATACTGTACATTCTTATAGCTTCAGTTTACCTCATGACCATATTCTTCATAATGTTTTCTGATTACAGCTACAGTACCATGACATTTGACAAGTTAACATAGAGACTGATAGTTTCTGTTGCAAAAGTTCTTGTAAGGGCAAACACATTTTTTCAGTCCAGTCTAAACTGCCAGTTTGTAGACCAATTTGTGCAGTGGTTAAGGCCCATCCTGGTGGTTGAAGGTTAGCTATTTGGATTGAGAAATAACATGTCAGGTATTTGCCAAGTAAGTTTTGTCACCTTTGTTAGCTGTCATAGCTTATCAAAGGGGAAAAACAGATGCTCCAGGAATATTTTGGAAAGCTAAACCTTACAAATCTTCACATAATTTCTTACAAGTATGTTTTATAACTGCAGTTTGAGGTGAGAAATCAGTATTGCATATCAAGGGAAAACCAAGGAACTAGTTTATGTGTGAATGTAAAGGTTTCCATATGTTTCATCATTTTCACAAGAAAAACATCACTGGGGGAGGGGGTGGGGAGAGGGTGAAGGGTCCATGTACGCCTTTCTAAAAATACAATGAATGACACTAATTTTTGCCAAAAAATTATTACTTCAAAATATGCCTAAGGGTCCAGAGGAAGAGTATGTTTTGTACTCTTGTGAAAGTTTTTCAAAAAATGGAGGACTCACAAAAGTAATTTCACATAGCTAGGGGTGTGAAGGTGTAGCAAAACTTAAATGTTTTAGCAATTAATGACAATTATTATCTATGTTTCAACAACATGTAGGCATAATTGTGTTTGGGAATGATTGATGCTGACATTCACAGATGGCAGGAAAGAAACATACAGATTTGTGAGAAGGTACAGTAAGATGGACAAAAAATGAGGGGGTTCACAAGTGTTGAAGTGGATAATAAAATGGAGCGAGGAAAAAAAAAACACTTTTGGGTTAAATTGCAAGTGGCTTTTTATGAAATGTTTATTCCACATGTGATTGTTTTGCTGTTAATTGCTACATGGTCACATCCCTACACAGAGCTATATACATGTATGAGATAAGGCACCATGGTATCATTCAAACTGATGGCACTTCGCTTGCCCTTTAAAATCCTGAGTATTTTATTAGCACCCCACAATTGGAGATAAACAATACTTATATTTTTAGCCTATGTCAACAACAGTTTCCATGTGCTTCAGTCAGAATAGGTCCAATAGACTCAGCAGTAGCTTTTATTTGGTCACTCAGATTTGTAATCACAAAAAGAGAACATGACTTCCCCTCAGACAGGGAGTTGCTAGCAATTCCCTGCCCAAACATATTAAGGAATAGCCCTAGAGTTTTAAATACAGTTGATGACTGCACTTTGACTGACATTCATTCAAAAAATATGGCTTCATTCTGGTTGGTCAATGATGACTTGTACAGTCAGTTGTGTTCCCAACTAAAGCTCACACACAGTCACTGTTTGTCAACATATATAACCTCGAGCAAATTAAACTCAGTGCAGGCTAGGTACTGTGCCTCTGTCTGGGAGGTGTCCTAGACAGATGTTCTTTGTTTAAATTGGAGGAGGGGCTAAAAGTAAACTGAGTAGGTGGAGAATTTACTGTCTGGGATGAGATTAGAGGGCCTTTAATAGATGTGTTGTTGTTCGGCATTACTCTCAGACTTATTCCTCTCTTTATAAATTCAATGTTGACAGAAATTTTATTAACATGGAGCTGGGTAATGATATGATAACAACCAGGGTTGGGTTTTGCTGGAAAAAACCTGTTTTTACCGGGACAGCGGTAGAAACTGGTAATAACTGGTTATTACCGGTAAAAACCGGGAGAAAATGGAAAAAACCTCTTCTGGCAATTGGGAGAGTGCAGTTGTTGTACCCCATTGCACATGATGGATAAACCAGTTGAGATAAAATTATGTACATTCATTTACACTTTCTGTTTTGCGTAAAAATTGAGCACTAAAACTTGTCAAACACAGAATAAAGAGTGAAATATACTTGGTTATTACAATAGAACAGTAAGCCCTAACATGTTAAGTGTACTAACCACAAACAAAGCAACTACACGCACATGCCAGTAGTAGGAATAGTCTGAAAATTACATTTGGTTTACAAAATGACTAGATTTATCAAGGAAAGTTTTTTAAAATGAGGATTAATAAAATTATGTTTAAAGTTACGAAAGTTCTTAATATAAGTTCAGTCATAAAGTTGGTAGGGCATATCTGCTAGATGCATATTGAGTAGGAGAATGAAGTGGATGAGCAACTTCCTTAGTCATGTCAGAAACTTCAGTTTGAAACAGCAGAGAAGCAAATTACATTGCCATAAGTGCTAAGAAGCAACTTGAAGTAAATGAGTTTAGTTATTGTAGGACCTACACAGCTGCAGGTTCCCCATGAAAGGGTATACCCAAGAGTGGAGTTACCATCTTGCCAGTACGCTCAGGAAAGCTTCCCATCAAACTGAAAATAAGTCCTTAAATTATTCCATGATTTTTCTTCCCATTTATCTGCATTAAATATACCTAGTGTATGTATACTTAACACAAAAACAGTGTAAATCAGGCAAAAAGTAGCCAAAATCACGAAATAAATCACATTCAAACTCTAATATGGTATATATTGTTGCTTAAATGATTAATCTTGATGTAACAGAATGATTTTCTTCTTTAGACTTTGGAAAAAAGGCATAAAAAGTACTTGACTGTGTAACATTTTATTCAGTAATAGCAGAATAGCTTTTTACCGTTTTTTTCCATTTTTCGGCAAAACCTGTTTTTACCAGGATGGTCTGTACCGGTAAAAACCACTGGTAAAAACCGCCTGTGGCAAAAACTGCCAACCCTGCTAACAACAACAACAATAATAAGCAAACTTATAAAGTACCTTATCCAATTCAAAGATAAAAGCTCTAAGGTGCTGTACAAAATTAAATAAAAGGTTAATTGAAAATGAAAAAAGCAGTTAACAAAACAGAGGTTAAACATGGCAAACAAAAACACAAAGGAAGCTAAAATTACAATGATACGACCCTACCCTTACTCAAAATCCAGATATGGGCCAGATATGAAATTCCATATATGGGCCAGATATGGATTTCATATCTGGCCCATGTCTGCTGCAGATATGGGATTTATATCTGGGATTTATATCTGGGCCAGATAAAAAATTGGGCAGATATAACCCAGATCTACGCCAGAACCAGATCTAAGCCATATATGGCCAGATAAAGTTTTATCTGGATCAAGTCTTTATATGGAACGGATAAAATTTTATCTGGACCAGATATGGTCCTTATATGAGCAGAATATATTTCCATATACGGCCCATGTCTGCACCAGATATGGAATTTACATCAGATCGGATGTAAAGTTAGGCAGATATACAGTAACACAGATCTAAACCAGAACCAGATCTAAACCATGTATGGCCAGATAAAGTTCTATCTGGATCAAGCCTTTATATGGCACAGATAAAATTGTATCCGGACCATATCTGCACCAGTTATGAATCATAGTTAGGACTTATAGTCCACACTCCTCATGGAGACTTTGAACACCAGCAAACAATGTCTAAGTGCTCCATGGATTAGAATTTAATGTAAGCATTAAGTTGAATTGACTTAAGTACATAAATTCAACTTATTTCATAACAGTGAACAGAAAAATGCCTTGAAATTTCCTATTTTATGTAATCACAGTGATATGGGCTTCATATTTTAAACTTTATTACGTATTTGACTCTAAATTTTGTTTAAATACTGCGTAGTGCATATTTTACTTTCAACTTCCTAAATCATGAAAAATGTAGGTTTAGATACAAGCTCCGCCCAAATATGCAAATCATTTGCCTAAGTTCACTTAGTACACTGCGGTATTAACAGAAGTGTAGCCACTAAATAACTGCAATGTCTGGGAAGGTGATGCTGTATCCAAAACATGTCTTAGTTTGTAACAAGCATAATCCAAGAATCAAATCAAATAAATAATAAAACAAACTAACAAAATGCTCATTTGCATATCTAGTATATCAAGTTATATCTGGCTTGATATGGCCATATAAAACTTGATATAATGTATCAAGGCATCTAAATCTATCTGTATATCTGGCTTGATATGGCCATATAAAGACTGTATTTAGCCAGATATATCCAGATATAAATCCATATCTGGATTTGGAGTAAGGGTAAAAATCAACAGACAGTAAGAACCATAAAGGCAAGATAAAATAAACTAAAAAGTACCAAAGAAAACAAAACAACAGGTCAGAGTTAAAACTATAAGAGCAACAGGCTTTGAAACAATAAAACAGACATGATGGTTCTTTTGATGAATAGACTGAATGCTTACAATTTTGTTAGATTTTTTCAAGGACCGTGAAACTTGCAGACCAGATGTACAGTACTGAGACAATTAATTTGAACTACTGTAATGTCACTCAGACTCTTACTTGCTGAAACAGGAAACCTGAATAGCCCCCTCTACATGTACTTGTCAACATCTGGGCTCAAGCAATGAACACAATTTTAGAATATCAAAATACATTATTCCTGCTGTAGTGCTCCCCAGCATTGACTATGATTGTCAGTTAACTTTTCCTACTTTATGACAAGCTGTTTACTACCACACAGACTAGACAGTATAGGCTAATAGTACATTACGATGTTCTCAGCCCATAAGGAATACCATGCCCGGGGAGACCCTGTTTTGGGCCAAAAACAATGGGGAATAAATATCTACCCTACCGGAGTTTGTAACATTAGCCTCCTTGAATGCTCTACTACACAAATTGGTTCTAAGATAACCACCAGTTGACTTTCAAAGGTACTGGACTACAAATGTTCACAATAGCATATTATGCACTATATTTAAAATAGCTTGTACAGTTGGTAAGTATGTCTATACAATCACACATGGCTGGGTGCAATTAATTGTGTGCACTCAAGTGTAAATCCTACTACTGGCAGCACTTTTGGTAGTTAGTTTACTATCAAGTGTCAAATTATTACACCCTCAATGAATCTCAGGACCAATCTTTAATGGGCTGCATTGGCCATCATGTACTTTTCCAGATGGATCATGTGAACTTTATTGCTACTCTCCAGATTACTTTGTAACTTTAATAATAACAGTATTCTTCTTACAATGTAAGGTCACATTACTTGTTGGTGATGGTGGCATACTCATCAGTTAATTGTCCATACATTTTCAGTAATAACAAGCAGTTTGCTGCATGCCAGAAAGACTAAGAAGTACTTCTCTTCTAGATGGATCATATGAACTTTGTACTAAAAATTACTTTCCAAATTACATACCTTGCAATTTGATAACAGTTGCCTCTCCTAACACTTTAAGGTCACATTACTTTTATGTTGATGGCAGTACATAAATTTTCATACCCATTGAAACCATGTTTGATAGAGGGTGTCTATGGAATGAAAGACAATTCAATGCTAGGTAGCTTGGTACTATTACTTTATTTTCAAAAATCAAGAATCAAACTTGAAATCCAATGCTCCTTTAATTAGATCATAAATAACTTATCACCCAGACTGCAACTTGTCAACTGATCAAACTTTGCCATGATGCAACTTTGGTTGGATTAGAATGGGAAGGCTGTTGGCAATTTATTTTTTTCTTTTTGGAGAAAATTGGCTGGTTTCATTGTGTTCATTAAAACATTTACAAAGAATTGTGGAAAACCTGAAGTGGTTCACAATTTCCGCTACCTTGATACAATGTTAATACTGTTGTCTCTCATTGCCGTGATTGGTTTAATAATGGGAGAAGGTGTGTTGTGTCTATGCCGTATTGATGCTGATGCATTGTAAATACTGTACACTACTTTCTTTTAAATAGACCTTAATATGCATATGAGTTCACAGAACAAAAAGTGCGCCTTTGGCTATAGTATGTAGCATTAGAACTTCCACCAACACACATATATGATGGACTGGTCACGTCAAAATGTCCAGTTGAATTCCTTCCTTACCCAATTACACATTTTGCTGATGGGCAGACAATATCTGAAGCATTGACATTTAATCCAGCTCCAGGAAACCCTAGCTGGTTGACTGACACACTGGAAATACTTTCAAAAGGAAAGCAGCCAGGTGCTTGGATGAGTATAAAATAATATTGTTTACAATCCAAGTTACCAAATCCACGGGTTATCGTTTGCAACTTGAGTGGAATAGAGCCTTGGTGTAGCAATAATAAATGACCTGCGGGCGATGTGGTTGGAAATGTGATATATCCAGTGATTTCACTGACTCGGGCACCCGGGTCAATGATGCATAACTTTTCATTTTGACGCACAGACACAAAACCTTTGGGGTCAAACTGACGCACAGCTTTTGCCCCAGCAATCAGTAATGATAATGCAATTTTGCCAATACATTCATTGTGCAAATTAATTCACAAAATGTAGCACTTTCCAGTTCCCATATTGATTATCAACAGATTGAATATCATGTCTTACAAGAAGAAGATAGTGGAAAAGCATCACAAATATAGAAAATAAACAAAAAACAGGAATAAAGTTTGTTGTATTAAACTCAAATTTATTTTGACCCCTTCTCTTTTAAATTTGACTCTTGTAAATTTATTTTGAAGGGTCTCTGACACCTGAAAAAAAAGGCTGAGTGAAAACCCTGATATCCATGGGTGGTGATCCTGGGGGGATGGGGGATATATCCCCCCCCCCAATATTTGAGAAATCGCCCATTGACTTTGATTTTTCACACAGTAAATTATTGGAAATCCTGGTCATATCCCCCCAATATTGAGAACAAATCGCCGCTCTTGGATATATCACTCTTATAAATAGAAAAGTGAGGTTTGGCAATCACTACAGTATAAGCATCTTCCATTCAGCATAAAAGCAGAAAGCTATTTTTTGTGCGTTCCTGAGTCCACTAGTGTGCGTGGGAAGGCTATGAGCACAGTGTGTGTACCGAAGTCATGTACCTGGTCTACCATAGCTAGCTTCATTGTTTGTCCTCTTGCATGATGTCAGCATGAAATCAGCACATTAGGGCTGTTGTCATCCTATCCTTTGGTCAGACAGCTGTAACCAGGAAGTTGCTCTATGGACAGGAGAATAACCTTCCAAAATTTAGTTCCCATGTGCAAATTATAAGACTGTTTTTAAAGGTTTAAGTTGTGAAACTAATTGACAAGTGCTAATCACTAATATTGCAGGGACCAACTTAGTCACCAATTAAAACAAACTTTAAGCAATGTGACAAGAAGTTAAAAAGTACAATACTACAATACAAGCTTGTGGTCAGTTATTTACCAGTCTACCTGGACACATCACAACTGTGCTTGAAACACTTCATAAATTGCTCATACAGTCGATATTCTCACAAAAGGCACTGCATGCTCAGCCTCAGTACAAAGCAACTTTTTTTTCATGTTGTGGTAGCTCCACAAAATTGTAGCAATTTTAAGTATATGTAAATAATTTATCAGTCACCCCTTACTTGATGAAGTATGTGCTGTATGGCATGAGCTAGTATTGGTTCCAGTTATATGTGCAGTGGAGTATAAAATTCAGTAGCAAATGCTAAAATGTTCTTGCCTGCAGCAAAGTTAAGAGCTATTGGCCCTATCGAACTTTGAAAGCAGTGCCAAAATGATACCTCTTTTTGCGCTCCTATGACATGGAGAGCTTGACTCGACAGTATTGAAGCTCAGTTAGTGGCGTTGTACCACATAGGCCTCAGTGACTCAGTGGTCAGAGCATCCACCTTGAGATCGCTGATTCAAATCCTGCTTGAGGCTAAGTTTTCCATTCATAATTAGAAGTCTTCTTTCAGTACAAGGCAAGTGCCTATGTTAGAGGTAAAATGGCCTAAGGTTTCTATGCAACTATTTAATGCAGTGTTGATTTGACTCGATCAGCCTGTGTATGTACACCATATCTGCAAATATAAAAGGAATGCCTGAGTAAATTGACCAAAATGTCACTCTGCATTTCTTTTGCTCTTTTTCATTTGGCTGTGACATTAGTACAGTGTGTCTATATTTACTGTACCTCATCATCTCAATACTTTTGTGACACTAAACAGTAATTTAGAATTTTAAAACAGGTATGCTAATTACTACATTTAGCTTTAGGTATTACATTTATATCAAACATATTGTTACATATAATCCACTTGTTTGGATAACAGGGAATATATTAGGTTGCCTATTAAAAGTAGTGAAAAGTAAATTGTCTACAAAGAATATGACTCAACTGATCACTCATCAAAAGTTTTTTCTCCTCATGCTGCACGAAAAGTTGGATCAAATGGGATTAATGGCTAGAGTTAATTTTGAATCTTCTTCTCTCCAGATTAGTAGATTCCTTTTGTAATAATACACCCGTGTGGCCATTGGTGGACAAATGATGTTTTTTAGGTAAACTTTCCATATCGCGTACATGTCCGTTAGGGAAATCTTACACACCTCCCCGGGCTTTGATAAGAAAGCCCGGGTGATCCACCTTGCTTCCTTTCAAGCGTGCTAATTGATTTGCTTGCTCGGCCGGCCACTTGGCTGCTCAAGTTTCTATGCTTAACGCTATTAATATCATGCAATGCCAATTTAACAATGACTGCAGTCAGATCTGGTGCTAGTGGTCGACGTGTCCTTCTCCACTGAAGAAGTCAAGCGAATAATCGGCTAATTAGCCATGCCCAAGATTTTTGATCACAGAGATTATGTTTGGTGAATGACATGGAGAGGTTGGTCTTCAGACTTTAACCGAGATGTTCACCTTATGCAAATCAAGTGTAATTATACCTACAACCTGTGAAGCAACTTTTGGTGTTCAGTCAGTATAAACTCAGTATTGAGCATTCTAGCCCATTTATCAGTCATCATTGGACTGTGAGTGATGTCACTCCACCAGGATTTCTGATCTCCTGGGGTATACATGGAAAAAAGATTTTTAGCAGGATTGTCACTGCCTTTTTTTGTAATAATACAAAAGTGCTTGTTTTCTGCAAATGAGTAGAATATCACCTTAACCAAAAATACATTTTTGAAAATCATGTCTGTATGCAGCAAGTTTAACTTGATATTTTGCCGGCCCGGCGGATGTGTATTACTCCTGCACCTATGTTGGCTGCACTCGTAATACCAATGTCCGCGAACTTTCCCAAGAATTCTTCATCAAACTGGGTAAAAACTGTTCACTAGTAACTATTCATATATACGATCACAACAAACAGAATTATAAATATTCAACGAAAAATGATTGAAGCAAGTCTTGATTATCATGCTTTTTTGAACGACAAATGTCAATGGAGTTTTAGTGTGTGATTTCGCCTGCTTCAAGCTCACACAGTGAAGTCCCATTGACTTACTCTGTAAAAGTGAACGTTGAAGCTGAAGCCTTTTCCAGCAGTATGAATATTCATACTGTATTTTGAAACCAACCAACAGTCGAGAGAGTAAAATCGCATTGGGCTCATGAATATAACGAAATTGGATGATCTCTGTCATTGTTCGCAGGTGTTAGAGTATGTAAGCCAAAAAGAGTACATATTCGACACCTGCTATGAATGTAACTTGATATAATAAAAAAAAACTGCCACCTAGCAAATCTTCACACATTTAAACTTAATAATAGAGTGTGGTAGAAAGGGCAGCAGGCAATTTAACATCAGATTCCTGAAAGTCTGTCTCAAGAACAGCAATATACTTGCATGAAAAATTATTAAAGTGAATTGTGGCAAAAGTTGCCCTCCATATCAGGTGGGAAAGATTTCCTCAATCCCTATAGCTGTTTCATTAAATTTGCCGATGTAGTAATTTTTTCATCTACAATATGAATGGGAGGTGGGGGGGGGGGGGGAAACTATAGTGTGGGAACTACTCAGTAGAACTATAGTAATCTCCATTTTGGAAACACAAGTTAGTTCAGTTTATTGCAGTATAGTTGTGAACTAGGTGGTGATGCCATAGTATGTGTCATATGGCACAAACCACGCAAAGGAAAGCATACTGTAGTCTTTGAATCTTGTGTATTCCATTGTACAAGACAATCCCTTGACAAATTTGATTATTGAACTGTACATGTACTTTTTACAGCTATTTTTATAGCATATTTAGCATAATGGTTTTGCAATAAGGGTATGCATGTATTTGCTTGGATGCAATCATTATTGTCATCTATAGTACCCTGTGATGTAATCTTTCTTCAAAGATTATATGCTGTTTGGAGTCCCAAGTCTCATCAAATAATCATGTGAAGCCATGTTTAAAGATAAGAGCCATGTGATAGCTGTTTGAAGTGTTATCCACATGTCAGGACACATGCACATTAAGTTTTTGAAATATTTGATTTGTATCTGAAGTTTGATCAATAGGATTTGTCAAAAGTATTCCATTCCATGACACATGAGACTCTAGGAGTAAATTTGTAGTTTGAATAATTATTGGTATTATGTACCCATATTTGTGGTTTAATGTCATCAGTAGCTGGAAATGCACTTTTGAAGTCACATTAATTGGAGGAAAGTCCTTTAGTTTTATTGTTCATGGCTGCAGTGGCTTGTGCAGGATTTCAAGTGGGGGAGGGAGGGGGCAACTTGTGATTCCCTGACTTATATGGAGGAACAGGAGCAGGTGTCACAATTGCACTGAAGGTGCACCACGAGCTGGAAGGAGTAAATTTGTAGTTTGAATAATTATTGGTATTTCCATCCATATTTGTGGTTTAATGTCATGAGTAGCTGGAAATGCACTTTTGAAGTCACATTAATTGGAGGAAAGTTCTTTAGTTTTATTGTTCATGGCTGCAGTGGCTTGTGCAGGATTTCAAGTGGGGGAGGGAGGGGGCAACTTGTGATTCCCTGACGTATATGGAGGAACAGGAGCAGGCGTCACAATTGCACTGAAGGTGCACCACGAGCTGGAAGGAGTAAATTTGTAGTTTGAATAATTATTGGTATTTCCATCCATATTTGTGGTTTAATGTCATGAGTAGCTGGAAATGCACTTTTGAAGTCACATTAATTGGAGGAAAGTCCTTTAGTTTTATTGTTCATGGCTGCAGTGGCTTGTGCAGGATTTCAAGGGGGGGGGGGGCAACTTGTGATTCCCTGACTTATATGGAGGAACAGGAGCAGGTGTCACACTTGCACTGAAGGTGCACCACGAGCTGGAAGCATGATTTTGCAAATTTATGTGGAGTTCAGGGGCAGAGCCCGGTGGGTGTCCAGGGGGCAAAGCCCCGAGAAGCTCCTGCAGATTGGTTCCAGAGGCTCCATTTATCATGCAGGTTTTATTTCATTTCAGATTTTCTGAAATTAGATGTCAGTGACTGTGAGCATTATGTGTACAGTTTGGTTATTATTCCTTTGGTGTGCCCCCCGAAAAAAAGAAATTTTTATGGGTATCATGTGATCTACAAAGCCACCACAACCTAAAGTCTTTATCTGGAAAGTGAGTTTACATAATAACTCCCTGTTGCTATTATCCATTTTGTCCTGCTTTTCCTGTACATACTCTGTAAGTCCTTAGTAAATTTAAGTATATTTTGCGGGAAAATAATTCACAGTTTCTAAAACATCCCATCAATGAACTTGACCAATCAGAACTGAAGCCTGAACTACTCTCTGAGTTATATTGTAGTATGTTCCCTATTATCGAATTGCACTCTTTAGTGCCTTATTCTGATCTGACGTCATTTGTAGGTTTCTAAGTTTGTAATTTCACATATTTTTGTTTCCTTTCTTTTTTCGCTCCTTTTTGTGTATTATTATTATTATTATTTATTTTTATTTATTTATTATTATTATTATTATTATTATTATTATTATTATTATTATTATTATTATTATTTATTATTATTATTATTATTATTATTATTATTATATTATTATTATTATTATTATTATATTATTATTATTATTATTATTATTATTTATTAATTATTATTATTATTATTATTATTTATTATTATTATATTATTATTATTATTATTATTATTATTATTATTTATTATTTATTATTATTATTATTATATTATTATTAATTATTATTATTATTATTATTATTTATTATTATTATATTATATTATTATTATTATTATTATTATTATTATTATTATTATTATTATTATTATTATTATTATTATTATTATTATTATTATATTATTATTATTATTATTATTTATTATTATTATTATTATTATTATTATTATTATTATTATTTATATTATTATTATTATTATTATTATTATTATTATTATTATTATTATTATTATTATTATTATTTATTTTTATTTATTTATTTATTTATTTATTTATTTATTTATTTATTTATTTATTTATTTATTTATTTATTTATTTATTTATTTTTTTTTTTCTTTATTACTTATCTTGAAGCCTTATGCTTTTTGTTACAAACTGTGTTATGTATCTTCTGTAGTTACCTAAGTCTCTTATACCTCATATTGAGGATGAACTGAGAAACTGAAACTGAAACTGAAACTGCCCAACTACACCCTGTAGGCCTGACTGTAATCCTTACTTAATTCTATGGGCATACTACACTGCATTGTGTAAACAATGGCAATCTGTTCAACACCCTAGCCAGAAATATTGTGTGCTCGTGAATAGGAGCTTGTTAGGTTTCTATTTGCTTTTTCCACCTGACAAGACAGGTATGTGGATGAGTTGTAAGTTAATCCCTAGTGGGTAAACAGTTATCTGATGAGGAAAGAGAAATTTTCTGTAACCGAGCTGTACACGAAATGAGAGCACAGGTTACAGTATCTATAGAAGCCAGCAAAATTAACTCAGATACACATTTATAAAATGAAAAAGTCTTGACTGAGTTGTGCCTGATTAAAGAGCTGGTTTTCTCATCATAGAATAATATAATGGGTAGGGTAATTTAATGTGTATTACTTTCAACATGATTCACACCTTAGGAGAAGGGATATTTTAGGTGCATTAACCTAATATATTTCCAAAAGGAAAACCCATAGTGTGGTGGTATATTAAGTTGATGTTAAGTTAATTTAAAGACTGTAGGAGCCATTGGCGCAGGCTCATGGAATTGTTTCTGCTAGTGCAGAGCTGCCAAGTCTTCCGGATTTGCCAGAAGACTTCGAGAAAATGCTAATGTTTTTTATGTTCCCACGGAAATCCAAAATCTTCCGGAAAACCGGCTTTACCTGTGCAGGAAAAATATCCCCCAAAAGTTGCATACAAAATAAAGCTTGAACTCCTCTGGGTGTCCCTTTTCTCATTTGTGTTATATCATGATACGAGTACGTAGCAGTACGGACATACTGTACATACGAAAATGACCGAACCGAAAAATCTGAAGACATGTTTTATTTCATGCAAACTGGTTTTGTTCTCGGTCCGTTCTCTCCACTGTGTAAATCAATGCAGCTTTTCCATTGCGTGTTGTGATAGAAATCACACGGCCCCACTAGACCGCAGTGTGATTCTGTTTCGTCTGCTCCTCTATCATGACTTCACAAACCAACACCGTAGTAATATCTTGTACAGCTTGTTACGCAGGAAACATGTCTGCTTTTTAAGTGCATTGAAACGGACCCTTGTCAAACAGAAAGATTCAAAACCGGACCGGCAAAAACGCAGAAACATGTCACCTAGCTGTTATGCTCTTAGTGATTGCTAATTTGTTTCTTGGCTGTTTATTTGTGCCTATATGTGCTTTTAGTGGCGGTTCGTAATGGCGGTAAGTGCATAGACCTAGCCAAATTGGTTACGTTCATATCACAATGCATGGTTTTGGTGGCAGTAAGTTATCGCACCTAGGCTTAACCCACGATGTGTGCATGTAGGCAATACTGCAATAGAAGCCTAACATTATAGTCTTAACTATTTAACACCGTGCAACAGCTGCGTTACGATGTGGATTCGTGGGTTTAGTTGTGAAATGAAATTTAGTAGTGAAATGGCATCGAAAAGGTAAAATACTACTACCAGAAGTACAAAGTAGAATTTTCCAGCATTAAGTTGATGTTTGGAGCAGTTATGAGCTCCCCGTTGAATGAATGTGTGTGCAAAAAGGGAAAACAAATGCTTTCTTACAAAATTATGGAATTTTAGTTCATAAGCAAAGGCCCCCAAAGTCAAATACATATAGCACCATTTTGCATCTAAGATCCCTCATGAAAGCCAAAATTTCCCAAAGGGGAGGGGTAACCCCTTCCCTTAGACCCCTCCCCTTAGACCCCTCCCCCAGGCCAGCATTCACGAAAATCTTCCTGATACATACTGTCCAATGTTGGCAGCTTTGCTAGTGTAGAAGAAAACACTGGTACACTTCAAATTAATCTTGTTGCACTTCATCAACCAGGTCATCCAGTACACAACTGAGACACATGTTGCATGTCTTGCTAACAGCGAATGGACCGACCATAATTGTTAAATAGTGGCAGGTTCAAGGAATTGTCATAGGCGTGATTCCTAAAGAGGGGGTCTGTATGGGACCAACACCAACCTCAGTCCGAGCTCGGTTAGGACTGAGGTCAGAAAACTTGCCATCCCAAATGTCCCAGATTGCAGGAAATTGCATTCTTAGCCACTACTGTAAGACTAATTTGTCAAGTACAGATCTGCTAATGATGTTCTTGATCCTGTGTAGCCTACCCAGGCTGTCATCACCAACTAGAGGGAGAAAATTTGGCATCCCCAAATGCCATGACTGCAGGAGATCACATTCTAAATGTCTAAAACACAAACCTTTAACTTGCCACAACAATTGTGCATCTACTGTACCAAGACTGCAGAGTGTGTACAGAAAATTTTAGTTAACTCCCTCTGTAATATTAAGATTGTTTCTGTTGCATTAAATTGTTCACTCAGAGGTCAGGTGTGGGGAATCAGGGCAGTACAGACTCAAGTTTAGATGCAAATTAGAGGCCGCCATCAAAGTCAGGGACAAAAAAGGAGGAATAAATTTGCCAAGAAGACTTTTATGCAATACTGGAAAATGTTTGGCATCCTTAACACACCATTATACAGGAAATCAATGCCAATCTATACCATTTTGACAAATATTTCATGGCTGCTGTGCTTTGTTTCATCCAGTATCCTACCTAGCCTGATAATTATAGACTGCCATAACTGGCTACCGAAACCAGCGTGAAGGGCGAGAGAAAATTAAAAGTACTTGTTCACTGGCTGGATATGTACTCACTGATGGATTATAGGCAGGGCTGAGGAACTTTACTTGTCCAATGCAGTGCAGAAAATTTAAGAGCTATGACGGAATAATATGTCTCAGTTTGATAATTTCAAGTTTTAGGTGCTTCTTCTGCCTTTTCTGTTTCTTCAAAGTGGACAACTTTCTGAAATGGTCAATCAGATAACCAATTAAAATTCACCAACTGAAACCCCCCCAGCATCACTGTGAACAGCTATGCTGAACAAGTAAATTTTAGTCCTTACAAATTATTGTGTAGGGTAAAGTTTTATTCTGAGTGAAAAATTTCAAGATATAAAACCACAGCACTCAAACATCCTGGGAAGATAGGAGTTGCACCAGTGGAATCCATTTTTCAAGCCTTTGAGTATTTTTGAAATTTTAGACTAAAGGCACACTTTAAGAGCATGGCCTCACCAATTTGTGAAGTTGTTTAAATGCCATATGATGTTTTTTTTTTTTTTAAATATTTTATTTTTAGATTGACAAGCTTATATTTCCTCACAAGTTTTATCTACAGGTATCTCATTAGTGTTGAGAAAAAAAAAAAGCAAAAACCTTTAATCTTTTGTCATCTCATCTTATGTAATGAAGGTCATTTTTAAATTTTTTTTTCTTGCAAATGTTTGAAAGATTGTCATCACCAAACCTTCCTATTCATCCTTGCAGCATGTGTGATTATTTAAATTATTTTGAATATTATGTCAGCAGAAAAAATTGTTAGTTACTGTATGTAATAGGAATGGGCATGTGTGACACATCAGTTTTGAAAGAGATAACTTTGTAGCTGTCAAATGTACCAGGTTTTAAAGAAGTTTTGAATGTTTGTTCGTGAAAAAGTAAATTCGTTGTGATTTCATGTAACTTTTGATGATGGAGTTATATGTAGTTCAGAGGTTAAGCCAGAGAAGGAAAATTTGAAATGTAGATCAACATTTATCTGTCTCTCCTTTTTGTACTTCATTGGAGTATGAAAATGGCATGTTCAAGTTCTCTTTCAATTGTATGGTAAAGAGCAAAGTGAACGTGTCTAAAAATATGGAAGTTGAGCATTAGTGCAGTTCATGAACAAACTCGGGAATGTGTATACTGTACATTCTGTCACCTCTAGGCATATTGTTAAACTGGGTGAGGTCACAGCTAGATGCATTGTATGGTATCAGTTGAAAGAGAGCTTGGAAAATGGAGAAAGTTCTGTCTTGGGTTTCTTTGTACATATACCCCATAGTTTACACAACTAGAAATGTGGCATTGTGCTCAGTTTCATTCCATTTTATGATGAAGACCATTTATTAATAAAAGAGAAAATTAAAATAATGTTAAATTGCAATAAAAAGGTTTTATATGAAAAAAAAACCAACTGGGATCTGTGTAAAAACACATGAAGATATTCATTATTGCTGATATTATGCACCCATTCTGTCAACTGTTTTTTTTTTAATTGAGTGAGTTTACACCTACAGTAGATAGTTACAGTATGTATTAATTAGTTGAATTATTTACTGAGCTTTCACAGTTTTTCCACTCCCCTCCACTGCCACTGACTCTCTCAAAAGTCTCTAGTAAGAGCTGTAAGTTCCCATTTTGTTGAAAGATGCCATACTTTTGTAAAATGTGTGAATGAAAAGAAAGTCATTGCCAAATTATTCTTAATTTGTGGTGTCATTGTTTATTTCTCAAGTCTTCAGTGATGTATACATTTCAAACTTCATGGAATAGTTTCACTGATCCTCCCTGATCCTCCCTTTTGTCAAAGAAGAGTTTAAGAAAAAAATTTTTTTGATACATGTGCAAGTGACTGTTCTCTATTTTCGAGGTATCCTGCACTGTTAAATATTTCTGTAGAATTACAGAACGAAAAATAAAGATACTTTACATAAAGAATACAGCAAAAGGACTGTCAATATGTTTCAAAAAATTGACATCAGTTTTTCTGTATTGTCTTTATATTTCTTTGTTTTTCGTTCTGTAATTCTATAAGAGTTTAGAGACATTTTTAACAGTGTGGTGAAATCGTCATTTCATTTTGATGCTTAATTCTTGAGATATTAAAAGATGAGGTTAATACACTAACCTGAAAAGAATAGGAAGCAAGAAGGATCGATGTCTCCTCCTCAAATTGATTTGCAGTTTTCTTTGACTCACAAATTCGTGATTCATTTGTTTTGACCTTGAAATAAATAGGGTCATTAGTTTCTCATCAGGGACAGTAAATCTTCAAAATTCCAAGCATCTGATGCAAAACTGCAGCAGTAAACAAGTATATATAATATAATAATTATAATGAGGACAGTGGCAATGTTGACATCGATGAACAAAAACAAGAACAACAATAGTAAATGATAATGTACTGATGATAAGACAAAACAAATTTCCTCAACTGTGTAGCCTGGGATCCTCAGCCGTAGATGCAACCCCGGTGCTCTTATATGTGAAAGCTTCCACTCAGTGGCATACCTTGATTGTAGTTGCTACAACATTAATTCCTGTTGGGCAGTATGATTGGTTTTACTTTTAAATCCCAATGCAAACCATAACATGATCTTTCGTCCCCACTCACACCCCTCAAACAGTTTTTTGTACGTCTGCAGTATATACAGCATTCCTTTCAATAGAAGTTAAAGGGCATTGTTGCTCATTGGGGGTGTAACCCTGAAAATTAGTCAATAAGCATGGTAATTGATGTACTTTTCGAGACATACTGTCAGGTTGGTAACCTTTTCGTTAAGAAAGTTGTTCAAGCATGGTGTGATGCTACATATAGTTAAATTGCAACTGATGTATCAAACGTCAATTGATTAGGAATAACTCTTGTGTTAAGGTCAACAAGGAAATTGTTTTTGACAAATGTCTTTTTGATAAAGGAATTTTGTACATGACTTGTTTGATCTAGACGGTGAACCATTTACTATGCTGGGTTTTAAACTAAATAATTAAAAAATTGTTAGCTATCCCTTTACATGCTATTTGGGATTGATTAAAATGCCATACTGAAAAGGTGTCGTCTACAGTGCTCTTGGAGAGGAACGGGATGTGCATCAAATAATTTTTTTTTTATTAAAGCACTGAAGCAAATCTTTTTTCAAGTAGTTTATCAAAATTATTTAGAAAGTCAGTGATACTACTGCATCCATTAGAAAATGGAACATTTTATTTGCTGACATTAGTTCTGAGGACTGGGATAGGGTTCTTAGGGTCCTGTGGGCCTCAGTTAATGAAGTGAAAACAAGTTAACTTCAGTATAGATTTTTACACAGAATATTACTGACAAATAGACTTTTGAGTTAATGGGGAAAAGGAATCCCCTCTCTGCACTTTTTGCAATATTGGTGAAGAGTTCTTGGAGCACCTTTTTTGGAACTGTACATACCTCCACTTTTATTTTGGATGTTGAATTGAAAATACTAAATAAGCAGTTCTTTGTTACAAAGAGACATTTTTCTCGGTTACCAGAATATGTTGTATCTTCCTTATAATTTCCTTATTCTGTACATGAAGTACATTATTTTTTCATCTTAACAACAAAATGAAAAGTCAGTCTTTAATTTGCTCTCCACGTTGAAATGAATGTTTTTGCACAAAAAATGAATAAGAATTTAAAAAAAAATGTTGCTCTTCAGGAACTTTATAACTCTCTTTTGAATGTTGTTTTGTAATAGTAAAGGTTATAAAAAAATTCTAATTTGCATGATATACATGTAAGAGTGAGTGGCAAAAAATGGTTTTTGGTAAAGACTTTATGATTTAAATTACAGAATATGCAAATCACGAAATATTTTTTACTTTCCAGTTATGTACATGGTTTTGCAAAGGAATTATTGTTCGAACTTTCTGTTAACTTTGGAAGTAACCTTAGTTTTGTAAGAGGTTTACTTTTCAATGCATGGAGTATTTGTTGTTATAATGCAAGTCATATGATTTCATATGAGTTGAATAAAGATGGAAAAAAATGCATGGTAGTTGATATGTAACAAAGTACAGTAAGCATGGATTCTTCTCATACTATGCATCATATTGAAGACAAGACGAACCATCTTGTTTTTGCATGGTGGCTTTTACTGCCACTGTAGAATAACCCATTTTATCCACTACAATGTGTATAAATTCTTCATTTAGATATTGGTGGAGGGTATTTATTACTGCTACCTCTTTGCATAAACAGTCTGTCATGCATAAAGATGCCATCATGAAGTGTCAAGGCCTTTTTGCATTCTGCTTTTGTCAATTGGAAGAGGGGTGGTTTCCATAAAACCTATGGTAGGTGAGAGAATTTGAAATGTTTCAGAAGAGGAGATTGCGCCCTCAAGTCTAAAAAAGTAGGCTAGATTTTCATATATGTGGAATCATACATATGTGCTACAGTAAAAACAATGAAGAATCTGTGTTAATAGAAGAGAATTGTTAATTCATTATAAAGAAACTGTGGATACAGGCAAAAATTTTTGGAAATTTAATTAAATGAGAAAAGTCAAGTGTCTGCAATTTGTTTGATTACTATTGTGATGTCGGATGGTAACATGATTTTTCTGAGTTTAACTAGAAGACTGTCTCTAGCACTCAGTGGTAAAATCATGTTCAATAGAAATAACTGAAATATGTTAGGGTGTAGAAATTTAATCTATTGATGTAATGAAAAGTGAAACTTTGCTTCAGTAACAAATTTTATTAGATAACAAAAAAAACAACAGTTTTGTGGTACAGTAGTTTTTAAGCTCAAACCAGTTAGAAGAGCTGTATGAGCTATGTTGATATGCCACTATCACTTCGTTTATATTAGCTGTCAGTTCTGTCTGTCTGTCTGTCTGTGTGTCTCTCTGCTGTCTGTCTGTCTGTCTGTCTGTCACTCTGCCTGTGGTTGTCTGTCTCTCTCATCTACAGTAAATCTAGTCTTCTATCAATTTGTTGTCAGTCTTTCTGTCTGTCCGTCTGTCTGTCCATCTATCAGTCTACCTGGAAGTGTGGTCTATCTTTCTGTACAGTGTCTACCTGTCAGTCTATCAGTCTGCCAATTTTTCTGTCTGTAGTCTCTCTCGTCTACAATATTAAACCTAGTCTTCTACCTTTCTATCTGTCTGTCCATCCTTCTGTGGCACCATATTTGTACATCACCACCTTCCTATTTTGCAGTTTGAGTATTTTTATGCAATTCTTTGTGGTACAGTAATGTTCCAGTTGATTGGAGGGATTCTTTTGTTTCCATTGTCCCTGCAAATCTTAATATAAAACTGTTTAAAGTTTTTCCCCATTTTAACTCTATTTTTAGGGTCACCTTTCAATGAGGAAACTAAAAAGTTGTTAACTTTGAGAAAGAAACATCAGTTTTCTACATGAGTGCATTACCGTTTTTAGTGCGATTGTTAATTGCCCAGCTATGTAGGTATTCCTTTAACAATGAAGAAAAATGTGTTAACTTGACAGACTAAAAATCTTAGTATTTACTTAAACTCTTGATGGAAGAAAAGATGCATGGAAAATTATATTAACAAATACCACATGTCTGCAGTTTTATTTGATAACTATTGTGATGTAGTGTTAAAATATGATATGCATGACTTTTCTGGTATAGAGATGTCTCAAACATCCATTGATGTATAGTACAGTAATCAGTTTCAAGGAAATGTCAGGGTGTGAAAATTCAATTACTGTGTATTCATGTATGAACTGTGATACAAGTGTTTTCCTGCTTCAAGAATCACCGAAAAGAAAAAAAATTCTGCAAGTATGGAGAATTCAAGAGTTAAAAAAAAAATTCAAAAATTCTGCAGTATGAATAGTTCAAGAGTTATTAATTGTAGTCCTTATGACAAAAAAATATATTCTGCTCTACAAAACATTCAGTGAAGGCAAACTCTACAGACTTGAAAGCATTATACAGGGCCATTCCAGTTTGAGGAAATATAGCCTTGCAGGGCTATTCCAGTTTGAGGTAATATAGCCTTGCAGGGCTATTCCAGTTTGAGGTACAGTAATATAGCCTTGCAGGGCTATTCCAATTTGAGGTAATATAGCCTTGCAGGGCTATTCCAATTTGAGGTAATATAGCCTTGCAGGGCTATTCCAATTTGAGTTAATATAGCCTTGCAGGGCTATTCCAGTTTTAGGTAATATCCTTACAGGGCTGTTCCAATTTGAGGTAATATAGCCTTGCAGGGCTATTCCAATTTGAGGTAAAGCCTTGCAGGGCTATTCCAATTTGAGGTAATATAGCCTTGCAGGGCTATTCCAATTTGAGGTAATATAGTCTTGCAGGGCTGGAAAAAAATGTTTAAATAGTAGTTCGCAGGAAGTTATTTTTTAAACCCTTTCGATATGAAAGGTCAAACCTTTCCATGGAGAATGAATAGCATGCATGTAAGTTGTTGCAGCAGGAGAAGGCATTTTTAGCTGTCACCACATCTCACCATCTTTGAGACTGTGACAGCCAAACTGTATAGGAGGTAGCTGTATAGGATGGCTTCTGACATACTGTATGGCCCACTGAAAACTTCTTTAGTCATAGCTTTCCACCATCAGTAAAATCTGATGCTGTTCAGCTTAGACATGAATTCAAGTCTCACAGATATTTTACACCAATTTTATCCCACTAAGTTATACATGAAACAAAAATTTTGGATTGAAGAAATGCCCCACAACCTTTTAACAGCTGGCATATCAACCCCACCCATGCTGCCAATGGTAGCCCTGGGTTCAATACTGAGCAACAAGTGAGACTCCCAATTTCCAAATAATGGCTACAGCCCTGCTGAGGGGTGGGAAAAAGGGGTGGATATTGTTTCCTCTTGCCGGATCCAATTGCCTTTGATCTCATGCAATCCTTTGGGATGTGACTGGTGGAAATTTACCCTAGACAATCTTTCCCTGTGAGGAACATCCCATACATTACTTTTGAAATAAAAGGCTCAATAATCTTGTCCCAGACAGTAAAAAATTTCCCCATTAAGTTTTCTTGTAGGGCTGGGTCTTCAAAGTTTTTGTGTGGTGGCCTCAAGTTTCTACTCTGGAATCTTGGTGGCCCTCAAATTGACGGGTCAGTTGATAGCAGAGCTTGATTTGACTTGGTTGTGCAGTGTTAATAAAGCAGATCACTGGTTCTTAGATTAGAATCACTCCCATTGCTCATTTTAATGAGAAATTTAGCAATTATTTTTCACTCCGGAATCCTTTTCGGACCCTCCGAAATATTTTCGCGACCCCTAGTTTGCCGACCCCTGTTGTAGGGCACAAAAATAGCTGTCTGCTTCAGCTCCCAGAAAAAGTTTACAGTAGCTGTCACTAAATTTCAATATTCAGGGCCACATCAGTGCAAGACTGTGTATGAGCTTGGGAACACAACTATATTACAAAAGCCATTGTTGTCCTACCAGAGTGTGCTTCTGTTCAAATTTATGTCACTCAAAGTGCAGTGACCAGTTGTATAGATATGGATGTGATCATAAAGTTCCTAGATATGTTTGGGGTGATGCGATAGCCCATTAAAATTACGGCATACTTTTTCTTCTTTTCACAGGTTGCTATATTATATTAGAAATCATGAGAAGGAAGCCAAAGCTGCAGATACAGAAAGGATTACTTCTTTTTCCTACAATAGAAAGGATGGCTTCGACCCCTAATGGCATTTTTGCAAAACCTCTTGCCCTTTACTTCCGTTGGGTGGCATTTTTATTTTGCAGTTTAGCATACTATTTGCCAACTTCTGTTAAACAATATCTGCTTGGGTTACATCTCTCTGGCAAAAATGTAAGTTACTGTTTGAAGCTACATAGTTACAGCTCACTGAGTTTAAATGAGTTTGGAAAAAATAGCTATGTTTATGAAGTGCGTGTTTGTGATGCTAATTGTACAGTAGCTGTTTGAAACAAGATTCATGTGCATTACCCTATAAATTTGATGTCATCTTTGTATGAAAAAAAAAGGCTTCCTGTTAGTCATACTGGAATCAGATAGCAGTGTCAAGTTCAGTTTAATATATTATCTAGTAAATGAAGTTTGAGATGCAATTATCAAAGGTGTATGTGAGAGTGTGTGTGTGTGTGTGTGTGTACGTGTGGGGTCCAAGTTTCAAGGGAGTAAGGGTTTGATACCAGAAAATGTGGGGTTCACAAGGGCACATTTGATCAAATGTATAAAATTACAATTGCAAAGTACTTACAAAACTATTTAGAAGTTAAAGGTGTCAATTCCTTCACATGCATCTCAGTCTTATCTCAAAATACCATTGCAAAAAGCAGCAAAGTATATTTTACAGAGTCTCACTCTGAGAATTTAGTCATTCAGATTTATTCCTGCATTTCAAAACAGTTCTCAAAATTTTGCATTTAAACCTGTAATCTGATCCTGTCCTGATCGACATTTGCATCTGCCAAAAACTCAAGATTTCTAGAGTCAGTTCAAATCATCATGTTGGTCTGTCTTTGTAGCCAATGAAAATACCCTTTCTGGAGAGTTGACAGACAGCACAGTGTACATGTGTGGCCACAACTGGAAAGGGAGGGGGAGGGGAAGGGAGGGAGGTGCTCCTTTTCACAGTCTCCAATATTTTGGAATCAGGTAGATGGGTGCCCGTGCCCAATCAGTTGTGACTCTTGATGTACCTACTGTAACATAGGAACAGCTCAACAGTTATAAACTGTCAACTACTAGCCTATCAGTATTAGTATTCTCACAATGCAGACTTCCCAATCATGCCATGACAAGGCCCCTTACAGAAACACACACTTCTAAAAACCCGATATGTGGGCCTCTGGTCGGGTTTTCAGCACAATGTTTATTCTGGAGTTAACACCTCAGCACATAATGCAGAGATGCTTATCAGGCTTGTGTAAACAAGCTGTGTGGTGATGCACTGTTTTTCTGTGTACATAGAACTTTTCTCGAGAAAGATAATCAGCTAAGGAGGGATAAGAACTGCTGGCAGGAAATGGAATAACTGGACAGAGGCCTCAGGAAATAAGCATTACATGCATGGCTCCACAATTTCTGTCAAAATCTGTAAGTGGCAGTGCTTGACATGATGGCTGAGATACTGAACCCCTTTTATCAGGGATTTGTAGTGGCCAGCTGAAGAGAAAACTTGTGATTGAATAAGGAAAAAGACCAAAAGAGCCAGTTGTGCCTAAACACTACTTCATTAAAACCTGTCTATGAAATAGCACGAATGTCAACTCAAAAATATGAATGTTTGCACAAATTTTTGACAGTATGAAAAACTACCTAGGAGTCACAATTCAAAGGAAAGTCAACTCCTGGGCTGGAGTCATGACTCTGAAGTATAGAGTCGGGTAACCTGCACAAATCTACAGTGCATGTTTGTCAGTGTCCATAGGAATGTGTGCATAATGAAGCGTTTGTGTTAAAACCATTTTGATCAGTAATATCTGACTTCATTGCATATGTTACCTCAGTCAGCGAGGACATAACCTTTAATAACACCTGGTCGGTATTTTAGCCCAGCTTCAGCTGAGCTATAGCTATTGTACGCGGCAAATGTCTGTCACTTTTTGAAATCGTGTTTAAATGCATGGCATTTCGCTATTTCTTCATAGATTTGACTGAAATTTGGCTGGCGTGTAGGTGAGGAAAATACAGAATCTTAATGATGCAACTATTTTTGATAAATACCAGTGTTATTTGACCTCACGAGAGAGTTTTGTCTGAAAACGTAAAATTCCCATCTTTTCGTTCACTTGTGCACTAAATGTGCTGAAACAATTCATACAGATAGTTTGAATAGTGCTGAACAATAGTTCTATTTCTGAGTTGTTTTCGTTTTCATTTGAGGGCCCAAAACAGTACTTTGTGTAAAAAATTACCTTCAGCTTGAAAGAATACTGTTCACATTTAGATTTACAGGACGTCAAGACTCCCAGTTGTTGTTTTTTCATTTGAGGACCCAAAACCAGTACTTTGCGTACAAAAAAACAAAGTACAAAAGTATACAGTACTTTACACACTTAAATGTACAGGATGTCTCGTGCTTAATCATGTGGAAGCGTTTACACAAAGTGCAATATATCAACAATGATGATGTGGAGCGGGGGTCCTACTAATGAATGACCGATACTGCTCACCAGTACAATGAATGCCTGACCTGTGTGAATGATTGTCAGTGATGTGTTATTGATTGCCTGACCTGTGAATGAATGCCCGACCTGTGACAACTTGAGTTACAGACTCAACCAAAATATTGAGTGCACACTTTTCCATGACTAGGATAAGCTGAGCTGCGGCAATGTTGTTGCTCTTGTTTACATTGGAGTAAGTGATTGCAGCACCAGAATTATGCCAGTCACTGGAATATCTGCAATTCGTGCCACATATAGCAACAGAACACAAAGTAACCACAGTAAAGGAGTAACCAAAGTAAGAGCTGTAACAACAGTTCAGGACAAAGGAAAAGATAATGCTTAGTTGAGCTTGTGCTCGTTGTTCCTTATGCTCTATGAACAGAATGATCATCTTTACCCTGCACTGGAGATTGGTTTGGGAAATTAAATTGGTTCGGTAATAAAATATATACCACACTTAGACTATAGATCGAAAAGTGAGGTTTGAAGATGACCGTTTTAAGCGTCTTCAATTCAGCATGTTTGGTTGCCAAACTTTCACAACATCTGGTAGAATAATGCCCCTTGAATTCTTCCTGGTATGTCCTGGATGGTTCAATCACTTTATTTTCAGTCCAACTATTGCTATATATGAATAGTGTTCCAAAACTGGAAAATTAGCACAAGAAAATCCCATCTTTATAGATTTTTCAGTTGCTGATATTTCAAATGATGAAATCTGAAATGACCAGTTGCACAACAATTTGTTGTGTCCTTCAAACTTTCCTTATGTAACTGTATATCATAATATGACTTAAAGCAATCTTTTCTGGGATAACTTGTTGTGAGGAAAGTGCTTGCATAACCATGTCATTCTTTAACACTAAGAAAATCACATCTGGAAACAAATTATGGTGGCTTATAAAGAAAAAAGAAGAAGAAAAACCAGGAATGCAGTTAAAGTAGTAAAAGAGGGACATTACAAAATACTGCCCAATCAACCATTTTCTGTTGAGTAAGTGTCAACATTTGCTATCCAAGCACAGCATGGTTTCCTGAAAGTTTGACCAATGAGATTCACTTTTTTAACCTATGCAACATAAACTTAAAAATTGTTTACTTCAAGTACACTTTAAAGGGAATGAAAAACTAACAAAATAGTTACTTCAAGGCTACAACTTTCTATTCATTTATTTGGCACAACAAATCAAATTTCATAATCAAATTTGTAACGTTTTGTGTTCATGTCACGTTGAAATGTAAATGTCAAATTTTGTGCTTAGTACATCTTATTAGTTGGAATTTCATTTGTATCACAACTTTATTTACATGAAGGACACTTTGTTCCTGTAATTGGCCCTGACTTAATTTGTATGATTTCATTTTCAATGACAAAAAAAACAAAAAGACACAAAGAAGGAGGTGATCAGCAGCTCATGACGACATTTCTCCTATAACTTAATTAGAATCTTTTACAACCATGACTTAATTTCAGCTTGACAAAGGACTAAGTGATAAGTAAACTTTAAAATTTCTAATATTATCAGAGTGCCAGAGCAGTACATACTTTTCATTTTTCTTCCTTGCAAATTCAAAGTTTGTTTATTGAAGCAGATCTGTGAGAGGGTGTATGTGATAGTGAATTGCATAGACCCTTGAGGGACATTTACTACTTTACGTATCTTGATTTCAAACTACTGAGATTAAAAGCATCAAATCTGCCAAACCTATCTAAGAAGCTGTAAGTACACTTCCCCTCTATGGCCTTGGGGTACATTTTATTTCCTATATAGCTTATTAGGCCATGCAGCTGCAATAAGAGAACATGTGAAAGTGTGGTTTGAGAAGTTAGTGTTTGCTTTTGTCAATATTACATTGAGGGTTTTGTTAGCTACAAATCTAGTTTCTCCTTTGAAAGGGGTGTGCAGTAGTAAATGATGATGGATGCCTTATGTCATGCAAAAATAGAACTTGACTGCCTTAAGTTGGAGCAGGCAGTTGTTGAGAAAGAGAAGCAAAATTGAAAGTGCTCATGATGAATTTGTCACATTAAAATGTCCAGTTGAGTGCCTCCTTTGCCCAATTACACATTTTGCTGATAGGCAGACAATAACATCCCAAGTATTGACATTTAATCCAGCTCCAGGATACCCTAGCCTGTTGACTGAAACACAGGAAATACTTCGAAGAGAAAGCAGCCAGGTGCTTGGATGAGTTTTGTTTACACTCCTGCCTAATCCACCTTATTATTGTTTGCAACCTGAGTGGATAGAGCCTTAGTGTAGCCATAATAAATCCCCTCCAGCGATGAGGTTGGAAATGGGTTATATCACAAATAGACAATAGAAAAGTGAGGTCTCGAAATCAACATTTTAATCGTCTTCAATTCATCATGTATTTCCTTTACAGCGAGGTTTGTGTCAGATTGCCGCAGCGTTGCTTTGTTTGTAATCCCAATTGTCACAGTACTATTTTAAATTGTTGCACTCCAATAAATAATTTGCCTCAAGAAGGAATTTACCAAAGTCCATTTCAGTATTCAAGTTTTCTGAATGTTTGGGATAAAGCGGCATCCAGCATATGGAGGATATACTGTAAGGCTTAGCATCAACATGCAGACCCATGTACATTTTACTGTACTTTCAACCACTAGCTGGCATTAGGTATAGTGCATATATAAGCCGTGCCTGATAATTAAATGACATGAATTTTTTTAAATATTATGTACAGTTGCTTAAAAATGTTGAATTTTGATAGGTATGGTAACAAGTAAACACCATGACATGAAAGTCCTTTTAGCCCAAGTTCTTGCAGAAGCTGACCACAGTTAATCAGGCTTGCATCATACAAGGTAACAGAACTCCAGCTCTATCAGCACAATATGTGCTCGAGCGAATAATGACTTGTGGTGCTTAATAAGTAGTTCCAGTGGCTACATGACGCTAGAAACAAATAGCAGGTTTTAGCCATCTCTAGTTGGCCACTCTTAATCCAGAATATATCAGAGAACTTCCTTTTCAATTATCTTGAGATCAATACAGTTAAAGGGGTTTGAACCCCTTTAAAGACTGTTTGGTCAATAGAGCAAGTTTGTTTGTAAAAGGGATTAACTGTTGCAAGTATAGAGATAAGCTTCACCCGGAAAAAAGCCTTTTTCTCAGGTAATATTGACTAAAATGTCCTATTCAATTCATGACTAGGGCTTGACCAGATCACATGTCTGGATTGAGCACGGTTGTGAACTTACAACCTGTTGGACTAAAACCACAGAATGTGAAAGTTACTGACCATCGCTAATAAGACTTTCCTGGGCTGTGCGGGACTACTCAGAATTGTAGGCTTATGGGCATTTTCATGGCATGACAATTGGGCATGTTACACTTTGTATAAAGTAACTCGTTATAGTTACAGTCATTTCCATAAAGTTGTAACTTGTTAGTTTTATACTAGTTACAAACTTGAAAAAGTAAGTAGTAACATTTACTTTTGAGTGAAAAGTAATTATCTATATTTTGAAAGTTACTTCAGCTTGAATATGGGGTATTTTGATCAAGATGGAGGGGACATTATCAGTTGGCAGCGATGGGACATATGCAAGGATAGTCACATCCTTTGTTGTATAGTTCACTTTGTGGTGTAACGCAACGAGAGACAACCATCTCAGTTGGATTTCATGTGCGAAGGAGCCAAGCAGAGGCTGTTTGTAATCAAAATGTGGCAAAGAATCAGAATACTGCATCTGATATGAAAAATACTGTTTAAACAAACTTTTGTTGCATTCAAAGTGCTAAATTGAATGTTGAAATCTTTCTGTGATCCTATGAAGAGAGGTTGCCAAGATACTGAAGAAGGAGGAGATCATTGTTCTTGTTGTGCTTAAACTCAGTTCTTGTAAGAACAAATCAATGTGTTGTTATTTCAGGGAGCTGCTTGAGATAAATATAATTTTTGAAGATAAAATTTTAAAAAGTCATAGTCTAAAGCGGGGATAAGTGATGTTTATTAAGTACGATACTCAAGTTTCACGTAATATTGATAAAAAACAATGCCTGATGTTAAGATTCAGTGATTTACAAAGGTGGCCATGCCACCCCTACATTGACTTTCTTTCACAATAGTTTGAAACTTCCAGCTGGACTCTTATAATAAAAGGCCTTTCAATAAGTTTTGATAAGTCAACTTATCGCCATATGACCATTTTGCTGTTTTCTTTGTTAAAACTGTAAGCCTTACTGGTTATTTGGTTTTGATGAAAAGAGAAACCTATGCATTCATGATGGCATGTGAGGGGATGTACATATGTGTGTATTTGTGTGTACGTATGTGTGTGTGTGTGTGTTTGTGACACTGGTTTACATGATATCTCAAGCTGAGATGGGAAACTGACAGCTCTCAAACTTGGTACATACTTTAGATGCCCCGTATTGAGAGGAATATTAAACCCTATTGTTTTTGGTGTAGGTCATCTAGGGTCACTGGGGATGACACTGAAAAATGTGTTGACACAATATCTCAAGGTAAGAAGCTTGGATAATTTTGTGTGTGGTACTGTATTTGGATGCCATATAGTGAGACAGAGAACCCTATTGTTTTTGGTGGAGACCATAGGTCACAGATGGGTCATGGGGTCAAACACTGAAAACCTTGTTAACATGATATCTCAAGTTAGGAAGCTTGGATATATATCATACTTGGTTTGTGGATGCCTTATGGTCAGAGGAAAACCCTGTTGTTTTTGGTGGGGGTGAAAGGCCGTCTGGGGTCAAACTCTGAAAACTTAACATGATATCTCAAGTTAGGAAGCTTGGATAGAATTCATACTTGTGACACTGACATGTGGATGCCTTATGCTGACAGGAAGAACCATATTGTTTTTGGTTGAGGTAAAAGGTCATCTGGGGTCACATGGGTCAAACTGAAAACTTTGTGAACATGATATCTCAAGGTAGGAAGCTTGGATAGAGTTCACACTTGGTATGTGGATGCCTTATGGTGATGGGAAAAAAACCTATTGTTTATGATGGAATTCAAAGGTCACATGGGGTCACCAGAGGTCAAAAAGCAAAATTTCCCAAGAATTTCTAAGATCAAATTGAACACAAAACTATTTTTCCAACAAGTTAGGATAGCATTTGACCTGTGACTGAAAGTAATGGGACATCATAGCATTATTTGGAATAAAACATGTATCATCAAAACCTCAATGTATTTTTGAGTTCTGGTTAAATGTAAGGAGTTGTTGACATTCCAAAAATGTGATATAGCTTAAATTCATAGCCTTTTTCTGATTCATCAATTAAGGATATCACCCATGTTAAATTAGAAACATCAATTGGCACACTGTAACTGGCCCTTGCAGCATAAGACAGGAAGGAGACAATAATCACCAAATAAATGACTTGACGCAAAAACCAATATTTCAACTGAGCTACAGTAGAAGACTGATTAGGGTGTATATGCATGCCAGACAAAATCTTGTGACAAATGGCAAGTGGTAATGCAAGCCTTCACACATCAGCTCGTGATTGTAAACATGGAGAAAATTTGATGATGATCAAATCAAGATGGAGAAAATGGAGTTAAATGATAACTATATCAAAAGTAACATTACTACCAAAGTGGAAATAATTTGATAGCTTATTGTTACTTGTTCAAAAAGTGTAATTTTTGGTCATTGTAACTCTTTTTAACAACACAGTAATCGGACCCAAATGTAACAGGTACTTGCTTCATTAAAGGGTTGCAAATGTAACTGGTTACACAAAGTGTAAATTGTTACAGTAACAGTGTTACCTGCAGGTAACACTGGTTACTTCCCAACTCTGCAAGTCAAATGTGCTTTAGAGAAAGATAAACAGTATTGAGAAACTTGGGATTCACAGAGCACAGTGAAAAAGTACATTTTGGAAGCAAAGTTATCAAGCACTTACGTTTTAATCTAGTACCTTATCTTTCAAATTTTTTGCACAATGATATTTGTAACTAGGTTAGTTGATTGAAAGCTGCTTCTTTAGCTTTCCATTTAAAAGAAGAATACATTCTTCAAGAATGCAATGGTCAAAAATCTAATAAAGTTTAACAGTATATATATATTTATTCTTTGTATTTTCATTTTTTCTGCTTCTAGATGAATCCAACAGCTCCTGCATCTGCAGTAACTCTGTTTAATCCTCACTGCTTGAACAATTTAATTTACATGGGAGGATTAGAAATGCTTCAAGTCACAGAACCAGATGTCCTAACAATTGAAAAGAATCTAGAGAGACTCATGTTTTATTATGGACGGACGGATAAGTGGTGTCCCATAGAATTTTATGAGGACATGAAAAACAAGTTTCCAGAAGGCAATATTTTGTTAGATAGTAAAGGAATGAATCATGCTTTCTGCTTGAAATCGAGTTGTGAGATGGCAGAAGTTATTTGGAATTGGATGAAGAAAGAGGTATGAGGACTATAGTAGTGGACTTCATCCCAAATTTATTGGTAACCAGTATTCAAACTGCATGTGCAAGCAATTGAACTTATAAAGTGATTTTGAACCTGTTTGTGATGGATATCGTAATGAAATAAGAAATTATTTTCTCTATGTTTTGACATCACAAGTTAGCATGCTATTGAATGTGCAAGGAAGTAAACTTAATTTTAATTATGAAGTTTGAAAACCAAGGAGGTATGATAGAAGGGCCTTAGCGGAAGACTGGCCATTGTTGCAAAGAACATCTGAGTTGTTTGCTGTGGGCAAATTGCTGGAAGAAAAACTCATCCACTGGCCAGTTACCTTACCAAAGTTGCAGCTAATGCAGTCAGCCCCTGCACGAACTAGTGTTCACATTAGGCAGCGTACGGCGTGATTCCCACAAGTTTTTAAATCACGTTGGAAATCCCAAACCTGGAAAATCATTTGGGAAAAAGTTGACATTTTGTGTTGCAACTCATCAAGATTCCCTTTTGAACCAAACATCCTGCCCAAATTATTTTTTTTCTTTGTAAGGGGGTGGGGTGATTTCCCCCTAAATTCTAGGGACTAGTGCCAACACTTCCCTGTATGGTAAGTTTTATGAAACAGAAAAATACACAAGTTTTCTCATACAAAAGAAGCACACTAGGTGTGATCAAACAAAAGAACTGGAGCCATTCTTATCAAACAAAAGGATTACAATGAGTCTCATCAAACATGAGAAACAAAACAAATCTTATCAAACATAAGAAAAAGCCACAAACAAGGTCATTAATTAATTCAATTTTAGTACAATTCCATCCAGAAGCAAAGCACTGATCTTAAAGGTATACATTCCTCTTGCCAGCATTGTTATCCTCTCTGTTATTGCCATCAGTAAACTTTCCTAATACCACAGCTACCTCCCAATAACAACCAAAACCAACACCATGACAACTGCCTTCTCCTTAAAGGATGAATGGGACAAGGACATTCCTTAGGGTAGAGTGACGGCACTGTTTTCTTGTCATGTTCACAGAAAAGAAAACATAGGATGAGGAGAGAGTGCCTTTAAAAAGTATAGAGTATGCAATGATTGAGCAACCATCAGTAGTAGGCCTATCTCAGTGTTCCAAGTAAATTTAAAAACACAGCTGCAGATCAGCCACAAACCTCCCAAAATAAATCTTAGCAAATTTGGAGAGTTTATAGTTCAATCACACTCTAGATCATATAAGGTGGGTCTTTTCATCCAAATCAGTCAATGGTTTTTCTGTCAGAACCAACCTTAACCCAGAGTTTGACCCCTGTGTTGCTTTGAAAGTAACTAGACATAAATATTCTTTTGTTTGCTTGTCATGCATTTTGGACCCATATAGCATCAGAAAATAACTGCTTTTCTAGGCCAGAATTATAATTCATTAACAAGGGGTGTAGGGAGTATATCCAAATGAGGGTCTGCAAAATTATACCAGCTTTATCTAGTTGAAGTAGGCCTTTACCATACATCCAGCTGAGCATTACAACAAATTAACTAGGCTAATAAAATTTGGGGGTTTTGAAAGAGTTGCTCATTCGAACTATTAGAAACCTTTACTTGGTAAATGCCCATTAGTTGTATGATTATGGTAGAAGTCATGTACTATTTTTGATTCCTTGATGTAGTCAGAGGAATCTATGCAGTGGTGATGCTGTGTGTGTGTTTGTATGTGTGTATGTGATCTCATATTTGGCATGCAGCCCTTACAAAAACGTGTGTCAATTGGTTCCAAATCCTCAGGTTTTCTCACGTGTCTGCCATGGGTTTTCACAGGTTTTTGCAGGGAAACCTGTGTTTTCCCGTGAAATTGACACAGGTTTGTCAGTTGCCACACTTTGCCACAGGTTAACCACAGGTTTGCCACAGGTTTCACACGCAAAACGCGTGGCAATTAAGAATAGTATTGACAAAGAATTCTGAGTCAAAACCTGTGGCTTTAAATTGAAAGCAAGAAAAGGTGTGTAAACCTGTGTCAAACCTGTGTCCAGAGGGTTCCAGAAACACAGGTTTGCCACCCAGGAACACGCGTGATTTCTTTTGTTTTTCACGTGTGATCACGCGTGGTAACTGACACAGGTTGACACACTATTTTTTGTAAGGGAGATACCCATATTGATTAGATGACCCCTATTGTTTGGGGTAAAGGTCAAAGGTCATTTGGGATCACCAGGTAAAAACCTTGTAAACACTATATCCCAAGCAGGGGAACTTTGATGAATCTCATACCTACCAAGTGGATGGCCCATACTGAGTAAATGATCCCTATTCTTTTTGGTGGAGATCAAAGGTCATTTGGGGGTCATTGGAGGTCAAAAGGTTAAAACCTTGTAAACAGTATATCTCATGCAGAGAAACTTTAAGGGATCTCATACTTGACATATCAGTGGCCCACATGAATTAGATGATTCCTATTGTTTTTTGTGGAGGTGAAAGATCATTTGAGGTCATCAGAGGTCAAAATCTGGTTAATATGATATTTCAGACAAGGTAATTTTGATGAAACTCATCCTTTATATGTGGATGACCCAAATTAAGGTTAATGATCTTTATCATTTTTGGTGGAGATCAAAGGTCATTTGGGGTCATCAGAGGTCAAAAGGTTTAAACCTTGTAAACAGTATATCTCATGCAGAGAAACTTTAAGGGATCTAATACTGGACATGTAGGTGGCCCGCATTGAGTAGATGGACCCTGTTTTTGTGGAGGGCAAAGGTAATTGAGGCCACCAGAGGCCAAATGGTCAAATCTTGTTAACCTGATATTTCAAGCAGGGGAACTGTGATGCATCTCATACTAAGTATGTGGATGGCCCGTAGTAAATAAATGATCCCCATCATTTTTTGGTGGAGGTCAAAGGTCATTTGAGGTCACCAGAGGTCACAAGGTTAAAACCTTGTAAACATGATATCTCAAGCAGGGTAACTTTGATGAATCTCATTCTTTACATGTGAATGGCCCATACTGATTATATGATCCCTCTTGTTTTTGGTGGAGGTCTGAGGATTTGGGGTCACCAAAGGTCAGAAGGTTGAAACTTTGTAAACACTGTAAACACTATCTTAAGAAGAGAAACTTTGATAAATCACATACTTGACATGTGGATGGCACGTATTAAGTGGAGGCCAAAAGTCGTATAAAAAACTGAAGGTCAAATGGTTAGTAATATGGTATTAGTGTGTTTGATGCATGCCAATGGATCCTGGACATTCTATGCCAAAATTGTAAAGACAGTAATTTATGAAACACTGTCAATTTGAAAACACAGTAATAGACTTACATTTCATTGGCAAGGAGTCACTAAGGCTTTTGGCTTTCTGATTAACTTTATCAAAGTGTGCATTAAGACAACCAGCTTCAGTTCTTTAGATAACCCAGTCCTAGCAGATCCTCTCAAATGATCCAGTTTCTTGTTGACAAGAACTCTTAAGGACATGCAAGGTAGTGACATTTGGTGGAAAATTTTGAGAAGTTAAAAGGAATTGCCTCTCCCATATTTATTCCTCAGAATTTTTTTGTAAGGTGTGGAAATATTACCAGACTTTTGGTACTTTCTGCCTTTGCATGTGTTGCGGAGGGGATTAGATGATGTATCAGAAGAAGAATGTAATATGTTTATGTCACTTACAGGTGGGAATCATCCTTCATATTGGAGCATTGGTTGGTTCAGTAGCAGGTTTGGGGGACTGGCACCTGTTACCAGCTTGAAAATTTTAGAGGAACAGTGTTATTAATGGGGGGGGGGGGCATTGCTTTTTTGTTTTGTTTTGTTGTTTTTGTATGATACTTCAAAAGGGGCCAGCAGTGGAACCAGAGATTTGATGAAATTTGTCGGTCTTTCCCCAGACCCTTTCCCATTTGGGGTAGAAGAAGTAAATTATGCATTCCACTTTGTCCTCAGAATGTTTTTTGAAGACAAAGGAAGATATTTTATGTGTTCATTCATGATTTGACAGGATTCTTGATGAGCCTCAGATGGCATTCTTGATCCAGAGTATCAAACAATTTGTGTGCTAAATTGTTGCTATATGCAAATTTATTTCAGGACCTAGTCTTAATGGGCATGATCCTTGCCTTGGCATTCGTGCATTCGTTAAACCTCAAGATTTTCAAGATCAGCTTGCAATGTCTCCACATCACGTTGGTCCCCATTGATATCTTTCTGCAATGAGGGATTTACCAAGTCAAGTTGACAATCAGTGTATAACAAGTCTTTCACACTAAGGAAGCATGATTCTATGTGGTAGCTTGCCAGGGCGTTGCTAGGGAAATTCCCTAATTGTACGTACCTGATTACAGCTAATGTAATCATTGAAAATCATAGTAATGCTGCCATTAGTCGGTTCTTTGGTAGTATTTTTCATTTGCAATTTTACTCAGCTTTGTCAAACAGATCGTTGCAATACATCTTGTTATTTTAACAGCTCGTTGTTATTCTTTGTTTCCGGTTCTATTGTTTTCGATTCTATTGTTTACACTCCAAGCACCGATTTCACTTAAGAGTAGAGATCATCGGTATAAACGCTGAAATTCGTGATGAACATTGAATCCATCCATAGGCGTAGGAGCCCAATTTGATTGGGGGGGGGGGGCTGTGACGACTTGCCCGAAAAATAAAACCAAAAATTTCCACGCCCTCCACGCGCTTTCGGCATGTTGATGTACATATCATATGGGCATACATCTGTTATCACACGGCATGCCAATTACGCAGAATAATTTGCCGTGTTACTATCTTTCATATTGGTTTTAATTTTGGCGGAAGTCGTTACAATAATAATGATAATAATCAGTGGTGTAGCCAGGATTTTTCTCATGGGGGTGAGGGACAGGCAATACTATTTTGTGTGATCGCCGGCCTGGGGGAGGGTCTAAGGGGAGGGGGACCCCCTCCCCTTTGAAAATTTTTGAAAAATTAGGTGACCTTACATGCAATCTGGTGCCACATATGCTTCCTTTGAAGTAAAATTTGTATTAAAACATTTACGTATTTTAGGTACTGAAAAGTCGGCATCAGCCCTTCCCCTTTGAAAATTTTTGAAAAATTTGGTGTCCTTACATGCAATCTGGTGCCACATATGCTCTCTTTGAAGTAAAATTTGTATTAAAACATTTACGTATTTTAGGTACTAAAAAAAATCGGCATCACCCCCTCCCCTTTGAAAAGTTTTGAAAAATTTGGTGTCCTTACATGCAATCTGGTGCCACATATGCTCTCTTTGAAGTAAAATTTGTATTAAAACATTTACGTATTTTAGGTACTAAAAAAAATCAGCATCACCCCCTCCCCTTTGAAAAGTTTTGAAAAATTTGGTGTCCTTGCATGCAATCCGGTGCCACATATGCTACCTTTGAAGTCAAATTTGTTGTTGCAAATTTACGTATTTTAGGTAGAAAGAAATCGGCATCACTGAGGGCGGGGCATGGCCCCTCAAATACACCACTGATAATCATAATTTAAGGTGAACCATTAAAAACACATTGGTGAATTAATAACCGAATATATAGGTGCTAGTGCAATTCAAATCAGAACTTTATTTTAATTACCAAGGAAGTTTTTAAACTATTGATTACCTTTAGCTACATCATTGCACATTATTTTTCTTTAAAAAAGTGCCCGAAAAATTCTCAGCATATTGCCCGAATTTTCACAAACAATTTTGGTTGGGGGGCTGAAGCCCCCCGCCTCCTACGCCTCTGAATCCATCTAAATTCAGCGATTATTCTTTGCAACCGAGTTCACAAAAATTAGTGAGCAAATTTTTCGTCGCAAAGCGCTGTCTGCTCACAGTGAGTTATAGGGATGAATGTTATACTGTAGCAGATTTAAAAATGTCACCTCTTTCGCTCTTATAAACAAATCATCGCTTTTGCAATTATTAAAGATGTCTAGTTGTTTAGTTAGCAATCATAGCGAAAATTATTTAAACGTTCCAAACCCACCCCTTAGTGTACAGGTCCATATTGACTGAAGTGGGTGAGTTCGGGAAAGATATGCCTACAACAGTCGAGAGCAAAGTCTCCGTGGAGGATGGATTCAGAACGGACAGGATGTTTACATTAACGAATGCCACATAACATACTTTTTACCATCTGTTCGGGTCAGGGAAAGCAAGACTTACGCTTGGAGACATTTGCGGCACCATCATGAGAGGCCTGTGCCTTTAAAAAGTTTGGTTGTTGGGCTCGCGATCCTGCATCGCCCTGTAATAATCTCCTTTCCGTGACTCATAACGGTACGATCAATTAGGATACTAGTTTCAAGCCGTTTTGATTATTTAGACATATTCCTAACCTGATTTGTACATGAATACATGCATGAAAACTTGAAGCTAGACTTCATTTTTTAGATCATGACATAAAAGATATAGCCTACAACAAGGAAAGAACTTACTATGGGGCAAGGGGTGCAAAGATCGACTGGTCTAGTAGTTTTCGGTCAGGAATAGGACATGAGAAATCAAATGCACAGAAGAACCAATCGCGAGCTTCCACGCGTGGGTTGAAGTATCTCCCACCACCTGAAGCGGAGACCGAGTTGTGTGAAAATAGTGTCTGTTTGTGTGTGTGTGTGGGGGGGGGGGGTGGGTAATGGGCCCTTGAGGCAAAAGTTACCGAAAATGTAAATGAAAAAGTCAATAGGACCATCTCGAAAAGGGGGACATATTCCCCAGCCCCCTGGATTTCCACCTGTGCCCACTAGGGCCTCTGGCTGGGTAACTACTGGGGGGGGGGGGAGCCGTGAAACGGTAGTAGGAGTCTATAAAGCCACACTCAAAATTGGCCCGGTAGTGGGGAACCTAGAATAGTAATTGCCTTTGAATTCCCAGGTACTGGGCTCGGAATGGTGGCCACTGGATAGGAATTAGCTAGGAATCGAGTTAAGTGGATTCGGGTACATTCCCACTTGCAATACTGCTAGGCTGTAACACATGTTTGCGTTAATTAGAGCCCTATTACGCCATGAAAAGGGGAAATTTCATTACCACTCGTTCCATTCTATTACTCTTCTTGAAGTACAGACGTCACGTGGTTTTAACCTGATGTATATATCTCTAACAATACTAGGGAATATAAGATGGTCAAAGAAACGTATGCAGGGGTTTTTTACACACGTAGACGTCAGGATGGCATTATTTTCGTTGATAATTGAATTGAAGAATTCTTGTGAGAACGGGCATAAAGGAATCGATGTTCTTTTGTCTCATGGCTCGAATAGCAGTTGCGGTGTTTCAATTTTGTTCACTCGGACTCATCATTTTATATAGTTAATACTATTCTCTATAGTAGATACCATGGCCGTACGAGCCGGGTGGGGGGCAGGAACAGTTGCCCTCCCTAGATGAAAATCGCAAAATAATTTTTTATCCCATCGATTTTTGAAATCTTTCGTCATAAAATGCCGCCGAAAGTTTGTTTTGATGCAACTTGTAGGGCACGGAAAGTGCCATCTCCGGCATTATGGGAATCATTCTTGGCACTTCTTTTCTTGATCCACTTAACGCATGCGCCTCTCACGCGGGAGGCCCGGGTTCGATTCCAGGGACGGATCCAAGGGGGGGCTTTCTCGGGCTCAGACCCCCCTTTTTTCGCCACATCAACAATAACAAATAAGCGAAAATTAGCATGATGTTAATCTAGGAGAATATTCAAGGGGGCTTTTAGCCCCCATTTTTCGAAATGTTTGGATCCGCGCCTGGATTCCCAGATCGAGTCATACCAAAGACTAAAAATGGAGCCTACTGCCGTTGTGCGACGTGATGCTCCGCATAAGCAATGGAGTAAGGAGAAACAAGCCAGTGAGCCACAACTGATGAAAAGGCCGTGGCCATCTCGACTTGAACCAGTTGGTTGGAAACCGGGCCGTTAAACCTCATCTAATTAACTTGATCCACTTAACGTCTAGAGATGGTGGCGCTCTGCTAAGCCTGTTGCCCGCCGCCAGCAGACTGTCATATCTGTACATTTCCGGTGACCCCATACACGATATTGGTATCGAGTTCATCTACCCCAAAGGCTCTGGGATGTCGGTGTATTTGTTCAGGATCTTTTATAAACCGGTAAATCTACGTCAACAGAAAAACTGTTAGTAGTGAAGGATTTATTCATTAAAAAACCTTATACGCGGTAAGAAAGAGTTGTGAAAGTGCGTGGCCTCACCAGTAACAAGATGTATTTATTCAGCTTAGTTTAATTTAATCACCAGTTCAATAATTTGTAACACGACTGCACGAGGTCGACCTGAAAATCCCGTGATTAAATTAATGTTTGAATGACTCCTAGCGATAGAGTGCCCTCTTGATAATATAGCAAACTGTTGACCAATAGCGAGTTCTCTTACGTACGGTACACGCAGTCGTATGTATCTACACAATATTTCGAATGCTACTGTTATTTGTAGTCGCAATATCCAGATAAATAACACATATATAAGACACATGTTTTTGCGACCTATATTTTAGTGAAGCAGTGTTATGTCAAGCGAAAAATTCGAGATTTTAATTTATTGAAGATAAAACAGTTATCGGGAACCTTCAAAACAGGAAACTGGTGTAAGGATTCTGTGTCTGTGACGTATTAAGAGTTAATGTGAAAAATTTGTAGTGTATTTGCTTGCTACACGAGTGCAACGTTGATGAGGCATTTCTCTTTCGCACAGAACCCCAAAGATTATTACATAAACCGTTAATTGGATGGAAACCGTCTTAGGGGATTTAGCAGTGTTATGTCAAGCGGAAAATCTTTGAAATCCTTTGAAATTTCGATTTATTGAAGAAAAAGCAGCCGTCATCGGTAACCTTAAAACGAGAAACCAATGCAAGGATGTTTTAAAAAGAAAAACAGACTAAATCAAGCACTTATTAAAAAGTATATCGGTCACAATGCATCAGTTACCGCTGTATCTGGGACGTGTTTATAGAATTATTCAGATTCAGATTATTTCGCATGTTCAGTTAAAGGATACAGACATGAAAAATATATGATTAACGGAATAATACATACGCTAAACACCGGGAGAAACACTTAATGATTGTCAATGCTAGTGAACATGAAAAAGAAAAGCAAAAAGGAACCAAAATAACAGAAGAAGTCAGTATTGTCACGATTAGTGGGAACATGAATCAGAAACATGAGTTGGATAAGGGATCTGATAATAATTCCCAACTGCAGAGGGCAGTAATCTATTACTATACTTAAAAATAATTCCATACACACAATAGGTGTAAATATCGGGAACAGTGGCGGAACAAAGAGGGGTCAGGGAGGGGAACCGCCCCACCCTACACGGGCCAAGGGGCGCAAAATGAAGGTAGACGAAAATAGAAAAGTAGAGAAAGAAAAGCAGAGAAAAAGTTATGAAGACATAGAATGAGAAAAATTGAAAGAGGAGGAAAATGAAAACTTGTGTACTTTAAGCGCCCTTCCGCCTCCGATGAATTGTTACTTCGTGACGGCAAGAGCACTTACATTAAATTGAGCGGTATGATGCTGTCATGCATGCACCAGCAGTCACCCTTGGCTTGTTGAAACACTGCCACCAAATTAACATATTCCGGGGGTTTGTCAGTGGTATAGCCGTATAGTACGGAAGACGAAAACATCGCGGTGATGTGAAATCTGACATGCCAGTTTTCCCACCCCTTTCTTCGGTAAATATGGGAAGGAGAAATCAAGATACGATTTCTCCTACCATTATCCACCGATAATGTGGAGTGGAGAAAGCCAAAGTTAATGAGGGGGTACTTCAAGAAAGGACCATTACACAGTGTCTATTTTTGAACACCCTGTCCATAAATTAGAACATGGCGTAATATGAGGGTTACAACTGACATCGAATGTCACAAATTTGAAACGATATAGAAACTTTACCAGAGGACCTGGAACCGATTTTCTGCGTTTTTATTATATAAAAGAAGTAGAACTCCTAAGGCTTCGGCCCTTAGACCAGTGGCGTCGCCAGACTTCGAAATTGGAGGGGGGGGGAGGGTCCCTCCCGAAGGCTCAAGGGTATTTATAAATTTTGACCATTACAAAGAAGCATTTGACTATCTTCAAAATGGAATTGGATCGCACTAAGCAGGTCACAAAAATTGAATTCACAATTTGACCATTTTTGTTCGCCTCAGTCGCACTAACGGTTAATGACGGGAGAAAGGGAGAGGGAACGACGGATCATAATAAGGTTTGTATTAGGTTTTAAAAATAAATCCACTCATGCTGTCCAACAGGAATTAAATCTTGAGACAACTACCTTCCAGACATGCAACTAATGTAAAGTAGGGGAAGAAGTTTACATTAAAAATCGAAAGTGCATCTAAGGCTGCAGATCCGAGCTAGCCGAGAAAAGTTAGAAAGAGAAGCCCTTGAATGTGGTTCTTTGGGTATTGGTTGCTTTAAAATTATAATTATGACAGAAATATTTCTTACATTTTCTTCAGCAATAAAAGAAAAAAGGGTGGCTACCGCCCGCTGAGACCACCCCAAGTGCACGCACGAAGAGATTAGAAAATTCTGGTATTAAGTATCGATGAAAGTTATTACACTCCTTTCGGAGGTATCACCACTTTATGATCCCTGTTGTGGTGCTTGGCTCCGCCTCCGCGAGGACTCAGGAGGACAAATTTCCCTCAACTTGCATATTTGAAGGCACCGGTATTTATAATAAATTGACATTAGCCTATGCGGAGTGAAGATATTTAATTATCCTCATATCTATTGGATACGCGTTGAAAAAGGCAACGAAAATCGCACTTTTTACAGTTTTCGAACATAAAATCTGACTAAAAGATAATCGATGTGGCAATTGTATTGAAAGGAGAGGACTCACGGCCGCAGAAGTCCCATTGCTGTTGAAAATAAATGTTGATAACTATACTTTCATCTATCAATAAGGCAATCCTCCACATAGTTAACGTTGAACAAACAGATGCCAGCGAAACGCGCCTAACAATTGCAGTTTTGAGAACATTTTGTGCAATTTTAGCGGCACCCGCCGATAAAGTGACAGTGGGTCCTCATGTTCATATAGATAATATGAACCGTGTATTTGTGCATGTATTTTTCATACCCAAAATCTCATGGGGAGCACACGGTGGCACATCCAAGGTTTGAGGGAACGTGCCGCTCTGGCCCCTTGGCGACTCCATACTGTGTGGCCATTTGACAACGTAGTATTTTATACAAATGCATGCTATACCGTCTGTTTTAAGTAAATGTAATTTAAAGTTCGTTTCTGAAGAGTCAATTTTATATTCTAGCTCACCCTGTGATTTGATTGTGTGTAACGATTCATTTATTGAACTGTGCACCAATAACAAATTCACCTTATAAGAGACAGTATGTAACTTTCACTTCTGTGAACTCGGCTGAAATCGGCTTCGATTCCGAGTCCAGCGCAGCCCCCCCCCCCCCTCGGGGTAAATTTCGATTCCAGGACATCCCACTCCACGCATATTGCTAATGTAGTAAAAGAAGACCCAAGTCCGGAAGTAAGTCCCAGTCCGAACAAGGTTGTTAAAGCTCTAATCGCTAGTATTAAATACAATAAGAACAGATAACAAGGATAGTATTAAACGGAGAGAATGTAAAAGGAACCAGAAAGCCCAAAGACTTAGTGATTCCTTGCCGCAAGGTGCATGCTTTGTTACACTGAGGTTCATCCCTTCATCCAGTGTAGTGCCAGCTTCAATATGAAAACTCATGCACTTAAGAGGCATATTGGCTATGTAGGAACTAAGTCTACAGTCAGGTCTGAATGTAACCTTTTGGGGGTTTACATTTTTTTTTGGCTATATTTGGTAAAGCTTTGATATCATCATTTGCAGAGTAGACATCAGAAAATCAGAAACGAAAGTGCTTTATTTTTTTGCATGTTTTTTTTTATGTGCAAGGGAGGGTAGCCAGCTACTGAAAAATGGCCGCCATTTTGATCATCTTAGCTGATTTAGCTCAAGAAAGGTTCTTTTGCTCCAATATTTGTGGTCTAAACGTTTTTAGGAGAAAAAGTGGTAAAATTAACACAAAGTCTCCCACAATATCCTAAAAGCTTTTCCCAAAATATTGATCTGTTGTTTGTAGTGACCTGTCGAATGTGGCCCTTTTCGCCGAAAACGGCCATTTTGGCAATTTTAGCCCCTGGGGCCAATTTTGAGTACCAGATTCTCTTAAATTATGTATCCCCACGACCTTACCCTTTGTTTTTGGGTAGCCCGATAATTAAGTTTTTGAAGGCAATTATCGAGGGAGCCTTTATGACACCTTCAGGCGGACAGTTCCAGTCACGTACGGTACGGGGAAAACAACTTATAATAGTCTTTAGTAAAGCTGGGATTAAAGTACGCTTGCGAGTTCTCACGACGTGTAGGGAGTCTGTGATTTTTAGAATTAAGATACTTAGCGGTTAGTTGGATCAATGGCTACCATTTGGTTCTTTATATTAAAAAACATTGACAACCTAGCTATTCTTCGTCATTCAGCAAGCACAGAGCCAACACTTGAAGTACGTTTGTAGCGGTGGAGGGCAAACCTTGCAGCACGTCTCTGCAGGCGCGGCGGAACGGAAAAAATATTGGGGGGGGGGGGGGGTGAGTGCCAGTAAGACTTTCTAAGCGGAGTGCCGCCATCAGTTGACGCGGAGCGTACAAGAAAATTTTTTGGCTTTATACAAACCCTCCAGACGGCCGGAAGCAGCACTTCCCGAGTGTTCTAAGCTTCATGCACCCAGCTTTGAAATATGGATGTCATGTCTGCAATTTCTCAATTAAGGAGATAAAATAAATCTATGAAAAATGGTAATACATATTTCTAAGCAGAGCGCCACCATCGGTGGCGCGGACCGTGCAAGACGATTTTTGGCTTTACAAATCCAGAAACGGCCCTTCCCGAGTGTTCTAAGCTGTATGTATCCAGCCTTTAAATATGGATCTCATGCCTGCAATTTCTTAATAAATAAGAAAAAATCAATCTATTGAAAAAGGTAATACATATCAGATGAGTTGAGCAAATATTGGGGGGCTGAACATACCTTTAGCCCCCTACTTTTTCATTGTGGCTAAGCCTCCCAAGCCCCAACCCCCGGTTCCTCCGCCACTGCGTCTCTGAACCATCTCAATTTAGTTAACCAGATTGTTTGTATAGGAATCCCAGACGATACTGCTGTATTCAAGGATAGGTCTAACAAGACACTTACGTGCTCGCAGTTTAACTTAGGAATTCCGGATGTTGATACCACGACGAAGAAAATTTAGGGTGTTTGTAGCCTGCATATAGACGCAGTCGATATGCTTGTCCCAGCAAAGGTCATGAGTGATGTTAACCCAAAGTGCTTTAAATGTTTGAGCTCTTTCCCATGGAAATAATAAGTAAACTTCTTGGGGCTGCGTTTGCAGGTGATGAAAATGACTTCGCATTTGTCGGGATGAAACTCCATCATCCATCTTTTCTCCCAGTCTTTTAGGGTGTCAAAGTCTTGTTGCCAGTGCATTTATTTGGCATCAGCCTCATTTTTCATCGCCACATTGACCATATTGTCATCAGCAAAAAGGCGAGTGGTGGAATGAAGATTTCAGGCAATGTCATTATATAAAAGAAGAATAGGCAGGGTCCTAGGACAGAGCTAGATGATACATGCATGCTAGATGAAGACACACCATCTAAAACGACAGATTGGTTTCCGTTTGGTAAGAAAACTCTCAATCCAGTCCGCATTTGTGCTTCCGGTTATTCCATACCATTTTCACTTCCTCTATAAACCTAATGTGCCCTACTTTATCAAAAGCCTTTGAGAAGTCAAGCACGCAGACGTCAGTTTTAAAGTCCATTTTGCATGTTGGTTGAAACAACTTGGATAAATTCAAGGAGCTTGCTTTCACATGATTTTTATTGCGGAAACCGTGTTCAAATTTATACTTCTTGACTATATCATTTTTTTACGATATTTTCACAATTTTACTTCTGGTGGCCTCACATGACCTTTGAACCCAACCAAAAAATGAGTGACCAAATTTAATAAAAACGGCCTCGACGGGATTTGAACCCGAGCCGTCTGCGTCAGAAACCGAGCGCTAACCAAAGATATTACAAGCATAGATTCCAAACTTAAAATGGCGCGTTGACTCCCCATGGAGCCCAATCACGGACTTCAATACATGGACAGAGGATTGCGCAATCAATACTGTCGCCACCGTTCGAACAAATTTAGGCTGACCAAGATGGCCGCCGGGTTGCCACCATTTGCCCAATTTGACGATGAATCTGCAATATTTCAGACAAAATATCAGTATGAATGGAAGAAAAATAGCACAGTCCTTCATTCTATTTGATGAATTTGACCTGAGCTTGCATTCTATCGAAAATATTACAAGTTTTTCACGCAATTTGTCGATACTAAGCCACTTGAGCAAGTCCAAACTTTTACACACAAGACTATAGCAGGCAGCCATATTGGTAAGCCTATTCGTGTACGTACACGGTGGCGACAATTTACGCATAGGACGTTAGTGCAATATGCTCTGTCCATGTATATAAGAAGTCCGTGAGCCCAATATATCGGGGCGGAAGTGCTCATCACTACTCAGTCGTTTTGAAAACAAACAGGCAAATGAATGTCTTACAAAAGTTTTAATACTTGTTATTTCGGAATGTTGTTGACTGAAGAAGTACTACGCCTCAATAAATTCCACTTGAACAAGAATAACTTATTTCTTCAACGCGGCATTCCACGTATTTACACTTGAACATGAACGCACAATGACTGGTTTTGCAAGTTCATGGACATTCATTGGTCAGTTTCTATGGTATCTTCAAGTGACGCACTTTTATTTGCGCGTTCAATTACTTACGCGCTCACAACGGGAAAGCAACTAGCGCGTTTGTTTCCAGAGCGCGCAGAACTGTGCGTCAAGTATTCAGGATAATACACAGAGAAATGTATTCTGCGCGTTGTAAAAGTGCACCCGCGCTAACCTTTTTGAACAATGGAATTTTCTGTAACGCGTTCTTATTTTTGTACGCAGATCGGGGAATGGAACGACGCGCATGTCAAATTAACACTTCCGCCCCGATATATGCGTCTCCATGAGGAGTCACTGAGCGTAACAGTGTAGGTATAGAGGGATTTCAGTCACGTGACTTTAACCAACTAGACGCAATTTTGAAGGGCAAGATCGCGCGTCTTTTTTGTTTTGACGGGCACGCGTCCATTGTGTCACAGTAGTATCTATGGTTATGCTGTCCGCGTGTTCTGTAAATACGCTTACTGCGTGTGTGTTTTGCCCTTCAGTGCCTGGGAATCACGGACTTATTATATACATGGACAGAGCATATTGCACTAACGTCCTATGCGTAAATTGTCTCCACCGTACGTACGTACACGAATAGGCTTACCAATATGGCTGCCTGCTATAGTCTTGTGTGTAAAAGTTTGGACTTGCTCAAGTGGCTCAGTATCGACATATTGTGGGAAAAAACTTGTAATATTTTCGAAAGAATGCAAGCTCAGGCCAAATTCATCAAATAGAATGGAGGACTGTGATATTGTTCTTCCATTCATACTGATATTTTGTCTGAAATCTTGCAGATTCATCATCAAATTGGGCAAATGGTAGTAGCCCGGCGGCCATCTTGGTTAGCCGAAATTTGCTCGAACGGTGGCGACCATATTGATTGCGCAATCCTCTGTCCATGTATTGAAGTCCGTGCTGGGAATCCATTGCACGTGACGTCACATGGAATCTATGCTTATAATATCTTTGGCGCTAACCAACTACGACGCCATCAAAGAACCCATTAAGGGTTTGGTATTTCTAATCATGCTGTAGTCATAGCATCATTTACACGTGTTCATAATTAGGCGTATTTCAAATTCGAATTATTATTGTTACAATTATGCTTTTGAAAAAGTAAATGTTACTCTATACAACTTTATCTTTGGAATGGTAGAAAAATTCAGCCCTAACTTTTCGTTGGTCACGAAACGCCGGATACAATTTGAAGGTACCGCCCACTGTCTATTTAGTTTACGAGGTTTTCGTACTTTCACCTCTGATGGCCTCTGATGATAATTCTATATTTCAAGTGAGAAAATCATCCATCGTTGCTATCTTGAAATGTCGTGTTTACAATCCAAGCGTCTCAAACACACATACATACATACATACATACATACATACATACATACATACATACATACATACATACATACATACATACATACATACATACATACATACATACATACATACATACATACATACATACACACACTCTCATGACTGCATAGATTCCATTTGCCTTTGGCAAGGAATCAAAAATGGATAGAGAGTCAAGTCAAAGGAAGATACAAAATCATCAGGTTCCTTCGAGTGGGACATGCATGTGCATTGAATACCAATTAAGATCGCTTGTTTGGTCTCGCTTGTTTGGTCTAGTGGTAGAGCATCCGCCTCTCACGCGGGAGGCCCGAGTTCGATTCCCAGGTCGAGTCGTACCAAAGATTTTAAAAATGGAACCTACTGCCGTTGTGCGTGATGCTCCGCATAAGCAATGAGTAAGGGAAAACTATCCAGTGCCCCACAACTGGAAAAAGGTCGTGGGCGCCGCTAGATTAAACCGAGAGGTTACAAGTTGAGGTGTTAAACCCTATGTAACTAACTACCTAACTAACCAGTTAAGTCATGGCAGCATGGTTTAGGTAGATAAAAAGAAAAGATGCTTTTTTAAGGGCAGTGGTATCTTTGGAAAAGGGCAATTCTGTTGCAGTGATTGCAAATTTTTCATTTTCCCATAGTAGGAAGCTTTTCAAGACGGGGGGGGGGGGCTGAACCTTGTTTCGGATCGCCGTCCTAGGGGAGCGGGTGTCCCCTCCCCTTTGGAAAATTTTTGGGTATTTGAGGGTCCTCAGATGCAATTGGTGCAACATTTTGGACAAACTTTAAGGAAAATTACTGCAAATTTTTGACATTTCTTACAGAAGTGACAAATAAGAGGTTTTGCCATTGGATCTTGGATGGCGGAAGCATACTTCAACCCCCCACATTTTTAACTGGGGAGCCACGCCCCCCCCCCCCCCGCTTCCTACTCCCTTGAAAGGGCATCCACAATACGAAAATAAAGACGAGAAATTCGCTCTTGTTATCGATAAAGTCTCTGTGAACGTCACATGGTCACCTGACTTCTCCAGCTTACTATAACTCGATTTGATAGTTGGTACAAAATTGACTTCAGTGATTTGGAAGTAAAGAAATAGCCAATAGTTTGGTAAGATTCCTTTTCCTGCCCCTTTCTTTAGATTCTTTTCATATTTAAATGGTATGTTTTACCAGAACGTCCTTGTCAAGTTTTTTTTTAGTTTTGTATGGAGCGGTCAGCGCAGGGCCGTGCCGGGTTGTGGTGGGCTGTGCCAGGTAGCACTGGGTACCCATCATTCCTACCTTGGGATATTTCGTTTACAAGGTTTTCAGTTTTTGACCTCAGGTGCCCCCAATTGACCTTTTTACCTCCACAAAAAGCAATAGGAACCTTTCCATTAACTTGACAAATCTATATCACAAGTATGGTTACCTACGTTACAGAAGACAAAACCTGAATGGCAAAAAATGATAAATTAAGTGTTTTTAATGGGATTCAAACCTGGACCGTAAGGGTGAGAAACCGAACACTTTCCATTCCATCCATCAACATACACATTGATGGTATGGTATTTCTAACCATCTTATAGTCACAACATGCGCCACACGTGTTCATAATTCAGTAATTAAATTAGAATCACTAATAAGTGTACCAGAGATATGCTTGTGTTGTTTTGAACAATGTAGTTTGGAATGGTACAACAATTCAGCCTCCCTTTATGGTGGTCAAGAAACGACACAATTTAGAGGTACCGACCACTACAAATTCATTTAACGAGCTTTTCTTAGTTTCACCTCTGGTACACTGAGATGACCTTCGACCTCTACGAAATCGACATACCAAGTATACATGGGCGTCAATCCTGGTGGGGGGACAGGGGGACATGTCCCCCCACATTTCAATGGGTGGGGGACACAATATCAAATGTCCCTCACACTTCGTAAAGAGTAGTGTCGTGGCTCTATTTGACTGGCTTTTTGAGTGGCATGTAGGTTTGTTGAAAGTGTCTCGATGCAGAATCTGAATGCAGATTTTGTCAGGGAAATCTGATTTAATGAAAAATTTCGGCGCGCTTCGCGCGCATGCGTCACAGTTTGCACACCATCTCATGACCATTAAAAAGGTGATTATACAAGGAACTATTCTGATCACAACACTTTCCGAAAACAGAGATACATCTCCAAACATCTGTATAGGGGCCCTCATCAATATGGGATCCTTCAATCTAATTTGTAAGCATGATGTGGAAGGATGAAACTTAAAAGCACGTTGTTGCCGTTATACATTCTTTAAAAACTTTTACCTAGCGCTTCGCGCGAAGCCATTATCGGTATAGATGGTGATTGCTAATGCACTTACGAAGAAAAAGCTGAAACGCGCTTGTTAGTCCTTCACACCTTTTGCTACACATATCAGGGAGGTCTAACATCACCTTACTGCGACTATTCTCTCCCTCCTGCCTATTCTCCATTGCTGGAAGCTGTTCGTCTGGATTTTCGTTCAAAATTAGTAAAAATACGATAGATGTAAAGTGCTTAGCATCATAATCTATATTACCATTTGGATGTCAGGTAATAAGCATTACGCCATTGCCCCATTTATATAATTGATCCAGAGCTTCCAAGAGGTCCTATAGGCATTTGCCAGCCTTAGATGCCCTTGTATAATGTGCAATGAAGGAAAGGAAAATTTTCATAATAGTCCAAGAAAGTTTCTGTTGACTCAACGTAGGTATTTTTGCGGAAAAACTGCCAAAAAAGTAGCCAAAGAGGGGCTTCAGGAGGTTGTTGAAAACGTATTCGATCAGCTCCAAAAATAAACCAAAGACAGTACCATTTTGCATCTAAGCAACTTTAAATTTACGACAATTTCTCAACACCCCTTCCCCAGGGCGACACCTTCATGTAGTGACAAAGGAAAGATTTCCACTGCTGTATACAAACGCAGGGTGCATAAAAAGGTGTAATTTACCAGTCTCCACTGTAGTTAGTAAAAGCATCCAGGCAGCCGGAAAATAAGAATTCACTAAATTTTGGTCATTTTCCAGCCATATACGATCAGTTCCAAAAATATCCCAAAGATAGCACCATTTTGCACCTAAGCAACCTTAAATTAACAAAATTTCTCAAAGGGGCCCTCCCCTTAGACCCCTCCCCCGGACGACACCTTTATGTAGTGACAAAGGAAGGCTCACCACAGTTGTATACAAACGCAGAGCGCATAAAACAAAGTGGAATTTACACGCCGCCACTCTGTTGGAAAAACATCCAGCCAGTCCGAATTGGGGGCCTTAAAAACATATGACCCTAGCTACGGGCGTGGTTGGGGTCCATAATCTCTGACAATGATCAACGCTGCGGAGCGTGGTTTCAGCTATTTTTGGACATGATTAAAGTAACATCTTAAAGTAATTCCCTGGACTCCGTGTATTTCAACTAGCAGATCATCTTTGATGGTCATGTTAACTTTGGAATCATTGGTGTAGACAAAGGGGAGGCAGGGGGTCATGCCCACCATCAAACTCTGAAAAACATTTGTTAATGGAACACAAAAATTGGCTTCAAGTGATGCTAAATGTTGCACCAGATTGCATCTGAGGGTACTTAAATATTCAAAAATTTCTCAAAGGGGACGGGGACACCCCCTCTCCTTAGACCCCTCCCCCAGGCCGGCGATCAGGCCCCGCAGTTGGCCCCCAAACAAGAATCCTGGCTACGCTAGTCTTTGGAATCCTAACTTTTATTAGAATAGGACAACGTCAGTCATCACAAAGAGGGACACAGGTGAAGGGCTTATAGAAAGACACGCCCTTTCCAAAAAAGGGGCCTCGATAGTTGGAAGCTGTTATGTGATTCTGCATACTTGTAGAATGATAAATTATTTGCCAGCAATATGTGTGTATTTGATTTCTATATATGGTTATTCCTACAAAATATTTCATAAAATACATAATAATATGTCTCCTTATGCATACAAAATACCATATAAAGTATGCACCAAATCACATATTTTCACATTTAAAAAACACAAAAGCTTCTCACTGTGGCTCCCCCCTCGCGCGCAAGTGCTCTCGGGCTCGGTCGCTTCGCTCCCTCGCAGAATCTACCACTTCACCCCCCGGACAAATTTCTGACTACGTGCCTGGTCATGTGTGTCCCCCCCCCCACACTTCAATACGGATTGACGCCCCTGCAAGTATGAATAGTAGGCTAGTAGCCATCATCCCTATCTTGTAATATCATGTTTTCAAGGTTTTTGGTTTTTTACCTTTGGTGACCTCAAATGACCTCTGAACTGCATCAAATATATTATAGGTCTCTTTCTCTCAATATGATGAGTTTAATATACCCAGTATAGAGATAGCCCATCATTCCTATCTTGAGATATCATGTTAACAAGCAATTATGGGTCAGATCCAAAACCTGTCACCCCAAATCCCAAAACTCATCTATATATTGTGGGAAAAGTTTTGTGTGGTGGAGTAGGATACAGGTTGAAGTTTGTGGGACCATACTTTTTAACGAAATTTTTCCAAGTTTCCAAGAAATTCAAAATGGCGTCATGCTAGCGCGACGGGACGGAATTTGCTCAGGTTTGATCCTACTGAAAATAAGTAACTTTCTAGTGAGATTTTCTTGGGCATTCTATTTATCATGTACAAAGGTACATCAATATCAAGTTTTTCAAATCCCCTATGAATGGGTGGACCATTTTTAATTGGCCCAATTCCGCCCCGTCGCATTTTGACATGATTTTTTTTATTTTACGTATGATACAATCAATGAATTCGCACAGCACTTTGTGAACTATCAATGTTTCAGGTCCCTAGGATCACCAACTAGTATGTTTTAATATAGATTATCTCATAGTGTTAGTATGTCTATTTGAAATTTTCATGACGGGACAGAAATTTTGTGCAACAGGACGGAAAATTTGCAACTAGGGATGTTTTTTATCACTGTTTAACCCCCCCCCCCCCATGTAATAAATCTAGCATAGATGTTCTCTGTGATGTACCATGAAAGTTATATGAAAGTAAACTAATTGACCATTTAAATTTAAAGTTGCTTAAGAATTGCACCACAAATAGAATTTACACTGTTACCTAATAACTGTATAATGATAATACACTACTAATTGCGCATTAAAATACACCTACTAGTTAGTAATACACTAATATGCACCAAAATCATTTTTAAGTCGTACTCATTTGGATTCATAAGTCAATGTTAATTAATAGTACGTATAAATAATGAAATAAATGTTTCGTTAAACTGAACACATTTACCGTAGCATCTGGTCACACCTTGTGCTAGAGGTAGCGTACCACTAATTATTTCTTCATCGCCTTACACACTAATTTTGGTCCAATTCGTGGCCTCTGGACCCTCGAAGAAGTTTTCAACGGGCACAAGGTACCTCTCATATGAAAGCTCACGAGTACGCCTAGGCCTTTTACAATATTTTAAATTTGTGTACCATGACCACTGACATTTTGAGCTAGAAGAGTTTGTATATAGGAGGGTGGTTCCTGCTGTTTTACTTCATACATATCACAACCAGAACTCATCACTGCAGAAACATGGTCTAAACCAGTGAAACTCAAACTTTTTGAGGGTAAGGGCCAAGTAGAGAGGTTGGGATGAGGTCGAGGGCCGCAGGGGAGGAGCTCAGTCGTAGAGAAAGAACAATAATTGTAAAGAGCGACATCCATAGTTAAGAGGCCACGAAAATGTTTCTACGGCAAACGGAGGCAGAGGTACCAATTTTTCATAGGAAGCGGTTCCTTAAGAAGGCAAGCTGCACTTTTGCAGTGTCCAATAGGCCGGAGCAACTCAACCTCAGCCCCACCACGGCTGGGGCTGAGGTCAGAAATTTTGCCCTCCAAGAGATCTAGATTGCAGGAAATAGCACTCTTAACTACAAATTTGCCTCTGTAATCAGGGTGACGCCAGGATTTGCTCAACAGGGCGGTTAAGCTCCCCGACCGAGCTGCCGGTAACCTAAAGCCCCGACAGAGTCGAAGAGTTGCCGAAAGGGTGGCAAATGCGAAATTTCGCGCGAAGCGCCGAAAATTTTGCTGCAACTAATGAAAAAAAATTGAAAAATTGCGGTTTTATTAGTCGATCGGCCCTCCTTAGGGCAAAATTAAGAAATTCCCAAAAGTCGAAAATGAAACTTTATGTTGATTGAATCATTTTATTTCCTTAAAAGAGCTGTGGAAAGAGCGAGCTCATGTAAAACGTCGCAAACACATTTTTGGGAATGACACCCTCACATTTTATTTAGTTTCTTCAAGTACCGAAAAATGACTTGCAGAAATTTTAATTTCAGTTACCAGTCAGCACACGTTCAACACAATACCTTTTCAACTGTCCGGTCACCTCACTTGGCATTTAAATTTCGGGGGTGTAACTTTGCTACAAGCTTTGTCACAACAAATACAACCACTCCGCAGTGCACCACTACATAAGTATATGCCACCATGTACATTTCAACGCGCACACGAGATAAGGCTTGGCTAGATTTAACCAGGGTCCGTAACAGCTCCCAGATACAACTGAACAAGGAACATGCCGCGCAACTGCTACGCAACCTAGCACCACTTCAGAAGAGCAAACTTGGAAGGAGTCAAGTTGGGACTTTAATTTAAATTACATAATATATGTCAACATGGATCATCAGCCCCTTTCCCTATTTTGCCACATTCTGTTATTGTCGAAAATAATTTTCTCAAAACGTAAGTCAATTCAGGGGCCGCACCGATAGGGTCCGAGGGCCGCGTTTGAGAATCACTGGTCTAAACTGTTCCCCCCAAATTTTTCTAGGGTGTTAAATTCGTAGGGTAATATTATCCTCGGGGATTCCCCTTGAATTAGTGGTCTGCTACCTAGGGTAAAGGCATTTGAGGCCATTTTCAACTACAGTACAACTCAACATAGAGTCTCATCAGTCATCATCAGCTGTATTTAGTAAATTAATTATGTGTGGGTATTCTTGGTTAAAAAGCAGTTCTTGCATTTAATTACTAGGCCCTACAGAGGGACGTCATGCGACGTCACGTGAGTGTGATTCCCATGCACTGAAGGGCAAAACAAAAACGCAGTAAACATATTTACAGCACACGTGCACGGCATAACCATAGATATCTCTGTGACAAAGTGGATGTTTGTCCTTCAAAACCGAAAAGACACGGGATCCTGCTCTTCAAAATCACAGAGATGCGCGATCACTTGACTTCGGTGAAACCCCTCTATAGTGGAGTTTTGGTATGGGGTGTGGATGACATGTAATGAAATTTTTTTATCTTTCACATAAGACCCCTACAAAATGCCATCAGACAATGCCTTTAAGAGCAGAATGAAAGATCCATGGACATAGATCAAATAGATTGATATCATGATAGCAAGTGTCAGATTCACCAAGGTTTCAAGTTCTCATGTGACGTATCTTTACACCTTATTGACCTATTGACCTCTGGTGACTCAAATGACCTTTGACCTCCATTATAAACATTACGGATCATCCACACAACATGGTTCATTCTCACGCTAAGTATAAGATACTTCACTGTAAGCCTTCTTGAGATAATGTGTTTAGACCTTTTTAAGCTTTTCTCCACCACAAAACCAGAACACCAAAATGCCGTTTAGTATTCATTTTTGACCTTAAAAATTCTTGTGAAGTTGGCTTTTGACCTCTGGTGACCCCAGCTGACCTTTGACTTCGGTTATCAACAAAAGGGCTCTTCCTCTCACCATAATACATCTACATACTAAGTATGAAATTTATCCAAGCTTCCCACATTGAGATATCGTGTTAACAAGATTTTCAGAGTTTGACCTCCAGTGACCCCAGATGACCTTGACCTCCAACAAAAGCAATGGGATTATTTCCCTTAATATGTTGCATCTATGTACCGAGTTTGAGAACTGTCGGAGTTTGTCTTCTTGAGATATCGTGTTAACGAGCTAAGTGTCACAAACACACACGCACACACACACGTACACACACATGCCTGCATGAATGCATAGATTCCTTGACCTCATGGAAAGGAATAAAAAAATCAGAATAATGATGATACTACTCTCCTTTTAGGGTATCTAGAAAAAACTAAATTTCAGACAAAGTAGTTTCAACACTGCACAGTAATATATTGACTAAGTTCCCTCCCGTCGCGTTTCCGTCCCGCCGAGTGATCATATATTTTTAATTAAATATTTTATAATTAAAACAAATACAAAATTGAGATGACTCAATGTTGTAGTAACAAGGTTAGTTGCACTTTACGGTAACATTGAAAGTTGCATTTAACTCCCATTAAATTTGATCAAAATCAGTACTTTGTCTAAAGTGTGAATGCGTCATTTTATCATTCCATTCCGTCACGTTTTTAAGTTTCCTTACCATGGCAACATGTACTGACAATTGAAGTTTTCTTTGCTGTTAATTATTGAGTGTGGCCTACTTGTATATAAAAACAAAACACTATAGTATTACGTGTGAGCCTTAGGAAAATATTAAAGTAAGAGCTATCAACTTCTGTGCCGTCGGACCTCAGGTAGATTTGGATCTGACCCTTCTCAAGAATTTCGTATTTTTACCTCTGGTGACCTCAGAGAATCTTTGACCTCTACCAAAGTAAATAAAGTTTCACTTCCGCCTCATCCACATGCCAAGTATGAAAAGTATCCATGCTTCCTACCTTGAGATATCGTGTTTACAAGGTTTACGGCTTTTGATCTCTGATGACCTCACATGACCTGCACAAAAACATTAAGATCTTTCTTTTAGGTAAGTCCATATACCAAGTTTGAAAAGTATCTATCATTGTTGTCTTTAGATAGCTTGTTCATACTAGTCTAGTCAAAGTCTACCAGACTCGCCCATTGCAAAGTGGCAAAATTAGGCAAAATCCAAAATGGCCGCTTCCTTAACGCGGTTTTACCTAATGTAATTTTAAAAGTTTACGGAGTGTTAGCTTAATTGTGATATTTAAGCTTGAAAAAGTTTTCATAACCAGTTAAGACAAACTTTTCAAGGAAGCTCAAATGACACAATGATGACATCACAATGACGTTATTGACAACTTGTCATTGAACAATCCAATGCCACTTTAAAATGGTTCTATTGACGGAGCAATCAGGCCATGAAGACACGTAACCTAATTATTTCGCAGGGTTTGTTGCCAAATTAAATGATTTCAGTGACCTTTTCAGCTTTAAAGCTCAAGAGGCTCACAATTACAGCAGCCGGAAAAGTATTGCCCGATGCCATATTTTTAGAAAGGGAGCTGCAGTATCATTTCTTGTGATTTGATAGCTTATATATCTTCACAAAAATTACATAAATATTTTAAAATTCGTATTTAACGCGATTTATAGATATATAAACAGAAGGTGTTGTTAAAACTATAGAATTATCTCACTTTTTGAAAATAGTGATTGCTCTTTGAAAATGCATTTTTGCTTCTCTGCTGAAAGCCATTTTTCCAAATTTGGAAGCCTTCCGGGCCCTTAAGTCAGATGACCTCCATGATTTAGCTCAATATGATTTGGCTTAAAACAGTTGAGGGAAGTAAAAATAACCACGTAATGTTTCAGTGACTGAGTGAAGGCAGTTAAAGAACTGTTTCCTTTGGAATATTTAAAATTGGGACCACATAGGTCTTCACAATGTCAAAAAGACAATGACATGGGGGAAAAGGTCCAAAGTGTCATAAAATTAGCCCCATCCTCTTGACAAAGGGGGAAAGTCGACACAAATACCCTCTCAGATTTGCAAAACTATTTTAAAATAGAACAAGAAGAACCTGTCGAAACAGTAAGATTCTAAGTCAAAATTTTTATTTTCATATTTGTAACAAAGAGATATTAAAGCAGTAAATATAACGGCTTTAAAGTCAAGTATTTATGGTGAAAAAAATCAAGCTATAATTCATTTTTGCTCTTCCTTCAGCATTCACCACAGCAGCTCCTAACATGCTCCTACAATGAGTAGATGTGCTAGACCAATGTGGAATATCCACACACCATTATGAGAAATAGTCCTGACTTGGTATACTGTATTTAAAAAAATTCAAAGATTGACCTCTGGTGACCTTGAATGAACTTTGATACCACCATAAAGAATAGGGGTCTTTCTTTCTATGCATTACACCTACATGCTCAGTGTTCTTAGTGTTTAACCTCCAGTGATCCCAGATGACCTTTGACCTCCACCAAAAACATTTAGGTTGTTCTTTACATAATACATCCACCTACATGTAAAGTATGAAGTGTATCCATGCATCCTGTCTTGAGATACTGTGTTTACAAGGTTTTCAGTGTTTGACCTCTGGTGGCCTCGGGTGACCACCATGAACAACAGGGTATAAGAACTGGTAAAATTTCCCTTCTTGAGATTTCGTGTTAACAAGCTGAGCGACACAAACACATACATACATACACACGCACACATACATACACACGCCATCACGGATGCCTCCTCAAGGCGTTCTCTTGTAATGAGGATTGCAGGTCAGGGACAGAGAATCATATCGGAATATTTTCCGAAGAAGCAGGTGATTTGGGAGCGTTTTGGTCACTTAGAATATAGGACACGGATTTGAAGTTTTGAACCCACCCCTAACCCTGGCAACACCTGCATCGAGGTGCTTCTCAAAATGAGCATAACTGTACTACTACCCTTTGATACATAAAAGCCTATGAAACCAGTTGTCCTCAACCCATCATCCGCCCCAATTAATTACTTTTGTTCAAGAACCCTCTAAATGTAAAGATAATTGTCTATTTAATTATAGAAGAATTAAAGACGTGAAAACAAATAGCCACAGTTGTCTTCCCAATCAATCACATAATAATGATTATTTGACAAGACCGACAGTTTGCACCAAAATTATAGTTAAACATGAGCTTCACATTTGTGACGTGGAAAGTTTTACTCACATTACATTTATTGTTTGTTTAACATTCAAGGCTGATGTACTGTTGAATTGTCCACGGTATTTACTTTGGACTAAGTGAAATGAAATAAAATGAAATAAAATGAACTTGAGCTGTTGTCTACATGTTTTTATCACGTTGTTTAATGGGAAGTGCTCACTCTCTGTCTATTTCTATGGCTGGTACAACATTTGCTACGTACGAGCAGAGCTGATCAATCAAACATAAATTGAATCATTCGGTACATCTCCTAAATGTAATTATATTCTAAATTATGTATTTGTACGAACTACAATGCAGGATCAAGCTAAGCTGCATGTTATTTGTTTAACCATATGTATCATTTGATTACAATAAACTACCTTCAACCGCCTCGTGCACCTGTGAAAGGACTATTGGACAATATGTGTTTATTATCACGTGATGCAAAATTTGACAGCTAAAGAGAGACCGATAAACTTGGATAAACTTGGCAAAGTTATCCGAGACTGCATAGACAGCATGGCTACTTTTTCCGTAATCTCATTTTCAAGCTTTTATCCGAAACGGTAGGAAAGCAGCGAAATCGTCAGTTCCTTTCTTTATAATTAAAATAATAAACTAATAGTGTTGTAATCATTGACACGAATGAAGAAAGTATAACAAAATCATGAAGAGAAATGGTGTAACTATTCTAGGCTTAACATGTTACATCCAAACTATGCTACTCTCAATACATCAATACAATGCTTCGCGTAACTACAGTGTTCTGCATATTCTTCTGAGCATTTTTTTAAATAACAATGATGTAACATGTAAGTTTTCGCCTTCGTTGCAGAGACCTGGATACAACCCGGGTCCTTATCAGTCTACACAATGTTGATAGGAGCCAATTTGCATTTAGGAGAGACAAGACTGGGAGGAAGAGTTGAAACTAATTCTAAATAATAATATTGAATTCACAGTCAGTAAATGATTCACTCCACATTTACTCTTCATTGTTTGAATAGCTTTTACCAAACCCTCCACTCAAAGGCGATTTGAAGTGATATTACTATAAGTGACATTAGCCGCAATTTAAAAGCATCTTAAGAGCGTGTTCGGTTCATTTCCGTAATCACGTTAATAATTGCTTCGATGTTCCCTAAACTATAGTACTGACAAAAAGATCGCTCTTTGTTGCAGAAGACTTCAAACTCGCTTCGTTTTTAAATAATCACTTGTCACTTTATACAGATACGATTTTCTCAACAATTGTCATGAGTATTATCGCAGCACAGTGATTAACAAGATTTAGAGGCTCCGAGGTTTCAACTTTAATTGATCGTATGTATATATCTCTCTACCCTTTAACAAAATGGTAGTTTTGTTGCAGAGATACAGTGGCCGATGGGGGAAGGGGGAGCTCCCATTGGCACCTCAGAAAACACAAGTACAATAAGTGTGTAAGTATTAACTTCATCTGTAAAATGGGGTGGCTATCCTCCCAAATTCAGCGTGTTGCTTTTTTGTAAGTATAAGCAGGCGCTGAGTTTTCCTGGCCGAAACTTAAGTTGCGCCCCTTCCTATTAAAAAGTCCTGTAAACGCCACGAAGATCTGTTTCGAGACTGGCTCTGGTCACGCGATCAAAACTTTCGTTTGGAAACTAGACCGGCATTTAGCTAGTCTTCTTTAAGATCCTAGTACCGAGTTGTACACACTTCAGCACAACGTTAATTGAGAACTGTGAATACGCCCTCCACTTTTTCTTCGGAGTACAGTCACGGTTCTAGTAACGGACGAAACACTAACTTTCGTAGCAGGTGTCGAAAATGTACGTCCCTTTTTTACGTATATATATAGTCTAGCTTACGAGTGCAGCCAATATAGGTGGAGTAGTAACACAGGGCCCGGGCAAACGAGCCTTTCAAGCACGGATGGATTATGCATATAGTCTATATGGCTCTGATATAGTTCACTTGCCCTCATTTTAGTGTGAGAAGTACCGTAGTGATAAGTCTCGACCAGACTAGCATTGGCCTATAAAACACTTGCGCTTATAATCTCTCTGAATCTTCTGCTCGAACTATTTGCATAAGACTGACCTGATTTTGTCAACGATAGCAATGGCCAGTGGCCTTTTGGATGTTTTAATTCAAGCGTTCTCAAATCACTGAGGTTCTTCAGTGATTTTTCCACTTTGGATGCTAATATCAGGGTTCTAACCAGCGTCAGTGCCAGGAGCTTAGTCAGTGTTAATACCACTGGCATATCCAAGAAGTGCATTTTCTCCCTGACAAAGGCCCTTCCCTGAGGCCCTCCGCACTGATATGAAAGAATGCTATGTACTTGTTGAAAATGCTAGTTCCCACTGTCAATTTCGCTCAGGGCTGGTATATGTAACCCTGCCTTATCTCACTCATGCCCCGTAAATTGCCAGTCTGTCATTCAGCTACGCCACTGGTTTATAAAATTACCCTTATTTCTTTCTGTGCACGGGGTACAATAATCAGTTGCTACACTACCTGAGTAAATGTAACAATTCCATATGATTCTCTAACGTACATTTGTTTTTCCGGAAGGCAAACATATACGGATTCACCGAGTGTGACTTTCACCGACTAGGTAAAAAATTGGAGGAGGGGGCACGAACTAAAAAGTCGTCAGTGGCTATTGTGTGCATGCTACATTCATTGCATTGGTGAGATGGTATACTACTGCTTCCGGCCCGATCATATAAAGCCGTGGACAGCTTATATATCCCCATTAGTTTTTTTTTTACTTTTCTTTTCTTCGCTTTTCTTTTCTTTCTTCTTTTTTCCCTGATGAGTTCTTAATTGGTTTACTTAATAGAGCTTCTTTTTCCAAAGCCCCCTCGACTTTCTGGCGTTACTCCCGAAGGAGTTCTGCTCCCCAAAGGAGCTTCGTCCCTAAGAAACAGCAAGACTTAACAGCTTAACATGACTTGCCTCTTGACTTAATAGAGGTACCACAGAACGCAATTGAAGGCCTACTACGTGTGCCGCGTATCGCTATATGTTGATAACACGGTCATGATTTTTCATGGGTATTTTACTGACAGGGTGGGCAACCTCTATAAATATCATTGATCAAAAAACCTGTTAGGCTATGTGTATATGAAATATGTACATGAAACAGGGAATTGCTGGGGCCAAAATAGTGTGCGGCACCTGGAATAGCAGGAAATAAGGCTACACTCGACATAGGTCTACTGGGGTCCGAGTTTGTGAAAATTTTAATATTCTTTGACTTGGTGCAACCAATCGAAGCAGAGACACAAAAATTCCGCAGAAGGTAATAAGAAAGGTTGTCTACCAGAATAATCACTTGTATCGTGTAGCTGCTCAAGAAAATATCAATGAATGACTGTACACACGAGGTGCCTGGTATACGGCCCTATATCACATACTTGAGCTAACACAAGTAGGCCTATCACAAAAACTCTCTTAAACAGCCTTGCTTGCATAGGCTACGTACTTGTTTAAGCTAATAAACTTAGTGCATGTTAGACGTTTGATGCACGGATATTCTGCCTCATATCACAACTTGGTTGTCTGACATGACAAACCAGGCAGAAAGTTGACATTATATTTTGTAATGCATGGCTGTCTTTGTGATCGAATGAAACAGTGAATGTTTAACATGACATTTATTTATATACCTTGTTTGCATGGAAATGAACACTATTTGTTATAAATTTCTTCATCATAGCTGTTCAAATAATCAATATCAATGAATTGTGCACAAAACATGTCTGGCTGTTACTACGTACAAGATTTAGTTGCATTGATTATTCTTTTTAGATTCACAAGCAAATAGAGCCTGTACGTCTACTAGATGTACATTTAAAGAAATACGGTACTCAAACTTGGTTGCACATGCATTACGGCTGAAATTTTGATGGTACCGTATGAAATGTGTTGTGGACTATGCCTACATCATGCAAGTTATATTTAGAAATTATTTGTGATGTCTTCATAATTAAAGAATATGTCAGGAAAGGAGGCAATGACAACAACAAACAATGTTTATATATATATACATATATATATATATACCTTCCAATTTCCATTTTTTACAAAGGGGGAGGGGGACGACCCCTCCCCTTAGACCCTCCCCCAGGACGACGATTCGCAAATGGTGAGAAGTCCCCTACCTTTGGAGATGGATCCACCCCCTTGACATAAGCCTTTGCTCCTGCACAGAACTTGAAAGCCTGGGTGTGCTTGTTCAGTAGACTTGAGTATACTCAAAATTGTTTCTTCGTTCGCTGCAGCAGAACCTGAACTAACTTTAAAGAGTGGAGGAATCCTAAAACACTGTTATACTGGGTTTCAGTTTGGAAAATAATTTTCAGATACAAATTGTAAATGCACCACAACTATCCCGTATCTTCCAAAGTAACATTACGAGTTTCATGATAAAAGCTCCTTGCAAATTGTGATATGACTCTTAAAAATAAAATAAACAAATTGTCCATAATATACTTTGCTCCAAACCCCAAGTTAATATCAGAAATTTGGATCTGACAAAGTTAACTCAAGAAAATAGTTTTCATAGTATGGAAAACAAATTGCAATTTACTCATCTTATACACCCTGAACACAGGATTATACTTCCAAATTTCACTCGCTATAAAGCTATGAGAATCATGGTCATTCCTTGCTTTTCCGGGCCGCGAGTATTTTTTTTTCGTAGGATGGAAATGGAAGAATCATGCAAATGGACGAATCAGCTTCCTGGAAACTGGCCACACCCCTGATTCCAAAATAACAGTTTTTGGACTAGTTTTTTCTAGTTCTGACGCCGGATTATGAAAGAACAGGTCAAATATCCGTTGTCGACGTAACCCTAACCTTAATTTTAACCCTAACCATGAGTTTGAAACAAATTTAAAAATTTTTGAAAAACCGATTTTTTTTCCATCGCCATCCTACGAAAAAAAACTAGCTTCCGGGCCAGTCACGGTCATAGGTCAGAGTTGAACAGTGTTCAGCTTTAATAGCTTTATAGCGCTATACTGAAATATGAATCTGCATTCAGAGTCATTTTATTTTGGCCATCCATATAGTGTATGAAATTCTATATAGTGATGATAATCTTTTATATGAAAGGCAACACAGGCTTATAACAGATTCATAAATTGACGGACAGTTTCCTTCTAAACATTATTTTGTAAATTACCTTTGTTACATTGCTACTTTATGGGCGCATATGTTCTCAAAAATGTATTAATATTCCTATTCGCACTCGAGTACATTTTCCTTACTCTAGTAGTCTTAATTTCCTCTAATCCATCTGTCAGGGCAATAATCCCATCATTGCCACCAGAAAGTAGCGTTTAGGGGGAAGCTACCCGAGAACTTTTTGTCCTAGAAATAGACAGAGAGCCCCTGCTACGACGAACAAAATATGGGAAGGTAACAACGACGAAATGCACCAAATAAGACCTTCCTAAATCATTACATAACAGAGCGTGACTACGTAACAAAAATTCAAAATTTCGATATATAGAATGTCAGCTTAGCTAAAAGAAAGAGCAAAATGATAGTACCGTACGTGAAATAGACAAGTTCTGGGTTCAAATCCAGGGAGCGTCTCAGGCCCAGACCATACCTTTTTCGCTACTTGCAGGAACTCCGTAAGCTGTGCTGTAAAGTTTATTTACTCATCTTGATAGCGAGGTGCCAAAATTGCATACAGAGCTTTTAGTTTCGAAATTTTCAAGACGCAGTCCATCGGCGTATGTGGACTACTAGTACTTCATCCTCTACTAGGGCTCCCGAATTCTCTGAGGGGACTCTGCGTCCAATATTCGTGAGTCACCAGTTTGATCATTTCGATGTTCATCATAAGTAGGTTTGCGGTATAGGAGAAACAGTTGGCTTCCCAAACTAAAGGTAGCAGAAAACCGCACCCTGGAACTTTTAAAGTCACGACAGGTCGCAATTATCCTGTGCTAGTGGCCAGTCTGGGTTACTTATCCTAAAATATGGTTAGACAGAGAATCGGGGCTACGGTCGAGGGCTGCATTCCAAAAAGTCGGAAAATTTGTAGAGTCGATTGAAAGATTGTATTTCATTTAACAGAGCTGTAAAAAGAGCGAGCGCAGATAAAACGTCTCAAACGCATTGTTAGGTAATGCCAGGCTCAGCAATTGCATTTGATTTTGTTTCTGCAATAATTAAAAAGATGGCTTGCAGAGATTTTTTATTTCAGTAGTCAATCAACACACGGTCAACACAATACATTTTTGAATTGTACAATCACCTCACCCAAAACTTAGATTTCAAGGATATATCTTACGAAAAGCTTTGTCACTATAAATACACGCTTTCAAAATGCACCTACTGTATTACTGTACGCCACCGTGTACAAAACAATACGGTACACAAAACAAAATACCCAATCTTGTACACAAAACAAAATACCCAATCTTGGCTATAGACAAGACTGAACAAGGAATAGGCAGTACAGCCTGCTACGTAGGTAATCTAGCACCAAGTCAGGAGAATAAACTTGAAAGGAGTCAAGTAGTGACTTCAAAACCCCTTATTACAACTCTGCTATGCTTTTCTTGTCGAATATGAGTTTTTTTTTTCAAACCGTAAAATCAATTCAAGGGCCTCAACAACAAGGCACGGGGCTGCGTTTGAAAATAACTGCTATTTATAGAGCAACCAGTCGTAACCTGAATTTTCCGTCCCTGCTTAAAATATACTCGTTACACACGTTTTTCCTTCTACCTACGGATTTGGTGTCAATGATTTAGGTTTTTGCTTTATCTTTTTCGGCCATCAAAAGGGTCATCCATCTGATAAAGATGATTACGCCCGGCATTAGGTGGCTGGACAGATAAGTTCAGTCCACTGCCCTTCGGCATTACTCAAATACAAACAAAAGTGAGTGCTACAAAAGTGCGAAAAGGAGAGAAAAGAGCCAGCATAGTAATTTCCGTCAAGCTACTTTAACGTGAAAGAGAAGTAGATACAAAACTTTGATTGCTAACAACCTTAGTTTTTTTTTGAAAATATAAATAAAAATAATCGAGCTGTAAACGATCTAAGCGGATAATTATACAAGCGTCAGTTTACGTGAAAAATTCAAATAGAAGAAGAGGAATATTTCAAACGTTACCACTTTTGCTACGTATTTTTATTTGAGACTTGAACATCATCAATATTAAAGGCATTCTAATCCCACCCCAGACAGTGAAAATTCTCCCTACTAACTTTACTTTTAGCCCCTCTTCCAATTTAAACAAAAACACTTATCTAATGCACCTCCAAGACAGAGTCACAGTAGCATGCACCGAGTTCAAAGTGCTCTAGGTCATATAAACACACATCTGCGTGTGAGCTTATTTGGGAAGACAACTGACTGTGCAAGTCGTCATTTGCTTAATGAATATCAAAACACTGTCACCAATTGTATTTAAAAGTATAGGGCTATTACTAGATACAGTTTTCGTGGAGGATGCCATAGCCCCTTTAATGGGTCCATGAAAGTGCAGAGCACGAGGATGTCTACAGATATTTCATCAAGTGTAGTTGGTTTAATTCTTACGTCAGTCCACGATTCCGTTCAGGAGGTGAGGAGCGGCTGTGACGCACTCGGATACTTTTCCCTCACATGTACAGATGTACGCTGGAGTGAAATCGTGACGTTTCTATTGCAAGTTGCATTAAATAGCCACAGGCAGAAATCGTTACTTGCAAAAAGTTGCAAAAATAGTCATCAGACCAAAAACAGAGCTTTACAGAGCTGAGAAAATGCTGAAGTGGTTATTGGGAGGCAATAATGGCGAGAACATCATAGTGTTCGGAACTTATGTTATCCTAAAATGAAATTATGGATGATGGATACCGGTACGTATACTCAGGCTAAGACAAAATCACGTTTTGAATAGATGAATTAAAGGTTTTCTCTTGGGATTCTTAAAATAACTTGCCTGCCGATTGCCTGCATAACCTGAGTGAGTCTAAAGGAAAGGGGAGGGGTTGCAGTTTTGGCTCTGCAATTGTCTCGCAAAAAGGCACTATCAAACAAATGCCTTACCCAGTGGTGTAGGTACAGGGGCAAGGGGGCACTTCCCCCACAAAGCCTCTAAAGTGAGGAAAATTTGTGGGAAAATTTTGGCTCCGTAGAAATTTTGGCTACCGTAAAATTTACTTCCGTAGGAAGGTCATCATTGAATACACTCTGGTCCTTGCAGCCCATACTAATCAGAAACTACAATCCACATAAATAATGAAAAAACGGCGCCCTTCGCCTGCACCCAATTAAACAGATATCTCTTTATCAAAGGAGGAAATCCGGGGATGGGTGTGGGACATATCCCTAAACCCCACTTTTTGGAAATGATTCTATTGACTCACTTTTCACACAGTAACTTTTGCCTCAAGGGCCCATTACTGGGCCCCCTCACAGTCCACTTTTTAACACAAATCTCTGCTACTGTTAATTATTAACCCTTTGTGTGAAACATCTTGATTAGAATTGTCTCATTACTACGGAATTATTCTTTTTTAAACCACTACAACCCCCCCCCCCCTCTACCAACTGCTAATCCCTCATCAACTCTACCGGAAGAGTAATTTTTAGAGGAAAAGTTCTTTTTAAGATTAGTCTCTTTAAATTGGACCGAAAAGATTGGACAGTATTACGGTAAATTTTTGAAGACAAAAAACAGTCTTCGTATCCGTACAAAAATCTTGATCTGTGGTACTACATGTTACAGCAAAATCTAATATCCCAACTTATCTATTAACTTCGACAGAGAATGACTTTCCATTAAACAGACACTTTGAAGACAACAAATTTATAATGACAGTAACCCTAAACAGTCAGAAAGTTGAAATGCATTTCTATTTTTTTTTTTACTTTTGTACTACGACAGTGTCAGTCACTGAAGGTCAAAAACTGAAGGGCCGGCTGGGCCTATCTAGCAAATTTCATTTCCAGTCTTTTGAGTTATACGTTTCTGCCATTATCACAATGGAAGCCAAATGCCCAATAATTAAGTAATTAATGTATAGTGCCGACAACCCTAGAATACGACAAAAAAATGATAACACAAATAATCATCTTAATCGACAGGAGAGGGGGAAAATTTGTCCGTAGCAGAAATTTAAATGTTTGTAGGCTAATGAACTGGTTTAACAAAGTGCACATCATCCTCGTGACCGTATAACACTTTCCTCCTGAACTGTAATCGACATCGTGCTTCAGTCAACGTCAATTATTGATAGACGGTGTCCTAAACTCATAATAGATACAATCCATCATGACTTAAACACCATTTATCGTGTCCCTTAAACGTGACTTTTGCCTTGAACGTACAGTTTTCTCGATGTAACGCAGAGGTAAAGATAAACTACAGTCCAACATTTCATTATAATACGGGCTTGGCTTGGCTTGTGTACTAAATTTGGAGATTTCTATCTCTGACAGTAAAAACCTGAAAAACAAGGTCTTGATATCCAGATCTTGAGAGAGTGGCAAGTATAAAGACGTTGTATTTAAATCAAACTTTCAAGAAACATTTTGATTGCCCCCTTCCTCCCTGCCTTTGACAGTGTTGGTTTTTGTTCCTCACGACCGTCCTTTGGTTTTATATTTGATGGACAACGCCGAATAATCTGTGTCTTTTGAGGAAACAGACATGAACAGTTATTTTGCAAAGCTTTCGTACAAGGTGGCGCAAAGATTTGCCGGACGGGGACCAAGCTCACCAAAGGGGCAAAGAGCCTGTAACCAATTGATAACGCCCCCTTAAACATTTTCGCCCTCCCTTTGAAAGCTACCTCGCCCCCTTTAGTGCCTTGTCTGGCTATATGGGTATGCTAGTGACCAGCGACCCAAAGCCCCAGTAGAGGTTACAGATTGCCGGAAGGATTGCGAACTTTTTACGACGCGCAAAGGGCGCATAAAATTTTGGGTCTTAAAGAAAGAAACTTGAAAAATTTGGGTTTTTATTGAGGAAAATTTGAATTTTTATGGAAGAATTGACCTTCTCGTGAGCAAGATCATGTAAATCTTCGGACCACTGTCCGCCGTTGGTGATTACATGCTTTATTGTATACGCCAAAGCTCTCCGACGAAATTGGAAAATTTCTCCCACAAGGGGGCAGTCTTCACCTACGGGGGGGGGAATGCCCCCAGCTGGGTCCACCCCTGACACAAAGTACTACTGTTGCAAAAAACCTTCTTCTGAGTAAATATTTTATCGATTAGTCAAAATATGTGTGTGGAAGACCAGCGCTACGTTAAACGGCGAAGCATTATTTAGTGTTTCAGAGTCCTGCAATCTTAATTATCCTACACCATGGAATGAGAGTGCACGGTCGCACAAGGTGTGACCGCGCCATGCAGATATATTTGTCACTTTTTAGCCTTTTGTTTAAGATCTGCCATGCCTTCAAGCGTTCGTTTTCATCAGTCCGTTCTGGCCGTTGACCTTTTGAAAGGAAGGTATCTGTTTTCTTCAGCCCGTCAAAAACAGAGCTACCCATGCGGTATGATAGACTTTGACATTGAAGGGTTGAAAGCCGAGCGGTTAGTTTGGTTTAGTCGCGTTTTTCTTCGGGTTTGTAACCATTAGTTGTTCCAGATTTAAACTTTAGTTGGGGTCTAGCCAGCAGGAATTTTCATAGAAACTTTTCTTCTATTCTGAAGCAGAGTCACACATGACACACACTGGTGCATTAGTCTAAGAGCTGAGAGATTGATCTGTAAGAGTACTGTATATCTCTTCGGAGCAGAGGCGCCTCCAGAATTTTAAATTTGGGGAGGGGACAAGCAGAAATGAAATGGGCAAAAAGTTGCGAGATTGCACTGCTCCTGTAAACTGTTTACCTTTAGACAGGAGCAAAGTAATTGTGGCAAAAAGGCGGGGGGGCGCATGTATGCATTAACTGCCCCATACCCCCTTTGGCGGCTCCTCTGCTTTAGAGTCGTAACTCTCCTTGAAAAGTTTTTCAAGCGCAGCCTTGTCCAACAAACTTCATTGAGTCTTTTTTTCCAAAAGTCCCCTGACTCTCTGGCGAAGAGCCAGGTGCGAAAACCAAACAATACTCCCGAAGGAGTTCTGCTCCCCGAAGGAGTAACAACGTCCCCAAGGGACAAACTTTGACTTAACTGACACCACCCGACAGTGGTCCCGTTCTAGACTGGCTGAATAGAACAGGTCCCACTTGGGAGCTCCGCCGTCGTGATCACGGATACTTCATTGAGTCAAATATGTCTCCAAATTGAATTGCACACTTAACGTAAACCGTTTTATAGTCCCTTTACCTTTATATTTAGTATCCTGTTTGTGCTGTTCTCAAACTGTTACGTAATGACCATTGAGATATTGAATAGTATGGGCTCCTGTCATAAGTTGGTCGTTCTTTTCTTGACACATTCCACTTGGAACACAAGTTGGCGCACAGGACAGATATACTGCAAATTGACGCCTTGAATTTCCTTCATACTGACAAGTTCGAAGCATTTAAGCAAATTTTTACCATAAAATGTGCACTTTCCCAGTGGTATGGTCCTGCCGCATCCCCCGACACACACACTCACACAAAATTAGTAAAGTGCAGGCGCGTTACATTTGGTATGACTAGCGCTGAGATTCACCCCTGGCCTCAGGGATTAAATGTGAATACTGTGTTACTGAGTTAAGGCACTCGTAGAGTGCTGACCGGGACAGCTCCTCCCCTAGATAATTTCCACTTGTACAATTTTCCCCCAGCCAATTACCACCCAGAATATTCCACCTATTACAACTCTCTCCCAGGCAATTTTCCCCCGGATAATTTTCAATTGGAAAAGTTCCAAATTTTTGGAGGAGTGAGTTTTCTGATGGTAGATGGTTGGAAATTGTTCATGTGGGAATTGTCACATGAAAGCTGTAACCACTTACAATCTCGTACATATAGTCTGTTGTAATGTAACCTCACAGACCATATTTTTTAAAACTCCTGTGTTCCGACATGAATGCCATCATTATTTTGATTAATTGGAATCTGGACGTAAAAACAACATTACACTCTGCATGTAGGGCTTGAGTTAACCATATACGGTCAAAGTGTACGGTTTTGTCAGAATTTCAGAAGTCATATTTGGTGAGGTTTCAACGATTGCACTGCCGAACGACTTGAAAAAGTGTCGAATAGGAAAAGACGTTGCCTTTGTAGCAGGCTGTACGGCACATTGCTCGTTCAGTGGGAAGCTGAGGGGCTGAGCAAACAGAGTCCACTCTGCGGGGAAGTAAAGACGGTGACATTGGAAGCAATGAAGCTAAGCTGCCGGGCATCGATTCCCGGACTGGTCAAAGTAAGGGGTTTCCTTGGGGCTTTTCATCCAAGAACAATCTACTGTATTCCTCTCTGAACTGGCCTTTAAAAGAAACCAAATTTGACCTAAATTGTTGAGATGGTTAGCCACGGGCCCGACGTGAAGTTGTAATTTACACACTATAGGCTTCTTCCACGTTTGTGGTCACTTAGCATTGTAAAACATTGCCCTTGAAGGCCTAATCAACCTTTCGTAAGAAGAATTCTGATGTCTTCAGGACTGAATTTCAGAGTCGTAGCAAGCCTTCTCTCATTTCTGTCCCTCTCCCACCACTCCTTAAACAAATCTTGTACGAGGGAGACCGTTAATTTGACAATAATTCAAGAGTCAGCCCAACCTTTTAGACTCTTTTATTTTCTTCCTTCCGTCAAATTATTACTGACTTTGAAAGATATCGAAATATAGCTTACAACTTCCTTTCAGCCAAATGAAACTTTGTAAAAACAAACGAACATTGGTAATTTGTAAGCATTTACCGACTTGCACGTGACTATGCAAACACGTGGCCGTAATAGAGAGAGATTGTCAGGAGGCAATCATTCTTTTCGTTAATGGTAATCGTTCGCTGATTGTGACGTGTAGAGACTCGTTATACCAAGCTCCAGGGGCATAAAATCATTTATATTTATATTCGGTCCTGCCCGATATATTACTTCAATTATGCACAAGTGCCATTAAATGCATTCTTCTGTCCGAGTAAACCCTATTGCCACTTACGAAAAAGTTTCCGATAATGAAAAAGATATGTAACAAAAGTAAATAGTAATGTTATAAAATGAGAATTAAATACATTTATTCAAAACGTCACTAGAAAATGAGCAAAGTGGGACAGTAGTCGAATAAAAATGCTCTTTGAAAGATTGCTTAGAGCAAAAATAATTTAGGTTCATTAACCTCAACCGTCACGACCGTTTTTAGTGACAATTGCTGGAGTGTATTTTCCAAAATATTTTATTTGTTATTTTTGTTAATGACGTATTTTTTACTTTTTATAGATTTCCTTAAAATTGATACAGAGCGTACGTGTCAATTTTCGTACCGTATAGTGTAGCATGCACGCGTTGCATGCAGACACGCGTAGCGGACACGTTTTTCTGAAGGTTGACCATGCAGACATGCACGTAGTGCGTTGTTGGTGAGACTGTGACTCCAATCCGATAGCTTCTGACGTCATGAAGGCTTTTAAAGTTTTGCAAAAACTTTCGAAATACTAAAATCGTGAGATAACTTTCAGCAGATTTAACAATAGACCATAGAAATTAAAGTAAGGGAGAACGCAGGAACAGTGCATCACCGGGTGTTGAACCAGCCAAGCCACGAAAGTTGTTAGGGCGCTTCTGCTCTATGTGAGGACGCTTCCGCTGTATGGCAAAAAACTAGTTAACTGGCTTGCCTCCGTACATATCTACTGCCATGTGCATTCAACTTCGGAAGTCAAAATGTCATTTTATCCTTTCTTCGAAAGATCAGGAGTAATTTCCACAACAGGGATAAGTCATGGTGACTTTAAGTGTTTTGTTTTGTAATCCTAACTTGAAAACTTGTAGTTAACTTGTAGTTTCTTCGCCAACAACTAGGGCAAAAGCGCCGTTGCTTTGTTGTCGTACAGAGAGCCAAATCAAGGACTTCAGTCCAGATCACCAGACATCATTCTACCCTACTTTAAAGAGGGATTTGCATCACCCCAAGTACGACTTTTACTTGGTGGTAGGCCCCGCCTTTAATTGTCTTTACTGCTTCTCCTTGTGCAGACACAAACATAGTTGACTGCGCAAGGCCACATCCTGGTGAGCATAAAAGATCCCATGTGTAATCAAAACATTCTCTGTGCGTGCTGTGTAATATAAACTGCTCTGCATCTTTTAAATTTTGTAACTCTGTCGTCAATCAAAGAATAGTCACCAATTCAGACTTTTGCTTACCCCCAACTAAAAGTTCATACTTGGGGTGATGCAAATCTGTCTTTAAGTTCCAAGCAGTAGGCAAACTAAGCAAGTGTCCAGTGTTTATTGTTCGAAATTATTTCACATGCAGACTGATTTTATGATGGAGAATGTAAAACTCAACCCAAATAGTTTAAGAGGTTTTTCGAATTTCAGCCTAAGCCAGGTTGTTTACTCTACTATACCCCTATGACCTGACATGCGCAGTTATAACTCTGAACTGGCTTATTAACAAAACCATGACATGAATGTGCTCTGAAAGTAACATTCCCCCCTGAAGTCAACATTTCTTTTTGCTCAAGCGGCTGTCTCCCTCCAGCAATCCATTTAATACTCCAGTCGTTAAAGGCTCTACAACAACCCCCCACCCCACCCCCCTCCGACAGTGAAAATGATCCCTGCTAAGTTAACTTCTAGCCATTCATCCAATTTAAACAAAAACACTTGTCTAGTACAGCTCACAGACAAATTTAAAGTTACAGTAGCTTGCAGTTTAAATTGCCCAAAGCCACATCCACACAACCATACTGCGTGTGAGCTTTGGAACACAGCTGACTGCACAAGTCATCACTGAACAACCAGAGCTAAGCTACTGTTTGAATTTATATCAATCAAAGTGCAGTCACCAATTGTATTTAGAGTTATGATCATATTCCTAAATATGTTTGAAGTGATGCTGAAGCCCCTTTAATAGTTATTTCTTGCCCGGAGGAAGTCTCATTTTGTAATCTGTGTTTGGTTTCTGTTCAGTGCTAAACGACGAGTGTACTGACAAGTCTCATTATCAGCGAGGACGGTATACCTCCAATGAGAGTTGACAAATACCGCCAGTTTTGATATTTCTTCATGCGATTACCTGACTAAATGATTCTGGCATGTAATGCAATGTCTGCGCATAGGTTTTAGCTAATTAATTTGTTCTCCTTAGTGAAGGGCGTTCTTCCCTTTATGTGCGTAATTTCATACGTAGGGCACTTACATCAGGGGCGGAGAAACAGGGGGTTACAACCCCCCACTTTCAAAGAAATCCACTTTGTGTTTATCTGGCACACAGTAAATTTTTTGAAAAATCGTCAACCCCCCCCCCTCCCCACTGTTGAGAAGAACTCTCCGCGCCTGACCTACATAGTTGTGTGCAATTCACTGTGTCTGAAAGCTGTTCACAGAAACCTTATTGGACATTTTTTTAAGTCACTGTTTTGTTGCTCCCTTTTTCATTAATATATATGTTTACTTTGAATGTTCTCAACGACTCAAAACAAGTGCCGTGTGTGATAGGGCGATATAAGTACAAGAAAAACAAATTTGTAACACGAAGGTGAAAGCCATCTCAATTCAGATCAACATTTGAACTCTCCAACCGTGATCATTATCCTTTCGCATAAATTAACTCTCTGGAGTAGCAGAGATCATATAAAGCTAAGTTCATTGAACAGAATTTTCAAATTAAGATTGCCTGTGTCTCTTTTCAATTTATCTAAAATTCATCGATATGGCATTGGTCTTAGGCTTTGTGAGTTGCAATAGCCTTAAAAGAATTCCCTTTAGCTGTTTGTAAATTTCAACGACACAGCTTCACTTTGAATAACTTCTAGAGTAAATTGTGAGCGACTCTGGCTTTCATTTAGGAGAAAGAATTGTACATGAGAGTAAATATAATCATTCATTATTGTAATATTAAAAGTGTCATGGAGATGTCGCCAGCTTTTTAAATCTGATTACTTTACGCTTCACGAATTTTTAATAGAAAGACATTCTCCGTTATACACGAACCCTTTACCACAATAGTAAATTCTAACCGCAAGTGGTACTGCGAAAAAAGGTTTGTCTCAATTAGTTCTTTTTTTTTTATAAAACTTCAGAATAAGTCTCTAAGAGTAAAACCAATCTTTCAATTACTAAGGATATCATCTCCCATGGGAGGCAGAATGCTAATCGAAGAACGTTTTACCAGCTTACTCAATCCGCTTTTTGACGGAAATAAAATCAAATATATTAAACGTTGCAATGCAAAGAGTGCTAGCACGAATATTTACAACTTAACAACGCTTAACAGCTCACTCTGTGGTCTGGTCTACAACCATTATATTGATAATCTTTGCTTTTTTACTTTTCTCAGTCTTAACTCGTTGGTATTATAAAACAAAGTGACTCCAGACTCAAGTAAACTAGTCACAAGACTGCGCAGCTGGCCCATCATGAGTTGTCGTATATTGCATCTGTGCAGTGTGTAGTGGGAGTTTTCCATGGGCGGCGATCCCCGGGGACAGGGGACACATGTTCCCCCATTATATGAGAAATCACCTCTTGACTTTGGTTTTTCACACAATAAATTATTTGAAAATGGGGTCATGTCCCCCAATACTGAGAACAAATCGCCGCCCTTGGAGTATTCTAAAGGCTATGACTAACATCAAACAGGGTGTCAAAGTGTTAAAAAATAAACAGTAATCGTTCTCTCTACGTTGCACTTCATGCTAGATACATACATTTTATTTCCCACATAAGTTTAGAAGTTTTATATTTATAGAACTATTTCTGTCATTTCCTCGGTTTGCTCCAAAGAAAGTTTACTGTTTTTAAAATGTTGCTCATTCCTAACCTGAATAAGTTGTAAAAGAAATCATTTTTAAGGCTTCATTATCCTTGTAAATTTTCGTAAAATGTTATGTTTCGTTGTTATTAATAATATGATTAGAAAATGTAATTAGCCTATTTTAAACTAGTTTACCGAATCCGGTCAAACAAAACCTGCTCGTCAAATTAAGTAATTAACCCAAAATGCGTAAAAGTGGGTTAAGTGAATTGAGCATATCTACAAAGACAGTTGTGACAATTAAATAAGATTTATGCAGGGTGTTGCCATAGGCTACGACAACTTCCTTATTAATCTGTTTATGCGTCAGCAATTAGTCTTGCAGAAAACCACTAAGTTGTAAATAAAATACTCTGCTCTCTGCCTCGTTTAATTGCCTATATATAAATACTGTGTATCGTACACCTCACGATTAATAACTTGAGTATCTTTTGTTACAAGGAACCTCCACAGCAGGGCGCTGTATCCGAGTCCACCTAACCCGATTCCGACCCAAGAGTCCGACTCCAGGGGCCACCATTCTGGGCCAGTTCCGAGTCCGGTCATTTGACAATGTAGCATCTCGTACAAATGTTTTTTGCACTATTTTTCAATTACACCCGATCAAATTCAGGTATTTTTAGGAGTCAGTTTCATACCATGGCTCACCCTGTAATTCCTTTCATGTGTTGCAATGGAACTGTGCATTAGACGAAAAACGGACTCGAGTCAGGAATCGAGTCCGAGTCCGGACTCGGACATTACAGCCCTGCTCCACAGTGCATGTGCTGATTGTCAACCCCATCCTTTAAACAACAGCTTGAGCCACACACTTCACTGGCTCGACTGCGATCCGACGCAACTCAGCTCCGCGATCCGTCAATCCTTTGTTGGAGGACATCGTTACCAGCTAGTGTCGTGTAGACATCAGGTCGCAGTCAGATCGCAGGTTTGTCGAGCACTTAGCAAACCTGACTGTGACCAGATCACATTGCATACCTTGCCCATATGGGGGCCACCATTTTGACTTTTCATAACTGTCACCTGATTTCACGCACTTCTTTATTAACTACCCAAAAGAGTCAGGTCGCGGCAGGGTTGGTGACAGTGGGGTCGAATTGCGTCGTGAGCTGATTCGGGAGTCGTGGCAGAATTTTCACAGGGGAAAAGGAACGGCAGCACACGAAAGATACAAATCAGCACAGTAGTAACAAAGGCAAACTTATGAAGCGTTCGGAGGAGGGAGGTTCGTTCTTTGTCATGTCATTCTATCTTGTAATACAAAAGCAAGGCTAAAAGTGACGTCAGAAATACTCGAGACCGTTACTGAGTTATTAGAAAGTCTGCAAGTCATTAATTTGCAATGATTGCCATATTTCACATACAACATGTCCTTTGAAATAATTTTAGTGATTACAATCTGAAAAAAAAAACCATATGAAAAATGAAAAATCACAGATGATGTCTACTTTAACATGTGGTTCTAATGTTTTAGATGAGATGTAACTATTGCGTTATTGTCAATTGAAAATTGAATTACACAAAAGATTTCTAATGAGGCTTATAATATCTAGCTTCCTTGCACTTGCGGGCGTAATGAAATATTGTCATTGATCGGCCTTGGGTAATATTTGATGGCTACCGCTTTTCATGAGCGTAATTGAGAAAAGTTAGTCACGTGTATTTTTTTTATTAAAAAAAAAAGGCAGTCACGTGTATTTTTTTATTTTCGTATGTTCCCTTCACATTTTCTGTGGCCATGAATGATTTTTCATGACAAAATCGCGGTGCCATAATTTTGCCCTAGAAGTAGAGAGTATATGACCGGGATTTTATACCCTCTACCAACAATAAGTATATCTTCATTTCTTAGCTTTCATCAGTATTTAGGAACCTGTAATCCTGATGCTATAATTTCCTTCCTATATTTGCCGTCATTGTCATTGGGCCTGTAGTCTGGCAAGCTATCGGCGGGGGAGGATTGTGAAGGTCGAAATAAGTTAAGGTCATAGTAATTTATCATTCTCAAAAATGTTTAGGATGAAATATTTTTAGAGGGCGACCTCCCTATCCCCACTCTGAAACCAGTCTAGTCAAAAGGTGAAAGTACAGGAATCTTGCCAAATAGGGCGTATTCATAAATTTGGATTAAAATGGAGTAGATTTGGTTACAAATGACAAGATTCGGGTTTGTGCCTCAATTTCGGACATTTTCAGATGTTGGCTTATACTGGGGCACTGGGCCCACTCTATACAAACGACACACATACGCACATACGCACACACACACAAACTCACACTCAAGTTTCATGTTTCTGTCTTCTTTTGATAGGTTAGACCACCACTGTAAGAACGTTTGCACTTACTATAAATATATTTAGATCAGGGGGCGTAGCTAGGATGAAATTTTTAGGGGGCATAGGTACCAAATGGGGGGTCAGGGCATTGATCGTGGTCCTTGATTCTGACAAATTTTATTAGGACTCACACAATTTCTGGGGGGCCTAGCAATTATCTGGGGGAAGGCCCTCCAACCCCCCCCCCCCCCTTAGCTACGCCCTGATTTAGATGCAACTTACACGACAATTGTAATTTCTGGCTATCTCAGACGGAGGAGGGAGTTTCCTGTCAAAATGTTCTTGCTAAGATACGCGTCAAGTAGTGGCGCTATAAGCTTCGATAGTGTTACCAACGTCAACCCCACGTGCCAGTAATGTCCTTACAACCGTTTGTGATGCAGGGCACACTGAGCCAAAAGTGCACAAGTAGGCCAGCCAACTCTAAATTCGCACAAGATTATCCAGCAAATTCACAGCAGAAATGAGTAACCAACGTTAGTTTGCTTAAACCTTTCTGATTTTATAAAAGATTTCTTTAAGCGTGAGACAATTTTTTTTAGAAAAAAAATCAAAATCGTGCAATTCACTGCGAATTTGAAAGAAAACTTCACAAAACATTGATGTTCTATGTAAAGGTCATAAAGCACTGGTATTGGCTATGTTTAAACTTTTCGGTATTATCTACTTTTGACTTCTTCATTCATTGCTTATGAAAAAATTCATTAACAAACGAGATTATTCTGTCAAATTAACCTGACTTTGGCAGTAAAAATGTCAGTCTGCAACACTGCTTTACGGCCAGTGACTTTCAGGGCTCTGAATTACAGCTCCTTAGTCTCCCTTTCATCAGTTTGCGGTAGAATTTTTAATTCGAAAACCTGTTTTCTTGAATGTATAACCCTCTATTTAAAAATTCGTCGATCCATGAAAGAATTACTAAATGTGAATACCGTGTAAAGCAAAGTGAGTTACAGCGTTCTGTTCTCTTGTGACAATTATTCGTATTGTTTGACTCTGGCTGACACTGTCTGCCGGATCCTTTAGTTTGTCACCCGGTGCAAGAAAACCCGTCCTGGGAGGGGTCTAGAGGGAGGGGATAACACCCTCCATTTTGAGTAACTTTTGCTGATAGAAAGTGATGAAAATGCAGAATGGTGTATGCTATTTAACAGTTTTGAAAGTGATTTTTTTTTTAAAAAAAAATCTCATTTTAATGTGTCTTATTTTTGTGCTGGTAAGAAAGGGGAGGGGCTGGTGTATTCTGGGCTGGGTCTACCCCTACTTTCTTAGAAAACTACTGGTACGTTAATGCAGGATGTCATACATGTAAAATGGTGCTTTTTTATGGAAAGTTGTAAGGAAGTTGAACTAATCATTTAAGGCTTTTCATTATTTAGTGAAAGTTTCAGCACTGACAGGTCCGGGGAAGGGGTAAATATAGGGGAGCACTTCCTAGTGAGACTTTTTATTTTATGGAAAAGCCTAGGCCTAGGTTTTATAAAATTGTGACTGACCAGGGTGTATTCCATATAAAAACCTATATCAAAGTCAAACGTACGCAAGTGTTTCAGTTTTCTCATGCTATTAATAGATCCAGGAGCAATGTTTGATCTGTCATTGTGTCCCCCTCCCCTTTGAAATTTTTTGAAAAATTGGGTGTCCTTGCATGCAATCTTGTGCCAGATATAGTACATTTGAAGTAAAATTTGTGTTGAAAAGTGGACGTATCTTTAGGGAAGTAAAAAAACGGCATCAGTGAGGGGGTGGGGGCATGGCCCAATGCCCCCTTAAATACGCCACTGCTCCTACACCTCAGTATGACTGGGGACTGCAGCTCTGGTATCCCAACGTTTCTATGGGGATTTTCCGACAACTCTAGGTTTAGTATTAGGATTAGGGTTAGCCGGGTAGTCGGAATACAGAGATGGAACCGCCGTATACGGTATAGGCTTAACCTTCATAGCAGGTGTCGAATATGTACTCCTCTTTGGCGTGCATACTATCTAACTCTAAGGCTAAGCCTAACTCACTCACCCATACATTTCGTCCAATCAGAATGCGTACCTGAGAACAATGGTTGGCCAATCTCTCCCACTATAGGGTCTCTAGTGGAAAAGCGTGTGAGAAGGGATGTCTAGTCGCATTTGCGTGCCTTGGATAGTTGCCACCAGGGGCGAATCTTTCATTTCTTTGTCGTCACGTGCAAGGGTAATGTCTGGGATAGGGGGATCTTGTTTTGTACATGTGGGATGCAGTGCACGCAAAATGGTGCGATCTTTCACAGAGCTTTGAACTATTATGTTTGAAGACACTTATTGTTAGTGAAAGCTGTTATTTTGGGGGTTGGGTCGAAGGGAAGGGAATGACATTTCCTTCTTCTTGAGAAATTTTAGTGTTCAGATGCAATGGTGTTATCTTTAGTAAAGCTTTAAACTGATGGTATGTTTAATAATTTTCTTTACTAAATGGACATTTTGGGGGGACTTCCTCGACGGGAAGGGGTTATCGTCCTAGGATAGGGGTTGAAATCCCTAGTTCCCATTGAGAAATGTTTTCTTATGTAAGATTGCTTAGGTACAAAGATGCTATCGTTGTTAATACTTTGAACTGACTATAAACTTAGAAATTCTCACGACTTAGTGATTTTTGGCTCTGGCAAGGCACTCCTCCAAGGGTGGTATCCGGAGCGGACCTTTCGTTTCCTTACCACGCCATTGTCTGGTGGGTGTAAATTTGGAAGCAGAAATAACTGCCTATTTATAGGTTCAGTTGATACCTGAAGAACGTGTAAAAACCAGGAAAGTTTTGCTTTGGAAACCTTTGGTAAACTTGTTTTGTACATGTGGGATGCAGTGCACGCAAAATGGTGCGATCTTTCACAGAGCTTTGAACTATTATGTTTGAAGACACTTATTGTTAGTGAAAGCTGTTATTTTGGGGGTTGGGTCGAAGGGAAGGGAATGACATTTCCTTCTTCTTGAGAAATTTTAGTGTTCAGATGCAATGGTGTTATCTTTAGTAAAGCTTTAAACTGATGGTATGTTTAATAATTTTCTTTACTAAATGGACATTTTGGGGGGACTTCCTCGACGGGAAGGGGTTATCGTCCTAGGATAGGGGTTGAAATCCCTAGTTCCCATTGAGAAATGTTTTCTTATGTAAGATTGCTTAGGTACAAAGATGCTATCGTTGTTAATACTTTGAACTGACTATAAACTTAGAAATTCTCACGACTTAGTGATTTTTGGCTCTGGCAAGGCACTCCTCCAAGGGTGGTATCCGGAGCGGACCTTTCGTTTCCTTACCACGCCATTGTCTGGTGGGTGTAAATTTGGAAGCAGAAATAACTGCCTATTTATAGGTTCAGTTGATACCTGAAGAACGTGTAAAAACCAGGAAAGTTTTGCTTTGGAAACCTTTGGTAAACTTTTACAAAAGATGTATAAATTTTTAAAACTTTAAAAGTTTCTAAAAAGTTCTTGGAATATTTTTACACATAATACGGTATTTTTAAGGGAAGTGCGCACTGTGACGCCAGAAGTATTCGGACTTATTTCAATGCTGCTTGCAAGATATCCCTCTCATCCTTTTGGGACCTGTCTCCTATCAGATAAAACGTGCCTACAGTGCCTACGTGCAAAACTATCAGCTTCCAGAGTTGTAACGAACTACTTCCAGAGTTGTAACGAAAATCTATCAAAAGCAAAAATAAGAAAAAATTGATGTTCAACAGCTCTAAATGCGAACGATTACTGAAACGACAAGTGTTGAATTTAAACGCAGAGCTAATGAACGAAAATCGCCTTTGTGCTATTACTTTATGTACTATTTCATTTTATATAACACCTTATTTATTTCTCTACATTTGATTGGAGGATTGGTGGTCACATGCCATGGGCGATTCGGCACTATCATCACGGTCGTGTGTTATCCATCGTGCAATAGTCTAGTATAACACACGGCTGTGACGTCACAATCACTGCGCGTACGCACAAACTATGCCGCAACTCAATAAATCAACGCAGCTTTGGATCGCACATTGCACATCGTACGAAATAGACGCGTAGATAGCAAACGACAAACCATGGAGTTACCGCACGGACAAACGCGAACCATTGTGACCGCCAAAACACAACTTTAACCAACGACTAGATAAAGGTAACGTCAAATAGTTATAAGGTGTTATATAAAACAAATAATGAATGTTTTTCATTCGTGCGATAGTATGAATAATTTCATTCGTTGAAAGATTTAACGTTCTATTCAACTCGGCTTCGCCTCGTTGAATAGGACGTTCAATCTTTCAACTCATGAAATAATTCATACTATCGCACTTATAAACATTCATTATTTGTATACTACCTCAAATTTTATTTATTACATACTGTCGTAAATGATTATTGACGCATTTTATTTATTATATTGTAAACATTATCTCCCTTACCTTATGTACTAGTTTTATCATCGCTAAACCTGCTTTTGGTTAGTGTTTATATATGTGTTTAGCACAAAGAGCTGATTCAAGGACAGGCTCAAAGGGATATTGAAAATGACGGAAGGAAAATATATCAATACTTTTATGCCTCAGGCGTCCATACAGGGAAGACTCCCACGTTATACAATAATTGAACGATTATCATAAGAAAGGAAACAATGGCTCAGGGCACTTTTGTGCATTAGCCTATGTCCTCCCGCTGCAAAAAATCGCATTTTGAGTAAAGCGGTTGATTAGTATCCACCCCCTCATTTAGAGGCTTACGTAGCACAAAATTAAATGGATGCTGGTATAAGAGGCAGTGAAGTTCCTAGCCTACAGTGGAACCCGAGCGGATCTTGCCTTTGTCAGCCCGTGTGGGATGTCGTCCTGAGAGAGGGTTCTTAATTTTGTTTAAGTTAAAAGGTGGATCAAATTCAAAATGTTGTTATCTTCAGCGTATAGGTTTATTATTTACAATTCTCTTTGTTTTAGTTAAAGTTTCCTAAGTTTTCCTATTATTTATTCATTGGTTTGAGTACGCAATTTTGATTGGTATAACCACCAGACTTGTAGAATGAATGTACGTACTCATACTCACGGTTTGCCCTTACTCGTACTCATGAAAATCACTGTACTCATACTCACAGATTTGAAAGTTATGCATTGGGGCTATGTAAACTTTTTTTACTCGTACTCATGAAAAAGGACATGTTGTCGTTTTCTCACTCACAACCACAGACACTGCCCTTGTACTCTTGAGTTTGCACTCAAACTACAAGTCTGAATTAACCACCACGATGATTTGTGAAACTAGAAATTGAATTTGCACGGCAAATCCTACGTAGCCTCACGATGCGTTCGAAATAAAATCTCCCCCCCCCCCATTTCGAAAAGGGGGGGGCTGAAAGCCCCCTCCGAGATTAACATTATGCTAATTTTCGCGTACTATTTGTTATTGTTGATGTGGCGAAAAAGGGGGGGCTGAGGCCCGGAAAGCCCCCCCCCCCCGATCCGCGCCTGAAAGCGACTGAGTTCTGGCTATCCGATTGTTATAGGCTAAAATGAAAACTCAGCTAGTGGTCCTCATGCGGTCGGCCCAGTGTTTCCACACTCTAAATTCACTTTTCCTGAAATGGAAACTAAGATTTCCTGAAATCAGCATGGTATTTCCTGAAATTTTCAATAACGCTTGCTTTATCATGCTAACTTTAATTGCTGATCCAGGATTTAACCCTGCCAAGCCATACGTCATTTCCATACGTTACATGCCATTTCCCGAAATTTCCCGAAATTATCCCACTTCCCGAAAATTTCCCGGAGAACACCCAGATTTCCCGAATTTCGGGTAATTTCGGGAAGAGTGGAAACACTGGTTCGGCCTAAAACTGACTCTTCAGAACACCTTGCCCATGCTAACTCAGTAAATCGACCAAAGGTCATGCGAGATCTGTGTTACGGAAAAACATGCACTGCATACCAGTTACAATGATTTATCAACTAGGACCCTGCATTCTTCCAAAATCGTCTTTACAAAGAAAAATGCTGTCACGGCACATGTATACTACTTTATGATTCTAATAGATAGCCACACCGGGAAAAAAATGTGGAATTCGGGAAGCTCATTCCCGGGAAATTTGGCGTGAATGCCGTCACTCGCGGGAAATTTCCACTGACCGAAAAAAAAAAAAAGAAATTATCATTAAAAAATGACCAAGTCATAGTGCCAGAAGCCATACCAGCAACAAGGTATGGTCTAAGAGCAATGACTTTGTTTCAAAACATATAAAAAAAGGAAAATGTGAAAGGAAAGTGTCGGATATTATCGCCCTTAGACGATAATGTGTTTCATAACTGGTAGCACTAATACAGCAGTATGTAGAATCGGTATCTTGGAGCGACACGACACCGATTTGCAACTGTCTGTGGTAGTCAATAGTGTGGGAAGCGCAGTGAAAAAAATTGATCGGGGTAGATATCCACCATTTGTTTAAATTGTAAAAATTCTTCCACAACCTATAGGGCACAGAAAATAACAATTTCCTAAGAGAGAACACTTCAAGCTTAATAACCATGCTATATGTGTAGTTATACGCGATACTGACAGCGAGTAATCATGAACTGCAAATTTGTGAAAGAACAGTTTCAACGTCCGCTCGAAAGATTCACTCAATATTAAAATGCATGCTGTGTGCTGAGAACACGCATTGGACTTGTAATTAAACACGTGTCAAACGTTTGGCTTCCGCATTCATTTGTAGTGGGAAACCATTTATTTCTGACTTCGTCACAAAAATGATAATTTGTAGTGCATGCATGTAAATAATGAAAAAGACAGCACCATTTTATATGTAAGTCCCCTCCTGAAAGCAATTTTTTTCAAACGGGGAGAGGACAGTGGCGTAGCTAGAGGGGGGCAGGGGGGCGGTCACCCCCTCAAAGCCTCCGAAGGCCTGTGTCAGAAATAAATTAAAAACAATTCATTTGAAACCCTTACAACACTTGTTATGTTTTTAAGCAGAATTACACATCGAAATGTGAACATGAAAATCAAAAGTCTGTCTCAAATTGTCCGAAAAGCAAAAAAAAAAGAAAAAAGGTCCCCAGATAATAGTCTGTCGGAAATGTTTTGCTTTTGCCCCCCCACAAAAAATATCTAGCTGCCTCACTGGGAGAGGAGACACCCTCCCCGTGTCCCCCTTCCCTTATATCCCTACCCCTCAGGACGGTGATCACTAACTGTTCTTGCGGGAAATCTGATTTGCATTCCAGGGAAATCTGCATTTATTCTGGCCCTGTAGATAGCCATCATTAGTTTGCTCGTATAGTACCAAGGAATTTATTTTGCCAAAACTGTGTCCTAAGTACATTGCAAGAAACGTAAGTTGTAACTTAGACCTATTTGAAGCATCATAGTACCAGCCAGAGCGACTCTGGTACAGCACAGGCTTGTTCAGTTGCCCTTGGTACTCTATAGTGCAACGTACACTATTCAATGTGTCAACTTACTACAGGTGGCGATCGACTTCGTACAAGCCTATGCTGTAGTAGATTGATGGTCCAGGGAGCTGTTATCCAAATAACAGCTCCCTGGATGGTCCAACCTATGAATGCCTACAGTTAACCTGATGTGATGAATTTAGGTGAAATATGAAACTTGTGCGTGGCATCCATGTCCTGATTTGTTTTATCAACTATTCCCCTCATCTAGACTATGTTCTGTCACGTACTCTGAAAGCCACTGTTAAAGTTTAGACCCTAAATACTCAAGTATCTGCCGTCTTCCATTGTTGTCACCTCGATCGTAGAGTCTCTCATCTTACAATAAACTAGTTCCGCAGAACTGCAGTCATGTACGTCCGTTGACATCCGTCTAATCAACTTTACATATCAGTGGTGCACTACACTGTACTTGTTATGCCAGTAGACCCATGGAAGCACTGGGTGAACGAGCTGAACACCTAAAGTAGATAAGTGGTACTTCCCGTGCGTTCTGGAGACCGTAACAGAAAATGACAGCCATGATGCTCACCTTTAATCGTTTTACTCGGCGCATGTATCATCCAGAAGTGAGTGCTAGATTTTAAGCGTTAATCGTAATTGTCTTCATAAAATGCATAACAAGAATTCATCTGGTCGAAAATATCGCTAAGTTTTATTGCACAAAGTCACAATCTATGCTTTGATTCAGGGGCGTAGATTTCTTTTTGACGGGTGGGGTCCAGGGGCCCGCCTTAGGGCCCCTGATGGGGTCCAGGGGCAAAGCCCCGGTGGGGGTCCAGGGGGCGAAGCCCCCGGAAGCTCCTGGGTTTTAATGTCTCAGAAGTGCTAGGAAGACTGTTTTAAGGGGTTATTTTCAGTGGTAATGTTCTTTGGTAGGCTATTTGTATATTCATTCATTTAGGAAATAGCCTATTATTTTGAGCACAAAACTCGTTGATAAGCTGCACTGGATTGAAATTGTACAAGAGCAACAATGTCCTGTTAAGCTTAAAAGGCAGGGACCAACATATAAGGTCATACCGGACAACTGGATTTTGAATTCGGAGATCGCAAGACCTGCAAGTTGGCCTGAGATCAGTGGCGTCGCCAGATTTTTTGTGATTGGGGGCCCATAGATGTCGTAATAATACCTCAGTTCCCCCAAGTCTGCTAAAATTACACCTTTATTTTTCATGCGTTCCTGCATTTACATGCAGCAGTTTTGATCTTTCGTTTGTCACTACATAAAGGTGTCGTCCTGGGGAAGGGGTTTCCCCTCCCCTTTAAGATTTTTTTTTTATTAATTTAAGGTCTTTTAGATGCAAAATGGTGCTATCTTTGGGATGTTTTTGGAACTGATCATATACTGATATATATATATGGCCGGAAAATGTCCATAATTTAGTGAATGTTAATTTTTGGTAAGGTAAAAGAGGAGAATATGTTGTCTATTACTGAGACAGATACGTTGTCAACAAATCTCCTGAAGCCCCCTCCCTTCTGACTATTTTACTGCCTTCTATTTCTGGAAAGTTCTTACACAAAAATATGTGCGTGGAGTCCACAGAAACATGATTCTTGAGTTATTACGAAATATGTCCTTTCCTTCATTGTGCATTGTGAAAGGGCATCTAAGGCTAGCAGATACCTGAATAGGACCTCCTGAAAGCTCTGTTAATTTGAGGGAGGGGGGCAATTAAATAATGCGTATACTACCTGACATCCAAATGATAACACAGAGTACGACGCCGAACACTTTACAACTATCGTATTTTTACTACTTTTGAACTAAAATCCGGACGAACAGCTGCCAGGAAAGTAAAATGTCGGAAAACAGTTGCAGCCGTCGTGTACTAATCCGCTTTATGGAGATTGTGTGCTAAAAGGAGTTATTTTTCCCCGAAGTGTATGCATTTGTATCTTCGTGCGTGACAAATCACGGAAAATCTGTAGGACTATTCCAGGGACTAGCCTGTGAGGCTACGTAAATAGAGAAATTTTCGGGCCTTCGCCTAAATAGGCTCAGGTACATCTCTAGCTACTTTGGGGCAAACTTATTTTTATGTTTTTCCCAGGCAAGCTACCCCTCTTATTTTTTTACGTCTAATGAGAGTGTGTGATATGGTACCTCGCATCCCTCCACACGGATTAGGGGTAGGTTGCACCTGCTAAAAATTACTATTTAGAGACACAAAACGGATCATGTCTAGTGTATGTGTCATGAGGTTGTGGCCCCGGATCTCGAGCCTGGAATTAAGTTTGAGATCGAGTAAGTTCAACTAGCCGAGACTGAGATAAGGCCCAACGGCCGGCTTCAAGACCAAAACTGGTCTAGACTTCTGTACTACTGTTTCAACAATGACTTCCCTATGAAAATAGTTAGTTTTGAACATTGTAGTCCTATTTTGTGAATACCCAAACGCGATTCAATCAGGAAGACCACATGTAATTTTACAACCTGTACTATAGACTAGTCCCTTCTGTCCCTACTCCCAGGTTATGGGTATGACCCTTTCGGAAACTTATGAAACGGTCCCTATAGCCAGCTACTGATTTGCCCGGTTGGGGGGGGGGGGGTCTTGTTTGTCTACTTCCTGAGGGTCTTACTTAAAACCGGTGATAGTAAAGGATACAATTTCTTGTAAACAAGTTACCTCAAGATAGGAATGATGGATACGTTTCACACTTGGCATATATATTTGACGTATTGAGGGAAAGAACCCTGTTTAGGGAAGATCAGAGGCCCATTGAGGTCACCAGATGGTCAAAAACCAAAAGCTTTATAAATAAACACGATATTTCCAGAAAGGAATGATGGACACTTTTTATACTTGGTTTATAGTTTTGTCATATTAGTACGAGAAGAAACCTTATCGTTTCTCATTGCGATCAAAGGTCATCTGAGGTCACCAGAGTTGAAACTTCAGAAACCTTGTAAACCGCTCGAAAATACATGATAGCAATGACGGATAGTTTTCATACTGGGTATATAGATTTGTCATTTCAGGAGAGAGGCGGCTATTGGTTTTGTTGGAGGCCCAAAGTCATCTGAGATCCCCAGACGTGAAACTACGAAAACTTTGTTAACTGCCCGTAAAGATATGTCAAGAATAGACAGTAGAGCCGTATCTCCAAATTGTGTCGTTTCGTGGCCAACGAAAAAAGGAGGGCTGGATGTTTGTACCATTCCAAGGATAAAAGAGAATAACATATACCTTTTCACAAGCATATCTATCTTAAATTCATAATAACTAATTCCATCTTTAATTACCTAGTAATGATGGACTTGTGAAGGATGCTTTGACAATATAATAATTGAAACAGTACACCTTTAACGTGTATGTTGATGGTGACGTGGAAAGTGCTCGGTTTTGCATTCTCACGACCTAGGTACGAATCACGTGTAAGCACTTAATTTTTCATTTTTGTTATTCAGTTTTTGTCAGCAGTTACTAAGGATATCGATATTCGATATTGAGAGAAAGAAACCTGTTGTTTTGGTGGAAGTCGATATCCCATGATAGGTATGATGGACCGTAATTTTTCACACTTAATATATAAATTTATCCTATTGAGAGCAGGGAGCACACCAGCTCCCTGTTGAGAGTAAGAACACTATTTTTCTTGTGGAGGTCAGAGGTCATTCGAAGTCCCCAGAGGTCATAAACTGAAAACCCTGTAAACATGATATAACAAGACAGGGATGGATACTTTTCATACTTGTCATATTAAGAGAGAGAACCTTATGGATGTTGGTGGAGGTCAAAGGTCACCTGAGGTCCTCAACATAAAAGTACGAAAGCCTTGTAAATAAGATATCTCAAGAGAGCAATGATGACCCACTTTTCATAGTTGTATATAGACTTGTCACCTTAGGAGAAAGGTTACTATTGCTGTTGGTGGAGGTAAATGGTCACCTGAGGTCACCAGTGGTCAAAACTGAAAACGTGTCTCGAAAATACGATATTTCAAGATAGGAATAATGGATAATTTTAATGCTTGGTGTTCAGATTTTCATATTAAGAAAAAGAATGGTATTGTTTTGGCGGCAAGGAATCATAGAACTGACATTTTGGTTTACGGATTGCATTGTGACCACGGAAGGATACCATGCTGAAATGTCAAATTTTATAACTCATGGTTATTTATGCACAAGTTATAAAGAAACAATCCCAATGGCTTGTTTTAGCCATTAAGCTAAAGATTATTAGCCATTAAGCTAAAGCTTATGGCGTTTGAAATGCATTTTGGTTTTAACGTCTTGTCTACGATAAGGCTTTTCTCTCTCTTTTGTAATTTAGAAAAAAAGTTCAAAGAATATTTGTTGATTCCGCTTATACAACTTTTCTGTCACAGGCCTATATACTCACTACTTACACAGAGTGTGCAAGTTCCATGATTTTTATTTAGACCACTTTAAAATAAAACACGTTTCTTCTTCAAATATTTACTATGCTCTTATAGTTGAAACACTGTTTGGAAACCGATTTTAGATCTAAAGGCAATTTTTCATTTTATTTATTTTAACCACACTTCAGTGACTCGGGTATGAATAAACAAACCCAAGCAAGAGATTGAGCACCTAATGATTTGTCAAACATTCATAGATCTAAAACTAATATATAGTGGCACGTTCTTATGAAATGTAATGGCGAGACTGAAATCGTTTCGACAATAAAGCATTATTCCACCAAAATCGAGGAATATCATCAATATGTCTCACTGCTATAATGTAGAACTTTCTTTTCTCTCTTTGATTTTGAAAAGTCACGAGAATGAGTCTGAAGGTTATGAATATTCCTTTCTATAAAAAATTACCGTCAAGCAAAATAATTGACCAAAGTTTGTAGTTTTGTCCAAAAGGAAGTTTTGCCTGCAGAGACCTAGCCTCCAGGGCCATCGGAGCCGTGCGGGAGGGGGTGGCTGAAACTACAGCCCCCAGCAATGTTAAGAGTGAAGTTTACTTTAAAAAGAATCATAAGCTGATAAGTTGTGTCTGAGAACGTCCACTCCCCCCCCCCCGACTTCCTCACATTGATGAGAAATGCTTTGTTTCCTTTGTTTTTTTTTCAGTCTGTTGTGCTGACCTTGAAGTTAATAGGGAAAGGACCTCCCCATGTGGAATGTGAAAGTTTGTAAAATTCTTATGCCTCTCATGCAATCACATTCCGATAACATGTGATTGTGAAGGAGAAAATTGGTTGTACACTTTAAAGAAAAACAAAAGACAATTCATTAACGTGAGGCTATGATGTCATATGTGCTTGCTTCAGGTTCACTTTGTGCTGAAAGCTAATATCTTGAGAACCACACATCGGATCTCAATGCAAATTTCACCAGAATGCTTAGAATAAGTACCCCTCTAACATGTCAAAACAAACAAAGGGCGAACAAACTTTTATTCATATATGTATTCAATTTGTAAGGTAACCAGTGCATTTTGGAAGGAAGCCCTCCAGTGGTTAAGGCTTAACAATGTTATTAATTACTAGGGACAGATCGACAGATCGACTTTTGAGACGCTGTTATTATATGATGATGATAATAAGCATTTTTTCTTGCTAAATACAGTCTTTGTTCTATGTAAATGTTTTATTTTCTTCAGTTAATATTGGGTAAATGTTTTACAATTTCAAGCCTTCCAAAACTAAATACGCTTTTCATAACGAAATGGAATGTCAAGTCTCTCTCCTTAGGAATAAGCTGTCAATCATAAGAAGTGGTCCCCTATCTTTGTTGTTATTCCAGTTCCGCCACCTCCACTTAGCACGATTATTATACCCTCTGTTACAAAGCGTATGTCACGTTATATAGTCACCTGGCTGTTTCATGGGTACAAACTGGGTTGTAATTTGGATGTTCCTTCTGCACCCTTCTCTTTACCTTACTTTTCACCTTCCACTAAATCTTTCCTTTAAGTATAATCTGTACATGTATTTTCATATTTATTTCTATATATAATATTTTCGATCGATATATGTCACATTAACTATGATATCTTACATGTCTGGAAGGAAGGTCCCTAGTCTTCAAGACATAAACATGACGGGACAAATAAAAGACACACACAAAAAAGCTGTCGGCGCGCTTCGCTCGCATCCGTCACCACTACTTGGCATAATAAGACCCAGGTTCTGTATGACGGCCTGAGTAATAATATTTATCAAAAGTCACATACGAGCCCTACAATCATCCGTTCTCCTCCATCACAATTACCCTGCTCAACAACTCGATCGGCTGTTTGTCCCACTTAAGAAATTATAAAAATTGCCCAAAATCGTGATCAGTGGTCTACTAATTGCCCATTAGAAGCCTTGAAAATAGTCAAATGCTTCATTCTTATGCCCATAATTTTGAAAATGGTCTAAATTTCCCTGGGCTCTACCCCTGGTCCCATCTGGCAGTTGCTTCGCGCAATACGTGGGTCATTTTTTCTTTAGGCATTTTCTTTCCTTTAGTCGGCAAAACTTGGCAAACACCCTCTTTCAGAATGTCCTGGCGACGCCCCTGTCTGAGCAGCATCGGAGCCCTAGTAACCAGTCCAACCCTTTTTATCAGGGCAAAATGGGGTTACTTTTAGCAGTGGCGCCTCCAGGATTTGGTGATGGGGGAAGGGGCAGAACAGATGACGTCATAATGCCACCTCAGTCCCCCCCCCAAGTCTGGGTGAATTGTACATTTTTCTGTGCGCCCTGCGCTTGTATACAGCAGTGTGGATTCCTTTTTGTCACTTCATAAAGGTGACGTCATAGGGGAGCGGTCTAAGGGGAGGTGTGTTAGGGGAGGGGTCTAAGGGGAGGTGTGTCTCCCTCCCCCTTTGAGAAATTTTTGTTAATTTAAGGTTGTCTAGATGCAAAATGGTGCTTTCTTTGGGGTATGTTTTGAACTGATCGTATATGGCTGGAAAATATCCTTATCTAGTGAATTCTAATTTTTTGTTAGGTGAAAGAGGAGAGTGCGTGCCCCTGCGATTGTGTACAGCAGTGTGGGATCCTTCCTTTGTCACTACATAAAGGAGCCGTTCTGGGGGAGGGGTCTAAGGGGAGAGGATGTCCCCCTCCCCTTTGAGAAATGTTTGTTAATTTAAGGTTGCTTAGATGCAAAATGGTGCTATCTTTGGGATATTTTTGGAACTGATCATATATGGTTCGTAAATATCCATAATTTAGATCACATAGGCCCCTACAGAAGTTGGAGATTTACTTCTGTTTTTAGGAAAAGTGTCGTGATCAGAACAGTTGCATGTATTACAACCTTCATAATGCTTATGAAAAAATGGTCAGCGAAAATCGTGACAAATGCACGCGAAGCGCGCCGAAATCTTTCATTGAATAAGATAACCATGACAAAGCTTGCATTCATGCTCTGCATCGAGACGCTTTCAATTCCCTAACAAACCTTTTTGCCAATCACAAAGCCAGTTTTTTACCTGAGCATTCGTAAAGAGCTTTCAACTTTTGGTGCTGTGTTTCTGAGGGAGTTGCTACCGGAAATTATTGATAATAAGGACAATATTGAAGTTAGGTTTGAAGCGCGGGGTAGCGCGCGGAAATTTTGGTAGTTCTTCAAAAGAATTTTCGGAAATCGATTGGGGGCACGCGCCCCCCATACCCCCTGTCGGGCGCCACTGATTTTTAGAAGTTTTCATAGAAATCCTGTAACGATCAGGTTACTGCCAGGTTATAGGATTAGAGTAAAATAAAAAACTGCAGTTGCCCACAATTGCCAGGAAAAATACACCTTATTTCCCGTTTATATTGCTAATCTGTATATTCACCACTCAAGAATTTCTGGTTCACTTAACTGAGCATTCCTCCATATTGGCTACGACGTTTAGTTGACACACGGTGTGCGGACTGAGTTTTGCGACAGCCGACGGCAGTAAACAAAATGCGGTAAAAATTCGCGGGGCTAGTAAGCCAAATGGCGTCCGTGTTATCCATACCCGCTTAACACACTGCCGCATCCAAATTCAAGAGGATATATCATTGTGCTGTGGGATCATCATAGAATCGCAGAGAATTAAGGGAACATAGAGACCTGGCCCTAGCTCTATATATTGATCGTTTTGGCGGCAGTGTTATCCCACGCATTGATTAGTCTTGCAGGATCCATGCATATGAGTCCCGTACTTAGTATAGTAAATCAATGTTCTTTTTCTGACAAGATTCACGATTGTTACTGCATGTTATCAATGCTAAGTCCCAGTAATTCACCAAAGGTGATCAAAATACGATTCCTTTTTACAATAGTGTGCGAAACCTGAAAATGTGAAGGTATTACAATTGGAAGCTAGGTCACGTGAACACTAAACCGCCAGTGGTATGTGGATCTAACAGTCTAGTCTATACACCGAGAATTCGAGTTTTCGCACCGCAGTTCTGCCTTTGCATACCGCATACCGCGTGTAAGTAAACGGTTCTTGGAAGTAAATAGCACAGAAAATAAAATTTTCCGCGTGGTATCGATAACACATACTTCGTGCCAGCTAAACATGGACGAAAACCCTTTCCATGACTACAGTTGTCACAGCCTAATGCAAAACTATGGGCAGCAAGAGAAGACAATTTTGGCACAATGTAATTTACATAAATTAACACAAATGCACTGCAGTTATGGCGTCAGACTGATTCATGGAAAATACACTTCATTCACTTCGGGTATACCGTCACCAGGATGAAGCTGTTCTGGGTAGTGGGCCTTCAAAATGTCCGATCGATTATGCCCCTATTTTGGCAGCTCCAGAGTTTCAGGCTAACGGCTCTCATAGGAGGTCTTCGAGAATTTCCGACCTATCATTAGCCATGTTCCTCTAAAACTATAAGAAGCCAAGCAGGACTGTCGGACAGTAATACCAGAAGGAGCCACAGAGGGGAGGGCTTAACATAAATTAAACTGAAGTGTGAAATGTTTTCCGAAAGGTCGTTGAAGAGAGTATTACCAAGGATATGCAACTTACAACAGCAGCTACTATACACCGATAATTAAATGACTTCTCACTTGCGGAGCTAGCAATGCTTTTCGTTTTGCTCGTCACTATGAAAGAACTATCGGCGGTAGATCCGAATAGAGTAACCTGCTGAGAGTCGCTAAGCAAACCAGGCCTAAGAAAACTTGTCAAAAAGTGCTATCGGCTTCACATTACTGAACAGGGCGTTGGTGGGTTTGTTGATCAGAAATACCGTCGACAGTGGACGAATATACAGAAGTTCTGTCAGGTAAGGATTACATAGGCATTTCCTTAGGGGTAAAAACAGGTTGTGAATCCATACGGCTGGTGGTTTCTCTACTCCATGATGCAAGAATGCCACCATCTAACCACGACTTATTTGTACATAGATCTTAACTCACGAATCACACATCAACACTTATAACTCAGTACAGTATACGCTCCCACCCCCTTTATACCCACTAAGACAAATTTTGAAGATACACGTCTTAGTTCGTACAGTTAATGACATCGCACGTTTCTCGTTTGCACAATCGTACCTAATGTAGATCAAGTGAAGCATAGCTAAGTAAAATAGTAAGTATACCTAGCTCCAGCTATTATTCTTTTCCACTTTTCATAGTTTCAAGAGTCCGTGCGCATCTTCAGTAATAAAGCTCCTGGCGATGAGCGAACTCCCACAATGTGAGCTGGTGAGCCGACCTTTACTAATAGAAGGGATCTGGAAGACAGTTTTCCAGTTTACTGCTAATAGTAAGATCTGAAACCAATTTCGCCCAAATTTAGTACTAATAAAACCAGCAACTTGAAGAATAAACCACCGCTGCTCTTAGAAACCCTTTTGTATTTCCCCAAGGCTTATGCAACGGTTTTTCTTTTACCTTACGAAAATTAGGCTATACCCAAATAAATTAAGACATATAAAGCCAAGTCACTAGTATACTTATAATTTCGTAGTCTATGTTATGCATTTTAAATTAGAACCTCCTCGGGGGTAATGGGGCTATTCACGGTGAGAAAGTAGGCATTATGACAATTTTTGAAACTAATTTCACTCACGTTGGTAAAGCATGAAGTTATCGCCACGAAACATCTTCTTCTGTTCTTAGAGACCAACGTTGGTTGTTTATACTTACGTCACAATTTCCATATGTGGCCGGGAACTGATACTCTAAACCTGTTTACAGTAGCTCTCCTGGCGTGACAAAGCATGGCAACAAACGAGATGACAAAATTACCGAAAGTGTCGTTATCGTGATGATCATCAAAAAGACCCCATTAGGATGCCGATCCGAAAGATATTACAATCATAATGGGGCTAACAGGAGACCAGCTACAGCGTACATTTACTAGAACACTAGTGAAAAATATCTTCTGAAAGAGTACTTCGTACTTAAAAGGAAATGTTTTTCCATGTCGGCTTGAAAGTAAACGCACTAGAAGTTGTCTTTCCATTTTATGAATATAAATGCATTCGGTCTTAATGGTTGGTATTAATGCCATAGGTCTTTACTTCTTGAAAATGTTTAGTTTTGTTGTGACAAACAACTTAATGGAATGAAATAAACTGGAAATGTAGGTTACATTGAATGCACTTAAGGAGCAACAAAGGCTCACCGAATACTATGGTTACGACACAAATGCCGTTTCTGTTCTGAAGGTTGATAAGTCGGTTTGTAGTGCAAGACATAGACGTAGGAGACGGAGGGGGAGGGGCCTAAATCCCTCGTCACAATGTGGTAGGGTGGAAAGACGAAAACCCCTAATTCATTCCCTAGTCTGCAAAAAAAAAGTCAAAAATTTATAGTAATTTTCCTTAAATTTGCCCTGGGCCAATATGTTGCACTAAATTGCAAGTAAGGACCCTAAAATATTCAAAAATTTTACAAAAGGGGAGGGGGTAACCCCTCTCCTCAGACCCCTCCCCCAGGAAGGCGGTGTGAAACAACGTTCAGCCCCACAGTCGAGAACAGCTCCCTACGCCGATGGTCCAAGAAAGATAATGACTTAGCCCGTTCGAGTTTCATAACATGTAGAAAAGCTTAGGTTCGGAAAAACATTTAACCATTTTTACAGAGCATTGTCTGATCTAGCTTGCCCCCCTTGAATACTCGAAAGGGCCTCTTGTCAATAGGTCTTTTCGAGCACTCTTCAGTCAGGCACCCATACACGGTTTTGATGGTGAGCCGTGCCAAGCTGGAGGAACTCCGGAGTGCACGGAGAAAAACCGACTTACGGCCTCGAGCGGAATTTAAGTCCACGAAACGCATGCACGGCAGCTTAAATCACTTCGTCACCTGAACATCTATGCCAGAAGGCGGTATCGCAGTCAATGTGAGCCATATGAGAAGCTTTTCAGGGAGCTGCCATTGACTGATTGTGACTAATCCAAAGCTGAAACACACCTGTGTAAACTCGTACACTTAAAAGATATATAGTCCCTGTCATAAAATTCTCCTCTAAAGATAAATATTTTTAGACTAGAAAAATGTTGTAAAACCAAACAAAAATTTTAATATTAATATATTTTGAATATAAGCATTTAAGATTACCGATCCAAGCACTAATTAAGTATGCAGTGTCATAACAGGGCCAAAAGGCAAAATTGCAATAAATATATAGCTCAACCTACGAAGTGTGCGTAGAGCTTATGTGGTGCTGCATGCAGCGGGAGAAAATGTCTGTCTCTCTGTTCAAAAGGTTTCATCTTCTGCAATTGCTGGTAAATTTTTCTAAACTTTGCAGTGAAGGTGCCATATTGGGATACAGGGTGTTCCTAGATCCTAACTATATGATTGAACAAAGTGGAGTGGTAATTGGTGTTACTGAACTCCAAAGAATCCTGTTGACTTGCGATAGAGTTATCGTCGAAATTGCAGATGGATTGGTAGAATTAGCCATTCCGACTTTAGTAGTATACGACGTCACGCAAACAAAAACGAATAACGCTCTGAATTTCATTTTACCCTTCATATTTTGAAATTTTCGGTCTCGCCTTGACCATCTTCAGCATAAGACTACAATATACATAATAAAGGCCTCCAGAAGGTACATACACTGCTGGAGAGAAAATCAAGTACGTAAAGTGGTATAGAAGGAGGACCAATGCTGTTACTAAGGTTGAGTAGGTCTATTGATAATCCTACCACTCTTCAGCTTCCGGTTTAGCTTGGGACAGCATTCAGATATACATATAGCCTGCTGTAAGCAGGCTATTGTTGAGTTTCATCAGCTACAAGTACATTATACTTAATATTTGCTTACCCTAAATGTTCAAGTACAGTATACAGACGAAGTTTAATACAATACAATAGCCTGCCAACTTTCTAGCCAATCGAATTTCCGAGACAAAAATAGTTTCATGATAATTAATGCACACGTCATCAGCGTTGGTACGGGGTGGAGTCAACATGAGCGACCGGTTGCTTCCCTACAGCCCACAGCAGACAACTCTTTTCACTTGTATACACGTTATGCAGTGCAGTACAGTACGGCTATTACTGTATAGTTACTGGCTTAGCTGCTACCGTGTACATGTATACATATACAGCTAGCAAGGAACGTTGTCGTCTTGTCCATGCGAGGGCCTATATACAGGCCAGTTTGCACAAACCGGCAAGGTCTGGGACAACATCCTACGCCTAACGTTAGGCTTGACTTTTCACTGCAAGGAAAAGCTCGATTTTTAGCCCATACATGATAATTACGTACCTTTTTAAGATGTCACCGTATCTTCAGAAGTGTTCATATATGTGCATCGTCGCAGGCCGTTGTAAATATGAATAGTCAGTAGCCGTGAACACCATGTGACCTTCTTATGAATAATAATTTATCCCGCATTTTGGGGATTCGTGTAAATGAAAACTGGACGAAGGTTTGCAGACTCTGTATAGAATATATACAGGGGTGTATTATGATTTCTGAGAGAGCGCCATCTTCTGGAAGGCTGCTACAGAGTCTGCTCCGCAGGCTAATATACATACCGCCTCTGTATAACCTGCCTACGCATAGGGTGGCCAGTATGGGCATTGAGGATATATACATTGTGAGTAAAATCCAGCCCATAGCGGTATTCGGCTTTATGATTGTCATCCATACTGGCAAGGTGCTCATCAAATCTTTCTCCTAGAAGCTTCGCCAGTATACTTTAACTCTCCGTTACAATATTTGGACTCTATACAGTAACCTACTTCTCTTTTCTTACATAACCCTTTCTTAATCTTACATAACTTACAAACTGCTGCGTCAAAACAAGCATCCTTGTAAAATGGATTGGATTTACACAATAAATCTTTTAATATAGTGCCAGACCTTTTAATGACTTTTACTTTTAGCTCAGTGTCTTTAGTAACTTTTTCAACATTTTTGTGTACTAGGGGGTGGCCTCGGCAAAGAGGACTGCTTCAGATTCAGTTTTGTGATTCCTAAACCAGTTATATTGTTTGCTAAACTTTTTTATAGCATGTTCTTATTGTTCCCATGTTTTAGGTCTAAGTAAACTTGGGTATTTTACCATCATCTTTGTCATCATCGATCAAAGCGTTTCTTTGCCCTGGAAAATACTTCGAAATGTTCATACATGGAATAGCGACTGCATTGCATTCGGTTCATGAAACTTTGTAAAGCTGTAATTCTTTCATGTTCAGGTAAACTGATGGACCATACATTTCTCGATATTCTGACTAGATCGTTAGTCAAAATATCAATCTATGTTTTCATGTTCAGAGCACCGTCTTTAGGTATTACTTGCTCACTGCTGATAGGTTTAGCGTAATAGGTATGTTGAATTATTGTGAAGTGAATATTATCGTGCACTGTGTCTACAGGCCAAACTTTAACGTCTAAACCCGGCATTCTACCGCCAGCAATAAGACTCAGGGGCAATCATATGTGACTTGTATGCTAGGGTGGATCTTGTTAGCTATCTCACAGTTTGCTTATGACTCGTACATCCGAGTGGCACCTCTTCAGTTTTCTCAATAACTAGTAATATGTCGTCTACATATCTTTAATACATTAGACACTTGAAGCCATTCAAAGCAAGCTTTTTCTTTAATTCACGGTCTCATCAGATCATGAACACCTGCGCTACATCACCAGCTAATGAAACACCAATGGCGCCCTCACTCCTCTGTCTATACAGTTTGTTGTTAAACTGACATATCCTAACAAATTTCATTGTGTATTCTAAGGTATAAACAATCATTTTCCTTATCGTTTCAAAGCTTGATATTTGCAAAGGTACTTTGATCCAACTATTCCATCTTGTTTCGGCGTTTGGACTAGACACATTTCCTGTAATGTTGGGTTTTCTTCCTGTGTTGGTAACTCTTACTGGACAGTGGACAATACATTGTATGTCCTCGGGCAGTTGTTGACCAGTTTCGATTTCGATGACCTTTAGAAAGAGGCCAAGTTCGCGGGGGTTTACCCCTTCGAAATTAATACCACTTTCTATTAATAGCTCAGGACATTTTGTGACTGCAAAGTCGCCATCAATAGAGTGGTACAGTGCCATAACATCCATGTTGCCGGTAACAAATTCACTAGTCTGCTTTCTAATTCTTGATAGGCCTTCAGTGCTGTCACAGGCTTCGGGTGCAGATGAGATAAGAAGTCTGATGCACTGTGATAGAAGTTGTGGCAAATTCTTGCTACAAGAGATTGTTGTACCACATACTGGTCTCAAAGGGACCACCCAAACTTTCTTTAGGTCACATAAAAAAATTACTTGATTCTTATCACCTGCCGGGCCGATTTTGGACGCCGGGTGGATTTTTTTTATTTTTTATTAAAAAATAAAAACCTCCCGGGCCGAAGTCATCGTTTCCATGTTTTTTTTTTTTTTTTTTTTGATAAGTTGTTTCTGACGGATTCTGCCCCAAATCCCACAATCAAACGTTCTTCCCGTACTTGCGATTATTCTGTATCAAAAATTGAATATGCTATGCCTCGCACAGACCGTTTTCGATTCACTGAAAATGTGCTGAAAGCCCGTACTGATACCGAATCAAACACAACTGTCACACACTGCGCGGTCAGCTAGTGACAGCATGCCGTGCCTAGCAAGTACGTACGATACTATAAGTTTTTGAGTTGCCACTCCTGGAGAAATTTTGCTCGAATGACGTGTGGGCATGGTAAAACCTATTGACAAAAGTTTGCACCACGAAAGACTGAACTAGCCCCCAGCCTGACAGATCGAATGGCAAAGCTGTATGTTCAATGCAGCAATGCCAAGTAAAGTTCATGCGGGAGCTAAATGTCAGTGTTCACTACGAGTGCATCCATACCGTACGTAGGCTTGACAATGTATAATTGATAGTTTGGAATTCACTAATCGGTTAACAAAGTAACAGTCTACTGGAAATTAACCGCGCTAATCCCAAGTTTTGCAGTGCTTTTTGATGATTCACTAAGCCTTTCACCGTGATTGTCATCTCTCTGTAATTATTTTCATCACTTACACATTATCTTCCGTCAGTACTTTCATCTGTTTCAAAACGTAAACCGCAAGCTGCGGTCTCTAACAAATTTCCCCCGCTCTGTTTGGTTTTGCTGGAAGAAGTGTGCCATCAGTAAACCAGGCGCAGTTTTACGGGGGGGAGGGGGCTTTGGGGGCTCAAGCCCCCCAAAATTTTCAGAGGTTGTGTTATGCTATATTTGCGTGTACTGAGAAAAACAAAATTGCCCAATACACTTGTGCACATCTTGGTCCAGTGGATTTAGTTTGTCAAGGGAAACTGTCGTCTGTGTCTCGAAATCACATATTAGGTCCACGATTTCATACAATGGAAGTTGGGTCAGATAAGTAACATCTATGGTGGCGAACTGGTTGGGGGCGAACTGGCAAGGGGGCGAAACGACCGTAAACCGTAGTATGTACGTACATGTAAATCAAGTTAACGGATTAATCATCTGTTGAAAGTTCAAAACGAGTCATTTCGTCGCTGATCTCGTCAAGCTATACTAGCAGTCCTTTTAAGTCAAGTCTACAGACCGAATCTGTGAACAGGTCCAGTTGCTCGTATCTCTCAGTAACGTTTGCTACATTCTTCCAAATAAAAAAATATATGCCTGTATATACGTTACGTCTATGTCATGGTCAGGGGCGGTGCCACTCAGGGGGAAGGGAGGCCTATCCCCCCTGTAATTTGCAGGAAAAGAGAAAAAGAGTAGGAAAAGAAGACGTAAAAGAGAAGAAAAGAGGAGGGCGGGGTAGGCCTATATCTGATCCATAGAGTTAATTCAGGGCTTTCAAGCTTGAGGCCATATTCCGGTTTCTACCAGCCTTTAGATACGATTTTATAATGCACAAATGAAGCAAGGCAAATTTTCTTAATAGTTCGAGAATATTCTGTGGACTCCACGCAGGTATTTTTGCGTAAAACTTTCCCCTACTGGAGGGCAGTAATGTGTCCAAAAGGGGACTTCAGGAGGTTTGTTGATACATACCCTCAGACAAAAAAGGCTCCTCTTTCACCTAACCAAACATATTAAGAATGTTTTTAACCCATATGATCGGGTCTAAAAATATCCCAAAGACAACACCATTTTTGCATCTAAGCAACCTTAAATTAGCAAAAATTTCTCAAAGGGAGGGGAACACCCTCCCCCTTAGACCTCTCCCCTAAGAAGGCCCTCTTTCCCCAACCAAAAATTAGAATTCACGAAGTTATGAACATTTTCCAGCCATATATCAGTCAAAACTGTCCCGAAGACCGCACCATTTTTCATCTTAGCAACCTTAAAGTAACCAAAATTTCTCACAGGAGAGGGGAACACCCTCCCTTTAGACCGCTCCCCTAGGACCGCCCTCTTTCCCCCAACCAAAAATTAGAATTCACAAAATTATGAACATTTTCCAGCCATATATATCAGTCAAAAAATAACCCTAAGACCCCACCATTTTGCATCTTAGCAACCTTAAATTAGCAAAAATTTCTCAAAGGGAGGGGAACACCCTCCCCCTTAGACCTCTCCCCTAAGAAGGCCCTCTTTCCCCAACCAAAAATTAGAATTCACAAAAGTTATGAACATTTTCAAATCATATAGTCAAAAAATTACCCAAAGAACGCACCATTTTGCATCTTAGCAACCTTAAATTAGCAAAAATTTCTCAGAGGAAGGGGACACCCCTCCCCTTAGACCCCTCCCCCACGACGGCGATCACTCAACCCATGTCCCCTATCAAAATAACCTCCCTGGTTATGGTACTGTTTTTATTATCATTGGTTTCAGCGTGCGCGTGACCCATTTACATATTTGAGAGAAAATTTTATGATTCTTCCGTTTCAAGTCCCCCCTAAGCCCCCCCCCCCCAAAAGTCTCGATCTAGAACCGCGCCTGCAGTAAACACGAAGGGATTTTTAGCTCAGCTGAAAGCTTTCAGCTGAGCTATTGCTGTCGTGCACGGCAAACGTCTGTCACCATAATATTTGCGTTTAAGTGGCTGACATTTCGCTGTTTTTCGTTAGATTTGGCTGAAATTTAGTAGAGATGTTAGCGAAAGTGATATCTGTATGCTGCGACTCTTTTCGATTAATTTGACCGCTATTTGACCTCGGGAGGGGGCTTTGTTTGAAAACGTAAAATTCCCTACTTGTCTTTAAGTTTTGCACCAATCTTGATAATATATTTCATATAGATAGTTCAATTTGTGTCGAACAAAAGTTAATTTTTTTTTCGTTTCTGCAATCATTAAAGGCATGAAAACAGCACTTTTTGAAACAAATTCTGGCGAAGTCCTCATGATCGAGAATACATCGAGAATCCCAGTTGTTATCATTTGAGAGACTGTACAACGAAACTGAGGTACAAAAGTATACTGAACATATATAAATGTACAGGACGTCTCGTGCTTAATCGTGTGGAAGTGTTTACGCAAAGTGCAGTGTATCGATTTTTGAATACCGTACGTGGGCTACCCCACTATGTCAGACTATGTTTGCTCAGCTCTTCGCTTTCCAAACCAGGGATATGACATGAATAAGGAATATACCGTACAGCCTACTATGGGGGCGTTACGTGAGCATGTGGCGCTGATCTCGTTCAGGCGTTTGAATAATAGGCTAGCTAAATTGGTTGGATGGTTAGGCCTGCTCGAAAAGAAATACCGGACGTTAGTAAGTTGTGCAAGTTCTTGCGAATATGTGGCCTTGTGCGAAACAGTGGTATAAGCTAGGCCTATACACATTTTTGTGTTGAGGCAGAAACAAGTATTCAACTTAGCCTGATGTCTGAATGGTTTTAGGAGGATGGCTTAAAGTTTAAAGAGAATATATCCAGTCGCCTCAAGTTTCAAGTTATTTGTTAACATTACCTTAATCTTTCAAATCTTCTTGTATCTCCTTTTTATCTCATTTTTCTTAACATTTCTGGACAAAAACTATTTAGTATGAAAGGTAAACAAATGACTTATCCTTCCTTAATAGCAAATTAGTTTAGATTGTCACATGAAGGAAAATAGCGACTCGCCGCGTGAATTGGGATGCCGGCGCGGGGTACACTACTTCAAGTTAAGGTGAATGTTGTCTAGGAAATGTCGTAAGAGGAAAGAGGAACCCACCCCTTTCTTTTAAACAAATAACATAGCACGTTGATTGAAAATACAATGCTTCATATGGTTTAAGCGTGACGGTTGTGCTAACATTCCAAACACAATCTTCGGTTTGAAAAGGAAAACGTGCTTTCAAGGCGGTTTGCCATATGTCAGTCTCGGTGCCTGCAGGAATTGTGCAGCTCAGGCTTCCAGTCAAGCGGGCCAAGGGGGCGAATCCCTCTTTGAAATTTGTTCGCCACCTAGCAAGTTTTCAAGTTGCCATTGGCTTAATGGCTTTTGTATACATTTGGTCCCCTTAAAAATTTGTTATCCCCTGGAAGCCATTTCGCCCCCATTCAGTACCTTGTCAGGCTACGAGCCTGGTGCAGTCACATGGGCGTTGACACTACAGGAACCGCCCCAGTCTTGTTATCCGTTGCCGAAAGCCCCACCAAGTTGTTAAGGGGAAGCCATGGGGGATGATATTTCAATATCCTTAGACTTAGTATAAGTTCATATTTTCCCAACGCTTTCTACGAACTGTAATTACTCTCCGGCCTGTTGCGACACATTCACCGGTCCTAAAAGCGATCGACGATTTATACCTGGTAGATCCCAATCATAAAAATGTTATGCAGTAAAATAATTTTGTAGGGGAAAACGGGACTTAAGAGTACTCAGAATTAGGCGCGTAAAGAATTTAAATTAGAAATTATCCCTTTATATTGAATAATTGAGCAGTTTTGGTTTTTCCAAATCATAGTGGCAACACGTATTTGAACTTTTGTCCCTGCACAAGTTCAAGGAATATCTTTGGGGCTAAATACCGCTTTTAAGACCTTTAACCATTTGTAAAATTTCTTCATCGGAAGTTGCTATCTGGGTCTAATTATGGAAAACAAATGAGGTCTACAAAGCAGCACACTCATAAACATGCATTATTTGTATATACTAACATCTGTGCAGTATATAAAGTTAACTTTGTGTACCAGATTTAGTCTTTCAGAGACTTCGGGAGTTCAATACATATTTCATTGCATTCAGTTTATATTTATCTCTTTGTTTTCTAACGTACGTATGAACAACATGAGGTTCAGACCCAACCAAAATATTGACTGCAGACTTTTAGGTCTACAGGAAAAGCTGAGCTTCGGCAACATTGTTGCGCTTGTTTCCATGAACACCATGCTACACATGTGGCTCTTGATCGGTATTGGAGCGAAGTTTAAAGGGAGAATGCAGTCTCCCCAATAAAGAATGGTATAGTAGACTATCCTATTTCCTGAATGGCTCTTGAGAATCATGTGACAGTATTTTTCTCACTCAATTGTAAAATTTACAAGGAGCAACTGCTTGGTTTATCTTGACTATGCAATATTTGTGTCCTAAAATATTATGAAAGATCTTGGGGGAGAAATAAGAAGAAATTTGTGACATTTAGCTATTGTTTCAAAATGAGTTTGGGGCGACTGCTTTTGACCTTTAAGTTTCGCGCAGAGCTAATCAGCAGGGTTCTATTAAATGCTCATGCGACTCCCCAGTACATGACAGTAGCTTTACATGGCTTTTCAGTCATGAATATTTTGGACAACCTAAAATTTGGAGGGACAACCAGATTTTTTAACCACTTGTCCCTGGGACAACTGACCTTTTACCCTCATTTCGACCCCTGTCACATAAACAACAAATTGGTTCTGATGGGTTACCATGATGAAAAAGCACGCAACTCCAAAACGGGTTATGAAATCTGGAATCTTATGGCTTGTTGTGGGAGTCGTGGCCAATAATTTCGCTCGATCATACGCCTTTCCGCACCGCCTTAACAACGAACGAATGAGACTCAAATTAAAAACAGCTCCTCAGAGTGTCAGCATCTATTTTCGTGTTCGTTCATTTGAACATCTACATAGGGGTCAAACATTGTGAAATGCATGTGTGAATATAGATCTGTACTTAGTTTTATCTTTCATCTATATCTATCTTGCATCTCTATGTACTAGTCTTTCATATATATCAGATGAGTAAGTGTTTATACTCCTTGATGCTCTATGAAAGGCCGACTTGACAAAAACACTCCCGAGTACATGATATATAGCATATAGGGCCCAGAAAGAACACACTGAAAATTGGTTGGTAATAAAAAATAAAAAATGCCGGGCGGCGGATTTTTTCAGAAGTCAGTGATGAGGATCAAGTCATTTTTTTTATGGGGCCTTATCTGGTAAGTGGTATTTTTTGGCCACTTTTATCTGGCCTGTGTAAGACAAGTTTTCAATTACTTTGTTCTAACTGTTATTCCTAGCAACTTCCTGGTTATTCTTATGACATTATTTGTATTTCCTGTAGTAACGACTGTTCACTCTGTGCACAACTAATCTACCTTGATGGCAGAGTTCCCAGGTAGCTACTGTAACTATGGAGCTACCACTAATACTTCAGGAATTTTAGCAGGCTATTACCAGGGAGCAACTCCCTGCTATTACACAGCCCTCCTTTCTGGTTTTGTGGTCATTGCATACAGAAGGGTCATTGTTCTTCATCAGTTGTTTCCCTTGTGTAGCTGGGGCGATAGTCTAAGAATGTTAGAGAGTTAAGATTTGGTCTTTGCTCATTCAAGGCCCTACACTAATGACGTAACCAGACTTTTTAATGGAGCGCAACCATCAGTATTATTCTTCAACTTTTAGAATTCACATAAATAGAAATTTACACTTCCATAAGGTCAGTTTCTCCCAAAGTGGTGAGTGGAAGATATAAGAAAAATAAGTTGATAAATATGATGTTAACATCACTTGTGCTAGATTAGTTTAGTTTAAATGAAATTAATGTATTCAGGCACTTATGTTTACTATGCATAGATTCAGCGTTCACATTTGTCAACAAAAGCATATATTTCATTATAATTGATTCTTTTTCTTTTCATTAGTATTTTTAAACATAATTAATATTACAATTTGGAATAATTTCAAGTTTTAAAGTGCACACAAATCAGCACCACTTAGCAGCATTAAGACTCTCAATCCATAGTATAATTTTCAACTAATATCTTACCAATTTCATGTGGGGTGGAGGCAAGACATTTGACAGCCTCTTCTCCCCCTGGTTACTTATGCCACTGCTCTGCACAAATTGGTGACATTTATGTACTGTAAGTCTAGTTTCTGATTCCTACCTAGATGGGTAGTGTTTATATAGGGTACAAACTAGCTAAGATCTGTCTCTGACATGGGTCAGCTGCAAAATTTATTTGCTAGGTCAACAGTGTTACATGTGCTGGCCAGGCCAAAAGGATTTGTATGCATCACATGGACCATGATTGTGTTAAAAATTAATTTTAAACTGGAAAGGTCAAAACATCAGAGGGTTGAGCGACTGCAGCACTGCTGTTCTAGTTTTATATACTGTAATTGTAATATATCTTCTTCATCGATTTCCGGATAGAAATTAAATTTCATGGACTGGCTCACCATTTCCCAAAACTTAAATAAAAAAGTAAATACTTCCGAAAAGTCCTTATAATGTTGGCAGTACCAAAACAAATAGTTAGTCAGATTACAAAAAAAAAATGCTTTGAGTGGCTTTATGAAAACATTACAATGATAATTACTTCAAGTTATTATATGCAAATGGCGGAGCTCTGTTGCAGCCCCCTCCCAGCCGTGTCTCAAAAACAAGAAGAAGTGTTGTTCGTTGTCACCTGTAAATGATTTATAGTTTACTGTATTCATCTTCTTAGAAGAACCGGGTTTGTTTCTTCTTAAAAATCTAGTTCTATCTGGAACCACAATTAACAGTGATTTTTTGCATGGACGCATTCATTAACCTGTTTTTTGTTTTTTTTTTTGTCAGAATTAGAGTGGCTTTGCCCGTAAGGCAGTATATTTTTATCTTGCAAATTGGTGGACGACCTGCCAATTAATTTCACGAATAAATCATTCCTCAAGTTGTTCATTGTTATAATTTCCTGTTTTTTTTTTATAAAAGACACAAAGAGTATTTTGACCTACTTAATGACAACCCCTTAGTTCTTGTTGCTTCAATTAAGAAAATTTTTCAGTACCAAAAATAGACCTTGTGAATATAATGTCGTAGAAAAGAAATTGCGCCCTCCATTACCTTCCATAAATTATCGAAACCTTTTAAAATACTTACCAGCAGAGAACCGACTGTGTATTATTTGGTTTTTACTTTTCAAGCAAAATCTCATTTGATTGGTCCTTCTTTGAAATTCTTGAAAACTTCAGTAAAGTTTCAGAAAACTTATCTTAATAGTTAGGTAGGAAAATTTGTATTTGTGGAATTAACTACAGAATCATACTGAATTACTCATTTTAATTTCATTATTTGACATGCATATTTTGTTCTTCCGCATTTCCAAACATGTTAGTTTCCGCTAACAAGGTAAATCTATTTTCGTGGATTGAATACTAGTAGATAGCACCAAATAAAATTTAATCCATCCCCTCGCCTTTGAGGGCGCTGTAGTTTGCAACCTCTAAGACCTTATCTTCTTTGAGTTTCTTTCTTTGGATCATTTACCTATTTTTGCTATCAATTAATTCTAAACACTTTATAAAAACACAAACTCTCCTTCTCATAGCTGGTAAAGATACTCATTGCACACTCAGTTGAACTGAATACCATACATACATGCACTTACCATTTAGAGGATATTCCCTCGAACTTGTAATCGTGGGAACCCATTTGAGCTGTTCACAGATATTAAAGCAGATGGTTCACATATATTAAAGCTAAGCAAAGTCATTGCTTGTGCAAAATTTTGTCCTTATACTCATGCATGGAAAAGACGCGTAGTGGTGTTCGTACTCATGGACTCACTGAAATTGTGTTCAGTATACTCATAACATTGTACACACACTGCAAGCCTGATATCCGTGCTCACTACAAGAGACATTCCACCTATAATCATACTCATAAGAGTGAGCTCGTATTACAAGCCTGGTACTCATACTCACGACCGGACACGTTATATTTGTGCTCGTACTCATTACATTGTACACACACTACAAGCCTGATACACATGCAGTGACACTCCACACATAAGTGTACTCGTATTACAAGTCTGGTACTCGTATTCACAACCGGACACATTATATTTGTGCTCGTAGGTATTACATTGTATTTACACTACAGTTCTGGTTGACTAATTGATCAAGAAGTTATAACATTACAAAAGCAAGGAGGTTCTTACAAGAAGTAGGAGTAGAACCTCCTTGATACAATGTCATCTTGAGTAAGCCTCATACTCGTGTACATGACCCTACTTGTACCCACAACCATATTCACTGTAATTGTACTCGCACTCATAATGTACATTGTATTCTTACAAATCTGCCTCACTGTGATTTGTCACATCTAAAAGGGGCTGTCGCATCACCTTATACATATTTAGGATTACCCGGGTATCTCCATTCACAGCAGGTGACTTCAATTTGATTGACACAAATTCATAGAATATTTTCACTTTGCTTGGTCAAAAACAACTTATTCAGGTCAGTTAAATGTAATGTAGCCTATTGCATTGACAGGTCAATTAACATTAACATAAAAAATCGCAGCAGGCTACTTTGCTCAACAGAGAAAAAACTGCCAAGTATAATGTTAACTCATGTGCTGGCATATTTAAATGTAACTTGGCCTGAGAGATGCAGTAGGCAGTTTTTTTTAACATTTTTTTTTAAACTGGAGGAATAGCTAGAAGTAAACTTTGTTTAGAAAGTCCCAGTCGTTTGGAACGAGATAATTTGCAAATATGGCCATCTTAGATTAACTTATCAGGCTATGCTTCCTTTCCATGAATTGTTATTTGTTGTTGTAGATTTCCTGCCACGCAGCTGCCACATTGCCAGTCGTCAGGGAAATAAAAATTATTACATATTTCGACGCTCGGTGACACGCATGACAGTACATCAGTTAGGTTTTATGTTGAAATATGAACAAGAATCTCTATCTGGTTATTTCAGGAAACTTACGGTAACTTTTCATATTGTTGTAAAAAGTTAGACTTATACCTCGTCAACTCATTTGCATGCGGTATCTTGTAAAGGAAGGAGCTAACTGTATTCTTTTAAGTTCCATTAAACGGTCATTTCGAGTGTATTAGTTATTATCACCTGCTCTAAATGTGTTGGTGGCGGAAACCCACATATCAAAGTACTGTTCTGCGTAGGCCACTTGTTAAAGGGTTACGTGACTTAAATGATGTTGCTAGGTAAATGCCATCAAATTGGAGCCACCAAACGAGGAAGGAAATGCCTTTGCCCAAAATAAACGGCTTACCGTTGATAATCTCCCCTCGATTTGGTGGGTTTTAAAGTATTAGCATGAATTAAACTTTTCGATATACATCCATCCAAATAACAACTCCCTAGTTATATTAACCCTTTGAACAGTAGCTTTACTCCGACAAGGAAAGAAGATCGGATTTCTAAACTGGAACGACTGATCAGTTCCACTGAATCAAGACTAATCAAAAACTACAAACAAAGTGTCAAAAAACCTCCCGCGGAGTGACAGAAGATATTTTTACGTTTATACATTGCATGCGTAAAATCACACTAGTCTCTAGTAATTATCATCGTTAGCAGATGTTGCCATAGCAACAATATATTTCATTTTCTCTCAGTAGGGCTACTGTTGTGGCAATGAATATATATAGACCTTATGCATATGATGTCACAATGGAGAAAGTGCTCCATCTTTTGGAGGAAAATGGCGGAAAGCGCGTATCATTGCAAGTTACACCAATAAATGCAGACAGCTGATTTGTCAACCAATCGTATACGCGCGTAAGTCTACTACACGTGCGGGGAAATCCACATTGTTTTCACCCAAAATGACGTCAGTGTGATGTCAATGCATAAGATCTATTCTAGGGAGGGGGTTATCTTTGGGCAGGGGAGGCCGTGACGTCACAAACGGGTAACAGCGAACAAGCCGATGAAAACAAGGACTTACGCGTAGGCCTATACAGAGCAAGCATAATAAATCCGGGTTTGTTTTCATCGGCATTGTGACCTTTGACCCAAATGCCGGTATACCGCCCTAATCTATATCAGGGGATGATCTAAAAGTTGTAGAGAGTGGGGGCTCATTCGAAGCCCTCACATAAGAACACTTAACATATGTCCGTGGCCTCCCCCTAAAAAACCGATAAGGAGTTTTATGCTATTTCCCCATCATTCGTGGGTCCCATAAAAGTCACCAGGCTCAGGTTCATGGAACTACAGCATTTTCATCAGCGGCGAAAAAAAAATCACAAAATACAACTACTTCAGGTCAGAACGCCTGAGAATTCGGAAGGGTCACGTATTTTCAGGTATGCGAGCACTGGGGATTGGGCCAACGGCAGGGGGACCACCAGAGACAGCGACTACAAGGAACCACGATAGAGGATGTCGAAAGCTCATGTTACTAAGTATGGCGTGTAAATCTTGCAGAACAAAATGTAACCCATAAGAGAAGTAATGTTGTCTAACTTCAAAAGTACAAAAGCTTGGTTATACCAAGAAGGCTGATCAACCAATTGTCGTCATCCTCCTCAATCATCTATTCCAACCTTCCATCGGATTTGCCTAACCAGGGTCACCGTTTGATCTATGAAACTGCGGTAAATGCATTATAATTCTGTTTACCAAAGACGTTTAATGGAATCGCGAAGGAAATGTAGGAAAACGAACTCTGGAATAGTTGAAAGTAGTGGTTTCATTGTGAATGATAAGTTTTGTTTGCCGTAAGGGAAAACAATATATTATGCTCCAACACGTATCTCTGGTGTTTGACGTCAAGGTCATTTGTTTTTGCTGTAGAAAGAGTGGGGCGGAGAGAGACAGAGAGCAAGCTGCAGGATATACACTAAAGGGTGAACTTTAAGTAAGAGTTTCGAAACAAAAGACCTTTTAGGTAAAGTGCATGCAGTTACAACCTAGCTCTCCTTGTCACCAACAGAAATTGGTTCAAAAATAAATTCGTGAGAAAGTGGCTTTGTAAAGACCAGGAAACTATTTATAGAAAGAACATTAGCAAACATGGTAAAAATCACATACTAGAGTTATATATATGGGAAAGGTTCTGTCATTATATGTTTACTTTCAAAATCATTTATTTACATACACTGTAATAATATGTCTGTAAAATTACTGAACAAAATTAAAAGGAAAACAAAAGAATACAAAAATAGTGCTGTCAATAAAGTTAAAAAATGACAGCACTATTATTGTATTCTTTTTGTATTTCCTTGTCTTTCGTTTTATAATTGTACAACACTTAACAGACATATCTTAAATGTGCGATTATCAATGAACAAAGTCAAAGTACTTCTTATAAAAGACGTCCAGTTACGTCATGGGATCTGTTACATAAGTACGTTGGACGGCATCCCTTGATTGCAAAGTTAGATCCGCTTGTGGAGATATGAGAAGGTCAGTGACCTCCCAAGATTACTCTTTGATTTCTTTTGTTTGTAAAAACTTAGGTTAATGCCTCTTTGTCCCCAGTGACGCTGCTAGAGGGGCATGGGGCATTCACCCTACAAATGTTCCTCTTGGCCCCATTTGCTCCCCCAACTGAATCTAATTTCTTGTACTTCTCCAGAATATGTCGAAACTGCTCCAATGCAATGGTGCCGGACTATTTTTTGGGGGTGTACTTCGCGCGGACCCATTACTGGTGCATAATCAGAAAAACTTCCTGGAAGTCAAATTGTAGGCCTGTATTACTGTTCTACAGCCCCATGTGCCCTTATCTTTAATTGTTCTCACCATAGACCCTTTTCCAAGTAGCATTTACACAGGATTGTGCCGGGAATAGAATTTTGGTGTTCGCCGTCTTTGGCCACAGAAAAATGCCTGACAACAACGACGCGTGAAAAACTTTCCGTCCCACAATCCTTTGTAATTGCTATTTGAGAAAGGGTCTATTTACAATTTCCCTACATTTTTAACTCGGCCGGCTGTTAGTAGAGTCAAGCTTTTATAAAAAGAAATGTTCAAATCCCCTCTTTGGTGGTCTGTCAGAAAATAAGATCGCAAGTCGGGCATTTGTGAATTATACTAAGAGATTTGGAACCTATTGATAATAAGCTATCACACATGTCAAATTATTCGAAAAAGACTAACTAAACTTGCCACTGGGGTCAATCGTAATTGGGTTATTGAAAATGGCAAAGCTTCAAGATCACGTTAAATTTAAGTGACAAGGTCATTGATGATCTAATTTTCAGCCACTGTCTCCCGTTTACATCAGAACGGCAAAGGTCGAGTTACATCGTCAGGCAGTTCTATAATGTAATCAACAAACACTGCAAGAAAGTCAATTAAGAATTGTTTATCAAGAAAATTATGACAATATGTCCGATAGTGGCATGTGAAAAGAAATCTTTGAGTGACAACTTTTTTGACCGAACTCCTGTTTGAGAGTCGTGCGGGGGTGGCTCCATGGACAGGGGGAACGGGGTCATAGCCCCATTGGAGGGGGAGGCTGCCCCGGTGGAAAAATTTTCCAATTTCGTTGGGGAAACCTAATGGTTACGACAAGTATGTAATCCCCAACGGCGACGAGTCGCCCTGACGGTTTACTTGTGTTTGCTCCAAATGAGAACAAATCTTTAACATAAACCACGAGATTTTAAATATTCTTCAATAATTAGCCAAAACTTCCAAATTTTCTGCAATAAACACTAAAATTTTCCAATTTTCTTCAATAAGTACCGAAAACTCTGGGTTCGCTTTACGTACGGCAACTCGTCAACTTTGTCAGGCTTGTGGTTGCTGCCTCAATCGTTCCGGAGCTTCACCCCACGTCGGGCAAATCTTGGCGCTACTGCTGGAACCGTGACGAGTAACATGCTCTTCTCGTTAATGTAAGACTGTTTAAGGTTAACTGAGCAAAACTGTATCTTTTACTCACAAAAATCATGGCAAGGCTCCATATTTTTGACATACTTTTACAACAAAAAACCCTGAGTGAGGGCAATCACTAGCGACAAACATCCTACTGATAATGCACCTATAATTAACTTGGACGTTTCATTTAGTGACTCGCACATTGTGACCGCAAAACTAACTGAACGAATTCCATCCAGACGATTCCCCTCCAGAAACCTTCCCCTGGTCGAATACGCCAGGAAAATGATCACAAATCCAACTTTTGAGAGTTCCAGCTTTGGACACTTCCCAAATAACAATGTCCCCAGACAAACCCCCGGAAAATTCACAATTTTCAAGGGTGGGAAAAGTCAAGTCGGGAAATGTTCGTGTGGAAATTATCCTGAGATAGTCGTCCTGGGGATGGGTTGTCCGGGAACCCTTATACATGTGGGGCCTCAATTCGTTTTTGAAACAACTTTGAAGCGGAAAGCTAGGATAGTGATTTGTCCAACAGAATTTTGTCCAGGATGATAGTCCTATAAATGTATACATCCCTCCAGCCCGGAAATTTTCAAAGCAGCATGTTTAACCAGGGAACTGCAGCTCCTTTTGAATGCTTCGAGGAAATAATGTGGTAATGTAATAACAAAAAATAATAAACGAAGTTTTCGTTTTTTTTTCGGAAGAGGAAAAAGCACGTTGTTCTTGTCAAATAAAAAGACATTTGAAAGCTGGCACTTAGTTAGAACTTTAACTTGTAATTTCCCTCGAGTAAATTTTCTTCAGATATAGGAAATCTTTAAACTGTTAATGCATCTCCTTGGTTAAAGCCCCCAAACTGGCAAACCTAGCAGTTTTTCACTGGTTCATTTGATAGTCTAAAGGCGGTAGCCCATTGTAAAAGAAGTCAAAACGAACCTCTACACTTTTTTATCCTACTGACGGACTGACGAAACTGGATAGTTTCCAAAAACGGCAGACGAATTTCATGTGTGAAGTAATTTAAAACGCGTCCCTGTGGCAGAATGCGTTTGCGAGGAATGGCCACTAATTTTCAAGAAAAATGATTTGTTGAGAAATGCAGTGTTTTATGAAAATTCTATGATATCACCTTAGCAAACTGAACACATGTTGTTTTACATATTTTTATTGTTCACATTTGTGTGCGATAGTAAACACATTTGTGTGATAAACAATTTGCAATACTTTGTAAGTAAAATTTTCCCGTATAAGCTACTAAGACATTTCAACAAATAAAATTTCAAGGCCAAGCAAGTGAGTCAATTCAAAGAATAACAAATGGATTCAGAAACAACGTGCCCATATGACGTTACATTACGTGTCCTGGAGAAAATATGTAACTACTTCGTGAGTGACAAGAATAGCCAGTCTTGAAATTGGTATATCAACCATAATTTAGAAAAGGGTATACTGTAATGGGGTTTAAAACGTTTTCCTTTCTCATTGTTGCATTCCTAAAATATTATGAGAATGCCTTCAAATAAATTCTGATTCAGTATTCACCAACCGTTGGAAATCTGGCAAGCGGTCGTATCGATTCCGTTTTTCCTAGTGCAAATGTCGAACAAACTATTGGATTTTTATCTTTAAATGCCCAGATTTCCTCTTTCCAAAGAGTTATTTGTCCCAAGTTTACCTCTAGCCTACACTCTCCAGTCTTTGCCCTCTCCCCCAAAGGCCTAGGTCCATAGAGTTAAGTTCCTTTAGCCCACATTCTGCTGAGTACACTACTACGTATAGTAAAACCTACACTTCTGTATATCTCATAGTTGACGGATCTGTACAGTTCAATCAACGTGTAGCAGTAAACGGTAATGATTTCAAATATCTAGGTATTACAAACCACATTCACGGTGAGGCAAAAGATACTTTAAGGACAGGTGCAGTTTGATTGCCCACTTTTAATTAGCAGATCAGAGAATGTTGAAACAGGAATGTCTTTTCTTCTCTCATGAGATATTTTTTGCTAACGAATTATCAGATTTCGGCATGATCAGTAACTCTTTGGCTATGTAGTCCTAGCGTGGTATATATGGGAGGGGTGGGAGGACATTTTTACCATGTTATTAAGCCGTAAACAGGTCTTATTCTACCACATTTCCTTTCGTTATCAAAATTTATTATGTTTATAAGAGTCCTTAGGTCGTCAAAGGTCCTTCCGTTACCAACACGAGACAGGAGACAAACGGCGCGCCATACGATAAGCTTACGGGTGAGGGTAGGGAGGGCTGCACCAGCCACCTACACTCCGAAAATTGGTTACTTCGGGCAAGTATATGCTGTTTTGGGAAACAAGCAAATTTCGAGTTGAACTGCAGCCCGCGGCCCCCTCTCACCCCATCCTAATTGGTAGTAGTCTCGCACTCTTATACTTAGGAACAAAGAACGTAACTCCAAGGGTGGTGCCAGCGAGGGGCCATGGCCCCACGTCGGGGAAGGCTTTCTCCCGTCTGGAAAATTTTCCAGTTTCGTCGGGGAGCCTTAATCAGGACGATAAAGTATGTAATTCCAACGACCTCCAGTCGCCCCGACGATCTGCTTGATTTTGCTCATAGGAAGGGCATATTCTTCTATAAAATACCCAAACTTTCCAATTTCCATAAAATACCCCAAATTTCTCAAATTTTCTTCCATAAAAAGCTAAATTTTTCAAAAAATTTTCAATAAAATTCCCAAATTTTCAACTTTTTTTCGTAAAAAAGGCCAATTATATTTCGGCACGCAGTCGCGGACCGAAATTTTGTGTTTCCTCATCTTTTTGTCATCTCATCGCTTTTGTCAGGGCTTTGGGTTGCTGCCCCCCCCCCTGTCGGGGAGCTTGGCCCCGCTGTCGGGCAAATCCTGGCGCCACCCCTGCGTAGCTCTCCGATGTACGTCAAAAGAGGTAAATGCTCATCCAACATGACGTAGACCTCCCCTTGGATGTACTACTTGTTGTAACATCGTAGAAAGTTTACCAGGCTTTTACACCCCTGCGGGTACTTTTCTAACCGTCTCGAGTAGTTTTATCAAATATATAGCTTCGTACGCCTGGCTTACTTTTAGTTGAATATTTCTCTTTAGATTGCAGAATACAAATGTAACCCCTTCCGTTATTATTCTTACAACGCGTTTCTATCGTCTTTTTATTAGTACGTCAAACTATTGACTTTTGTACTGCTTATTTAACTGGAAACTCCATTTGCTGGTAAGTTTACATTTATGTTCCCACATGTTTTAACTACACGTTTAGTGAGTATATGAAACAATAAAATACAAAATCCCAAGTTCAAAACACATTATCTGATTATGCAACCTCTAGCGAAACAAAACGAGTATCTGAGGATTGACTTTGAAACTTCTCCGTTACTTTATTGTCTTCTGGTCGAAAACATTGTTATACCCATCATTTATGTACATTGATTACAGTCTCTTCGAAGCATTCTTAGATAAAATTCCATAGAAAGAAAAGAGAAGAAAAGACGAAAATGTGCAGCCTGTGTACTTGATGTAGCAAGCTGTTGTGGCTGAATTTCGTCCCTTATAAACATTTTGATTGAATTTCCTGTAAACCTTACAAGTAAATTACGAAGCGTGGCAAGGTCAAATCTTTGTCGATAACATTACTAGACGTTAATAAATGGGTCAATCAAATGGTCGTGGCGTGTGCAATACTTTGAAATGTGTTTTCCTTCAAGAAAAATGGCCGGTGTTTTCCAGTTGATGATTTTGTGATAAATGAGCTCGTTAGGTTTTGACAGTTTTTTGTTTTCGATTCGAGTGGGATATTTGCTTCTTTTTTTTAAAGAAAAGTCTGACTCCTCTGCAGGTCGTTATACAACTTTTTCAATAGGGAGGTTCGACCTTTATGAAAAGTGGACAATAAATATGTAACAGTATCTAAGCGGCGTGCCACCAGTTTTGGCATGTAGCCTAATAAGAAAATTTGGGCCATGTGCCACGACCAAGAGAAAACCTGAAACTACTCTTCAAAGGAACTGGGGGCGTCTTGTCTGGGAGTCAAGACTAGCTTCCTTCGCCTATGGGTGTAAACAAAGAGCTACTGTATCCTGGACAACTTCAACTAAGCAGGTAATTACAAAGTTTGCGGTAAGCAGCTGCAAGCAGTTGGGTCTTGTATACGAACAATACGAAATGAAAGAGAAAGCTACGAAATCCTAATTTTTGCCAAGGTACAACGTACAGTGGGTGTAATTATTCTTTAGAAATTAATAGGCTCATTAATACAATGAAAAACTTATAAGAATTGTTTTATAAATTTAAAATATATCTGCTAACATTTTGGCTATACTATTTCAATATTGTATTTTACAACTCCTTTTAGTAAATGCTTATGTATCTTTTACTGTTATGAATAAATTGAAATGAAAAGCAAAAATAAGAGAAGTTTTGGTACGCAGCTCTTCACCAGTCGAGTCCTTGATAGTACTGATAACGTAAATTCATACAAACATAAGTTCAATATAGTATTTGAATTAAAATACAAGAATGTTCTCAATTAATCTCCACTAAGATATTTACACATATGGCAATATATACACGACTTGAGTATGAGTTACGCAATATAATATTACACCGAAAACGTTACAGGCTAGTCAAGTTGCTGATCTATATTTCATGGACGAAACCGAATTTACTTCCTCTTTAAACACATTTTTAGACTGAAAATTAATTTTGATATCTTAAAGAGGAACTAAACATAAGTATACTTTTACAAGTTGCAGTCAGTTTCCACGTATGGCTCACGTGATATTAGTAGTTAAGTACTTTTTTAAGAAGAGCACCGAGGGCTACCTCCTGTGACCAGGCTGCAGATGAAAACCTAAAAAACTACCCCCAAATGGAGTTACTTCCCCCAAAAGAGAGAAGTCTTCATGAGAAGCTATCAAGAAAGATCGATCTATTGTGCAATCAATTTGAACAGTAAAAGTTATAACATTGTAAACCAAAAGTAAACTTCAAGTAAACAGAAGTGACGTCATAGCCTCACTTTAATAAATACTGATATCTGGCTATTCTTAGACTTAAAACCAATCTCGTTCTCCATAGTCTCATGTTTTCTTACTGTGAAAGCATATAAGAGACTTTCAAAGTTTTTCAAACGTTACATCCCCTTTGGGTGAACTCACGAGCTAGGCTATCAGGTCTATCGTATGGTCAAAACAAAAGATTGAAAAGAAGAAAACAAATCACTTCTCAACGATGTGAATGGACATTACTCCTGCTTGCTTACGTCAAGTTCTCCTATGTTATCAAATAACTTCAGCTGCTAATATTTCCAGAACCACATCTTTCACCCTGCAGAATCCGTTTAGTTAGTTCTTGTTTTCCATATGACAACTAAATTGTTGCTTCAATGCTTCTTTAAGACAGGCAAGAAGCAAGGCATGGTGTGTTTTTGAACCCCCCCCCCCCCAAAAAAAAAACAACAACAACAACAACAAATTTCAGTAAGAGAGACAAAGGTTCATCTGAACGCAAGAAAATGTTGTATTTAATCCACAAACTGTTTGTAAAAGTAAGTTCCAAAGCTGATAGTGACTCATGTTTACCTTGGTGACATGTTACCAGTGTGTATATAGGGCCGTAGCCTGGCGAAATCTCAATTCATGATTCTGAGAAGAGCTTACCTTTTTACCTAGAACAGTTGCACCCACTGCAGATCCTTCATTTTACCCTGTCTGTCCGTTGGGGGGGGGGGGGGTCATCTGGAAGAGATTTAAGCGGAGAAGTGAAGCCCCTATAAGAAAGTTTTGTTTATTTTGGGTGGTTTAGATGCAAAATAGTGTCATCTATTTGGCAAAGCTCGGACTGATTGAATGGTATTTCATGTTCTGCGAATTTGTCCTATTTTGGCTGGGTGTCAGGGAAGGGTGTCGTCTACAGAGAGGTGATACCAATCTCCTTTGTGTGACGTATCTTAGATGCAACATAAGGCTATCAAACAGGCAAGTCTCTTCATGTAGTGAATTTGTCCTTCTTTTAGCTGGGTTTAATGGAAGCTACTTTTCTCTTTGAGAAATTTGGGAACTGTCCGAGATGGGTGATTCGCCCGGGCGGGGGGTTCCGCGGGAGTTGTCCAGAAGATAAGGGCGTTGTCCAATTACGTATTCGCATATTGAATTAAGAAGGTAATCATATAATTCTATGTTATTTAACGTAGTGCTGTGGTTCTTTGTGAATTACAGCTACCAAGCGCGTTTTGTGTATCGTGTAGTTAAGAGAACAACATTGATTCGTAACTCAGTGGTCATAGGCCGAGCCACGTTTTGGTGGGAGTTCAGTTGTGAGGGAACGTACCCACATAACAGTTTGTTTACCTGTTTACAAAGGTCCGGAAACCTACCTCGAAATTCAGAAAAGATAACTATTAAAAGCGATTTGAACAGGTTTTGAGTACCTTTAAATCATAATCACGACTCATGACATTGTCACTTTTTTTTATCTTTTTCTCTATTAGGAAAACTTTCATTTCTGTTTGGAAGAGGGGCAGCTGCCCTCCTGTTCCCACGTTCATGCTACGGCCGTGGCAAAACGCCTTCTTCGGTTCCGGCTAAATCAAAGGTTTCTGATCTTGTTTGGTTACCGTTATTATCTGGGTTAAATCAGCCCCAGTTTGAGTTACCTCAGTAGCCACGTTGAGCGGGTGGACCGCAGCTCCCTTTCCTGAGCAACAATATCTAACTCTGAAGTATATCAGTTTAGCGAACAATTTGTACCCTTTTCGAAAATCCCTGTTGTATGCTGCGTATATGAAACTGTTAATCGAGCTATTTGCGTGAGCGAGCGCCACCCCAATTACATGGAAAATGCGTGGCCACCGAACATTAAAGTCTGCAAGAACCATAAAGGCGTGAGGCGTCCACATAACAATAAAAACAATCAGAATTATCAGCACGGACTTCAAGAGCCTGCGATCGGCATGCATCTGTTTTTTGACGACGACACTCTTGTTGTATTGAGTGGTCCCTACGGAACTCTGTACGAGATCTTTGTTGGAACTGCGCGTTTGGCGTAAGATACTCAGGTAGCAGTACAAAGAAACGCAGACAGGTATACCAAATCCGACGCCGATAAAGAAAAGAGTGTAGCTGAATCGGTACGTGTAATCATATGTACACATCTGTAGGCGTTCGTCAAAACCATGGCGCCCCCAACCGACCAGGTTGGGCAAGTCTACTAGAAAGCAAACTATCCACAATCCAGCGATCATGAACGGTAGTGTTTTCACGTTGTAAATCCTTGGATAGATCATTCTGTGGCATATGATCACGTATCGATTGAGACTGATAGCGGCAACACTCCACAGAGAACAGGAGCAGCTGTAAAAACAAAACGATGCGAAACATAAAATCAAATTTAATAAAGACAGATGTAAAGAACTGAAAATGGCCAATAATCCGAATTGGACTCACCCCCTCTTTCAACCCAGTTGTCAAAACTTAGCCAGATGGCAAAGTGAACGGGAAAATGTAATGTTAGATAATGTTAAACTAAAGATTAAAACTTTTTCGTTTGAGTAATAAGATAATGAATTAAATACAAACTCCCCAAACCAGACTTTTAAAAACAAAATCACTTCAAAACAAGTTCAACCGTTTAATTATTGATACCACTTCACATGAGCTTACGCGTAAAGCTCGCAACATGTCAATGTTTTAATTAGAACTCAGCTCAGGTTAAAGGGGTAATCTGTGGTGAGTGAAATATTTTAATTTCTTACGATTGAGATAATTTGTTTTTCATCTACTACTGTTAAGAAATGGGTGTACGTCTCGGTAGCAAACTATTCAAAGTGTCGTGCATGATGGCAAATTGTAATGTCATCCAAGACAGCTTTAATCGATATCCATAGAAAATCCAGGCTTGAATGTTTGTTCTCACTTTGTGACCACAGCTTACGAAGATGCAGCATCCAGAGAAAATTGATTCCCTAGCATTTTCACCGTGGACGCCTATGACCATGTCTCTGAAACTCTGAAAGAACTACCCATAAAAAAATTCCATTGATTTTGGGAAAGTATTATATTATCTTTAACCCTAAAACTTTGATCGTCCTTACAAAATCTTAATCTAACCTTTATTTTTAAAACTGTTATTTTTCGCAGGAAAAAAAATTGGACTGTCCCTTGTCCCAAACCATCTCAAAAATGAAACATAACAGAGGGAATACGTGGCTGGAAAAAGTGGAAGAATCTTTAATGTAATGGGTAATTATATTGATAAAATTAAGGAAAACAATAGGCTACAATAAAATGTCTTAAGTAAAGCTGTTTTCTTCGGAGAGTTTTGCGTGCACCAGTTTTAAATACTTTTTTGTGATTCATGAAGAACATTTTGCGTGTTCTGTAGCCCCGTACAATATTCCGTTATCGTTGTAAACGCCAAGAAGCCAAACCTCCTTCCCCATAAAAAAGACCTGTAAGTCTTACTAAGGCTGTTATTAAAAGGGTCAAAATGTGATTTCTGTGATCTGTTTAGTGCACATCCGATGAATTTTAAGATATTCAAATGCTTTTTTAATGGTTTCAATTCTTTAAATACCTCTGGGTCTCAGGGAGCGTTGCCCTCTGCACAGCGACAGAGCATTTCCCCTAGAACCCACCAGCCTGGGTCCTGCGGTGGGCCTCTCAACCCCACGCCTGCAGCTCTGTTTGGTATTCCACCCGGGTTTACGCCTCCACTTCAGACATCAAATCCCGACCCTGCCCTGGATAAACTTTGTGAATTATACCTGCTATGAAACGAAAACCTACAACTTCGCGTGACAGGTCTTCATGTATTCTTGCCTTCTATACGTTTCTATCAAACTGCCAATTGCTATTTCAAACAATTCATGGGAGAGAACATGGCAACGTCTGCTAACAGGATTTCTTGATGTAAGAACCATATTTTTTTTAAGAAAACATCACCCAGCTACGTTACTTTTATTGTTTATCATTCTGCGTCTTTAACTCATGGTTTTAGAGATTAGAAAATTTCCTACACCACAAACCCATATTCTTCCTTTCAAATGAGCATAGCCTACGAACCCTGATGAAAAACTTCACATGCTGCCATCTCACCTAAATTTTGATTCCTAATGTCAACTACTAACAGTTATTGCCTCCCGATGGAAGCTTGCAGGTTCCATTAGGAGGCCGGGTCGTTTTATTTTTCTTGGGAGACGTCCCAAAGATTCAAATTTGCACGATGATATCTTACAAACCAAAGTAAAATTTTCAGTTGAAACTGTCTGCAACACGGTATAATGGCTGAAAATGGTCAGGAGTGATAAATGCTGAGATGATTCGACTAGGTACGACGCTAATGTTTCCCGAGAGGAGGGTGGCAAGTAGACCAGCAACCCGAAGCCTCCGAACTAGCAACGATTTGTTGAAAGGATGGCCAGTGCAAGATTTAAGGATGGCCAGTGCAAGATTTTATTGAAGAAAATTTATCTCTTTCAGTGAAGAATGTGCACTATTTAAAAGCAAAATGAAGTAAACTGTCAGGGGCGACTCGCCGCAGTAGCAGGACGATAGCACACATTACCAAGTAAAGCTCCTCAACCGAACTGAAAATTCCCCGATAAGGTGCAGCCTTACCCGACGGGATCATAGCATCCCTGACCCCTCCCCGCCTGGCGTCACCCCTGGACTGGACTCATAAATACTGCAGCTAATGCTTGCTTAAACGACGTGTCACCCTTTAACTCGTCAAACACGGTTTAAACACACACGACAGTATCTAGTCACTGGCCAGGATGCACGAATCAATTTTCATTCACCATCTTCCTCAAACATTCATAATTAAAATGTAAATGATATCATGGAGAGAAAAATTCAGGGTGGACTTCTCTTTGTAATCAGAAATTTTGTATCTTTTCTGTCAATTTTAAAGGCACATGCAGTCACCCCGATTTGCATTAATGTACCCTGGTATCCTAACTATTCCTAATTGTTCTTGTTAATCTAGAAGCAATATTTGAGTGTTACTAAACTGGTGTATTCACTTTTCATTTTAGCAGCTGATGTCAAAGTAAGGTTGGGTAGACTGGCTGTTCCCTTGAAATGAAACGCGTGACTCAAAAATGCAATAACTGTGGAAAATTACTCTCGCTTCATGATGATAAACATAACGCACAATTCTTATTGACAAATTAAATTTACCGTAAAAATGTCCCTTTTTAAGGCTAAAAAAGGTCAGAGAGAAACAGCATTCCATAATTTATCTGTTGTATATGTCTTTTACAGAAAGTGTAGAAAACGTAGCACCTTGCCGCATTCTACAATTAATGATTGTTTGTTCAAAACTGCGCAGCAGGGTGTCTGCAGTTTTGACGAAATACGGGTGATCTGTTTTGAAAGATTCTATAATCGTTAGAGCAACTTGCTTTCAGACTGTTTCCTTATTGTACGAAAACCGAGAACATCGCCTGATCGCGGTGGTGTGAAATCTGACATGCCAGGAGAAATCAAGATACAATTTCTCCTTACCATTATCTACCGATAATGTGGAGTAGAGAAAACCAAAGTTAGTGAGGGGTAATTCAAAAAAGGGCCATTACACAGTGTCTATTTTCGAACACCCTGTCCATAAATGACGCGCCCGCACATGACACGGATTGGCGCTATGTAACTTGGTTATATTATTACCAACGTGGGATGACCCCACCGTGGTACGGAGAAATCGTCGACGAGAGAGCTAGCGATGTTACTTAAATTGAAAAGAGGATCGATTGACATAGTCCATTTAGTTGAGAAAGTAAAAATCCGCAAACGTACATAGCCAATGGTTATAGGTTTTGAAAAGCAGTAGGGTAACGCAGGCGCGTAGCCAGGAATTTGCCAAGGGGAGGGGGGGGGGGCGAAGCCTGTAGGCAAACTATCCCAAGCGTAGCGCAACCATAATTTGGCGCGAAGCGTACAAGAAAATTTGCCCGAAAATACCTCTCAGATCGATGGAAATGGCACTTCCCAGGCCTTGTAAGTTGCATCTAAACATTTTTTATTTTAAATTACTAGCAATATCATGAAAAAATAATTAAAAAATACAAAAAATTTGCTCAAGGTGTGGCTGCCTCCTTCGCCCCCTTGGCTACGCGCCTTGGGGTAACGTCGAAAAACGTTAGTCTTTGGCCGGTGAGTAACTCCTTGAAGAGTACACAGCAACAACCCAGACTGGGTACCCATACGTGTGTCATTCTAACAGGCAGTGACCAAATCATCTAAAACTTAAAAAGGTAGCGAAAATTTATCTACTTAACTAATACTAAAGGGGCATTCCATGTTCCGGTTGCAGAAAAATCTTACGGTGTTCATAGGTGTAACACGCTGAGTATTTCAAAGTGCTACTAGGGCAACGGCTCTTGCCCTTTAAAGTTACTTTTGTAGCATTGAAAGGGTGTGACCAACTCCCCCAGATAATTCCTACTTGGATGGCTTCCTTAGGACGATTACCCACGGACGAATTATTGATGGAGGGAAGGGTGGGGGGGGGGGGCAAGGTTTCCACTGAGGAATAGCAACCTGAAGCCCTGACAACAGTTGCATAAAGGACGGCGACTAAAAGTTTTGGGTCCCACGCCAAATTAAATTTTGGCTTAGAGTAAAAAATGTGTTTTTGAACAAAATTAGAAAATTATGGGTATTCTTTGAACAAAATTTGAAAATGCGGTGTTCCAATTAAAGAATCTGCCCTCCTTGAGAGTTAAAAGAAGTAAGCCATCAGAGATAAAATATTTTATCTAACCCAGTAAGGTTCCTCTACGAAACAGGAAATTTTCCAGGGGGGAACCCCACCCTTGTGACAAGTCCCTCCGAGAATATTAACGATTACAAGTTTCCCTCGACAAACTTCACAGGAAAATTCGGAATTGTCAAGCGGGGTGAGTATTGTCAAGTTGGGGATTGTCCGGGGAACTTCCGGAAGGGGATCACCCACATGAAAATATTTCTGTGTCCGGGAGAGTTATGCAAGACCCACAAAGATAAACAGATGATCATGTACTTACGATGTTATGCATATCATGCCTATCATGTTACAAAGGACATATTTGTCCAAGAAAAATACTCCATCCGTAACGATGCCGACCATTCCAAAAGACGAAATGAAGAAAGTCACGATAAAATCTGCGACGGCGAGATTAAAGACAAACGCATTGGGGAGTGTTCGAAGCTTTTTGTACGACAACACCGCTCCTATTACCAGAGTGTTCCCGATGCATCCTAATGTGCAAAGGACTAGAGTCCATATCATAAATACAATGCTTAAAATATCTCCACGCAGGATAGGACTGTAAAACTCTTCACTTGATGTATTAAAATACATTTTATGGTCAGGTTTGATCTTCCGATCTTCCAATCTTCCAAAAAGTTTGGTACCAATCAATGTCAAAAATTTATTTGTCCAACAGCAGGTATCATCGGCTGAAGAGTTAAAATATTGCACACAATGCTTCGTTTCCGTTGAAGTATTTCTTCCGTTGGTAAGCGTCCAGTCTTCTCACTATTTTAAGACTTTTGGTACTGTTAGAGTCTGAACTTATTTTCCAGTTAGTATGAAAAGTTCTATTATCCACAAGAATTTTTGTTTGTTAGTCTTTTAGGATGCTGTAAATATCTTGTCTTTTTAATTTCTTAACCTTTCTTCATCCTCCTCAAGACTGGAAGAAACCACCATTTCACGACAGAAAAAAATTATGACAAAGTTACCGAAGGCAACATTCTCATCCTCAACGTTTTACAGCCGCTCTGTTTTTGCAAACTATCGTTTAGCTTGAATATGATTTCGTTTGTCGTCGAAAATCTTCCTGCCTAGTTTCTTTCTGTGTAAAGTTCCGTTGATTTTTGTTGTCTTGCTGCAACTGGCACTGTCCGACAATTTCATGAACAGAAAAGATCTTGCAGCGATTTAGTCATTACCTTCAGATAAAACCAAACAATGTTTGCAATCTCTTTTATAGCTTTAAAACACATCTGCGACGGCTTTCAGGTGATTTAAAATGCTGCCCTCAATTTTGTAGGTTCAATCGAAATGACGTAGTGAACGTTATGCGTGTGAACTAGTAATGAGAGGGGAGATGGTGTAATTGAAAGGTGTCCATTAGCCTAATTAGTAGTATGGCATCATTCTTTGCGTCAATATTTTAATGGTGTCAGGCTAGGCACGGAACGTACTTATCATTGGCATAATACATTAGTTACATTTTTTTTAAAGTTTACACTGCAAACTATTATGAACGGAGAGACTCATTGCCGTATATGCCTAGCCGAACAATAAATGACACCAGAATTCTTGAATGAGCGTAGGAGTCAAATCTGATCTGGGGATGAAGGTGCTGTATTACTGAAAAATATTACAAGTAGTACCGGCAGGAAGGGCATAATCATCGATATCCTCTTACCTCTGAATATTTTTGCCGAAGTATGTTACCATTAGGTAATATTGCCGTGATCGGATACTTCTCACTCATCACGAATACCTTCCACACAACGTCCCTCACAAACACACACACACTCACCCACCATGCACACACATATTGGGGAATTGTCCAGGGTGGGAATTAGTGCCCAGGTGGGGATGCGAGAATCGTCCGGGTGGGAAAAATCAGGGATTGGAATTGCCTGAGTGGGTTGAAATGTCCCGAGGGAGATGTCAGGGTGGGGTTGTATCCGGGTGAAAATTGTCCTGGAACCAATGTTGCTACTGGAAGTCAGTTGATATCCACTCATTTTCACTATTTTGTTTAAGATTAGCATTTTCTGTACAACAGTACAAATTGTCAAACCATGACAACATTATGTCACATTATTCAGGCATGGTTAGAACAATAGTCTAATTATCCTGAAGTTGAGTTTTTCATGTACCTACTGACTCTCATTACATTATTACACTGCTGCCTCCGTACCCGAAACAATATCAGCCCGAAACTGAAGGGCTTACCGTTAGACCAGGGAGTTGTCAGGTTGGACTGAGGGCGCCTTAATACGTCGAGAAAGCAATGTTTTTGTCATTTATATAGAAATTAATTCCACGTGACGTCTGGAATGACCTATTCTGATATCCTCCAACAAGAAAATATTCAACTAAACTAGAATTTCATTCGTTACTGACTACCGTGACCTTCGGTAGCGCGGAAATCCAGTCCAGCCTGTAAATTTTGCAGAGTGTGCTCAAAGGATTCTAGGCCCGCCACATTAACATCCCTGTGATCTACGAGCTCTTCCGGTATACTTATTCACACCTACATCAGGTGCCCCATGTGGACTAGGATCTAATGATATGACTACATTCTACTCTCACACTGTTTAAACTAACGACGCCACTGAACGATCAATTTCTGCTTAATTTCTGACTAATTAACTTATTTTGACCAATTAGAATCTTTGGTGGCTTTTTTATGACTAATAATTTAATTTAAGGGAATTATTGCGCACTTAATCAGATATCATCAGAAGTAGTACTGATCAAGTACGAGAAATGTAGTCGTTTGTTCTATATACACATCGTTTGGACCAACTTTTCTTTATACTGCCATGCGGACACGTGCCGCTCATATTGATGGATCGGAAAGAGTGGAACAACGTCGCAAATTTTATGTCAGACCAGATTTTACTCGTCCGCATATGATACAGTATCCAACTCGATCTCAAGTTTCTGAAAAAAAGTTGCAATGTGAGTTAATGCAGGACAGGGGCTTAGCCGGAGAGGGCAAGGGGAAATACGACTATCCTGTAAGAGGCCTTACCCCCTTACATGCACTTTATGTTCCCATGAGATTAAGAATTACTGTGTTTCAGTTTCAGTTTCAGTTTCAGTTTATTCTGTTTACCTCTCTTGAGGTGCGAGAATCATAATACAATATTTACAAAAAATTGCAAAAAGGGAAAAAACAATACAAGTTTACAAAATTCACAAAATAAGAAGAAAGAGAAAAAAGAGAGAAAAACAAGAAACATAAGTATGACCTGGGAAGCTTGGTAGCAAAAGACCTATGCCACCAGCCTAAACAGAAAGGTGAATTAATTAGCTAAAGGATTTCATAATAACAATTACAAACTTAGTGAGATTTCTGAGAATGGATCTTTTTCTAGTCTGAAAGAGTTGTCTCATTTTAATTGCATTTGAGTTAACTGTAAAAAAACGTTTTAAGAAAATTTTTCTTTCCTTCTGAAACCTATTACATTCAAATAAGTAATGAAATTCATCCCCTAGTTTCTCGGTACTACAATAATGGCAAATTCTTTCGTTAAAAGTGATGTTGAGAAATAGTGTAATAGTTGTGTAATAGTTGTGTAATAGTTGTGTAATAGTTGTGTAATAGTTGTGTAATAGTTCAAACTATATTACAGTTTTCGCTGCTAATTTCGCTCCGCCAAATGCTTATTTCCAAGGGACTATAGGAGACAGGGTCTCCTGCGCTTTTACGGTTCTTTTACGGTTCTTGGTTCATTGGGTCTTAGATGAGGATGTTACATTATTTCTGACACTAAAGTTAAACCAGATCAGACAGGATCCCAACATTTCCTTTGCGGTGCATCACTAGAGGTAAGTCCTCGTATGAAGTCCGTCCTCATTCTGATTTGACAAAGGAGTAGCATGACAATAGTTTGTTACCGGCTAACAAGGGTAGGAGTTTTTTAAATCGTGACCAGAAAACCCCCGAACAATTCCCAACCCCAAAAATTTCACCCGGACAAATTCCACCCACGAAAATCACCACTCAGACATCTTTCCCCCAGCAAATAATGGAAACGTACTGCGTGGTAATTGTCCGAGCAGTGAATTGCCAGTGGCAACTCCCTGATCTTATCTTCCTCAAGGAGCGTTGAGATCAGTGGCGTATCCATGGGGGCCTGGGGGCAAGCCCCCAAATATTTTGTTACACGTCCTTGCCCCAAAAATAATTTCAAACGATGTGTTTGAAAAACAGGCAGACTTTTCTTTGACAGAAGAAAATGCGGCATTTACATTATATACAAACTTTGATAAATATGACGTGCTTGTCAATGGATGAATTCGGCTGAAACAATAACAAGAAATGATGGCGCCCTGGTCTAATTTGTCAAAGCATAGCGCGCATGCATGTAGTATCAAGATATACGCAGGAAGTTGTTATCCGAATATAACAACTCTCTGATATACGTGCCATAGTCATGTACAATGTACAATGTACATTGCACCAGCAGACCAGGGAGTTGTTATTCAAATAACAACTTAGTCCCTGCCACATGCTGCTGCACGCTGCATGGGTTTCAGTACAGTAAGTGCTTAAAAACGTGTCGGAGCAGACATATATTCAAATATTAATTTTGGTTGTCCCCTTGAGAAAAACCTTGCCCCCTAACAAACAGACAAATAAATTCTGGGTACGCCACTGGTTGAGATAAAAACTGAATGGAGTGCCGTCCTAGGCTCCTAGGAATTGAGCGGCGAGTATCTTTAATAATCTTCCACTGATCTTTATATATAACTGGATACTAGCGCTTTGCCTACGTCCGTACACACGTTGAACATACCCCTCCCATTGTATGCGACCTGTAGAAAGGCAATGCGTACATAAGTGTACACTTTGAGTGATCAATGTTTGGTTTCGGATACCGAAACAAACGCGAAGGAGGGAAAACTGGAAGGGCCAGCTAGAGACATTTACACGTCAAGTTTAGGGATATCTTTTAAATTGTTAGCACTAGAATAACGCCTTTAACTATCTTAAATGGCATTAGAAGAGCACAAAACCGTGCGCCAAAACACAACTCTAGGGAAAGTCTGAGTGGGGATTATTCGATGTCTCCGTCCACATCAGAACACAGAAGATAACACTATGGGTGGGAGTGGGGTGGGGGTGAGTCGTCGAGGGAGGGGGTCGCGGACCTCCCTTTGTTTAATTGTAATATACTAAAAGGAAACATGGAAGAGATCAAGACAGAGTCATTGGCAAGATATGCAATCTGATGGATGGGGAAGATAGGGAATACGTGGGCCTAGTGTAAACAGGCGGTTAATCAAAAGAACGTACAAACGGGGCTACATGGTTTATTTGTGGGCATTATGGGCTTTTCATTAGCATGGACTAGAATGTGAAGTTATAATTGGGCCTGTGTGGCGGTGTTATGCTGGTTTTGTTTGGGCAGATGATCTTTGGTAAACCTGGTTAAGCTTGAAGGGGCCCATGCAGCTTCATGGTGCATCAAGTTCACTGGGCATTGTAGGCAACTTGCTTGGTTTTCCCAAGTTATATGGGGTCCCGAGAGCACCGGCGTCCTACGGCCAAATCTTTATGGAGCCAACATGGACATTATGTTCTTACTATGTAGGCCCAACAAGGGCATAGTGGATCAATCTTAGCCTCTTTCGGTATTCGGTTTCGTATGGGATGGAAATGGGCCACACCATACTGGTGCAAGCAGGCCCGTATGGGTGCACGTGGAGCAACCCTAAGCCATTACATGGGTTTTATTCGTGCTGGCCCATATGTGCTCCGTGATAGGGTTACCTGGGCCGAGTTATGTGGGGTGGTGAGGGCTGGTTCATATGTGGGTCATGTGGGCGGAATCGTGAGCACATAGCATGCTTAGAAGATAAATTTTATGCTTTTTCATAAAGTTTAAGAGAAGAAAAGCAAAATATTCATCAAGCTGTATAGACAATATGCATGATTTCTACATAGGATTGGTATACCATGCTGGCCCATAAAGCATTACCGACATGTACTTCAGGTAGATGGTAGTAACCTACATCAATCAATTAGCCCTAGAAATATCAACAAGTAGGTAAACATGGCCTGGCTCCCACATGAGGAATTTATGGAAGTCTTGGGTGCAAAATTCAGTGGGGTTTAAATGGGTCAGCTAACATATGGGGGACCCATAGAATGCCCCTGCACCTATGACGGATCATTCCATAGCCTGGGAACGCTAGCTGTGGCCAGAGAAGTATCGGAGAAAGCCTATATTTTCAGCTGGTAAGATCATTTTTTGATCTCAAAACGGAAAGAAAAAAAAATCTGAGGTGGAATTCATTGGACGGACAAACACTCTGGGGTGGAATCCAAGGGACGGAGCCTCACACCCCTTACTATATAAAGGTCAGCACCTCATTGGCTGTAGTGCCATTGCCATCGGTCCCATTCCAACAAGTCAGTTGATCATACAGACTGTTAGTGCTACCAAGAATGATATACTAATGCGAATTCCTGTTGCCTGTAGCATACGACCAATGGTAGGTCCAGGTACTATGACGGGCTTAGGGATGAGTTGTCAGTTTCACTGTAAATGGACCAATGGGCTGCAGGAATATAAAGGGCAGTATTGCAATGTAAGACGGCACCTCAATGTCACTAAAATCAACTCACCTCGGACCTTCAACTTCCAGCCCACTCTTGCTCTTCCAGCCCTGGGGACAAGGGTGGTACTAGGCGGGGAAGGGGACCATGCCCTCAGTGATGTAGGGGAAGACTAGCCCCTCGTCGGGGAAATTTTCCGGTTTCGTCGGCGAGCCGTATTGTGTGTGATGAAATATGTGGCCCCGACGAAGCTCAGTCGCCCCGACGATTTTCTTGATTTTGCTCTAAATTAGGGCCAATGCCCCCAAATCCCAATTTTTTTTTAATGTTCCTCATTAAAAACCCAAGGTTTTCAACTTTTCTGCAAAGCCAAACGTATTTAAAATTTTCTCCAATGGCAACCCAAAATTTTCGGCTCGCTCGACGCGAAGAAATTTTGCTTTCCACATTTTCTTGGTAACCCGGTCGACGGTGGTTAGGCAAACATAATGACCGGAAGAGTAAGGTTGATGTGACCTTTGTCAGATCATGTCGTTCCTGCTCAGTGCTACTTGAATTTTTTGAATTTGGTTTGAACTGTTTTGCCTTCTTTTTGTTCTTCCGTTCGACCTGCCTGCTTGAAGTCGTATTGAGTGGATTAATTAAGGCATGTAATAAAGTTTCATTTTGTTTGAACTTTGTGTTCTTGTACTATTGTTTTGTGTAGCATAACACAGGTTTCTCGATCTGAACCATTGTTGGGGCCTCTGGTTGCTGCCCCATGTCGGGCAATTCCTGGACCTACCCCTCTGATATCGGAGCTCAGTCTGTTAAGAAGTCTAACGTTTTACATAGTATCGTAGGCTTACTATCGTACCGAGGAAAGACCTAGGGCAGAAGCCTGCGGGGCAGGGGGCAAATGCCCCCTGAGATTTCCAAATCGTAAATAAAAGTTGGCTTAATTCAAAAACAAAATACTGAAAAATACAAAATACTAACAATACTGAAAATTTCACTGTTCAAGTTATGATTTCAAGGCCCCCAAACCTGGAAAATCGCATGTAAGGGTCCCCTTTCCCCAAATATTTTCCGGGGAGGTCCCCGGGTCCCCCTCCCGTAGGCGCGTTCTTATAAGGGTTTATCTCCCTGACGAATGAACCATCTTCCTCTTACAAGGTACACCCCTTGAATGCACCAGCATTATATACGCTGGCTTAAGGTAAAATAGCCTATGATTACCTTTAATTATTAGCTAAACTCTATGAGCTGGTAAAGAAACTTTTTAAAAGGGATACGCAGTTATCGCACACCTTTTTTTGAAACAACAGCTAAATCTCACAAATATCCTCTTATTTCACTTTAAGTATGTTTCGTGATAAGTCGGAACATAAATATTGCATATTCAAGGTAAACAAAGGAGTTACTCTATACGTAAATTACACAGCTCGGTGAAAAACATGATGTAACATGACTGTGGTGACTGCATTTTCCCTTGAAGTGAAATCTAAGTTTCCTTTTTGAAATCTAAATTTGTTTCTTAAGCATGAAATCTAAAAGTAAAGAATGTTTAGAGGCAACATTAATGTTTCAGATATGTCAGTTTCCCTCACCTGGGAGACATTTCGATCGAACATTTTCTTGCAAGGCCTACGCTACAGTTACACGCCAACCGATGATGGCTCCTCCAGTGGGGTACTACAGTGAGCGCTAGGGAGAAGCCCGCACCGGGTACCAGCCTTTTAAGTGCCATGCCACAGCCGAAAAAAATCGATAAATAATTCAACAGCCCCTTCAATTACAGCCTACCAAATAGAAAAAAAATTACTAAAAATTAACGAGGATTCCTAAACATATAATCAATTCAACGCTTTACGAAGCTTTACCAAAGGCAGCACCATTTTTTTCATCCAAGCCACCTCACATAGACAAAAATTTCTCTAAGAGTATAGGGTGTCATCCCCCTTCTCTTAAACTTACGCCCAGCCAAAAAATAAGAATATCACTGAATATTTAGGTAATGACAATTTGTAAAGATATAACCAGTTCAAAGCTTTGGCAAGAATAACACAATTTTGCACCTAAGCCAGGTCATGACACTCATGCACGGGTGAAAAAGGAAGGGTCTGTCCGAATGTCAACTATCTGCATAGGCACGCCACTTGGTGCTTCGCTTAGTGTCAGGAACACAGACTGCTAAGATGAATATCCTGCTCTATATAGCTTGTCCAGGTCACTGAAGTTAAAGATCGCCCCAAACAGGGACCAACCTACCCCGCGGAGCGGACTCTGTTTGCTCAGTTCCTCAGGTTAGGGAAATGACTAAGGAATATGACCAAGGAATATGCCGTACAGCCTGCTACGTACGGCAAGGACCAACCAGAACCGCATTCGAAACCAAGTCCGTTTGGGTGGTCTTTGTGATCTCGGACCGACGCCTGGGTGGCCTGACCTTGCTTGAAACCGACACTAGTTTTGGTCTCGGCTGGTCTGTCTGTTTTTGACCCAACTGGGGAAAACCGAAAACGGACCATTCCATTGGTGTAAATTTAAAAATTTAATGCCTTTTTCCAAGGAAAATTACCATCCCTCACAGAACAAAAATGCCCAAGCCATAAAGGTCATAGTCTCTGTGTCCCGAAGTGAATGCTAATCAAAGCTCATGTAAATCTTACTTTTCGGTGTATTCTATACTTAACCGGCGCTGAGGCGAAATGTATACTAGGCAGTGGCGTTTGAAGCGATGAAGCTTGGCAACCGGGAGGTTCGGGTTCGATCCCCGGCCCTGCCAGGTCAAAGTAAGGTGGGTTTTTCATCCAAGAGCAATCTACGGTTTTCCCATCTGAACTGGCGTTTTAAAAGAAACCAAATTTGATCTAAATTGTTGAGTTGGTTAGCCAGCCGAATTGAAGTTGTAATTCATAAGCCATACAGCACAGGTCGTTGTTTTCACATTTGTGGTGGCTTAGCGTCGTAAAAAAACTACCTTTCAATGCCTGATTTATTTATTACTATTCAACTTACATACCATGGAGAAGATCTTATCAACTAAACGCCCTATACTTGTTCAATGAAAGCTTTGTTCGGGTTTTCTCGGGTTGGTTCCGGGTGGTTTGATAGTTGTGTCGGTTTGACGAGCTTGCATGGTTAACCCCCAAACCGATGCCGGTTTGGTCTCTGGTGGTCTGAGTACTACGCTTCGTTTCGTTGTTTTCGGGTCAGAGGCGTAGGCTGGTCTAAGCCTGGGTGGGTGCGACAATTGAGAAGATGGAACTCAGTTCCAAGAAGCAAGCACGGGCCTATGGTTAGGCAGCATAACTATGGGGGAGGAGGTGAACGAGCTTTTTGGAAAAGTTTTAATCAGCTGAAATATTCCATAGATTGATAGTAAGCTTGTTTGCGTCCTCAAATTGCCGGTTCCTACACTGGAAAAGTTGCCACCCATCCCATGTCTGTCCCCTTGGGTTGCTAAATAGAAAAACTAGTGAGTAATCACTGATTGGTCTTCTGTGCTTCGACCTGATATACCGGCAAGGTTATTCCGCGTTCGGTAGGACACGATCTCATGCTCCTAAAGGAAAATAAGACTAGTAGCCACAAACCCCCATAATCTATTAAGACTAAGAGGCGAACCAGTCCTTCGATCAGTATACTACAAGAATGAGTTCTCGATAACAATAATAATTACGATTTATAACCAGGCTTATTAAACTAAGGCCCGAAATAATAATGATCATAACTTAACGCCTTTTGAGATCCCTTCCGAGAATGTCGCTTCCGGCAGCACTCATATAAAACTTTCAAAGGTATGCTTTTGAGAACGACAATTAACCCTTGTTTAAATTGCGAAAGGGAATGTACTTTTGGGAACGACACTCTAGACCTCCTGCAAATAAGGCTAAGGAAATTTAACTTGAAGGTAGCAAAACATATACCTGTAAGAAAGAGTTTCTCATGTAAACCAACATTAGCTTAGGACGGAATATAAGGTACTAACGCTAAAATCTCTTCAACGCAACCAGGAGTGGCGCCAGGATTTCACTCCCCGACGGAGGGAGGGGGCAGCGACCCGAAGTCCCGACAGCCCCGATGCCGTCGAGGGTTGGTAAGGTGGGATTTGAAGAAAAGCTGTGTACTAGACCATGCAATTGCGGGGCATACATTTCATAAAATCTACTAAAGGCACATAGTTCCTAGCTAATTTAATGTTTTCCCCGTAGTCTAAACTGTAAAATTGCGAAGCGCGCCAATATAGCGCGAAAATTTTTGGGGTAAGTCTATATACACAAAAAAGAATTTTTACTTATTTAAAGCTTATGCAGGTCAATTGTCCACTGGCAGGAGGGTCCTATCCAGGCCCGTAGCCAGACAAGGTACTGGAGGGGGCCAAAATTTTTCCAGGGGGCGAAAATTTATTCGGGGGGGGGGGCAAATGTGTACAAATGTATTAAGTCAATGGTATGATTCAAACTCTGGGGGGGCGAAAAAATTCAGGGGGCTTCTGGCCCCCCTTGACAACGGGCCTGGTCCTATCGGACGTAACTTACATTGTACTTCCACACTCTAGTCACTAGCTGTACCATGCGACAGACAAAAGAGAAAATTAACTAGGTTTTGCGATATGAGATGGAATTCCGACATTTACATAAATTCATGTATTCTATTTATTAACTTATTTGAAAAGGTGGAAAGGGTTTGTTGCCTATTTAGGCCTAATTATAGCTTAAGTATCGGAACTGAGAAAGATTTTCTTAAGTTTATTGCAGAAATGACCCTTTTGAAGGCCAAAATAAGTATTCAGACTATCGGGTGGCGACAGAAATGTCCCCGCCCCCACCCGGTGCCACCTCTGAACGCGACTGGAAACAGAGGGGACCCCCAAGACTTGTCACAATCCACGACATTTAGGCACTACGGAAAACTTTTTACAATATGAACTTGTCATACTATGAATGGCATCTGGTTATACTGGTCCCTCAGAGACATATATTACCCAAGATGCCACTGCCAAAGAGTAGGCTTCTTTGGTAAGTGTAAAATGCGCTACCAAAGCGAACCTCAATGGGCTTAACTAGAAGTTTTTCAGATGTAACTCTTTTTGTTATTTTTCTATCATGAAACAATCTTGATTAATGACCCAGCCTTTTTTAAGGGTTCACTACTTATGAAGTTTGGCGTCCGCACCCCCGCCCCTCAGCCTACGCCCCTGCGGGCATGCGCGTCCGGAGGGGGCAAGGAGGGCACTTGCCCCCACCAAAAAAAAACTTGAAAAAAATATAACATCAACATTTCTTAACAGTTCAATCAGTGAGTGTGAATTTCTACTCTCAAAACAGGAAGTGACTAAAAATATCAACACTCAGGCCCCAGCAGCCCCCCGAGCATATTTTTGGTAGTTTTTAAAGTTTATATTTACGATATTGCTAGTGTTTCCCCTTTTATATGCGTTAAATAGGACTTGGAATTGCAATTTCCAGCGATCTGGGAAGCATTTTGGGCCAAAATTTCCTTGCACTCCGCGCCAACCCATGGTGGTGCGGAGCGCTGAGAGTCTGTCTATGGGCTTCGCCCCCCCCCCCTTGACAAATTCCTGGCTATGTCTTTGTCAACACTGTGTGGAAGTAGCATCTAAACTCTTTTCTGGGAGTAAAATATTTCCCATGAAAAAAGTTGGGCCCTCTAAAAATTTTGCCCCCCCTTGATTTTTTTTCTGCTGACCCCCATGCCTGCAGGTGGTCCCTGGTTTGCATACAAACCGACGATTGGGCAGTTTGGACAGACATAAAGAAGAACAAAAAAAGACCAATGCACACCTTTAATTGGAGTGAGTAAAGGGCGCTCACAAGTTACATTTATATTGTTCTTAGACGGCTGACGAAGATTGCAGTCAATTAATCTCCTTTCAGTTGGCAGTTGCTCTTATCTCTCAAAACACAGCGTAATTAAAAGTTCTTTGACGTTTTTCAATGAAGAAAGATGGAAAGACGGAGACTTAGAGTGAAGGGCGGTGACTCTGGAAACTCAAAAAGTTTTGGGACGACACGTATTACGTTAGTCAGGCCGAGTTTTGTATGATTTGGTAGTCACGTACATTTAGAATAATATGTTACTAATATACACCCTTGACACCATATATAGGCTCCTAGTGCATTTTCCAGGCGCTTACTGTAAAAAAATACGTATATAATGTTTTTAAACGTAATAGTAGTATTAAAAACTACATTTGGAAACTTTTCAGTAAAATTATTTACCAATCAAAGTATTTTGCTATTTTTATGACTTAACTCATAATATTAACCCGTCTTTGTCAAAGTAAACGTGTATGAAGAGGTTATGTCCTTAGCACGGTGCATGGTCGCGAAGTTGTGATCCGCTATTTTTGTATCTCTGTAGTTCTCATTTAATTGTCATCAAAATGACAAAGAAAAGACGAAATATCAGGTTCAAGCCTAAGAAGAAAGTTGTTAAACCTGAAGAAAAAACCGAAGTGGAAGGCACTAAGAGAAAGAGAGTAAGCAAAGTGAACGCAGTTGATCAACTCAAGCTTAGCATTTTATTTTTAACGTTACACGTATGGTGTAGTAACATATCCTCGCACACAGTAAGGTTAGGTCGAGGCATAGGCTAGCCACAACTTTAGAAGTTGCTACTAATTTAATGTTAGGCTACTTTGTTAGGGCCTTAGGCTAGCCTAGGCTAGACCTTTTAGCCTAAAACTGTGGCCTACCCAAAGCTTGAACTGTAACTGTAAGGTAGAATAAAATTCAAAGACCAGACTGGAGTGTGAATGTTATGTCTATCGTTAATACCATGGACGTGTGATTACTGTCTGAGTAGAGACCAGACTGGAGGGTGAATGTTAATTTGTTATGTCTATCGTTACTTAATACCTTGGACGTGTGATTACTGTATGACTTCACATGCAAATTTGAAGTTGTAATTGTATAGTCCTTGAACTGTCTGTTGCCAATGTTGGGGGAACCAGTCAAGTCCCCCCCGCTAAAGTTGCCCCCAAGGCCAACAGTCGCCCCTGATAAATTTGCGCCCCAATCACAGTCACCCCTGGCAACGTGGCCCCTCCACAAAGTCACCCCCTCAGTTCAATGAAGTCGAACAGCAATATTTCATCACACAACTGGAAAAAGGCCATGGCTGGCCAAACTAATTGGTTGAAACTGAGCAGTAAAACCTCATGTAGCTGAACTCTAACACACTGTTCATGCATCATTAATATATGTACTACTGTTAACGTGCACGATCCGTGCATTGCTGTGTACTGTGGAACTGTAGTACTGTATGTAAACTGAAAATTTTTGATCAGCTGTTCGTGACATCATCAGTTTCCGTTACATGGCGACAACGTACACAGCAAAACAGCGTGTTTTAATTGTGCTGTAATTAATGAAGTATTTGCGTTTTTGCAAAGGTAATTACTAAGGCTGTCAATTTCCGTTTAATCTCCTAAACGTTTAAACGGTCGGAATAAACGTTCGTTTACCGTTGAAAGGTATCTTTATTCTGAACCAACAGTAATGCATTAATGGCCTCAATGAACATTCACTTATGATATTCACAGTACGCGCAAGCTTTTAACATCTGTACGTAAAAATCTAGCGATCATTTCAGCGATTTCTTTGTAATTCACCCAAATTTGCCAATGAACGAAACCAAGCATTAAATTCGCAGTCAATGATCATAAGTTTGATACAGGGCCATACGTTTGATATCAGGCTGCAATGTACGCAAACACTGACGTACATAGTATTTAGGCCATGTCCGTACACTGTGCAAATGCAGAATTTCAAGTGACACGCAAGAAAAAAGTCGAGAGTTAAAGCACGTGTATAGGTCCCTTATTACATGCAAACCAGGATGCATTCCATGTAAAGCCTACGCTGAAGGTACGCCGAGGTTTTCGTGACGGTACGCCGGGATGTACACCGGGATTTTCTGTACTGTGCACATACAATGCGTGTACATACAGATGCGCCAGGAATAAGTGTGCGTGTTCGCTTCGGTCACGCTCCGGTCTATTCAGTGTACAATAGAACCGCTAGGTACCTCGCTCTTTCAATGCGGATTATCGGCAACCCGGTAAACCGAGGTGCCTTTGTGCCAGTGTTAACAGAAGTCCCATTGTGTGTCCGTAATTCGCTGTAGCAAGAAATCTTCTCTTGTGGGGAAAAGCAATTATCAATTTCCTGTGAAAGCCTGCCTGCACACAATCGTACTTTCTGATTGAATACAGTACGTATACGCTTGCGACCATCCGCAAATCCCCCCGAACGCTTTCCGTGTTGGAACGATTTTTTTTTTTTGAAGTTCGAAAAAGTTTTCGAACGTTCCGAAAAATTGTCAATAACATGACCTTTGAAAATTATATTATTTAGCGTGAAACTTCATGAGTCTTTTATATATACAAAGTAAAGTAAAGGGAAGGGCCGCAGTTTACTTTGAATTTCCCTTTGCAATGATTAATAAATTTCGTAAGTTTAGAAAGAAATACCTAGAACGTTCCCAAAGTTTCGTACCTTCCGTCAAAAAGATTGCGTTCGGAAAAATTCTTGTGCGTTTGCAAGTTCTTTCCGTAACTGAGTTTTTGTCACGATAAACTGTTCTCCTATCACCATATAACTTATATCGCTCAATAGAGCGATATTGACTTGAAAATCCGCCCGAGTTTTGTACTCCGATAAAAGTTGTTTGTCGATGTGACGTCATGAAATAATTAGTTTACATTTCATTTTCGTAGTCCTCTGATATCATGCATTTACACAGGTTGGCAGATTTTTGGCGGTTTCTGACCAGAGATGGAGAAGATTTTAACTAAAACTCATGAAAATCGGGACATAATCCTATCCGAAATCACTGTAGTGGGAAAAAAGGAGGGCCGCAATTTTCTTTCGAATTTCTCTTTGCAATTATGAATACATTTCGTAAGTTTGGAAAGAAAAAGATCTGGTTGAACGTTCCAAATCTTTTCGTACATATTCCCACATGTTCGGAAATATTGTTGCGCGTTTGCGAATCCTTCCCGTAACGGAACAATTTTTTTTCAAACCTTCGATTTTTTTTTTTTTTTTTTGCACATTCCAAAAAAAAAAAAAAAATCAATTGCGTGACCTTTGAAAATTATATCTGTTAGCCTGAAGTCCTGAAACTTTTTGAGTCTTTCATATACAAAGGAAGACAAAGGGAGGGCCGCCAAGTCCATAAAATTGAACCATTCTGTTTTCTACCAAAAAAATAATCAGGGAGAATGCCATTGCAATAGTATCACAGCTTACTTCCTGCATCCTCCGATGTTCCGGTACAATACAAAGGCCTTGCCGCATTTTATTTTTCATTCACATAGAATATGTACCCTCTACTCAGCAATTGCTAAAATTTCAAATCTTACCTACAAGGGTAAAACCGTTGAAGTCCGATTCCTTAATAGAAAAAAAAATAATCCAATTATAGTCCATTCAGTGGGAGAGAATGAAGATGGAAATGTCAGAATGTAAGACAGTACACCCCCCTATCATTCTTTGCCCAGATCTCGGTAAAATTCACCAGCTAACACGATCCCGAATTTTAACACGGCCCTTGGGGAACCGTATAACATTGTCATTTAGTACTGTCACACGCTGTATAGCCTACGCATATTTGCATGGGCCTAAAACTGCACCGCGCTAATATGTACATAGGGCCCTGCCACATGTTTCACGTTATTATTATGTGAGCCACCTCAAATACCTTGGGAAAATCAAATGCAGCTAGCTGCCTTAATTACGTGAAATATCCAATCGCCGCTGTGGGTTTTGATACTCATTCATTCATAAGGGCCACCGCCCATTTTTGCGTAACCTTTTTTGGAAGTCGTAGCCCCATTTGGTTGGCCTTAACAGTTACGTGACGTCACACATCTCTCCGGATGTTTTTCAAACTTTTGCAGACGGCGCCATCTTGTTTTTCAAAAATAAGCGATATTTCGCTCGATACTAAACTCTTACCGAAAACTTTTCACAAGATCGGACTTCTTCTACACCCATGAATAAGATAAGGTACAAAATTTAGCTTGTAAAGGTTGATTTTGCTGAAAATCTGCATACTGAATTTTGGCCAGGCTATCACAGCATGTTCGCAACGCACGTAGAGCGACACGATACCCATGTGAAATTTACTTCGTTAGGTTATGTACTGTACATTACACGACTATCTGGCCTACACGCGGAAGCGACAGTACTGAGTGCTGTATGTTTTCAAGAGGTGGGTGTTGCCCAGTAGGGCGGGATTTAGCAGTTGTTCGTTTACGGTAAACCTTCACGTGGATTGGTAGCAGCCAATGGAAATTGTACACGGGTTAATCCGTGAAAAATAGCTGATAGTCCAATGATGTCACTAGCAAAGGAATGTACAGAACGTTGTATGCAAATAAGCTGGGGCCCTTGCAAGGTGCCTGGGAAATTCTTGAGTCGAACTGCGAAGGTTTTCTCATGGAATTTAACACACTAATGCATTACTGTATCTGTGGTCTACATTTGCTATGTAGCAGCGAGCTAGCCAGGAAGGTAAAGCGAATATGTGTGCTGCATGGGGCTATCAAATGAAAGATACGTAGTACAACGAACGATGGGCTGAAAAATAAGACAATGCAGTGGGTTTTAGTTTCATTAAAATGCAAGTCTACTGATTATCTATTAAAGGGTCATGCGGTACCGTATTGCTACTGAAAATTATTTGCCGTTCTTTGAACGTAAAGGTATGGAATATTTCATCTATGGCCGTTTAAAAGACACAGACACATCGCTTTTTTATATGCTCTCAAGACAAATAAATATACGGAGGAAAGCGTCACTCGTTTCACCAACTAGGAAATAATAGGATATATTCAAAGAATGGACGGCTTAGCCTACTACTTTTCATATGCTCTCCGAGGTAAGAGAATTTTCTGCAAACTAGAAATTATGGGAACACTGGATTGTACATTTTGGGGGCAACTGCTACAAAGAGGCCCCATCCAACACAAAAACTTGTACGGTTACTGAGAACGGGTGGGGTGGGGGAAAGCTGGGCCACTCCCAACAGATGCCAAACCTAATTCTTGGGACGATTTGCAGCATCGCATAAGTGTTGAAATAAGCTGTTTTACTGCGAGGATATAGAACGACCTTATCAGTAAAATCGGCAATTTCTTCTAGTTAATCCAGTTGTACCAAAGTGTTTTTTTTTTTCAAACAGCATGGGAAAAATGGAATTAATAAATCGGAATTTCTACAAAGAAAAAAGTTGTCCCCACATCGTGCTGCGTTCAGCGATCGGTCTTTATTCTAAAAAAGTTGATCAAAGTAATAACGCAGCCTTACAGGGAAGACAATTGCAAAACTTTACTGTGAGTGTAGTATTATCAAACGTATACAGTAAGTTGTGCCGTTTTGCTATAAAACTGTAATTTGTTGTGTGTATGTGACGGCTGTGTCTTTGAATGAACAGGCCTGAGTAACTACGCTACTGTACCTAGGCCTAAAACTTCACAAACCCGTAAGCCTAAACCAGGACGGTTCAGTGACGTACAGTACTAGGAATAGTCCGACCGTTTCCAAACTCTGTCAGCACATGCTAACCATCGGATAACAACCCTCTGCGCTATTAACGAAGGCCTAGTGATAAACATTTCTTATCGATTACACAGGAAGTCTGATCAATGAAACCTGACGATGCAGCTATTGTGTTACGCTCCTCATTGTAAAGAATTTCATTGGTGAAATCTTTTGTGTAGGCTGTTACTTGACTTATCAGATTACTCCTATTCAAACCGCCCAAAACCATGAGCCGCAGATTTCAGTGAAACAACGTCGACAAAAGCGTGGTAAACTGTGGGTTTTCAGCGGTTGGTATCTAGCGCTCCGGTCGGTTTTTTACGTTTATTCCTGGCGCATCTGTAGCAATCCATAGGCGTGCGTACATACGTACAGTATACATTGTAATATTCGGAGGCCGAAATCGATAACGACAGACAGCTAGGATGGTTGCTAGTCAACATGCTTTATTCGACATCCCGGTAGTACACAACTAACATAGCACTCAGTCACTAGCACATAACACTCCCCCTCTTAAAACAGGAACCCCAAAAGGTGGAAGAAAAAAAAAAAACCAAAACAACCTTCCAGTTAAACATAAAAAAAAAGCTACTGACCTAACTTCTAATTACAGGTCTAACACTTCCCTAGGTTTCTTTAAGCGGGATGAACGGCGCAGTGCTGTGGTGGACGGTGAGGTTGATGCCCTGTTGCCTGGATTTGATGGTACTTGGGGTGTTGGTGGGGGTGTATCACTCTCTCCTACAGGTGTCTCCCCCTTACCCGTAACGCCTCTTTCGGCACTTTCTACTACAGCGGGCCCGAGAACATGTCCATTGGGGTCTAACGAACTGGCTCCCGACCCACTGCCCCCAATTTCTTGGTTATCTACTACACTGGGATGCTCTGCTTGATCTGACACCTCTTGACTGGCACGCGAGCGCAATTGATCCAAATGCTTGCGTACCACCCGTCCATCACTCAAACTTACATCATATAATTTTTGACTGGGTTGACTAACGACTTTACCTGGTAACCACATTTGCCCTTTAAGGTAGTTTCTTACGAAAACATCGTCATTTACCTGGATTGAACGATCTTGTGAGCATTGATCATGGTACTGCTTTTGACTGGCTTGCTTACTCTTTACATGTTGCTCCAAGCTTGGGTGAACCATACTGAGTGGTACCCTTAAGTCTCTCCCAAACATAAGGAAAGCTGGGGAATTTCCAGTTGTTGCTTGAGGACTGTTCCTGTAATTCATTAGGAACCTAGAAACCCTAGTCTGGAGACTGCCCTCTGTTACTTTTTTCAAACCATTTTTGAACACCTGCACTGCTCTTTCTGCCTGACCATTGGAGGCAGGCTTGAAGGGTGCACTTGTGATGTGAGAAATACCGTTTCTGCTAACAAAGTCCTGGAACAATTCACTTGTAAATGTTGCCCCATTGTCTGATACAATGGTATCGGGAATACCAAATTTTGCAAACATTTGCCGGAGTTTCTCAATGGTGGGCTCTGCTTTAATTGAATGCATAATCTCCACTTCTAACCACTTTGTCCTTGCATCTATGACTATCAAAAACATGCTCCCCAGAAAGGGGCCAGCAAAATCTAAGTGGATCCTTGACCAAGGTCTATCGGGCCATTCCCACATACTCAGGGGCGACTCTGCAGGCATATTACGAGTTAGTTGACACTTATCACAGGTATCAACACACTCTTTAATACTGTCATCAAGACCCGGCCACCACACATGACTGCGGCTCACTGCTTTCATGACTGTTATGCCTGGATGCCCTTCATGCAGTTCTTTGATAATCCTCCCCCTACCCTGGGGAGGTACTTCTACCCTGGCCCCCCATAAAATACAACCATTATGCACACTGAGCTCAGTCTTACGTCTTTCATAGACATTAAACTCTGATCTATGCCTATAGTGTGACCACTCTTTCGGCAGAGAAAATATACCAGTTAAAATACAGTGTCTCACATGTGATAACAAAGGGTCCCTATCTGTCCAACCTTTGATTTCTTTGCTACTCACTGGTGACTTGCCTGAATCTAGAGATTCCATGAGCAACACGACATCCCCTGGGAGGGGTACCTGGGTGTTCGGAGATGGGGTGGGTAGCCTACTCAGAGCATCCGCTCCAAAATTCAGTTTACCCTCCCGATACTTTATTTTATAGTCATAAGCAGACAGAGTAAGTGCCCAACGTTGGATTCTACCTGATGCCATTTGTGGGATACCCTTATTCTCATTAAATAAACTCATTAATGGTTTGTGATCTGAAACTAAAGTAAACTGTTGCCCATACAGGTACTGGTGAAACTTGGTAACACCAAAAACACACGCCAAACCCTCTTTCTCTACCATACTATAATTCCTCTCTGCACTAGACAATGTGCGGGATGCATAGGCTATGGGTGCCTCTGAACCATCACTGTTAACATGAGCTAACACAGCTGAAATACCATAACTTGAAGCATCACATGATAACACTAACTCTTTTGTACTATCAAAATGTGCAAGCAGAGTTTCGCCGCAGAGCATGGACTTTGCTTTTTCAAATGCCCTTTGCTCCTTTTCCCCCCATGCCCATACCACCTCCTTCCTCAACAACCTAGTCAGGGGTTCCAAAATTGTGGCACTGTTTGGCAAGAAGTTTGAATAATGATTCAACATTCCCAAAAATGATCGAAGTTGGGTAATGTTTTGAGGGGCTGGGGCCTTCTTTACATCCCTGACACTGTCTTTAGTGGGGCTGACACCATGCTCTGTGATTTTCTTACCCAGGTAAGTGATTTCCCTGGCATCAAATACACATTTCTCATACTTAAGCCTTAAACCCTTTTGTTCAAGCCTGTTCAGAACTTCCCTCAGATTGTTTCCATGGTCTTCCTCTGTGGGTCCTGTCACAAGGATATCATCCAGAAAAACAAGGGTATGTGGAATGCCCTTCAACAGGTTCTCCATAATCCTCTGAAAAATTCCGGGTGCCGATTTTATACCGTATGGCATACGGTTATACTGAAACAGCCCTTTGTGAGTGTTTATGGTTGTGTATTTCTTTGAGGCTTCATCCAGCTCCACTTGCTGATATGCACTGGTGAGATCCAGTTTTGTGAAAACCTTACAACCAGCTAATGTTGCCAGTAAGTCCTCTGTTTTGGGAACTGGGTAACCATCCAACGATGAGACCTGATTTACTGTTAGTTTATAGTCCCCACAAATTCGTACACTTTTTCCATCCGATTTGATGATTGGTACTATAGGACATGCCCATTCACTGTGATCTACTGGGGAAATCACCCCTTGTTGCTGAAGTCGCTCTAGTTCTTCCTCTATTGTCTCCCGTAGTTTATATGGCACTGATCTAGCTCTGAAATATTTGGGCCGTGCATCTACATCCACATATATTTTGGCTTGGGGGCCTGTATACTTTCCTAGCCCTTTCTGGAATACTTCCCTGTGCCTGGCAGTCATGTTGAAATCTAACTTGTTCACTGTTAGGATTTTCTGCCAGTTCAGTCTTAATTCTGCGAGCCAAGATCTACCAAGAAGTGTGGGCCCTTCTCCTGACACAATTATTAACGGTAGAGTCTTCATTTGGTCGTCTAGCTGTACTTCAACCTTAGCCTCCCCATGAATCTTAACTAATTCTCCCGTATAAGTACGTAGTTCAGTTTTAGTGGGGCTAACCTTTGGGGCTTTGCATCCAAAAATGCTTTTGTACGTAGTTTCACTCATGAGTGACATTCCCGCCCCGGTATCTAGTTCCATTCCTACTGAGATACCTTCAATTTGTACCTGTACCAAAATTGGTGGATTCTTCCCAGAGGGGTTGTAAAACAAGTTGTATGCTGTTCCCGTAATCTCCTCACCCATATCCTCAGAACAATCTGCCTCCGAGTTTTCACGAACTACGTTGGCCTTTTGCCCACTGCGGTCTGGATCAGGCTTTGACCTACACGCCCTTTTGATATGTCCCTTCTTTTTACATGAATGACAGGTTGCCTCCCTGAAACGACACTCAGCCCCAGAGTGATTTGTCCCCAAACAACGATAACATTCACTCTTTCTTGCACTTTTATAGTACTTCTTGGTTTTATCACTGACAGTGACGTTAGTGTCCTTTCCCTCCATTTTCTGCAAATTAGGCCTATCTAACTGGCCTGGTTTGTTATTTGTAATAGTCTGGAAATCTAGGGCTGCTGTAAAGGAAGCCTGCGCTATCTCTACCGCCCGCTGCAAATTTAACTCTGACTCTGAGAGTAGTCGTCGCTGGATCCTATCATTGTTAATCCCAATTACTAACCTATCCCTCAGCATCTCCTCCAAACTGTTACCAAACTCACACGGTTCAGCCAGCTTTCTCAGCTGCGCCAAATAGTCAGAGATCAGCTGCTCTGGTTCTCTGGTGCTGGTATGGAACTTAAACCTACTGACGATGATGCTGGCCTTAGGTTGATGGTGGTTTTTTACTAGGGTAACCAGTTCCGAAAATGACTTATCTGTTGGTTTTGCCGGCGCTAGCAAATTCTTCATTAGACTATATGTCGCGGAACCGCACACAGTGAGCAGTATTGCCCGCTTCTTCCCATTGTCCTCAATGTCGTTCGCGAGAAAATACTGTTCCAATCTTTCCGTAAATTCTGTCCAGTTTTCTCCTTCCTGGAACTCTTTGAGTATTCCCAGTGTAGCCATGGCGAATTCAGTTTACGGAACGCACGTTGAAAATGGGTCCACTCGTCGCCAATTGTAATATTCGGAGGCCGAAATCGATAACGACAGACAGCTAGGATGGTTGCTAGTCAACATGCTTTATTCGACATCCCGGTAGTACACAACTAACATAGCACTCAGTCACTAGCACATAACATACATGATACGTACACAGTCACTGTACATTGACAATGCACGTACAGGTATATAGTATACACACATTATAGCTAAGTCAGAGGCAATCCGTAAGCGATTGTACGTACGTATGTATACATGTACGTAATGCATACACCATTCATTGGCAATACAAGTAGGCCTACAGGTATATATAGCACAGTACTGTGCGTGAACATACTAGCGGGAGTTGACTGAATCGGCCCGCCGGTATGCCGGGAGTACCGTTTGCCCGCTGATACGCTGGGGAGTACGCCAACTACGCCGGCAATCCTCAACTTACTGCATTTTGCACGCCGACAAAGGCTAGTTTCTCAGCCGCCACGCCGACCGAAATCGTATGGCCACGCCGAAGATCTTCGGCGTATAGTGCACTAAATACACAGTGGCATGCAAACAGTAACACATTAGGCTACGCACCTGCTCTGTACAAAAGTTGACGTACATCGCGACAACATTGGGCATGGTATGGAAAATAACAAAATTTTTCAATCGCTGCTTGTACCGCTAAATCACCGGTTGTTTCATCGTCCTTTGCAGTAGTTTGCGATAGGTACTTTTATGTTTATAATGCATGTTAATTTGTGTGAACTAAACGTGTGCCTTTTACTTTTGTGATTTAAACAAAAACGATGTCTAGAACATTACCCCAATGAACGAAAGGTTATGATAGATTCGTCCCATAGCTCCATTGATTTGCACACAGCAAGCGGGCCGCGGGGGGCTAACATGACTCAAACAGATAATTACGGATGGATGTATAGTGCGCGCATGAATTATGTACTGCTATATGAAACACTCAAAACAAACACGTGTGTGAGCCTACACTGTCTGTTTACATATAGGTAAAGCATGGTAGGATGGTGTGAATGCTGCATTGAAGTTCTGCAGCAATTTTCGGGCTTTTAAGTAAGTCTGGTTTAACGTTCGTTCTGTGAGCACCTTGAGCTACAAATACGATGCAAACTGAGAGAGAATGAATTGTGGTTAAGCCGATATTGTGTACGCGTCCTGATAAGCAGATTTGGGCTACTACTTCGATTGGGGATGCGGGCACTGTGTATTGTTAGGGGGATTAGTAGGCTTACTAGTACTGTGAGTAGGTGGAAGTCAATTCAATCACAGAATTATATACTATGAATGGAGAGACACAGACAGTTTATTTTTGAAGCTTTATTTGGTCATTGAATTTGCAAATAAACATCGTTGTTAAATGAGAGATATCAAAGAAAACATTGGGGAAGAAAACTGCTAAAAACTTTTGTTGTATTTTTAAAAGGAAAACCGTTTAAACGTTTAGCTGAATTATGCGCCGTTTAAACGGCCGATCGATCGTTTAACCGTTTAAGCGTTTAAATGTGACAGCCCTAGTAATTACATAATCTTATAGATAATAAGTGAAAATGTCTTAATATGGCATTTTCTTGGCTATTTTGATGTATTTATGTACCGATCCAACAAACTTTCTCACCACACACTAGCATGTTAGTGGTGATTTTTCTTGCATGATAGACGGTATGGTATGTGTTTAACGATCGAAACATGATCTTTTTGATGGGGAAATACTGCCAATCTAAGTTTGTAAAGTAATTTTGATCATAATTTTCGAAAAAAGCATGAAAAAACCTTTGATACGATATGTAAGGTGAGTAATTCAACATTTTTTTGGATAAATTGTGTAAAGGTGAATTTTTCTGATTAAGGTAATTTTTTAATGAAGGGAGCAATTAAAATGCACTCTTGCAATGTGAAAGAGCTATTCAATAATTACACAGTGGTACTAAATATATTTAGGCATCTTGGATCGGCAAGTAGTATCTCGGCCTAGAAATTTACTACCTGAATGACACTAGACTTCTGTAACGTTAATAGTGTAGGCCTGTATATGGCACCGTATACACACATGCATACATGTTATGTATAGCACTTGTGTGTATTGCATGCAGTGGTACAGTACTTTATATTGTGTGCTGTCGGCATACGTTCTGCATTCGCTGATCAAGTATGAGATTAATCTCGGGTGATTTTTTCAATGCATTTGTTGGTCATTTTATCTGTTCATTTCACAAGTTTACAAAACTATTTTAACTCGAATATTGTATGAATCTATATACTAATTTACTTATTTGTAGGCTATATACAGGCTGTACAGAATATAAAGTGGGCCCTACCGTACACAGGGATTTTATTTGTGATATTGCACTTGCACTGTATGCTGTACTATGTTGTTTGCACATTACAGAGTATGATGAAGGCTTAAATATCCTGCATAACACTATATACTGTACTTTCAAGTGCTTTTATGTATTTATAACCAATTAATACAACAAATAGTAATTGGTATTTTGATGTGCTTTCAAAAATTTCAATTATTGAACGTCTTGCCTATATATTTTGGGATTATATAGTCTATTGATGTTTTCAAAAAAAAAAAAATATTTTGTGAATGTCTGAAGGGAATTTAGGTCTTATTCACTTTTAAAGAATTAAATTACTTACCTGTATTATTAATTTAATGTCATCATCCTCAGCAACCCCAGGACCAGGCCCCAAGATGCAGCAAAACCTGTAGAAATACTTACCTGCAAAGAATTGTTACCCATTCTGTAGCAACCTATACTGAACTGTAGGGTTAGTGAAAGATTTGAAGAGCATGCATGCTGGGGTTAGTGATGGAAAATGGGGAATGAAGAACAATTTCAGTTAACATATGTGTTCATGGCCTGGTCCTGGAGCTGTGGGAAATTTTAGGTAATAAGTTCAGGACTGAAAGTTAATTAAGAAGTAGTCAATTATATACCAGAGAGCCCATTTAGTAATGAGAGACACACCTACAGTTGGTTCCAGTGCATGTATACTATTAGTATTGTATTACAGGTACAGTATTTGTGGGGACGGTCCAGCGCCTAATTTCCTGTGGAGATAAACTTAGAACATGTATATATGTGATAGTGCAAGGATCAATTAACTAACATTTTAATTGCATATCAGTAATTATCTTTCATGCTAATACTAATCAGATAACACCAATTACAAATACTTTACGTTGCAGTGTACTATGTTTACAACTTTAAAATATTTTAATGCATGACTCTGCTGTATAGTCTCTGCACATGCCATAGACTGGCTTGCTATTGCACAACATGCAGAGTAATTAGCTGAGTAATTAATAATTCAGTTTACTTACATTGAATTATAATGCAGAGTACAGTATGTATATTGCTTGTTCATGTAGTGAATACTAGATGTATATTTGTATACTCCAACCACACATTTGTACAGCGTGGCACAGGAACAGTGCACTGTGTTAGTATATAGCTTTATTGTATAACATGCATGGTAATTAGGGGTAATTAATGCATTAAACAAAAACAACACTTTTAACATAAAAAAGACGCCTTCATAGAATTTTACTCTACACTGTGTATCATTCACTGGCCAAATACATCAGTGTAATCATGATTTTATGCAGTATAACAATGTTTTTGTACATACTGCTGCATTAAAATTAATCAGATTGAATAAATTGGCTTCTTTAATGAGCATTAATGTTGCATCAATGATGTAAGTCATGCCAATGGTTTCATAATTTTGTAGTAAGATACAGGCCTTAAGGGATAAAATGAAACCTTAAGGAATAAGGACTTTCAAAAAATATTTATACTGTAGCTTAATGAAAATAGTAAAATTTCTCTTTTTTTCGGGGGGGGGGGGGGGGGGGGGGGACATTTTAGAGATTGTGCTTCATTTGGCTACTTTTAATGAGTCATAAAATTAAACACAGGTCATTGACAGGAAAGGAGTTGCACTGCTTTAGCAGTAGTCCATGAGGTCTTCCATTACCTGTTGGCTAAGGAATATAAAATGAAAAGGAACAGTGATTAAATTGCTACCGAAACAGTAGAAATTAACAAAATTCCTTATTTCTTGTTTTTTTTCATTGCCATGGCGAAATCGATTAACAAAATTCAAATTTTGGTGTCGCGTTTTCCCTTATATCTCAGCCATTTTACAAGCTATGAAGCTAATTTTTTTTTAAATGAAATGGTTCAATGGTAGCTATGCACCTGTGGTATTAGATACGTCACTGGAAGAAATTCAAGTTTTGCTTTGTTACAGCTACTACTGTACGCATACTTACAGTATGTATGCTGGCCTCAGTCATGCTTCAGTAGGCCTATGTACTTATAGGCCTACGTACATACAGTGATACATGAATCACATGCTATGCTCCCGCACCTACTGTACTTTACGTTCTCCCGCATTTTGTATGAAACTGATCGACATATTAGCTATCAAGCATTGTAGGCCTACTTTTCACAGAATTGTGGGAAAATTTGCACATCTTTAGAATTGACTGTTAAGTAGCATTTGGTATGAAAGAAATCAATGTTTTAAGTAATTAAAATGACTTATTTTTTCAAACTTAGTTAAAAAAGTGAACAAATGTGTTTGTAAGATGTTAATTAAAAAACAATGTAGTCTAAAATTAGGCCTAAAGTGATAGTGACATAAAATAAGCAACAGAAGTGTATAGGCGCTTGATTAGGGCTAATAAACATGATATCTTTCTATCCATGATTTTTGTTGTGGGAGACTGTTGAACTGAGGGAGCGACTTTGTAGAGGGATAGTCTTTCAGGGGACGAGTTTGTTAAGGGGCAACTTTGTTCAGTTGTGACTTTGCTAGGGGGTGACTTGACTGGCAACCATCTGTAGTACTCCTCCAATACACTCCTTGTGCAGGGTGTCAAATTTTTCATATACTCGACCATAATGTCAGGGGACCTCTCAAGCTTCTCTTCTCGAAAAAACAATATTTTCTCATCAATGTTTGAAGATCAACTGCTCAAATACTCATGTCAATACCCAGCTGGCAAACTTTCAGATTTAAGACATGATTTTAAAAAGCCAATTTCAGGCTACATATTGTGGTCAATAGCAAGCATGTTCACATACAGACATCATGTGTCAATATGTATCTACAGTACGTAGTATACTGTAGTAGTACGTATATATGTGCACAATGCCAAAATATCTCTACTGTAAGTTAGGATGTCAGTCATAGGCATAGGAAGCTTTTCGAGACTGGGGGGGGGGGGAGAGGGGGGCTGAACCTTGTTACAGATTGCCGTCCTGGGGGAGGGAGTGTCCCCCTCCCCTTTACAAAATTTTTGGGTATTTGAGGGTCCTCAGATGCAATTTGGTGCAACATTTTAGACAAACTTAAAGGAAAATTACTGCAAATTTTTGACATTTCTTACAGAAGAGATAAATAAGGGGTTTTTGCCCTTGGATCTTGGGGTCAGAAGCATGCTTCAGCTCCCCCCCACATTTTTGACTGCTTTAGCCCCCCAGCCCCCCCCCCCCCTGCTTCCTACGCCTATGATGTCAGTCATCTAGATTCCATGTTTGTTCATGACAAGGGTATGAAAATCTTCACAGTGACTATTATCACTCTTCAATTTAAGTGCATGCTATGTGATGTCCACAGGTGTACATGTACTAATATGTGGAAAACATTAAAGGCTCTATTTCCCCCCTCCCCCGACAGTTGCAATTCTTCCTACTGAGTTTACTTTTAGCCCCTCCTTCAATTTAAACAAAATACACCAGTCTAGTATCTACTTTCTACTACAGTAGTATAATGGGGGACCATCAAAAAGAGATCTATCATTCCAAGATTATGACATGGAATGTTAGGCTAGATGTGCCCTATGACAGGCGCCATAATATACATCTCCAAGAATGGACCAAGACAGAGGCACAGTTCCTAACCTTCACTGAGTTCAATTGCTGGAGGCTATATACAGCTGTACAGTATATTACCACACAGTAACTGGGTATGAGATTAATTGGAAACACAAATGACTGTACAAGTCAAATTGTTGGCCAACCAGTGTGTGTGAAGCTAAATTGTTTGAATGAATGTCAGTCAAAGTGCAGTCATCAACTGTATTTAGAACTCCAGGGCTATCCCTAAATATGTGTGGGTAGAGACTTGCTAGCAACTCCCTGGTGTGGGGAGGGGGATGCCATATCCCCTTTATATTATGGTAGTTCTAGAAGTATTGTAGATGTGTATAATGCACTTAACCATTGATGGACACACCCGGGCATGGTCAGTCAAATGTGGGCACAGAAATTGACCAGTGACAGTGTGACTTACGTTCCATCATTGTGTCAATATTGCCAGTCACTAGACTGATGAAGAGGTGAGTCACGTTACTATACCTCAGGTTTCAGTCACTTTGTTGACCAAGGGGTGAGTCACTTTGTGTCATTTGTTACCTCTTTGTTCAAAGATATCAACATTTGGCATTGCTCCTCATGTACAGTCATAACTTTTGTCAGTTTGGTGACTTACATATCCGTCAAAATTGCAAATTGTTCATTAGTTTGGTGATAGAGGGGTGTTTTATTATAAGTTGTCAGTCCAAGTGACTGAGGGGTACGTCAAAGTCTATGTTTTGTCAATGAAGTTGTGGACAATGACTGACCATGTCTGGGGGTAGTGGGTTGCAACTATCAGTTGAAAAGCACATAATACTACAGTATGCATAAGGAATGAGTCACCCAAATGATATCTGTAAATGAACAGCCAGTCCCCCAAGTTGTACTCTTTTTAAAGTCCTGCCAGTATTCAAAAAGAAGAAGATGCTTTGCTATTGACTACAGTATGTAGCATATCACAGGGGTTTCTGTAAGCAGCAGCAGGCCAATCAACGATTCCATTTGGCATGCATCGAAAATTTAGTGTTCAATTTCATTGGTGAAATCACCTTTGAAGAACACTTTTTTCAAAGCTAAACATGATGGATGAGTTTTATTCACTCACCTTTGAGTTTTTTTTATACTACTTTAAGTATGCATCATTTTTTTTTACCCTGTCAAAGTTGTTTAACAGTAACCCCACATTTGGAAGTAAAGCAGGGCAAAAAAAAAAATATGATTTTCTCAGATTTTACCTACCTACATAAATTATCAATTTCTATCCTTTTTCCCTAGTTACATCAAAAGACATTCATACGTGACATTTCATAAGCTTAAAATATGGCAGAAATCCTTACTAAATGGCTATCATTTTATTTGAAAGTCAAGGGAAATGTTTTATTTTACCTCTTCTAACTATAATTGTAGTAGAAAAGGTTCAGAAGCATTTCACCAGATTGGTTCCTGTTGCTTTATTGCACATGGTATACTGGTTGTGTAAAGTCTGTTGTCTTTTATAAGATGGCACAGTTCAGATTGGACCTTATTGAGGTTTCATCCTGTTAAGGATTTTGAGGATGTTATAAACTATAGGGACATCTGTAGTTCAGGTGAAGGGACACAGTTGTCACCATGAGGTCACAGTCCCAAATTTTTAAGCTTCCATGTGCACTGTAAATAAGATGGAGAAGTGTTCCATATCCTAACTGTTAATGCCTGGAATAGACTCCCTACTAAAGCACTTGATTGTAACATAGTCAATGCTTCCCTTATAACTGACAGATCAACATCATTGATGGGGGAATATTATTATAAGTCTTGTTTGACTCTCTTCTTTGTCTGCCTTCAGATTTTTGTCTGATAGCTGACAAGAGAATACGGGTGAAGACAGAAACTGTGTATGTGCAAAAGTTTATAAATGACCTGCTACTGTAAGTGGCTGTTATGTAGACACTGCCAGACAGTCGTCCTGTGTGTTTCCACATTAAAATTTTTCTCAACAAACAATTCTCTTGCATACTGTAAATTTTACCTCTTGATTAGGCCTACAGTATATTCATGCAGTGATAAGTTATTGGTACTGTAGGCCTTATTGATGACAGAAAGCAGCTTCATAGGTACTGTTTCAGTTTCAACCAGGCATGTTTGTTAACACAAGGCACACTGTTTGTAGGGGATGCTCAGAATTTTTGTGAAAATTTGAAATAATGCCTTCTTCAGAGGTTGAAAATGATAGTCATTTATCTTATCTCAATACTGAAGCTCTTTTTCTTGTGAGATATGAATTGTAGGTTTACGGTAGGTAAATGCCTTGAATGGAGTACATACCTGCATCTTCTGGATGAGTGACACATAAGTAGTAACTCCAGTTTGATTGGCGTTCCTATTTCCAGAGAGGTGTTAGGAAGAAGATCCAATGTACCATATAGACTATTTGAAGCAATGCTCGTTTCCAAGAGTGATATTGCCTTCTTTCTCAAAATTCTTATCTCAATAACCACATCAACTAGGATTAGTGATGCATTGTCAAAATGACGTTGAGAAGACACACCCCTTACGTTGAGCTTGTTAACTTTTCGTTGCCAACCATCATGCAAAAATGTGAAAGTTTAACCTTTAGTCATTATTTATCACTCTAAATGTTATTTCATTTAAAGTCAGGAAAGATTTCTTTACAACTTTTTTTTCGAACATGTTTCTGAATGATGGGAAGATTTGCTAAAAAGTGAGAGAAATGTATAGGCTTGAGCAATATTTCCAGCAGATGACGTATTAAAATCATGTCGGCGCAATTGAAGTACATTATTTAAACGTTTGTTAACAGTCGTTTTACTGAGAATCCTGATTAAACTTTGGTGGAAACAAACCTCACTTTAAAGTATGACATACACAATGACCTTTGTCTTGGATTACTTGGGAAAAAAGGAGGAGATCATCATTAAAAGGGTTTAGTCGACAGAGACCTAACAATAGGAAAAAAGAGACCTGTCAATCAAATGGTGGTGCCTGAAAAAGAGTTATATCATTTTCAAGTACATATTGTCTGACAGATGTGGTCGTTGTGTCTTCTTCCTACGTAATACCCTCCTGCTATTTCTCAGTGAATACTTCCTGCCGTAAAATCTTACTGTAACTTACCGTATGGTAAGAATTTTTGAGACAAGGTAAAATGCCAGTGTAGACACATTACTCCTTTATTGCACATAGCAGCATGTAAGAGAGTAAATTAAACATTTGGAAACAGATTGGAGAAAACTTCTCCAAAATTATCATACGTTTCAATGGTTAAAAGTGGCAGTTTCATCTGTACATTGATTGTGATGTCATTATAGTCAGTTAGTCACACATCCCTATGATTTGAAGTTGCAAATCCCTTGTCCACACATATGTGTACCATACTCTGAAATTGTTGAAGTCTCCAAAGCCTCAGGTAATGCTGAGTGTATTATGTAAATTGAATGTTTATTGCATAGTAATTTTTCATTGTGGTAGGCTATAGTATTACTCAGGTTAATATCAGAAATGCTGGTATTTGACATGTACTTACAGTACAGAAAACTACAAACATTTTTGTGGAGTTGTTGGAGAAAAGAATATTGTGGTGCAATCTACTTAAGATCAAAAAATTTTATTTCATCTTTCAGTTGCTCAGCATTTTTCCAATTTCTTGAAGTGTACTAAATAATTACATGTATACCTTTAATTCTCTTTTGCAAGATTTCAACCGGGTTTCCAACTTTGGATGGCTATACATCTGATGCTGAGCCTGAACCCCCACAGGACAAAATCAACAACAAAAAGAAAAAGTCAGGAGGATTTCAGTCTATGGGTAAACTTCTTTGCTTCTGTATAAAATGTCCGGATTCACATCACAAGTTCTTCAAAACAAAAGAGTATTGGAAACTCCAGTTATCATTTTTTGTAGCTAGGCATTATTAATTTTGCAAATCTAACTGTATAGAACTGTAATTTTGTAGAATTGTGCAGATCTGCAGAAGCTGACTCTAAAATGAAAAAATATGCCAACTGTAGCACAAAACGTTTACTACTTTTAAATTATCACTTATAGTGTTAATACAGCATAGTCATAGGTAACTCTAATACAGTAGCTGGGTAACTTTCTATTCAAGAAATCAAGTTCTCACAGAAAGAAATTCACTGATTCAGAGCTCATGAATAGTATGTTCACCCAAACTTGTAAAATGATGCAATGTTCAAGACTGATGTACATATACAGTAACTATAATTTTGTAGGAAATACTAAAAATATTGTGAGAGTTAATTCAGGGCTTGAAGGGCAGTTGTTTTACGACACTAAGTGACCACAAATGTGGGAGATGCCTGTTTGGCTTATGAAGTACAACTTAATGTCTGGTGGCTAACCAACTCAACAATTTTAGATCAAATCTGGTTTCTTTTGAAAAGCCAGTTTAGATGGGAAAACTTAAGATTGCTCTTGGATGAAAAACCCTCCTTACTTTGACCTCACTGGGAATTGAACCCAGAACCTCCCGGTTACCAAGCTTCAATGCTTCACATGCCACTGCCTTTATCCACTTTATCCACAGCATCGGTTAAATTTAATTGGTGGTACTGAATATTTTAATATTGATTAGACCTACTGTATTTGTTACCTGTTATATTGCTATATCATAGACACAATATACCCCTCATGTACTAAAAGCATTGTTTGTACTTTTTATGGAGTGTTTATTCTTTCATTCTGTTTGGGTTTTGTAGACCCTTCAAGTCTCCCTACTGTAACTTTGTTTTATACAGACTTTACCCTTAGTTGTGTTGTGTTTTTGGTTTCGATGGTAAGAGAAACCTATGCATTCATGATGGCGTGTGTGTGTATGTGTGTGTGTGTGTGTATGTACAGTATGTATGTGTGTTTGTGACACTTTGCTCGTTAACACGATATCTCAAGAACGAAAACTGCAACAGTTCTCAAACTTGGTACATAGATGCCCCATATTGAGAGGAAGAACCCTATCGTTTTTGGTGGGGGTCAAAGGTCACCTGGGGTCACCAGGGGTCAGACTCTGAAAACCTTGTTAACACAATATCTCGTGGTAGGAAGCTTGGATGAATTTCATATTTTGTATGTAGATGCATTATGGTAAGAGGAAAAAACCTATCATTTTTGATGGAGGTCAAAGGTCATCTGGGGTCAACAGGGGTCAAACCCTGAAAACCTTGTTAACAGGATATCTCAAGAAGGGAAACTCTGACAGTTCTCAAACTTGGTACATAGATGCCCCATATTGAGGGGAAGAACCCTATTGTTTTTGGTGGGGGTCAAAGGTCACCTGGGATCACCAGGGGTCAAACCCTGAAAACCTTGTTAACACAATATCTTGAGGTAGGAAGCTTGGATGAATTTCATGCTAAGTATGTAGATGCATTGTGGTAAGAGGAAGAATCTTATCATTTTTGGAGGAGGTCAAAGGTCATCTGGGGTCACCAGGGGTCAAACTCTGAAAACATTGTTAACATGATATCTCGAGGTAGGAAACTTGGATAAATTTCTTACTTTGTATGGAGATGCGTTATGGTAAGAGGAAGAAACCTGTTAGTTTTGATGGAGGTCAAAGGTCATCTGGGGTCACCAGGGATCAAACGCTTGATAACCTTGTTAACACGATATCTCAAGAAGGGAAACTCTGACAGTTCTCAAACTTCGTACATAGATGCCCCATATTGAGAGGAAGAACCCTGTTGTTTTTGGTGGGGGTCAAAGGTCACCTGTGGTCACCAGGGGTCAAACCCTGAAAAACTTGTTAACACAATATCTCAAGAAGGGAAACTCTGACAGTTCTCAAACTTGGTACATAGATGCCCCATATTGAGAGGAAGAACCCTATTGTTTTTGGTGGAGGTCAAAGGTCACCTGAGGTCACTGGGGTCAAACCTTGAAAACCTTGAAAACCTTGTTAACACAATATCTCAAGAAGGGAAACTCTGACAGTTCTCAAACTTGGTACATAGATGCCCCATATTGAGAGGAAGAATCCTGTTGTTTTTGGTGGGGGTAAAAGGTCACCTGGGGTCAAACCCTGAAAACCTTGTTAACATGATATCTCAAGAAGGGAAACTCTGACAGTTCTCAAACTTGGTACATAGATGTCCCATATTGAGAGGAAGAACCCTATTGTTTTTGGTGGGGGTCAAAGGTCACCTGGGGTCACTGGGGGACAAACCCTGAAAACCTTGTTAACACAATATCTTGCAGTAGGAAGCTTGGATAAATTTCATGTGTAGTATGTAGATGCGTTATGGTAAGAGGAAGAATCCTATCATTTTTGGAGTAGGTGAAAGGTCATCTGGGGTCACCAGGGGTCAAACTCTGAAAACCTTGTTAATACGATATCTCGAGGTACTGTAGGAAGCTTGGATAAATTTCATACTTTGTATGTAGATGCCTTATAGTAAGAAGAACCCTATCATTTTTGGTGGAGGTCAAAGGTCATTTGGGGTCACCAGGGGTCAAACGCTGATAACCTTGTTAACACGATATCTCAAATTAGGAAGCTTTGATAAATTTCATACATTGTATGTAGATGCCTTATATTAAGAGGAAGTATCCTATTATTTTTGGTGGAGGTCAAAGGTCATCTGGGGTCACTGGGGGTCAAACTCTTAAAATCTTGTTAACACAATATCTCCAGGTATGAAGCTTGGATAGATTTGATACTTAGTATGTGGATGCATTATGGTAAGAAGATGAATCCTATTATTTTTGCTGGAGGTCAAAGGTCTTTTGGGCTCACAGGGGGTCAAACATTGAAAGCCTTGTTAACACCATATCTCAAGGCAGGATGCTTTGATAGATTTCATACTTAGTATGTAGATGCGTTACGGTGAGAAGATGAACCCTGTTGTTTTTGGTGGAGGTGAAAGGTCATCTGGGGTCACCAGAAGTCAAAATGCAAATTTCCCAAGAATTCCCAAGATTAAATAGGAACACAAAACTGTTTTTCCAACATGTTAAGATAGCATTTGATCAGTGACTGAAAAGTATGGGACATCATGGCATTATTTGGAATAGAACATATACCATCGAAACCTCAATGCATTTTTGCATTCTGGTTTTTTTTGTTTTGTTTGAAATAGGTCTCAGTCATGAAGTTTTTGGAGGAATCCTCAAGAAGGGGTACAAAGTCCCTACCCCAATTCAACGCAAGGTTTGTCACAGCTGTTTGGTACTTCATGGTCAAGAAGTTACTGTAGACTACTGGTTCTAGTGCTTAGTGTTTTCTTCAAGAGTTTTTGTTGGACATCACACTAGGTGATGGGGAAGAGCTGGAGGGGAGGGGTAGGGAAATAAGCAGGAGAATCATCTCTGGAAAGTTGTTTTGCCATCCTATGCAGTGGTGCAGAAATTTGGGGCCAAAAGGGCAACCAGTGATCTTGGGTGTTGTATTCAGTAATTTTTAGAAATTACAAGTAATCGTCATCAAGACACAGAATATTAGTTACATTACGGTAGTCCTGTAGAAAGCTTTCAAGTTGAGGCCCTGTAAAGCTTAGTGTTAAACTAGATGAGTCTTAACTGGTAAAGGAGTAAACAGAGAGAGTGTTTTTAGCCTTTTTAATCTTGAAAAGTGGGTGTTACTGTACTGTACATTATGCAGCTGCATCAACTGTACATTATTACAGATTTGTTTGAAATTTGGCTCGTGGCACAAAGCTACTGTATAGCTTAATAAGAAATAAGACCACAAAGACATTGATAAGCCTGAATGAGCAGAGTAAGTATACATGTATAACATGCAAGAGGTGGAGAACCTTCTGATCACTGCCAGATGTCATGGCTTAATTGAAAGAAAAAATGAATTTCTCCATGGGTTTGGGACTTGTGCAGAAGTATTACAGAGAAAGTGGTTGATTGGAAAAAAGGTGGAATCAATTGCTAGGAATCTGCTTCTTTGGGTTGAATACTTTATGTGATAATTTCCACCTCTTGCATATTCCAAGAAAGCCTCATAGGCATTGAATAAAAATTAGTCCTCTTCATATTAGAAATGAATCTCACCTTGAGTCATTCCTTTTCATTTTCAACATTTACTGTTGCATCAACTCTTAAAGTTAACATTAATTTGTATGCAAACATATCATAAACACAAGTTTAACCTTTGCCTTTCAGTGTATACCAGTCATCATGGAAGGCAAAGATGTGGTTGCCATGGCACGCACTGGTAGTGGCAAGACGGCAGCATTTCTGATCCCCATGTTGGAAAGACTCAGGAAGGTTTCCATGCACCCTGGTTGCCGAGCTCTCATCCTGTCTCCAACCAGAGAGCTAGCAATACAAACACTGAAATTTACCAAAGAGGTGAAGATTTACTGTAAAAAGAGTTTTTGCTTTAAAAAAAAAAAGCTGGATAATTTTAAAGGTTGAGCTGACTTTTACTTTATTTTTGACAAATGTATCTTTTTAAAATTTTCCTTGAGGCTGTGATAGGTTAGCTCAAAACAGGCCTCTGCACACAATTTGGAAACGTTGAAAGTCTTTGAATTTGACGAATCCATTTTCAAGGCCTTGAGAGTTTTTAAATTTGCTGTGTTTTATGGCATGCTCTGAAAAAATCCTGGAAAATTGTTTACCACTAGTATCATTAATGTAAATTTGTATTACTTGTATTGTCAAGGTAGGCCTACATAAATGTGATAAAAATAACAAATGGTTGGTTGATTTTGTTTTCTGCATTATCTGGTTTTTTGTTTTCAAGGAAAGCTTTAAAAAATAGCTCTTTAAGGGTCCTGGAGACTGGAAAATGTAATTCATGATACTCAAAATTTTTGGAAAGTACTGGAAAATGTTATATCAATATATGTGGAATCCCTGTTAAAAAAAATGCCCTTTAACTGAATTTTAACATTACCAAAAATGAATTTGACTGTGGCCTTCCCTTCACTCTACAGTAGAAATCTGGTTGGTGGATGAGTCTATTACAAGTTTCATGATGTGCAAATAACTGTATGCATGGCATGGCAGGGGCTGTACATCTATTAAAGTATAAGTGACCCTCTATTGAGTCGTAATGTGCTGCCTAGCTGTACCTGCTCGGCTCCACAACAGCCATCTTTTTCACTGATCTGCACATGTCATAGTCCAATCAGAGTAGCTTTTGTGGAGGTGCATTTTGACTTTGCCTTGTTTGTAAGTCAGTCAAACTATTGTGACTAACAATTTGAAGGCCCTCACTATAATGTTTTTAAAAAAGACTGTAATCTGAAAAGTTAACCTTCTAAGTCTTATACTGTGTCATAAGAGTAGTCAATGACATAAAAAATGATCATTGCGGTATTTGTTTTCCAGTTGGGGAAGCTATGCAGGTTAAAGGCAGAACTGATTCTAGGTGGAGATAGTTTGGAAGAACAGTTTGCTGCCCTCCATACCTACCCAGACATCCTCATTGCCACTCCAGGGAGACTTCTCCATGTCATGGTAGAAATGGAAATGAAACTGAGCTCAGTGGAATACTTAGTCTTTGATGAAGCTGATAGGTAAGAGTTTTAGATAATTCAGGAGAAGGATGGAGAGTTGGCAACACTGCCCGCTAGGCTGGGGCAAGTTACCTGACTTTACTGTACCTCTGGGAGTCATGACTCCTGACCAGGAGTCAACTTGTCCCCTATCAGGGTACTGACGAACGGCCAAAATCCGAATTTCACAGATCTGTGTATTTTCCATTTCACATAGTGATGAATGTTATCTCCGTTGAAATTTGGTTAATTAATCATTAATATATTTTAAATTGAAGAAATTAAAATATATTACAATGTCATTTCAATTTTTAATGTTAAAATATACAGATTCGGGTGAAATTTGCATTCGTCACTCTACCAAAATGACAAATATACAGATTTGTCACTATGCCAATTTGCAATTTGTCAGTATACCAGAAAGGGGATGAAGTATGGACTCCCTTTAGCTTGGAATCGTAACTCCTGACTTATTTTGAATACTGTCAAAAAATTGCCCAAAAATCAAGGTTTTGGATATTCAAATTTTGTATCATTTCCACAAGTTTTAATTAAGTACTATAAACCAAGTGGCACTTTTGATTTTTTTTTCTGTTCAGTCTGAGGTTTACTCTTTCTTTGGCCTCTACAATTCTCCGACATTGTCAGTTTGGCACCTCCACCATTGGGAACCCTGTAGTGTAAGCCTACTGGTGTATTGATACTCATTGGTAGGCTAGTATAGTAGTTGACAAACTGTATAACTACTGTGGTGTATGTTCCTTCATCACCTTACAACATAAAGTTATGGCAGCATTGTAGGGGTTATGACCTATGTAGAGTTGTGCGGGTCCACTAGAGCCTTGGGTACCCTGACTCCAAAAATACTTCAGTCGCTCAAGTCTATTGCTCACCATGATGGATTTCCTGTGTGATTGGTGTCAGAACAGTATTGATTTAATAGTTTAGAAAGTTCGTGAAATGGAGAAAAGAAAGTCACTGAGTTAGTTCTGAAAATTGTGTCGGGAGGAAAAAACGTGATGCATATTTATTTGTACCAAGAGTTGAGAATTGTAGTTGTTTAATATTCACAAGTAAGTAATGACAAATGATCTTTTGAAGAGTTTGTGCAGAATACTGTGAGCTGTCCTTTGAACAGTAATTAGTACAAATGTTGGAAAAATATTAACATATAGTGGGGTTCCAGCGGCCTGGAAAAATCATGGAATTTGATTTCACTTTCCAGGCTGGAAAGGGAAGGATTTTCTGAAAATGATAACAGTCATTTTCAATTACTTTAGGCTTGTAATAACCAAATAACTTATTCAACAAAAAATGCATGTATTATGCCTAATCCAGATTTTTTGTTGCTAGATACTAGATTATGGAGAATCAATAATTTCATCATGTTAAGGTCACAGAATATTTGTGGTATTGTATTTGTCCTTTAAGGTGAAGATATGACTTGATCCATTATTAGCTCAACAAGTTGAGCTATTGTCATGGCAATGCGTCTGTCTGTCTGTCCGTCTGTCTGTCCGTCAACATTGGAAAAAAGGCTGCTGTCTGCAGGTGCTTTGACCGTTCCTTCTCAAAGTTGGTGTGGGTATAACACATATCAAGGGCTTGATAATTATGGTAACAGGAAGTAGGTCAAAGGTCATTGGGGGTCGTGAGAGGTCAAAGAGTGAAATCACACAAAAGCCTTCAACTCCTTGTGGTTTTGTTGGAATCTTTTCAAATTTGACAGGAATATTCAGTAAATGATTGGTCATCAAAGTTGTTCTTTTGAAGTAGATCAAAGGTCATTTGGGGTCAAAGAGAGGTCAAGCAAAAGGAGGTCAAACAGTGTAATCACGCAAAAGCCTTCTACTCCTATGGGTTATGTCTGAATTTTATCAAATTTGGCAAGAGTGTTAAGAAGATAATGGGTCATCAATGTTGTACTTTTGAAGTAGGTCAAAAGTCATTTAGGGTCATGCAGGGGTCAAACAGTGAAACCACTCAAAAGCCTTCAACTCCTAGGGGTTATATCCATATGTTATCATAATTGGTCAGGGTGTTTAGTAGATGACAGGTCATCAAAGTTGTACTTTTAAAGTTGGTCAAAGGTCATCTGGGGTCAAGCAGGGGTCAAACAGTGAAATCAATCAAAAGCCTTCAACTCCTAAGGGTTTTATCCAAATCTTATCAAAGTTAGCCAGAGTGTTCAGTAGATGACAAGCTGTCAAAGTTGTACTTTTGAAGTAGGTCAAAGGTCATTTGGGGTCAAAGAAAGGTCAAAAAGTGAAATGTTGTAAATGTCTTCAATTCTTAAGGGTTATATCCAAATCTTATCAACGTTAGCCAGAGGGTTCAATTGATGATAGGTCATCAGAGTTGTACTTATGAAGTAGGTCAAAGGTCATCTGGGGTCAGAGAGGTCAAACAGTGAAATCACTCAAAACCCTTCAACCACTAGGGGTTATATCCAAACCTTATCAAAGTTGGCCAGAGTGTACAGTAGATGACAGGTCTTCAAAGTTGTACTTTTGAAGTAGGTCAAAGGTCATTTGGGGTCAAGGAGAGGTCAAACACTGGAATTGTGCAAATGCCTTCAGCTCCTAGGGGTTGTGTCTGACTTTTATCAAAGTTGACTAGAGTATGCAGTAGATGAATTGATGGGTCATCAGAGTTTTACTTTTGAAGAAGTTTAAAGTTGTTTGGGGTCAAAGAGCTAGGGCAAACAGTAGAATCAAGCAAAAGCCTTGAAATACTCATGGTTGTTGTGGAATCTTATCAAAGTTGGCCAGAGTGTTCAGTGGATGATGCATAGGTGTACTTTTTGTTGATGTTAATTAGTGTTTGCACTGGGTACCTGGGTACCCGACCGATGATGTCAGGACCCTGTTCTCAAATTGCTACCTGGATCCAAAGTTTCACTAACATAGATTGCATGTGTGACAGAACACCTAACATGTTACTTTTTCCTGGCAAAATTTATCACGGACATGCCTAAGAACACTTGTCATGCCCATACGTAAGATACGTTGGTGTTATATTATATCAACTTGTAAAGCAAAATTTCTCATTATGACTTTTATGACTTTAGAACAAACTTGTAGCCTAGCATAATTTTATTTTCGGGTACCCGGGTACCCGACCGACCATCGAGTTCGGGTACCTGGTTCCGAATTTTGGACCCGGTGCAAACACTAATGTTAATTGCCATTTGGGGTCACAAAATATCATATGGTGAAATGCATGCTAGTGCTTCTCCATAAGGGTTTATGTTTTGTATGATGTATACTATAGGAATCATTTTTTGACAGACCTGACAAATTGGGGTATAAGTAGCCTAATTTTTGTCAGCAGAATTACCTACAGTACTGTGCCCACAAACACTTAACAAAAAGTCGCAAGCCGGACAACTATAGCAGATATACCACTGCTGTGACCATTTACATCTATAGCACTGAAGTTCCTAGATCATGACAGTCTACTACTCCTTGATTTGGATCCCTAGTGAAACTATATAACATTAACTGTGTGAGAGAAATTGTAGTTGAGCTTCAGCATCAGTGATGCTCTTGTTTCATTACTTTTTGTGTTTGATATCATCAGATTATTTGAGATGGGCTTTGCTGAGCAGCTGCAGGAGATTTTGAGGAGGGTTCCTGAAACTAGACAGACACTACTTTTTTCAGCGACACTTCCTAAGTCATTAGTCGAGTTTGCGCGGGCTGGCTTGCATGACCCCACCCTGATACGGTTGGATGTTGACAATAAGATCAGCCAGGATCTTAAAGTAAGATGTTTTCAATTGAATTTAAATAGTAGTACTGTTTGCTATTAAAATTGGAAATGCTACATTTTCAGTGATGGGATTGTGCCGTGATTGTTAAGTTTCAGGGTTCAAAAAGGCCTTAAACCCTGGAAGTCATGGCTGTCTGATCCCTTCATTTTGGCATGGTACCATGAATCATAATGACATTTAAAGCAGGGTTTAAGCCAAAATGTTTTCTTAAAATGTAAAAGAAGGAACTAAGTTTTAGCATTTTGGTAAAATTTGGAATCATTTCTTGCATTTGGTTGTTATGGTAACATTTGTTAATCATTTTGTAAATCTTGAGAACCATAAATAAAAATTTTGCCAAAAGGCTTATACAAGGCTTTTACAAAATAAATCTTTAAGTTGTGATCACCAGCTTTTAGCTTGACCATGTCTTTAAATGCCCTTCTGTGTAATATTTATTTTGCACCCTTTGGCTTAGAGAAAAGGAATTAATAGGTAACCAATTTTTGGTTTCGATGGTAAGAGAAACCTATGCAGTCATGATGGCGTGTGTATGTATGTGTGTATGTGCGTGTGTGTGTGTGTTTGTGACACTTTGCTCGTTAACACGATATCTCAAGAAGGGAAACTCTGACAGTTTTCAAACTTGGTACATAGATGCCCCATATTGAGAGGAAGAACCCTATTGTTTTTGGTAGGGGTCAAAGGTCACCTAGGGTCACCGGGGGTCAAACTTTGAAAACCTTGTTAACACAATATCTCGAGGTAGGAAGCTTGGATGAATTTCATACTTAGTGTGTAGATGCGTTATGGTAAGAGGAAGAACCCTGTCATTTTTGGTGGAGGTGAAAGGTCATCTGGGGTCACCAGGGGTCAAACCCTGAAAACTTCGTTAACACGATATCTCAAGAAGGGAAGCTCTGACAGTTCTCAAACTTGGTACATAGATGCCCCATATTGAGAGGAAGAACCTTATTGTTTTTGGTAGGGGTCAAAGGTCACCGGGGGTCAAACTCTGAAAACCTTGTTAACACAATATCTCGAGTTAGGAAGCTTGGATGAATTTCATAGTTTGTATGTAGATGCGTTATGGTATGAGAAAGAACCCTGTCATTTTTGGTGGAGGTGAAAGGTCATCTGGGGTCACCGGGGGTCAAACCCTGAAAACTTTGTTAACACAATATCTCAAGAAGGGAAGCTCTGACAGTTCTCAAACTTGGTACATAGATGCCCCATATTAAGAGGAAGAACCCTATCATTTTTGGTGGGGGTCAAAGGTCACCTGGGGTCACCGGGGGTCAAACCTTGAAAACCTTGTTATCACAATATCTCGAGGAAGGAAGATTGGATGAATTTCATACTTTGTTTGTAGACGCATTATGGTAAGAGGAAGAACCCTATCATTTTTGGTGGGGTTCAAAGATCATCTGGGGTCAACATGGGCCAAACACTGAAAAGCTTGTTAACACGTATCTCCAGGTAGGAAGCCTGGGTAGATTTCATACTTACAGTACTATGTGGATGTGTTATGGTGAAAAGATGGACCCTATTGTTTTTGGTGAAGGTCAAAGGCCATCTGGGGTCACCAGAGGTAAAAAAGCAAAATTTCCCAAGAATTCCCAAGAGTTTTATATGGGTTCAGCAGAGGTCAAAGAGCAAAATTTTCCAAGATTTCCCAAGATCGTCATCTGGGGTCACCAGAGGTCAAACTGCAAATTTCCCAAGAATTCCTAAAATTAAATAGGAACACAGACCTGTATTTTTCCAACATGTTAAGATAGCATTTGACCATTGACTGAAAGATATGGGACATCATGGCATTATTTGGAATAGAACATATATCATCGAAACCTCAATGCATTTTTGCATTCTGGTTAAAAAGAGAGGTTATTGTGAAGCAGCACTAGGAGTAAGGGAGAACAGGAGATGAAATCAGAGAAGCAATGAGGTAGGATAGCAGGAGGATTTGTAGATTGATGAATCCCAGGAAGGGGTAATCAAAGGGTTGGGTAGGAGCTTGGTTGGATACAGTGGGGGGGAGGGAAGGGGTAATCAAAGGGTTGGGTAGGAGCTTGGTTGGATACAGTGGGGGGAGGGAGAGGGGAGGGGTTGTATTCTTGAATTTTGCTATCTTTAGTAGGTGATAGCAACCCTCATGTTTCCATTTCTTCATACACCTTGGTAACTAGATTTAACCAAGAAAAAATTTGAAACCTTTCCAGTCACTCTGGGTATCAGTAGGGTTATCAAGTTGCTCTCGCCTTTTGACCAACAGATGGTACATTTCTTCAGCAGAAGTAGTGACAAACCAGCTATTCTCCTTCACCTTCTGAAAAATGTTGTCAAACCAGAGGAACTTACAGTGGTGTTTCTAGCCACAAAACATCATGTAGATTACATCAACGAGGTAAGGCGTTGAGTACTGAAGGATACCTACTGGAGGGGAGGGGGTAAGATGCCTGCTGGGGTTATCGAATTAAGATGTAGCCACCACTAGTAAGGTTTTGTATGAAATTAGCACGTAACAATTGAAAGAATGTCCTGTCTGGTCTTAAAATAGTTTGGCTATCTTTGAAAGTGAAGAAGGCTCAGGATAGCAGATACTTGGAAGATTCATATTGTTAGTTGGGTTAAGTTTTGATGAAATGCAAGAAAAACATCAGTGTGGGACTTTGACCTCGTTGTGAAGACTTTATCACTAACATATTCTAATGCAGGAATAAATGCACCCATTTAATCAATTAATCACTCAGTAAAAGCTTAAAAATCTAAAATACAAAAGAACCGACTTTTCAGAACTTTCACTTCAGGGCATTTAACTTCGATTTAATTCTTTGGTACAAATACTGTGATGAAAGGGGAAGGTGGGAAAGGGGTGGGCTGTCTTCTTAAAGTGAATAACTTTGAAGTATATATGATATACTGAAAGAGCCTGCTTCTGTTTTCCAGATTTTACAAGCAGTCAACATAAGCTGCACATTTATCTTCAGTGCTCTCGACCCATCAGCACGTAAGATAAACATCGCAAAGTTTGCAAGCAGGAAGACAAACGTGTTGCTGGTGACTGACGTTGCTGCAAGAGGTATTGATATTCCGATGCTGGATAATGTCATCAATTATAACTTTCCTGGAAAACCAAAATTGTTTGTTCACAGAGTTGGTGAGTGCTGATGTATTGCTCATAATGATTAGTGTAGCTTAAGGTCAATGATATTTTTAACCTATAGTATTTACTCTATTAACTTCCCCCTCTCTCCTAAACACTCCCTCCCTAAATTTGTGATATACACTCCTCGATAAACAAACCTATTCCTGACAAAATGACTGGTCTCTCTTGCCTTTGGTTGTTCTAGTTCCTGTTTCACAAAGACTCATGCTAGATCAGAAGTTTGATTTATCATGCAATAGGCCTATTGAAGTCAAAGTCATGATCAAGTACAGCTTTTTGCAAAATGTGGCTTTAGCCTGGAGTCTTATTTCTTATTTGAAAAATCACTGATTGGTTGCTGTGACAGACATGGGAGATGTGATAAAGTTGCAGGGGGAGTGTAGATACAAAATTAATGTAAGTGGTATGATCAGTTTCCATCATTGTTGCTTAAACTAGGGCATAACATTTAACATAAAGTACTATTTTTGGCATGATATTATGCAATGACAGAATAATGGAGAAGTCCTTTACCTTATGTAATTTGCAAGAATATATTGACCTGAATTTTGAGTCTGCCTTTTTCCTGCGGAACTCATTCATTTTCAAAATTTCCAATTGTCATTTCTTAAACTTCTTTTAATTAGGGCATGATATTGGAAACAGCTTAAATGTAGAATTCAAAAAAAAAAGAGAGAAAGCCTTTAAAATGTTAAAAATGAAATGATAAACCATTTTCTGAAGATGAAAATTGTATAACATGTGTTCCTATTTTTTTCTGAAAAGGTAATATATGTAGGAGTTTCTTTTTGCTCTTTAGTCATTTTTTTGTTTTCTCATGTGAATAAGTAGGAAATATTTAGAGTTATGAAAATGAAAAATTAACCTATTTCCAGAAGCTAAAAAATTGTGAAAACCTGTAATTGTATGTTCTGAAAGAGCCTGTATATGTGTTACAGTAATTGACGTTGTGCTTGTGAGTTACTTTGGTTATTAATGAGAGCTGGCAGTCAGTCAAGTAGTCAGAAAAGGTTTTTGTTATTTATAAAATACAGTGCAGAGGTATTGAGTCTTGTTGGGACAGGGCTGGTGCCAGGATTTGCCTTAAGTGGGGGAGGGGGAAGCTCTGGGAGGGGGTGGGCAGCAACCCAAAGTCCCAACAAGGGTGATGGAGTGCTGAAAGGATATCAAAGGCAAACGTTGCCAACAACTGGGGCTTTCATGTAAAGTAATGATCCTTTACGAAACAATTTGGAAACCATAGAGATTTACTGGGGAAAATTGGAAACTTTTGGATTTATACTGACGGATTTGCCCTGATTTGGAGCAAACTTAAGAAAGGCAATTAGCCATCAAGGGGGACTTCATATATCATTGTACCCATTACAGCTCCCCTAAAAAATTGGAAAACTTCCCTGACCAGGAGGGGGAGGGGAGGGGGCATTGCCCCTTGCCATGCAATCACCATATTTACAGCATAATTTTTCACTTAGATTTGAGGGAGGGAATACTTGTGTTGGCTTGTAAAAGGGAGAATTTATCCAGTGCAATTTCCTTTTGTGGCAATTGTGGCAAATCATTTATTTTTATCTGCCTACAAGATGGAACATCATGTGCCAGATCAGAAAATAAACAGTTTTTACTTTTTTTTAAAGCAAGTTGGAGGTAGAGAAGTGATGGGGAGGGGATGGGAGCTGGGGTATGAAACATGTGGTTGAGCTTAGTTTTGTTTTGAATATTATACGGAGAATACCATGTACATGTCATGTGCACATAAAAGAAAAAAATTACTATTGAGAGGTACTGTTAAATGTATTAGTGTCTACAAAGGTTTACAAAATAAAAATAAAAAGTGGAGTAAAAAATTTTTTCCTTCACCAAACTCTTTTGAATTTATCTGTAGGTCGTGTGGCCAGGGCAGGTCGCACTGGTACCGCTTACTCCATCATTGCTCCAGATGAAATGCCATATCTTCTAGATTTACGACTTTTCCTGGGAAGATCTCTGAAAATAGCTAAGAGTGAACACAAAAAAGGTAAATTGTAGGCCAGGATGACTCCAGTATTTATGGAGTCATGTGTACATGTAGCCTTAATGGTCATGATTCTGATTGGAGTTGTGCTTTTAACTGGCATATGTTACAACGACATTTTGATAAAATGAGACTCAAGTTGAAATTTGGTAGGGATTCTCCCAAACTTTGACTTAAATGGAGGATGTGCAGGCTTCTCTCTGGGTTGGAAAGCAGAAATGGACTGAAGTTTTGAACAGCAACAAGCAAAGAAGTAAGAGGGTAGTGTGGGGAGTGGCATGCCAGCTACTTCTTCAACTCTTGAGAACAAGATGTGCACTGAAGCTAGTCATTTGTAGAGTCATCTAATACCGAAGTGGAGTGTGAAGGAGAGTTTGAACTGAACTGAGTAGGTCATTAATGGGCAGCTTGTTTATACACCACAAGGCCTATACCACAGGCTTTGTTACCCCTGAGATGCTGAGTTGTCAGTGCTGGAGGACCATAGTGGTCACTTACAGGGGAAAACAAGTTCTGAAATATGGAAAAAGACGAAATGATCCTTTTTTATTGCAGATCTTGCAAATGAAAACAAATTTGACCTGTGTGAATACAAGAATATGGTTTCTGTGTACGTTTAGGTGAGAGTACTGAAAATTCTCTCGGAGTCAAAGACTCAAATGGAAGTGGTGTTACTCCTAGACACAGGCTAAAACGGAAGTGTTGCTCCTAGAAACAGGCTAAAAGGCAAGTGGTGTTGCTCCTAGTCATAGACTCAAAAACAAGTGGTGTTGCTCCTGGTCGCGGATGCAAAGGCAAGTGGTGTTGCTCCTAGACATAGGCTCAAAGGGAAGAAGTTTTACTCGTAGTCATAGACCCAAGAGAAGTGGTGTTGCTCTTAGTCACAGGCTAAAAAGGAAGTGGTGTTGCTCCCAGTCACAGGCTAAAAGAAAGTGGTGTTGCCCCTTGACTCCCAGCTATGAGCTGTGAATCTGAAGTATAGTTTGGTATCCCAGTCAGGCCTCAAGTTGGTCCACAGTGTCTTGTTTCTTTGTTACAATCTTGCCATGTTTTAGAGTTGCATGATTTTTGGTAACCTATTGGCTGCTGAAATAACTTGGCATCATTTGAATTTGTTTGAATTATTGTTCCCTTTTATTTTGACTATTCATTGCTTAATTTTTCATTGATTGTATTCTATATGTTAACAATGTTAATTTGGGGTGATTCAGTGGGTATTTTGGATTCATTATGTCAAATGTTGTCTAAGTGTAAAGTGTGGAGCACAATTCTTTTGATATTCACTTTCATCCTCTAGCATTTTGTCTGGTGGCTATTCTACTTCTTGTTTGAGTTCATGCACTGTGATAAATAACTATACCACAAATTATGATTATAAACTTTTGTTGCAAATTTATGGATTTGAATACTCAAATAATTCTACTGTAGCTTGGAAGTTCCATAGATGGGGATCCTCTGTATTAGGTATTATGATAATGAGTGTTAGGCAAACTGTTTTCTGTCAAGTAATGGTGATCCTCCAGTATGCATGGCTTGTGTGTAGGCCTTGAAAGGAGGTGGCCTGCATAAATTTGCTGGGGTAGTAAGTGGTTTCTCTGGTCCCAGAAGTTTGAGTAGCACTGGCGTAAGTGGTAAGTTAATCCTTCACATGTCATCTGTAATCCTTCCTACAGATGAAGACGACATCTTTGGGAAGGTACCCCAGAGGGTAATAGATGAGGAGGGAGAACATCTTCGGTACCACCATGAACATTCCTCAGACCTTGTTAGCCAGAGCAAAGTTTGTTCAAATGCCATGAAGCAGTACGTCAGGTCCAGACCGCTCCCATCGACTGCTAGCATAAAGAGATCAAAAGAGATTAATCTGGATCATTTGTTAGTTCATCCAATGTTTGGTAAGTGGTTTGTTTGATTGTAACTAGCAGACTTGCGGTCAGCAGGGCTATTAGAAGGCTTCTAAGGTGGGAAGGGGGTGGGGGGTGATTGGATTTGTGGAGTAGGTTGGATGGGGGTGGGGGAAGGGGGTAGATGGGGTACTGAGGCCCTTAAGCTCCTAGATTTTGGCATTTTGGTAGGTGATCGATGACTGTTCTTAGGCACATCTAGTGATGTTGTCAAGAAACTTCAGACTTGAAATACCTCCCAGCTTCCTGGCTCTTACAGCCCTGGTTGTCAGTACTTACATCTGCCTTACACTTGTGACTATATACATGTTTTATGTTTTGGGTATTACTTTTACTTTACCTGTCAAGGCTGTCAGCTGCCGTATTCATGTAACAGTTTCTCTAGGTATGTATAACTGAATGCATAAATAAAATGAAGGAGAGAAAAAAGGAATGGTTGGACCTATGGATGTACTCCTCATTAGAATGGATAATTTTTGCACACTTTGATTCACAAAGTTTGAAAGAATTGATTAAGTATTGATTCTTATGTAATCATGGCATTTTGTACACATACTCATGGAGCGAGGGGTACTCTTCTACTAAACACCACCAAAGACACAACACTTGTGCTCATACTCATGACACTATACCTGTAAGTCTGGTCCTTATATACTCACTACCAGAGGTACTACACTTGTACTCTCAAGCCTGGTATTTGTACACAGACACTAAACTTGTACTTCTGACATTGTGCTCACACATAAGTGTGGTCCTCATACTCACCACCAGAGACACTATACTTGTTCTGAGTTTTTGATAGATAACTCTCCACATGCTTTGCTATCATCTGAAGTCTAGATAAACAGAGATGGTGATCTAAGCATATCATCTGTAATTGATTTCACAAGCAGACCTTGATCAGCATAAGAGAAATTTTCCTTCCTGGATCCCAGTAAATTATTAAAGTTGGTCAAAACTAGACTAAACTGAACTGAAGTAAACTTAATCTCATTCATTTAGTGTGTTCATTTATTTTCCTTTCAGACGAAGACTCGCAAAGTGATGCAAATCAAAGAATTAGCCTTGCAGATGAAATAAAAAATTACAAGCCACAATCTGTGAGTACACAAAGGTTAAAGCTCCTCAGTTGAAAAATATTATCTTGAAAATAACTTTGCAGAAATAAGTTAAAAAGTTTGAAATTAAAGATTATAGTAGTTTATGTTTTAGGCATGCTTCAACACCACAACTTAGCTTCAAAGCATGTCTTAACAGCTTTGGTCCTACCCTCTTTCCACAAGTACTGCAAACCCCCACCCCTTAAGGTATCACTACTAAGTGCTGTACCCTCATGAGATCCTCTTAATAAAAGTGTAATTAATCGCAAATAGGAATGCTCATGAAAGACAAGTGGTTCAGTTTTTTTTTTTTTTGAAAATCAAACTGTGAAAGATGTTTTTCAAACTTTTCAAACCTGAAAGAGAATAGATCACAACAAAATGAGAGGTGGAACAGAAAACTCTTGTGTAGTGAAATGTCACATTTTTGTAAACACTGGGACACAACAGTTTTAATTAGCATACCATGTCCTAAATCATACATGCTCCTTTCAATCACATGACAAATTTTTGCACAAAATTGGTAAATTGGTGCTACGGTAGATAAATCATTGTTTTGCATTTATGCAATATATTTTTTGAAAAATCTTGAAAGTTATATGATACTCAGCTTCTATTAGCTTTTGACCGAGATTCTGTGCCATTTGCTTTCCACAAAATGGAAACCTGTATTAACGCTGTCAACATCTGGCTTGCAACCAATCAACTGAAACTTAACTGCGAAAAAACTGAATTTATTGTTTTCCAATCACGCTTTTCAGATGTCGCACCCACTTTCCCTACACTTAATGTTGGTGGAGAGCAAATTCACATTTCTTCAACAGTGAGAAATTTAGGAGCTTATTTTGACCATACTATGACTCTTGAACATCATGTAACAAATCTTTGTCGTTCTGCAAATTGCCAACTGAGGAAAATCAGTCAAATGAGGAAGTACCTTGACAGTAAGAGTTGTGAGATACTAGTGCATGCCTTTATTACTTCAAGGCTTGATTTTCTTAATTCACTCCTACATGGCCTCCCTGAATCAGCTATTCAGAAACTCCAGAAGATACAAAACACTGCTGCTCGTATTGTAAAAAGGAAAGGGAGAAACTGCCATATTACTCCAATCCTCAAAGAACTCCACTGGCTTCCAATCAGCTCTAGGATTCAGTACAAGTTGCTACTACTTGCCTTTCGGGCTTATGTCTTGGGCGAGCCTAAGTACCTTTCACAACTTCTCTTGCCATATATTCCAACTCGCCCACTTCGATCCTCCTGCAAATCATATTTATCTGTACCAAAACTACGCCTGAAAACCTATGGCTGTAGAAGTTTTCAGTACTGTGCATCATCTTTATGGAACAGTTTACCAGACGATTTACGAGCTTGCTCGCAACTTTCTGTTTTTAAGGGTTTACTTAAGACTCATTTGTTCAATACTGCTTATACTTAATGAACTTCTCTGTTTTCTTGTAAAGCGCCTTGAGCAGTAACAGCTTGGAACTGATTGGCGCTATATAAGCCTAATTTATTATTATTATTATTATTACGGAGATGAAGAGATGTAAAAAATAGGCTGTAGCTGATGCTTCAGAATAGTTTAGGATGACTTCTTATGCCAATGCATCCTTAACACATTTGAAGATTATCACATCTAATTTAATTGAATTTACTAGTTGCAGTTTATCACTAATAACAATTCCTTTCTTTTCAAAATTAAAGCATTAAAAATTTTGCGCTATTCATTTAAATCTTACATTCTAGTGGTTTTCTTCAGTAGTATCTGCCAAAATGCCATAATGTAGAAGGGTTGACTGTCTGTTCTTCTCTTAGACAATTTTTGAGATTAATTCTACTAGCAAGAGCATCTGTACAACAATAATGCGAAGTAAGCGGGAAAAACATGGCAAGTACATTGAGCAGGCAAGACAAAAGGCTGAAGAGAGGAGGAAAGAGGCAGAGAAGATGCCTGATATCCCCATCGCTGAGATAGATACTGATTATGCAGATGTAAGTGTAATAAAAACAAAGTTTCAATGAGCATGGCTGCACATTAACACTTGCCTTGTTGCTTAGGGCCAGTGAATATAATGTCTGGTATGCTCCTTGTTGTACTGTTGGGAGAGGGACAGTTCTGACCAACGATTCTGATAAAAAAAAAAGGGTAATAATGAGAGTTACAGCAGTTGTAAAGAGCAATGACTTGACTGCCTCCTGGTGCAATTCACCTCGTCAGGGATGATTTAAGGACTATCATTGCCACCTAGTCATAGAATAAGTTGCAGTTGGATCATATGTTGATCCCCCCTCCCTCCTCTTGACTGTACTGTGACCTGATTCACTCAGGTTGGTAACCATGTCTGTATGAAAGCCACTCTTTGGACCTTCTACAACTGTCACCTGATTTCACAGGGCTTCCTTATTGGCTGTCCAAATTAAAGATTACAAGAAGGTTGGTGACAGTCACATACAGCCATGATGTAACTTAAGTGTGATGCAACTACCCCCAAATTTCACGATAATTATGAAGCATAATTATTTGATCCTCTTGATTTGATCAGGACAAGGACCTACTTTGGGATCAGCATCAGGTCAAAACTAGATGCACACTGCACAGGCCCAACTTAGACCAGACTGGTATTCAGTTGTATCACCATTATTTGGTACAATGTGTGTCAGATATTGGGATTTAAATGATTGACATTACGGCTGAGTATCATGTCACCGATATTGTCCCTAAACTGATATTGATCAACAGACCACACCAGTAGTCTTCTGCTTCCTTCATTTTACCATTATTTGAGGGCAAGTGTATTTAGCTTTCAGGTCAAGTGAATTCTGGATCTACTTGGCTGACTGGGCTGACTGTCTTAAAAGTTAATGTGTGTTGCAGGTGTAAAAAGTTGTATAAAGATGATTATTATATTGATAACTGCACAATATTTGTATTTTCAGTGTTATCTCAGTGTCAAGAAATCTATCCTAGGCTCATTGAGAATGTTTTAAACCATTGTTTATTGACAAAAAAATGATAGTCCATTAAAGTAATGTAGCTGAGTAACTTCATTTTCAAGAAATAAGGGCCTTACAAAAAGAAATAAACTGCTTTGTTGCACATTAATAATTTGTTCATTCAGACTTGCTAATTTTCCAATATTGCGACATTCATGTCTTTTGCAGTGCATAATATTTAGGGAAAGCTATGGCCAGAGTTATTTGGTGAGGCTGAATGGTTTTATAATGGTGAAAGTTATTTTATGTTTGTGCCTTGTTTAAGCACAATATTTCTCTTCTAACTGAAAGATGTCAGTTTTTAAAGCATTAGTTGTAATAACTTTTGCTAAACAAGTAAATCAGTCCCCAGAAATTTGTGAGTGGATGATAGCACAGGGATTTGGTCCAGAGACTTTGCAATGCATGTCATTTACTCTATCCACTACCTCATCTTTGTGCTAAAGGATCACACTTAACAACAAAGATAAAATCAAAACATTACTGAAGCTAGTTAGAAAGTTAATTCTGAATTGTTCGACATGCTTTTCTCTTGATATTCACAAAGTTTTGCTTCCACTTTTGATTGGCAGGAAACCTTTTCAAAAGTAACCTCTCCAGGACAAAAGGGCATAAAGAGTAAGGGTTTTACATTAGACAAAAGAGGTAAACAGCTTCCAAGAAGTTCCTACAAAGATGAAGAATATTATGTGCCTCACATGCCCTCAGATCAAAGGACTGAAATGGGGTAAGATGTTACTCTAAGATCAATTTTATATGAAGCTATTAGCAAAATGGAAAGAGGAAAGTGTTGTAATTATAGTGCAATTTGAGACATTTCTATCCTTCAACTGTTTAAGTAACCTTTTAATTTGGTTTTGTTCCAGTCAATTTCTAAACATTATGGATCTCATTCAGTTCCCAGTGAAATATGGGACTGGGAAAGGTTGATATTTCACATTCAGTGGCAATATTAATGTTGTTCTTGTCACATATTATAAGTGCTCAGTGCAAATCAGCCCTTGAATTAAATATGGAAAGGGGTAAGGGAGTTTCTATTGGGTGGGGGGGGGGGGGGGAGGGGACATTTGAGGAATTGCCTTAGCCTTTCTTTGAGAGAGAGACACTGAGGCAATTTGTAAGATTTTGAAGGGTGTCATGTCATTCCAGAATTGAACAAGGGCAGCAAGGAACTTTCTGAAATGGAAACTTAAAAAAAAAAGAAAGTGAAAAAGTGATACCCAGGGGTTAGTTTAGTACTTGGTAGTAATTTGTGGTACAGTGATGGGTGTTGTAGATCATTTATATGAAAATGGTATTAATAAAGGGATTTGTCTTGCAAGATATTTTTTACAATAGCAACAGCAGTGTGCTGCATCCATTGATATCACTGAGTAAGTTTCTGTTAAGCTTTAATCTGTAGGAGGCCAGATATCTTAATAATGGGCATGGCTACAGTATTAATGCCCTCAGTTGGTCTGAAAGGGTGAAAGCAGTCATCCCAAGTTTATTTTAAAAAATATGCTTTTATCTTCTCTTAATTCTCTCACAAGTATTTTTCATAATGTTCCTGTATAAAACATTGAATATTGAAGGTAAACCAAGGAGTTATTCTGCATTAATTTAACAAATTTGACAAAAATATTGTCACATGGTAGAAAGGAACCATTCCTGAATTAGGATAAAGGGGTTCACTAATTCATATTGGGGGCAGTGCATGTTCCCTTTAAGTTTAGAGAGGCATAAAATCAAGTAGCACAAGTGCTGACAGTTTATTTTAGGCCTATGATACAAACATTACAAAGTCTGCTCAGAAGCTTTTTACAAGTAAATGGAGGATAAAAAAAGACGTAAGGCCAATTATAAAGAAGATAATTATTGCTGGAATAAAATGTGTCTTAATAGATAATTTGAAATCTGCAAACTGATTGGTGGAATTGATTGATTCACATTTTGGTCCAATATGTGTGTGGTTGGTGCACACCTTTAGGACTCACTCATAGTCCTGAGTCCTTCCTCACAAATAAAGTGTTCAGATTAGGCTTGTGTAACATCTGTTACAATTGTCTGTAGAAAAATATTTCATGGAAGAATTTTCCTCTCTTTCATAGCTAAGCTCATCTCATTCAGTCAGGTATATTGTTGTCTGCCAAATCTGGGAGATTCAGACATTCACCTACCCATATTTCATTTCTAGTGTGAACAGTTTCATAGAATGAATCCTTCTTTGTATCTAGGCTGGGCATAAACTCGTTTGAACAACAAGCAGCTGAGGACATTTTGGACCTAACACAAGATGATAGCACTGTTTTGCAGAAGACACAACAGAAATCTAAATGGGACCGGAAACGGAAACGATTTGTCGGTGATGGAGGAAAGGAAAAGATTAAAAAGATCAAGACAGAGAGTGGGGCTTACATCCCTGCCTCTTACAAAAAAGAGATTTATAAGGAGTGGTTGCGGAAATCAAAAGAAGAAGGACTTACAAATTTTGAAAAGTCTGCGTCAGATTCTACGAAAGATAAAGATGAAGACCAGCGAAGTGGTATGTTTATTAGTGAACTTGTGGTTGTGTGTATTGTGTTACTGAAGGAAGTGCAATGTGGGACTTTTGTGGGTTTTTCATGTTAGAAGGACAAGGGGCCTTAGGTTTTTCAGTGGAAAAAGTGTGCTGGAAATTAATGAGCAGATGGAACTCCTTTTTGTAGAATGTTGAATATTGGTACGGTTGGCTGCCAGAGGCTGTTGCTCTAGCCAATTAATGTGAATGGGTTCCAGAGCTGATTGGATGCATATTTCAAGGCCAGAAAAAGGAAATGACTTGTTCGTTATTACTGCCCTTTGGGTGGAGGAAGAGGAAGTTGATTTGGGTTCTGATGGTCTTTGATGAGGATTTTATATCCTTCCTGGAGTATTTTGTACCCTTCCTGATCCTTTTTCCTCCTGAAATTGACCATTTGATAATGATTACTGTACATATAAGACTGATGCTGTGTGTAGAGTGGACAATGCAAAGGTAACTATAAATAGATTTAAAGCAGTGAGGTGTTGCTCTGAGAAGGTGGTAGTTTTTTCCTACCTTGGTCAAAGTGAGATGAATTTTTTCCCAGAGCATATGTCTCATTTTCCTCTAACCTTCAAAACTAAATAAATCCAGATTTGAGGTGAAATATTTAAAAGTCTGTGGTCATACCTGCCTATTTGAGTTAACAATTTATAAAAACATTAAAAATAGTCGCAGTTCCCATCAGATAATGACCATTTTACAAGACAATTACTGTTTTTGCCATTACCTCATGAAAAAACATGATTAGGCGTGCAAATTTTTGATTTGATGTGAGGAACTCATACACTCATGAAATGTGTCTTATGTTATCCTTTGTTTGTTTAACCTTCGTTCCAAGGACTGTTGTAATGTTGGGATGCCCTGAGGGGTTTATTTTGAAAGTAGCTATTGAGTACTTTGAAAATGTCCACATCAAATACCCAACTTGAAATCACCTGGTAAGTAATTAACAGGATACTTTATAAAGAATTCATATAAGGAATACAGACTATGTGGAAAACTCCACGTCACAATTTTTGAATAGCAACTGAGAATTCTCTGAAATGGTCAAGCTTTGAAGCGGTTTATCTTGAGAATGGTAAAAGATATTCAAATGTTTCCATATAAGGATCTTAATATTGTTGAGTTAACATCTGTTTGGCTACATGCCCACTACATTTAATAATAGCCACCTACCTTGAACTTGTACAAGTCCTCACAATCTTCCCCCACATTGTGGTCACATGGTGTCGTTAAAATTGCTTGCTAAGGCATGATTTGCAGTACATAATTTAGGCACACCATGTACATTTGATGGAATCTTTGTTTGAAGTTTATGCATAATTTTCCTGTTTGTTTTTGTTCCTCTGTTGGGAAAAAGTATGATGAACTTAAACCTTGCTTTACCAATAATGCCACTTTGTTCATCAGACATATCAAAGACTGCAAAAGTCAACATGCTATGTGAATATTATTAGGCTTACAACCAGATGTCTCTGTTCAGAAGGGTTTGATGGTTTCTCCCCATGCTTAACCAGAAATGTTATATGTTATGGCCATGGGAGGAAGACTATTCATTGACAGTTAGACAGGCTAAAGTATTACTCCTCTCTTTAAGTAGACCTGTAGTAGTCCAATTTTCAAAACATTTCCAAAAAAATAACTTTGTTCACTAAGAAAAAACCCATTCTGTCCGGCAGAGTAGTTGAAGATGCCTATTAACACAGCTGACATTAGCTTGCTGTTTACGTGCTTATGAAGTTATCTTTGTTTGTTTCTCTCTCTACAGGAATCAGATCTTCTGGTTTCCGGTCACGCTACAGACACAAGCAGGGTGCAAAGAAAACAGAGACAGAGGGCCATGATGAAGTCCGAAGTAAGGAACAGATCTTAAAAGGAAGGAAACTTGCAGAGAAAAATGAGAGGAAACGTAAACCTAAGAGAGGGTTGAAAGCTCGTGGAGGGAAAGCTAATAGGGGTAGACTTTTGAGGGAGCAATATGACTCTAGGGGAAAGGTGATGGTTGTAGGTAGAAATCAGAAGAAAGGAAGGGAAAAGTTTGGAAGGACACAGAGAGGAGGCCATAGAGGTGGACAGAGGGGAGGGCGTGCAGGTGGAGGCAGGAAAAGATAATGAAGCTTTCATTTTGAAACGAAGGAAAAATATGAGTAAGCGACCCTTTAGGGTGCTAAGTTGGATTCCTGTCAACCTTAAAATGATGTCATGAGGGCGCCTAGTGTATCCCTACAGAAACCATCGTGTAATGACATTTTCTTTGAAAACTAAAGAGACCATGCTCGGAGGTTTTGTGTTACTCATTCCCATCCTAATTGATGAATGGGTCCAGACTGGACTCTGTATTGAATTGCAGCAGCCTCCTAACAGGGTACATCATCCTGGTTGGAAGTATACCTAGTACTTTCGTTTTAACATATGGTCATGCCCCCATGTCTCATTGCATAGAGCCAGTTGTCAAAGTAACGGGATGTTAGATGTATGACAAAACTTAAAGCAGTAGGGTGTTACTTCTTCGCAAAATTTTTATATCATGTGCATATTAAGGCAGAGGGGTAGAAAATTTTCAAAGGGGATATCTATTTGTGTTCCTGCTTGCTTGTAATTTATGGGCAACTTGGTTTATGATGTAGTGTGTGCTACCAATGGAGTGTTGAATGGGTAAGGAAGGGAGAGAGGGGTGGTGAGTAAAGGGGCATGCATGTCTGGTTCTTTCATTGTACACATCTATGAGAAATTCACTGACAGTTTAAAACAATCTGCACCACTGTTGACACAGTGAATGGTTCATTTATAAGATACCATTTCAAAAATTAGAATTTAATAATTGACTTGAAACTCTGTGCCATTTAATCTAAATTCATTGTTCCATCTACTATGAATGCTTTCTTTCAAAATGATGCTATGAATAATGAAATATTTCAGCAGTATCATATAGGAGTGTTTTCAGGAAGCACTCAAATGTGAAAATGCAATATGAGTATGTCACTGTAAGTGTGTGTGTGTGTGTGGGGGGGAGTGGTGGGGGGGGGGTGGGGGGAGGAGTGGGAGTGGAATTCACAAATTCTGCAGACTGATTCATGTGACTTGTGAACTTCTATGAAACTTTGGCATTCGTTCAGACAAATGAATAAGAATCTAGAGAATCTCAAAATTTTTGTAGTAAAGTTGTGGCTGGGGCTTTATTTTAAATCTGTAACCACAAGTTTTTCTGTCATGGGAAATTCCAATTTTTTTTTTTTTTTTTATCAAAGTACCATTTGTTCATTGAGCAGTGTTAATCTGTGAGATGTGACTTGTTTGTGATATGACCTGAAGTAGCAAGATGGAAGAATTGACTGACGACTCTGAGGATTTCAATGTAGATTGGTGATTCAGAAGCAAAAAACAGTCTGCTTAGCAGTGTTTTCAGAATGTTAGACATTAATCTGCCACCTACAGTTAATGGTGACATCTCTTCAGAGGTTATCCATTTTGCTTACAAAACATTTTCTTTCTTTGGACCCCTTCCCAGAGTGTTCTTTACAAAATGTGAAAATATTTTAAACACAAACCATTTACTTGGAAAAAGAAGACATGGGTCTTTAATCCCCCCCCCCCCCACACACACACACACCTTTTGTGCACTTGCGAAAATGAAAAATCTGGATTATCATTTAAATTGACTTTTTCAAGAAAATTTCTATCGAATTAGCACCGTAGCCTGTGTAACTTATGGGGTGGGGTGGGGGACAGGGAAATAGTGATATTGAGGTTACTCTAATCAAGGGAGTAATGTTAGTGAACTTTTAAATATATATATAACCTTCATGTCCATTTACTGTCAGAGAACAACAAGACTTGTTGCTAGGTTGAGTGCTGTAGGTGCTTTAACACAAAATGCCATCTTGGTTTAGTGAGAGGATACTGGCTGAGGGCTAGTATATCTGCAGTAGAGGTCTCTCACTGGGTGTTGCTCAATTAAACGTCTCGATTTATTGGGCAGACTGACCATTCACTGCAACAAAATCATATTTAGGATTCTGCGGCACAAATGAAATGTTGAAAGAAGGGTTGAGGCTAGTAGTTTTGACATGTTAGAGGGGGTATGAAATCTAAGCAAAGACCCTTTTCCAAATAGCAATTACAAAGGATTGTGCGTTCGAGTTTTGGCATGTGTCGTTTTTTGTCAAGGGCATTTTACTGTGGCAAAAATGATGCACACCAAAACTGTATCCCACAATCCTCTGTAATTGCTGTTTGGAAAGGGTTTATTGTGGTGAAATTTACATTGAAATCTAACCTGTAGTTCTCAAGATATTAGCAGATGAAGTTTGACCCTTTTTCAATCTAAAGTGAACTTTAAGCAAGCACATGTGACATCATAACCTCACATTGATCAGTTTTCTTTTGTTTTCCTTCAAACTTTGCAACCAGTTTTCTCCTCCATAATCTCTTGTCAGTGTAAATATGAATGCATGGGAATTTTACAGACTTCAAATTTTCCATTGGAAGCTCATATCCCTATTAATATCAAGGTCAAAACAGCAGATTGAAAAACAAAGCAAAGGTCATTTGGGGTCACCAGGTCAAATGGTAAATACCTTGGAAATTACTCATACTCTATCTCAAGATGTGTAACTTCAAGGAATTTCATACTTAGCATGTGCATGGCCCATATTAAAAAAGATCATCTCTGTTGTTTTTGGTAGAGGTCAAAGGTCATTTAAGGTCACCAGGGGTCAAAAGGTTAAAACCTTGTAAACACTATATTTCAGGCAGGGTTAGTTTGATGAATCTCATACTTAGCATGTGGATGGCTCTTACTGAGTAAATGATCCCTCTTGTTTTTGGTGGAGGTCAAAGGTCATTTGAGTCATCAGAAGTCAAAACCTTGTAAACACTGTATCTCATGCAGGGAAACTTCGAGGAATCTCATACTTGACATCTAGGTGATCCACATTGAGTATGTGATCCCTGTTGTTTTTGTGGAAGGGTCAAAGGTCATTTGAAGTCACCAGAGGTCAAAATCATGTTAACATGTTATTTCATGCAAGGTAACCTTAAGGATCTCATGCTTGGCATGTAGATACCTCTTATTGAGTAGATAATCCCCGTTGTATTTGTGGGTCAAAGGCCATTGGAGATCAGAAGGTTAAAACCTTGTAAACACTTTATCTCATGCAGGAAAACTTCAAGGGATCTCATACTTGACATCTAGGTGATCCACATTGAGTATGTGATCCCTGTTGTTTTTGTGGAAGGGTCAAAGGTCATTTGAAGTCACCAGAGGTCAAAATCATGTTAACATGTTATTTCATGCAAGGTAACCTTAAGGATCTCATGCTTGGCATGTAGATACCTCTTATTGAGTAGATAATCCCCGTTGTATTTGTGGGTCAAAGGTCATTGGAGATCAAAAGGTTAAAACCTTGTAAACACTTTATCTCATGCAGGAAAACTTCAAGGGATCTCATACTGGACATCTAGGTGATCCACATTGAGTATGTGATCCCTGTTGTTTTTGTGGAAGGGTCAAAGGTCATTTGAAGTCACCAGAGGTCAAAATCATGTTAACATGTTATTTCATGCAAGGTAACCTTAAGGATCTCATGCTTGGCATGTAGATACCTCTTATTGAGTAGATAATCCCCGTTGTATTTGTGGGTCAAAGGTCATTGGAGATCAAAAGGTTAAAACCTTGTAAACACTTTATCTCATGCAGGAAAACTTCAAGGGATCTCATACTTGACATGTAGGTGGCCCACTTTGAACAGATGATCCCTTTTGTTTTTGGTGGAGGTCAATAGTCATTTGAGGTCATCAGAGGTCAAAATTTTGTTAACATGATATTTCAAGCAAGGGAACTTTGATGAATCTCATACGTAGCATGTAGATGGCCCATATTGAGTAAATGGTCCTCATCTTTTTTGGTGGAGGTCATTTGGGTTACCAGAGGTCAAAAAGTTAAAATCTTATAAACATAATATCTCAAGCAGGGTAACTTTGATGACCCTCATACTTGGCATGTGAATGGCCCATATGGATTAAATGATCCCTTGTTTTTGGTGGAAGTCTGAGGTCATTTGGGGTCACCAGAGGTCAATAGGTTAAAACTTTGTAAATGCTACAAACACTATATCTTGAGCAGAGAAATGTTGATGAATCACATACTTGACATGTGGATGGCCAATATCAAGTGAAGGTCAAAAGTCATTGAAGGTCAAAAGGTTATTAATATGGTATTAGTGTGTTTGATCTATGCTCACAGATCCTAGACAATCTAAATCTGTGCCAAAATTGTACAGGCAGTAGGTTATGCAACATTGTCAATTTGAAAACACAGTAATAGACTTACATTTCATTGGCAAGGAATCGCTAAGCCTTTTGGCTTTCTGGTTGCTTAAACCCTTTTATTTATAGCACACTTGCACATGAGCTGAGATGACAGGATGGCTGTTAGAAATGTGCTGATGCACATGAATAACTTTCATGGGAAATTAATACTACCTGGAGTTTAAGCATCGACAGCTTCTCACAAGTGGGGTGGATGAGAGGAATATGACCTGGACCAGAATTGCTTTAAGCACAAATATGGAAGCCCTGGTAATCTGGGGCTACCTTAAGGGCCCTGGGTGATCTGTGGTGTCATCTGAAGCGTTTTCCTGCAGTTTTAGTTGATTTATGGCAGTTTCCACCATTTTGGGGTTTGGTTTCATTGAATCAGTTAATATACTGCAACTTATGAAAACAAAAACATGCCTTCTGTTTTCACTAGGGTTCTGGGAAAAAGGTGTTTTGGGGGAAGGGGGGGGGAACAATCCCTTCCACTTTCAATAGTGGGAGGACATGTCCACCTTCCCCCTTCTGTTGATTCCCATGCCTGGAGTTGATTCAATACACTTGATAAGTATAACATACACAGATACAGTTCGACAATTTATTTTTTTGCTCTTACATTTGGAAAAGCGATCCATGAGCCTGCAAACATGCATGCAAGGTTTGACTTTTGGAAAATAACTTCAAGCTGTTCTAAACTTTCCATTGTGTCAACCACCATACAGGAATACTGTAGATATTCATTTGACACAAATAATGATGATGAATGCAAGGCAGCACATTTTTTTGGTGGTCATGACTACTGTATTCACCATAGGCTACCTTCCTCATATTCAAATGTAGCCTAACCTTATATCCTACCACATGCAAATAGTTTAATATAGTATACTGTGTCTTCCTGAAAACCACTTAAAACATTTAACGACATGGTGGGTTTATCAGACAGGGGCTCCTAATTTGATGAAAATAATATCTGATCTTGTTGGCAAACCCGAGTTTCTGCCTTGTACAGCTGACCCCATGACCATGCATGGAGCTATACCACATGACCAATGATTTAAAATCTCATGGAGCAGTAGTATAAACTGCATGGTATAAACCAAGCCATGTTTTCACTTGTAAAGGATTTTGCCTCTTTGTACAATATTCCTGAAAAACAAAAACCTGCCACCATATGTTTTGCGGGCAAAACATTGCATGAAATACATCCTTGCTATAATATTTATCATCAAACACAAGTGTGAAGCAGTCAGGTGGATAATATCATTATGCACTCACATATCAAAACTTGAAAACTTAATAACATACAAAATTGGCTGTCAGTGGTAGAATACCAACAAACTATGCCCACACTGTTTCAATAGAAACTTGAATAAGACACAAATAACAGAAAAAATATACATTATCACTTTCAAAGATAAATTGTTAAAAAATATGATGAACCAGAAAGCCAAAAGGCTTAGTGATTCCTTGCCATATTGATATATTGTAACAAACATGAATCACCCACATGACAAGCATGAGATCCCTCACAGTTATCCTACTTGAGATATGATGTTAATACGGTCAAACGCTTTTGAAATCTTGCGACCCAAAATGACCTACATGCTAAATATTAACAATCCACAGGCCAAGTATGTGATCCCTCATAGTTATCCTCCTTGAAATATGTTTACTACCTCTTGACTTTTGTGACCTTAAATAACCTTCGACCTGCACGAAAAATAGTAGGGATCATCCACATGTCAAGTGTGAGATCCCTCACAGTTATCCTTCTTGAGTTATCGTATTTACAAGGTTTTGACCTTTTGACCTCTGGTGACCCAAAATGACCTTTGATCTGCACCAAAAATTATAGAGATGATCTACTCAATATGGGCAATACACAAGCTAAGTATGAGATCCCTAACAGTTACCCTTCGTGAGATATCATGTTAACGATGTTTTGACCTTTTGACCTGTGGTGACCCTACATGACCTTTGACTTCCACCAAAAATAATAGGGATCATCTACTCAATATGGGCAATCCACGTGCTAACTATGAGATCCCTTACAGTTACCCTTCTTGACATATAATATTTACAAGGTTTTGACCTTTTGACCACTAGTGACCCCAAATGACCTTTGACCGCCACCAAAAACAATGGGTATCATCTACTCAATATGGACAATCCACATGGTGAGTACGAGATCCCTCACTTATCCTTCTGGAGATATCATGTTTGCAAGGTTTTTATGTTTTAACCTCTGATGACCCCAAATGACCTTGACCTCCATCCAAAAACAACAGAGATTATCTACTCAATGTGGGCAATCCACATGCTACATATGAGATCCATCACAGTTACCCTTCTTGAGATATCATGTTTACAAGGTTTTGATCTTTTGACCACTAGGGATCCCAAATGACCTTTGACCTCCACCAAAAACAATAGGGATCATCTACTCAATACAGTCAGTCCACATGGTAAGTATGAGATCCCTCACACTTATCCTTCTGGAGATATCGTGTTTACAAGGTTCTGATGTTTTGACCTCTGATGACCCCAAATGACCTTTGACCTCCACCAAAAATGATACGGATCATCCACTCAATATGGGCAATCCAGGTGCTAACTATGAGATCCCTCACAGTTATCCTCCTTGAGAAATGGTGTTTACAATGTTTTGACCTTTTGACCTCTGGTGACCCCAAATGACCTTTGACCTCCACCAAAAATAATAGGGATCATCTACTCAATATGGACAATCCACAAGCTAAGTATGAGATCCCTCACAGTTACCCTTCTTGAGATATCATGTTTACAAGGTTTTAATGTTTTGACCTCTGATGACCCCAAATGACCTTTGACCTCTACCAAAAACAATACGGATCATCTACTCAATATGGACAATCCACATGCTAAGTATGAGATCCCTCACAGTTACCCTTCTTGAGATATCATGTTTACAAGGTTTTGACCTTTTGACCTCTGATGACCCCAGATGACCTTTGACCTCCACCAAAAATAATAGAAATCATTTACTTAATATGGGCAATCCACATGCTAAGTATGAGATCCCTCAAAGTTACCCTTCTTGAGATATAGTGTTTACAAGGTTTTGACCTTTTGACCACTGGTGACCCCACATGACCTTTGACCTCCACCAAAAACAATAGGGATCATCTACTCAATATGGGCAATGAACATGGTAAGTATGAGATCCCTCACATTTATCCTTCTGGAGATACCGTGTTTACAAGCAATTTCCAGGGTATTTACTATTTGACCTCTGGTGACCCCAAATGACCTTTGACCTCCACCAAAAAGAATAGGGATCATCTACTTAATATGGGCAACCTACCTGCCAAGTATGAGATCCCTCGGAGTTACCCATCTTGAGATATCGCGTTTACAAGGTTTTGACCTTTTGACCTCCTGTGACCCCAAATGACCTTTGACCTCCATCAAAAACAATAGGGATCATCTACTCAATATGACCAACCCACACACCAAGTATGAGCTCAGTCATAGTTACCCTTCTTGAGATATCGTGTTTACAAGCAAAGCGTCACACACACACACACACACACACATACACCCATACTGGTATTCATCACAAACCGAGGACCTGCGCACGTTGTCATGTATGCATATTCACCTGCGGACCAGCACATACAACTATGAGATTGACAAATGAACACATGCATTGTATTACTACCCTGTAGAGGGCGCTATACACACCAACTGGGAAGCCACATATATCTCCTAAGTCCACTATATTGGCAATATAATATAAGTCCACCAGTTGTATCCTACACACCTGAGGACCTCTGAAATTTTCACACACCTGTTTCAAATTCATAGCCAGTAGAGGACTCTGCCCTTACCTATACCTAGATAATGGAAAACATGTGTAGAATGCAATGGAACTAAATTTACCCGAGGACCTGGGTTTAGGTCCTCAGGTGGAAAAAATGTCCTCAGGTGGTAGGTGTGTATTCTGGTCAAGGTCCTCGGCTGGATATCAATACAAGTGCACCCACACACACATACACACACACACACGACATCACCATCGCATAGATTCCTTCTGCCTTTGGCAAGGAATCAAAAATGTGGTCAATTCAGAATACAATGTGTGCCTTATTCTCTACATATTATCTTCTCTGAAAAGGTTTCTTGGCAGTGGCTTTGAAACTGTAAATTCTGAAGGTCTGTTCAGAAAAAAGAAGGAAAGAACTGTCAGACAAGCAAGATGCCAAGACAGGTTCTGAATAAAACTTTGCCACCATGACAAGGTGTTTTCAGTAGCTAACTCATCCACTGATATGAAATGTTTTAAATTTTAAAACATACATATGTACCTCTTAGTCATGGTTCCAGGTGTTGCAGGAGGGGAGGGGGGGGGGAGATTTTCACCTGTTCTCAGATTTTTCAATGTTTTAAGATTTAAATTGTTTTAGTGAGAGAATGATTGCCCATTGCAAAATTCCTAAGACACCCCCTCCTCCCCTGGCAACAACACCTGGATCTGCACCTGTGATGTTATATTTGAATTCATAAGTACTAATTGCCATACAATCCATAATGCATGTAGCATAGAAATAAGAGAGTGACATCATGCTTACAAATATTTTCTACTTAAATATCATTATTCAGGGCTGGTATACCACATGAGACCCTCATGTCACCAAAAGGAACATTTTGCAATGAAAATGTAGGTTACCAATCTCATCAAACTTTTTAAAAAGCAAAGATCTGCAATATTTCACATTTTGAGGTGCAAGGGATGACAAGTTGTCCTCACTATGTCTGCTGTACATTTACCAGATTTTATTTACATGAAAGAGGACAAAATTATGCAACATGTGTAAAAAGCAAACTTAAGGCATAGAAAACGTGTGTGTGCCATACTTGAATATCATAAAGTGTATATATTCCTTAACCCAACACATATAGACTATCGATTATCATGAGTTTCAATAAACCCAGCATATTAACAGCTTTTGAACATTTTCAGTCAGTAATACAGTGTTCAAGATATTAAAGGCAACAATGTAAATGTATCCAGACACCTACACCAGCAGTGAAGAGGATAAACCCCTTTTTTTTTCAAGAAAACTTTTAAATTTACTGCACGTCAAATCATCAGTATCAAAATTTTGATGAGACTTAAACAAAAATAGCTTACCAAAACTGTAAAAAAGGTTATCACTATCCATGTTAACTATTTATATTTAAGCTCAACAAATACAAAAAGAACCTGTAACACAGTAATGCTGTATATCTCCAAACATTCTATAATATGCATAGATGTAGGAAGCTTGTCAAGAATGGGGGAGGGGGAGGGGGCTGAACCTTGTTTTGGATTGCCATTCTGGGGGAGGGGTCTAAGGGGAGGGGGTGTTCCCCTTTGGAAAATTTTTGGGTATTTGAGGGTCCTCAGATGCAATTTGGTGCAACATTGTGGACAAACTTTAAGGAAAATTACTGCAAATTTTGGACATTTCTTACAGAAGAGAGACAAAAGGGGTTTTTGCCCTTGGATCTTGAGGGGCAGAAGCATACTTCAGTCCCCCACATTTTTGACTGGGGACTAAAGCCCCCCAGCCCTCCCCCTCCCCAGTTCCTATGCCTATGATAATATGACAGCCTCTACTATAAAACACTGACTTAAAAAACTCCATATTTCCCAAAGAAAAATTTCAGAACCCAAAACACTTTCCTCTTTTTGGACTCTTTTGTCTGCTTCGTGTTTGCAATTTCCTTCTGAACCTCATCGCTGATGCAGTATTCATTTATAGGGTTTGTAACATCTGATAATGTAAGCTTGCAATTACCCTCTGAAGTTATGTGCATGATATTACCCCCTTGTGGATGTATTAACTGTATTAACTTGGAAAGTGAGTCATACAAAACCTCTGAAGTTAATTGAACTTAACTTGTAGCAAAGTGATAAACATGACTAGGAACTTTGGTAGTAACTTTAATACCAAATCTGACCTTGACTTTGCACATGAAATAAGGGATGTGTAAAATGATATGCACTTTTCACCAGGGGAGGGAGGGGGCAGGGGGAGATGGGTTGCTTTGCCTCCTCATGCCCACTTCCCATTAATCTTGCAACCCTGCTAACAATGATCCTCTCCTAGTCTTTCAGACAGGTCTTGAACTGACAACTGACTGCATCTGTACCTTTGATTTTGGAAAATTTCTCAAATGGGATCCCTTCTCCCTTAGATCCTTCCCCACCCCCTTAAAAACAAGAAAAAAAGTACTACAGATGAGTTTTTCACTTTCAACTGATTTAGACATGCCACACATTTTCCATAATCGGGGAAGTTTCCTTCCCTTGAAGTGTCAACATAACACAAACATTTTGATGACTTCCACTGCACACTAGATCTTCCACAAGTACTGATACAAATATAGGCATACCAACCTTTTTTAGCAATGCTGCAGACCATAAAATGTATATTTTACACACATGAAGCGATTTCTCTGACAGAACTTGAGGCAGCTTCTTCAATGGGAGCAGATTCAACAGCAGTAGTGTAACCTGTATTTGCATGTGAGGGGTAGGGAAGGGTGGATGGTGAGAGTTACGCTTTGCAGCAGCTGGATTTAAAACTGCTGAAAGTGTGAACAAATTCACTTTTCATTTCATTTACAGGAGGAAGGGGGGGGGGGAGTCTTCGAGAGATAGCTGCCAATGCCAGGCGTGGATCCAAGGGGGGCTTTCCCAGCCCCAGCCCCCCTTTTTGCCACATCAACAATAACAAATACGCGAAAATTAGCCTAATGTTAATCTAGGAGAGTATTAAAGGGGGCCCCCCTTTTCGAAATGTCTGGATTCGCACCTGAATGCTACACTCCTGTTAATTAACAAACTCTTCAAATTTCATTTCCACACAATATGGGCAATGGAAGAAAAAATTCCTAACTATGAAAGTTTTGCGGTACTTTGGTTAGACCATAATATGTGGAAGAAAGAATGCCAGGAAATGACTATTTTTAATGCCCAATTTGGTGATAAAATGTGAATATACTAAGCTGGCATTAGGTAAAATATAAACCATCCAATGTTAGTTGTAACGGCTAGTACTTTGTTTTAGGACTGCTATATCCACACATGTACATGACTTTTTTTCAACTCTTCAAGGCAAGTTCATGCATTAAATTCTGTAAGGTTAGGTTAGATTACCCTTGGAAGAAGGGGCCATTCTCTGAGCCCTCAGGGCCCCTTGGCATGTGCTTTAAACCTAGTTCTCATGCCTGAAGCACATGAGAGTGTGATACTCCCCCAAGGATAAGATGTCCATCCACAGCTGGATAACTCTTTGCCAAGACAAGTAGTCACTTTCACCCAAGTGGACTAGAAAAGGGGGAGCTAAGCAACTTTACTCAATGACACACCATAGCAATGTAGGGAGAACTTTCAGTGGAGAATCAGAAGCACAATGCAGACCTGCCAACCGTTCCGATTTAATCGGAACCGTTCCGATTTTTGAGTCCGTACATAGCAAAAAATCGGAACGTTCCGATTTCTAGCACCCACCCCAAAATAGTACAATATACAAGAAAATCCTTGCAACATAATGTCACGCACCTCATTAATGATTCGTGGATCGAACTTGTATTGCTTTACGTGTACATATATGTAAACACTATGACCAAGACTCCAGCATTATGTATGCGACATCCGGCGTGCGCGCTAAAATGTCTCAGGACATGTGCACACTGACAGTACATATCCGTAACGATCAAAGCACCACAGCTGCGCCTACGGACCGACCGCCAAGTCCGGCCGTGTGGCCACTGCAGTGGTACGTACGTATATGGTATATACGCAATACATAGTGCATGTTCTTTTGATAACCAGTGGGACTAATCGCAATGCTGTTGTTTGAGATTAAGAAGGATGAAAAAGAATATCTGAAGATTGAACAAAGTACTTAAGACAGTGTTCAATTTTGAACGGAAGACCAGCAACGAAGTTTTTTGAGTATTATACTTTGGACAGTAAGCTGCGAGCCTGCAGGCGTTTTTCGGTACCGTAGTTCGCCGTATCATACTAACAGTAACGTAGCGAAAGTGCGGCATAGCCAAATAGCACATGTGTGCAGGCCTAGGCTAGGCCTGAACTTAACGGTTACGTTGAGGGCTAACTTTTGAACTACGAAAGTCGCGGAGATTATGAAATAGGTGGGATTTTTTTATATGATTTTTTTTTCTGAATACATTGCATAAACCCCGCCAAGAATCGTTAGTTTGTGTTAGGCTAAGTGTGTAACATATGACTAACATTACCAAGCAGCCTAGCCTGCCCAGCCTAACAGTAACAAGTAACATAATCTGAGAGTTTCATTTTGTGCACTCATAATGCAAAAAGGGATGTAATTAGCACTGCCAGGAACTAGTTCAAAGTTCAATTTGCTTGCATTATAGACTAACAAAACCTTAGCCTTATCACTGTGATGGGGTGTATTGATTTTTGCATTTTTGTTTAGGCTACAATTCCAGCAGACATAGGCCTACCAATCATCCAGATTTTTAAAATACAGCCTAAAAAATTTGTAATTTTGCCTGTTTAAAAAATTGGTACATATTCCTTAAATATGCCACCATTTTGAATCTAAGAGTATTTAAACTTCAAAAAATTTCCAAAGGGGAGGGGGACACCCCCTCCCCTTAGACCCCACCCCCAGGCTGGCGGATTCTCCAAACTTGCGCTGCTGTGTTCCTATTTCCAGTTTTGAAATGTTGGCAGGTCTGACAATGCCTGAATTCTTAATGTGGAGCTTAAAACACAAGGGCTAACAAGAGGGCCAGGGTGCATAATGGCTTCCTTGAGCCCCATCATCATAGGAGGGCCCATGCAAGTGGCACTGAAAATGTTTTGTTATTTTCTGTGATAAGACCATATGTGGGCCTAAATTCACAAAATAAATCCATAACATCCTCCTCAAACCTCTTGATAACAATAATAGAAAAGGTTACCCTTCTTTAAACCATCAAGTTTTAAAATTTTCAATGTCAGTTTACAACCTCCCCCACCCAAGCATGCACTGACTGATCCATTAGAGAGGTGCAATAAGCACTGCTCCATCGGCCAACACTTTTCAACGTGGCATGCAGCAGTTTATACAGTTGTGACTTTTCTTGTATAATAATGCACCATGCCCATAGTGTAGGGTGGTACGACACAATACTGACACACGCCTTAATATACAATACAAACATATAGGCCTACATGGATCACTCAGTGCTCATTGGAACAGCTAAACATGTCAAAATTTTAAAATGGACAATATATAAATAACCACCAATAATATTTTCCAGTGTACTGAAAAGAATTTGATCTAACTTACTCTTTCGGGTACATTTCAGTAAAATCTAATAAATAGTGTCAACATATGTAGACATAAATTTTGGACTGCATCTAAAATAAATACTACCGTATCACAAAATAGACATTTCATAGAAAGCTTTAAGCATTATGACAATTTCGATGGCTTGCACTTAAAATAATTGGAATCCTTTGTCAAGTCTTGATCTTCCAAAGCTGTGAAGAAAAACAATAAAATAAGCATGATTAAATGTTGTAAACTGGTTTAAACAATTATATGAATTAATCTACATGGCACAAAATTTGAAATTAAGTAAACACATCATGGCTAACTTCTTAATATCACTAGAAATGTTGTAAAGTGTTGAAATTTTTGTAATGAAGGAAAGACTTCAGCTAGTCAAGTGTATTATTTGATCAACATGCCTGATAGTGCAATATTAAAAAGGGATTGGTGCACAGTTGGAATTTTATTAATATTATCTGGCAGGACAGTCTGAGTAGTATAAATGAAGTGTATAGTAGCCCAGACTGACATAACCATATTACAATGATAATGGTGCACTGTCCAAATCTTTGTAATAGTACAGGCAAGATAAGACTGCCTGCAGCATTGTCAAGCCTGATGCCATAATATTATAAAGAAACTGTGTAACAATACACATTGTCACCCTTCAACATATACAGGTACAAAATTAGCATTTAGGGGTTAAATAATTGATTTCCTAGTTACAAAATCTTACTTTTACCACTGACTTTCATGAAGACTATCTAGAAGCAGAAAACACCCCAGAAGTATGACATTTTTCAAAAGTTGACTTTGATCATTAGGTAAACCAGAAAGCCAAAAGGCTAATTGTTATTCCTTGCGATAAGGATATAAGTTTAGTACTGTGGTTCTAAGCTGACAACAGTTTCACTGTGAATTTAGAGTGTTTAATAATAGTTATAATATTTAACAGCTCACCTTAAGTTTGAATCCTAGCAATTCTGTAAGAACACCAGAAAATGCTGAAAGTACAACAACCCTGGTGATGTTATACAAGACTGGATTCATAACAAGTCCAGATATTTTAAAAGGTGTCTCTAGCTCCTGTAACAAAAAGATATTCCACAAAATGTGCAAAATTGAAACTCTTGCTAAATCCGATAACAAACTTTACAAAGGAGTGACTAATGACAATTTAAGCCTAATGAATATTATTGACAATATGACAGCTTTTTGTTGGTAAGGAAAGATGTGTCACATAATTTTCATAAGTGGATATGGGAATGACTCGGGGACAGGCTTCTTCATAATCAGGCCGGTGCAGAGGCCCTATTTGCGATCTTTACCAGTTGACCTGAATTCATGACAAATGAGCACTGGTTTTTAACCAGCACCTGTAACAGTCACCAATAACCTCAAAATATTGACTCTTGTACTTTTAGTAAATTACGACACTTAAACAGTACGAGACTGCCCAATGCAAAAAGCTGTGGTGATGGCTTGCTTACAATGCACTATCATTAAGCACAACTTTAATACACACTACTGTATATGAACGTTGTGCAAGCAAATATTATAGCATTAAAGCACATAGTGTAACTATTGTGAACATGGTACCAAGCTAGCACCGCAAAGTAACCCCCGCAACAGGCAGCAGCTCACACTTTTTGGACTTTCAAGAGAATACCTAGCCCTGAGTGGTGGATTTAAATTTTCAAAGGTTTGCTAGTAATATTGTGAATGGGGTACTACAGATAGTCGGTCAATATACCTCAACTAAAAATGTTTCACAGCACATAAAATGGAATAAAAACAAGGGACATTTGTCTAGCAATAATTGATTGACTATGTTCATGATATTGGCAATTCCTGGACTTCTATAACCCAGAGATATTTGTCCTGAATATCGTTAGCATAATGAGTGCTTCAATTCTAGTACACATAGCTTGTATACTGTATAGGGCCTACAGTAACTGATGATGAAGTGATCAAATGCAATGAAAGATATCCAAAATTAGAGAGTGGGTGTATGTTTTGAAAATACTTACATGGCATGTGTATTAGACCTTCAACAAGCTATCCCCAACATTTTCATAAGCTTTACCTGTGCAAGTTTTTCAAAGGGCCTACAATCCTTTTTTCATCAAAGTAACTTCCAGTACTCTAAACAATCCTAAAGTACATTATCTATCTACAGTATGGTGATAAAGCCAACAATCTTGGACAAAAATGATGGGACACTTTGGCACAAATGTAGCAAAATACTTCGACAGGTTTGCGGTCTTCAAAAATCCCTTCCCCCCTTGATCAATGTTGTCCCAACCCAAAGATATTCCGAATTTAAAGAAATTCAACATTGAACGGGGGAGTGGGGGTGCTGTCCCATGTATTTTTGTCCAGGATTGTCTGAACTGCTGTACAAGTGTATGGGAGCATACGAATATACGTTGCAGCAGAGAAATGTTCATAAATTGTAGGACAAACTTGAGAGCTATGATCGAAAATGAAGATAATGAGTACTTAAAGATTGCAGTTAATTGTTAATTTGGAAATCGAGGAAACTTGGATTTAAGTTAGGAAGGTGGAATTTGACAGTAATGGCGGTATAAATTTGCCTATTTAAGAAGTTGCGTTAGGACGTTTATTAAGGAGGACCATGTAAAAAAGGTATATCCATTCAATTGTATTCATGCTATTGTTCGGAAGAGGGAGGGGTGGAGGGACCGACATTTCAGTTGTTTTGTACACTTGCTTACTCAATACAGCCTAATATAACCAAATGTCTGCCTTTAGTTGAAGATTTTACACAGCATACAATATTTCATAGTCATGGCCAAGTACAACTTTTTCTCACAGGAACCGAAAGCTCACATGAAATTGCAAAGGGACCCTTTCGAAAATAATATCAAAGTGCAGAAGTTCTTAGCTTTTCGTCGAGTTATTGGAACTATAATGATAATACCCGGTTAAATCATTGATGACATTATTGCATAAATGCCAGAGCGATTGGATTCTATCATTCCGTCAAAAGGAGGGGGGACAAAGTAATAATTCCAGGAATTTGAGACTAAGGAAGAGGGCGCCCTCGCGCAATGGCTATTTCAGAACTATGGTAAACCACATGATCTACCTTATCTTACAGCATGTTTTATCTCTAAGGATGACGTCATAAACATGCAAAGATGGAGTATGTATAGATGATATCACTGTACTTTTTTATGGGTATAAAGTAATTCTTAAAATGTAGTTTACTCGTTATTTGCCACTGTCAACCGTAAAATTGCTGTAAATATTTCTTTTGCATTAAGCCCCTTCCCAAAAGAGTGTGGTCGACCGTCCGTCCCATTAAAACAGTGTGTAGGTCAACGGTAGACCGTCGTCAGGTCAATGGTAGACCGTTCGAAATGATGTCGCTATATCAAATAATTAGCCGCGGCAAGGGGTGTACAAGTGACAGTCCTTTGAAAACGTACGTAGTATATTCTTGTTCGGTGTTTGTAATATGATATCAGGGCCGGGTTTAACTTTGTGGGGGCCCTGGGCACAAAATATTGTGGGGGCCCCTTCGACTATAATTCACCACAAGACTACAAGGGCGCAAGTCATGAAAGGAAGGCAAAGGTTGTGGTCCTACCCCAAAAATACAATAACATAATTTTGTGGGGCCCCTGGGCACATGCCCCGCTGGCCCATACTTAAATCCGGCTCGGTATGATGTTATGTTATTCTCAATTGAAGAAGTCACATTCCGTTTCCAACTATCATCTTCAATTCGGGGATGTGCACACCGCTACGAAAAAATCGAATCTCACCTGTGTTAATGTACCCTATATATAACTGACCAATACTCCTATGGACGTGTATGGTAGCTCAGACAATCTTGGACAAAAATGATGGGACACTTTGGCACAAATGTAGCAAAATACTTTGACAGGTTCGCGATCTTCAAAAATCCCTTCCCCCCTTGATCAATGTTGTCTCAACCCAAAGATATTCCGAATTTAAAGAAATTCAACATTGAACGGGGGAGTGGGGGTGCTGTCCCATGTATTTTTGTCCAGGATTGTAGACTTTTTCCTATTCTAATATTGTGTCTGCATGAAAGAAGGCTCATCCTGGCAGAAGTTGGTAATCAAGATCCTAAGGTATCTATTGCCTGGAGCTAAAAACACTCGTATCTAAAATGGTGATGGTGCTATTTAGCAGGGAAGAGGTCATCTATTGGCACTTTCATTCATTATGATTGAATGGCTTTTACTTTTTCAAATTTCCAATTTTCTTGATTTACTTTTCATTTGTTTTTTAACCATCCAAGAACAGACCTTCTGACTATTAGCCTGTAGGCCTATGTATTGTGAAAGTTATGTTTATAATTTTATAAGAGACTTCTGAGGGTTATCTGCCATACAATCAAACAGTGTCCAATATTTAACTTGCATATTTTTGGCAAGGGTAAAACTTGAAATTGGTGCAAAAGGAACAGTAGAGCAAAACTGGAAAATAGCCTCTGGATCACCAAAACTAGCCCCTGGTTTCAAGCAAACACCCATGTACCCAGGGTGGGTTATCTCTTATTTTGAACCCTGCGGGGTACCTCTTTTTTTGTATTTCCACATATGAGTGCAAAACGTAATAAATGATGATGAATGTTGTAAAAAAATATCCCCAGGGTAGAGAAGTTGCACTAATGTCCACTTACCAACAGCCCCTGGCTGCCTGTCATGCCACCCCCCCCCCACCACTCCCAACCCTTAAACCTGACTGGCAGCAATAAGTTTAAAGGGCATTACATAAGGGTCCTATGCAAAGAAAATAATTTTTTACAGGCACTCCAACCCCTGCAGAAAGTACTCTATTCATAACTGAAGATACCCCCTTTGAAGATTTTTTTTGTGTCATGAAATACCACATGTCCTTAAGGTCACAGAATGTGATGGAAAGAGGGCACATTGAATCAAAACCTTTTTCCTAGCCTTTAAAGTTGACAAACAGGTTGCCCTTGAAAGTTGAATCAGTTGGAATTTTTGAATATCTTTCTGCATAGATCCATCATAAAGTATTCCCATATAGGTATACCTTAACTAATTATTCGACAATCCATACAATATTATAATAATAAAGAAATAAAACAGCCTTCTATAAAACCATGTGCCCTTTTGATTACTTGGTTATCCCATTATGCACAATTTCTGAGAAAATAAAATTTGTCTGAAATTGAGTATCTTCCAAACATACAGTAACATACTACAGACATGTAGTTTTCACTTCCTACTACAGAATTTTTTTCTGTATTTATTATTAAAACATCAATATTGGATAACACAAGATACCTTTTTAGAAGCAAAGCACAATATATGTGGATGCTTTACATCATCCAATGTGATGACTTGCAAACAAGACAAAAGACAAACCTTTAAAAGTTTAGATGCTAATTTAAGGACATTATTGGCCAGCAGTAATTCCTCCTTCTTGTGGGGCTTTCTCTCCATATTTAGGTAAAGGTTTATTTGTTCTGTTAGTAGTACCGATGTGTTACGAAACTTTTTATTGATTTCTGATCCAAGGATGATAAACTGAAGGAGAAATGGGCTAAGACTGAAAGTCCATCCAACCAGCTCCCAGTTGTGAAGGTTGGAGGGGAAGTTGTCGGAACTTCGGATCATCTCCATGCACAGAACAGAGATCAGCATTAAAAACAGAAGAAAGGCTGAGGAGACGATGGTGTTCACTGACCGCTGTGGACCACGTTTCTGGAAGAGGAAGAAATTAAATGACCGACTAAAAATAAACTTCTATATTTTGCTTTCAGGCAGCATATGGCTTGGTAATTGTTGGGTCTACCTGTATATCACCATTGTATCAAATTTATAACTCTGTCATACAAGAGTGCTGCACTCTACCAACAGGTCCTAAACTAAGAATTATAAAATTTAGGACTTTGAGTCCAGTCATAAGTAAAAGCACATTTAGAGAGAAATATGCCTCTAGCAGGGTAAAAGGATATGAGGAACAATGGTCAGATACATTACAAGGTAATCCTTGGTACAGGATGCTGGCTACAAATACTATCTACCTTCCCTATATTGTGAATTATTTTGGATGGTGGGTGGAAGTGGGCTAACATTTAAACAGTTTGATGAGCACTGCTGTACACAACATATTCCTGATAAATGCATGCATGTAAGTCACATGTACCTGTACACAAAATAGATTGAGTCTCTGCTGTCAAGTATTTCTTTATCAGGATCACTCACAACATTTCCCAACATCTCCCAATACATATGTAGAGTAGATGACACTTGAATGAAACAAAAGAATAGGAGAGAAATTCCTACAACCACCAATCAGACCTGTCTCTCCTCATATCTTCCCTCAATACTTCCTGACAAAACCATCCACCAACAATGCACTCCCTGCCTCCCTCTCTCCCTTGAAATCAGTTCCTTTCCCTCTTCCACCCCATCACAGCTTACACAAAAATTACCTTCAGAAAAGATCTCAATGACAACCATGCCTTGATGTTGCTGACCTTGTCCAGTCTAAAATGTGGCAGTGAAGATTTACGAGCTTGTCTAGCTGATGTTAGGTGTGCAAAATACTTGGCAAATAAACACCGCTATGGAAACAAGAGACAACACAATGGCACCATGAACTTTTGGAAAATGAGAAAATTATCAGACCATCGAAAATTCCAGAATGTTTAATTTCTTTTTCATATATTTTAAACAAACATTTTTAGATTCTCTTTGCCATATCTGTTGATGTGCATGGAAGTTTCATTTGCATACAAAAATGTTCACCAGACATCCTTGTGTTGCATTTTGAGAGATGTGAAAGCATAATCATACATTTAATCAACCTTTTTCACCAAAGAGAACCAGACCAGTGTCACCTACTGTGTTACATGGCCATAGATATACATTGAAATACCAGTGGTACCATCACCTAAGTTCTTAAGACTGCTTTCACTGTTGAGTCAAAATTTTATGTGGACTCACAAAGTAGGTTTTTAAAATCTTGTTCCCTCTAAGAACACATAGATGAGGAAAGAGGGACAGTATACTTTCTCCCATGAAGCTCCCCTACCCCTAAACAATTGTCCTGATGAAACTTCAGTTCCATGTCAGGCCGAAATCATCCCCAAACGTTTCCAAATATGACCCAAGACCTTACCTGTTTGTATGTCCGCTCTGCAGCACAAAGCATGAAGAAAATGAGGCAAGATGAGACAAACCGCAGGATTGTGACCACAAGAAGGACAAACTGGGCTGGAGCAGGCAAGGCAGAAAGGGCCTTGAGGGCTGACCACACCCAGAGCCCACTCAGCCAGGTGATATTCTGTCCAGGTTTAGACATGTAACATCTGCAAAGGAATACATAATAAGGAAACCAATGGTTGTGCAGTACATTACACGTGCCATTTAATGACCAAACTACTTTCTTTTGTATTTCTTTCTCAAATTCAGTTAGCTGTCATGTCTGAACCTTAGGCTGCAGCTGCCTCAGCCAAACTGCAGCCATGATTGTTGCTGTACACATTACAAAAGAGGGAATAACCTAACCTGCTATTATAACATGTAAAGCAACCAAGCCAAGGCAGCCAGCAGGTTTGCTATTTAACAAGAAGCCTATTATTCTGGGACAGCACCAAAGATAACATTGTAAGTACAGTACTACCTGCACCAAAGCCACTGACTACTTTTCAATCTGTGGTCCCACTCAAGTTTTGCCTGGTCAGTGAAAGTGACTGCAAAGTTCCCCTATCAGGAAACCAGACAGAAAACCTACAACCTTGTAAACAAATGAATGTTGTATGTGGGGTCAAAATAAACAGCCAGAATTCATTTTTTTAGCTCAAAAAGCTATAGATAGTTGTCTGAGCTATTTGCGATCAGTCACAGTCACTCCATTCGTCTGTCTATCATTTCTGTCAGCAGCTTCTCTCTAACATTCATTTTTCCACAGATTTTTTATTAAGCATGGACAAAACAATCAATTGGTGTGGGATGACTTTTGACCAACATGAAGTGAAGGTCAAAGGTCATTTAAAGATCAATACAGCTAGCTATACTATGAGAAAATCTCAAAAGTGTATCCCCTTTCTCACAGAGCACCTTATATTCTTAAAAGTTGGTCAAAATATTCCTCAATTAGTGCTTCCTTTTAGGGTGTACAAAAATTTTGGATGGAAGGTCATTAGAGGTCAAAAGGCAGAAAATCTTGGATTTGGAATTTCTTGCAACCATGTGTTGGATGGATCCAAATTTAGTGCATATTATAACCATATGGTGCCAAATAATGTGAATATCATGGGGGGAGGGGGGTCACTTGAGGTAAAAAATCATTGATTTCTAATAACTTTGTATAATATAACTTGGTAGAGGTAATTACCATGTGGCTTTGAAAACTCTGCAGGTTAGTCTTAGGTCAAAAGAGGTCATTTAAGGTCAAATTTTTAATTAATATTTGATTTACATGAAACTTAGAACTAGGAAAGATCTAAGATGTACAACATTAAGTACCACAGACTTTGGAGGCAAGTCTGAGGTCACCAGGTGTCATTTGAGTTCAAAGCTGCATTCCAAAGATCCATAGATAACATACATATAATATTTAGTGCCAGAAATCTTGATGATAATGGCCATTTGATTTTTCAGATTTTCAAAGGTCACTCAGGGTCCATCAGCAAAAGGAACACTGATGTCCTTGTTTATGATTACTTGTACATATGTATTTAGCAAGTTGGCTTTTAGTAAGGACTCAAAATTGACCCCTTCTAACAATGGGTTCCACGTTTGGGTTTATGAAAGTATACATACCAAGATACAACTTAAGATATTCCCTTCCTAGAACAAATGCTGGCATGGATTAAAATTTGACAGGTTTGAGCTTCTGAAACATTGGTGCTCCTCTTGTTGACATGGAAGATGCTGAACAATTCAAAGTATGCCTTCAAGTATAAGGCACTCTGATTGGTCAATAATTTGTGCAGATCAGTGATATGTAAAACAGTGTTGAGTACATACAACCATAGAGAATAGTGTGCTGCTTATGCTGAGTACCTGGCACAATGACAGTAGTTTTTGAAAGTGGAGGAGGGGCTACAAGTAATTAAGAGTTGAGAGAATTTTTACTGTCTTGGATGAGGAATTTTAATCCTTTTATATCCAATCGACAATGATGTAATTTTGAGTCATACTTTCTTCCACAGTTGTATTGTCTAGTATAATAGAACAACAGCTACAGAGCTATACATTGTGACTTCTTTAGTCTCATTGGCAACCATTTCTCCATCCATGTGACCATTTTGTTATACTGCTAGTGGCGAGTGACATTTTGCACTTTTTTCACCCAATAATTAATTTCAGAGAATGATTTTGTATTATTAGAGTTGCACAAAAAATTGCCGTTAAGCGGCCTGTTATTATGTTCACAACTTTACACGCTTCCTAGCACCTCCTCCCTGTCAGATACACAAACAGTGTAGTCCCCACAGTCAAATAAAATCCCAAATCCCAAGCAGATGGCAAAATTTCATTACCAGATGTCAATCTTGATAGCAAATATGCATCGGTAAAATTCTTTGCAACAAGGGAGGCAACACTGAACTTGACCAACCATCGGTGAGTACTGAACATATTGACCTTTGAAACTGATTTCATGTGCTTGTATGATTTGCAGCTTAAGTTGGGCTGGTGACCCAATTTTTACATTTTAGATGCCAAAGCCCTCTATTCATTTCTTCCTTTGTATAGCCCTGATCTTCTATAGTTGCCAAATGTAAAGAAATTTACTGTGACATCACAGAATCTGACTGATCCAAGACCCTTTGTCACTCCATTCTATGCATGTCGTGGAATTCCATTCAGGTACAAAAATCCTTTTATCTGTTCATAACAACGTGGAGGAAGTTAAAACAATAATATTTTTCGCCATGTTAAACCCAACCCAAAATAAGTATCTGGGCCTATGCACAGGTGACCATAGCCATCAAAATACCATTCTTGTTGATTTTACTTGTAGCAATATAGCATTTTTATGAAATGGTCATTGATCTCAGAATTAAAAGTATTTGAAACTAATTTCCATTGCCTAGGATATCATTTCTGGCATTTAAAGTTGTCATAAGGCAGTGCTCAAAGTACCTTACACTGATACAAGACTTGCCTTCGTAACAGCTAAAATCACCCCACAAAAAGGTGTTCAGGAGGGCGACACACAAAATACTGCAAATATGTAGCTATCTTCCACTCCTGAAATTGTCAACATGAACAACTGAAATAGCCCTTATGGACCCCAAAATAGTTCCATTAATCTTGTTAGGTTGGGCGGGGGATTTATTCTCAAACCATTAGAAAAAGCCCACTAAGAAAACAATAAAATATGTACCCTGACCTAGGGTGCACTTTTAGTATAAATTTGGGGTTCACTCTGTCCTTACTGTTATGAGGCTTCTTTTAGATAGTGTCACAGAGTTTCTTCAATTGGTAAACCTAACAACTAAGTTACAGTATTAACATAAATTGTAATAAATAGTCAACTGGTTGTTAATGACATTCATTCTCTACTATGAATATCCATTCAATTGACACTCAGATATCAATAAATAGAGAAAACCCTATTACATAACCAGGTATGATCACTTCTGTCCCTGCCTTTCACCCCCACCCCTGACAAGTACTAACCTATAGGTGAGGGGGAGGAGAGCCAACAGTACTGACAACAGAAGCCCCATGATCAGGTACTCTGTGCTGCCCTCTAAAGAGTGTACTTTGTTGTTGATGGCGCAACTGATTTCCAAAACTGTCATGTCCGTCTTCTTACATTCATTGCCTTCAAAAACTCGTACACGAACTGGAAGACAAATTTGTGAGGTGGTAGCATGTTCTTGCAACTTAACTGTTTTCTAGCATCTGGCCTATATCCACAGCTTAATACAGATGTTGGGCATTAACATCACTTGCATGAAGTATGAAAGGCACATGTCTTTGGTTTCATTAACCCCCTTCCCAGATACAGTGATGGTATGAATGTGTCATACCACTGCAAAAGTATTGAGGAGCTAGGTACATTCAGAGTATGATTTATTGTACTTTTGCAAACTTATGAGCCTCAAAAGAGATTTTAACAAAACCAACCAGTACTGTAACAGTTTTCAACAGAGTTCCAGCACTTTACAAGCACCAAAATTCCATGACCTTTCCATAACTTTTTCAAGAACAACTGTGAAAAATCCATGACCATGTGCAGTGCCTGCAGTACCAATACTTAGGGAAATATGCATGGTAAAAGTATTCAAAAGAAGTTGTACAATTTTTCAAAGTACTTTGACTTTTCCCTTTAATACTTTGAGTCACTTTTACAAATTTCATATCTTTTCCAGCCCAGAAAGTGAAAAGAACATTCTTGGACATTTTCATAACCGTTCAAGACTTAGGGTATTGTGATCGAGATTACCTAACGTACAACTGTATCCTAGTCACCAGCTTCCAAGACTACAATAATCAACATGGTCATAATTTAAGTGCAACTAGAAATAAGTAGCTAGTGTGGTGAGGAAGGATTTAATTACAGTCACTGAGTTCTCTCAAGTTATGCTCTCAAATACCAACCTTTTCCTGAGTTTGAGACACTAGTACTGCTAGAGGCAGCATGAAAAATCTTGAAAGGATCTTCTAGATGGGACAAGGAGGCACCTGTCCCATGATGCTTTGCAGCCACCTCCTCCTCTTCTGAGGTGACTTCATCTCCACTAGTGTCACTTGATGTAGATGAGCTAGACTCATCCCCAGCAGTTTCATCCCACACAGTCTCTTCCAAATCTGACTCTGTTGATTTGCTGGACAAATGACGTGCATTTGTCTTTACAGTAAGAAAAAGATTTCAAAACTACATGAAGACATACCATTTCTTCTTGAATAATTTTCAAATATCATCCCAAAATAATTATTTTTTGAGAAAATGTGATGTCACACAGAGGTAGCATGGGTGTTACCAAGGGTGCTGGTGTGTGTACACACAATGTGCTACAGTAGCACTCTTGTATGTATTGTACGCATTCCAATGTTCTGGACCAGGGTTTGTCAACTGTGCTGTACTTCAGCTGCATACCCCTGACTGGAATATACACGACCCACTATGTCTACTCTCAGACAGAAAATTATTTGTCGTTTCTCAAAATCAGTGTCAAAGCATGGCCACAATTTTATTGTTACTTTGTATGCAACTTAGTCAGGCCAGGCATTACTCTACCATAAAGTAAAAGTGAAGAAGATGCCAAGAATAAATTAACTATTGCTCATTCATATTTTGTTTCTTACCCATATAGGGTCAAAGGCATGGATACTGTACCATTAGAGTTACACTGAGGTGTAGCTCAGGCTGAAAATCCCTGTTCTAGACTCTTAATCTCACCCTTACTAAAAAGCAAAGCAGTTCCAAATGGCAGGATGGTGGGAGTATAGTTAATTGGCAATATGTAATACTTTTTTTAAAGTCCCCTCAACTCTCTGGTGAAGAGCCAAGGGGCAAAACCAAGCATTTACTCCCAAAGAAGTTCTGCTCCCCAAAGGAGCTACGTCCCCAAGGGACAACAAACCTAACTGACCAACCTCTTGACCCTCAGACCTCTACATCATGGGTCTGTCATGCGTGGTCCCATTCTTAACTGGCTGAAAAGAACAAATACTACACATGATCTTAGCCAATAGTCGAGAAGCGATATGTTATGTAAGGCTAACAGGTGTAAGTTCAAATTGGTGTGTTACCCAGTCCAAAGCTTAATGAGCCTACTAATATTCACTGCTTTGATTCTTCCTATAACACTAAATATCACTGGTGTAACTGAAAATTTTGGGATGTAAGACTATGTTCATGCAGTATACCCCTTTACTGCAAGCGTGTTCTTCCATATTACTTTGCACAGTAATCACTGCATTGATGTTTGGTATTGTCCACCAGTTAGATGAGTGTGTTCAACAAATGAGAATAATATGTTGCTAGGTATTGGAGTGTATCATTACCTAGCTAGAGGTAGGTATGACCTTGGATGGTAGTCACAAAACCCTTTTTTAAGTTAAGTAGTCCTTCATACTTTACCGTGATGGGTTACTTATTTTTCAAAGAGGGAGTAGTCTGAATAAATCAGGAGAAGAATATTCTTACCTGATCCTCAGCTGCATCTGCTTGGTAAAAATCTTGCTCCACGGCTCTACCTCTCTCATCAATGGAACTGTCCGCTTCACTCACACTAACTGCACTCTTTGTGGGTGAAACCAATACTTGTGGGGATATTTCACCATCTGAGGTAGATCCTTCTTCCTCCTCTTCAAAGACTGGAGAAAATTTTTGTGCTCGGTCTGTTTAAGTAGAAACAAAACAAGGAGATGATCCCATCCAAGTACTACAAGCCTGGAGGTTTTAATAGATGCAACCATTTATTTTAATCACAACCACTTGTTTTCACATATTAATTCATTAGCAATGAAGGTTTTGCCTTTGCCTTCCATTAGATATGGTCTCTGCCTCTCAGGCCCCACAACTTTATCCAAGGTCCCTCTGGGCCTTTCTCTCAAATGTAACCTCAATCCCCTGTTACAATGCCATGCAAAGAAATTGTGCAAAGTTATTCCACAACAATCATTATCACATTCACAAGCATTACAACTTTTTACCACTGTACAGAGGAAAGCAGCTGTTGCCTCAGGGGGAAGCATTGTAGCTTTGGCCTTGGACAAGGGTACAATTTCCAGAACAGTAGCCTTGACTACTATGTTACATATGATGAGTTCAGTTATGTTACAAATGGTTTACTTTCATACTTGCTACAAGGCATTACTGACATTTTTTTATTTATATTCTCACCAAGCAAGGAGACCCTCCTGACCTTCCTGAAACCAGGCTCCAGCTTTGCTTTTGGCGGGATGTACCTTTCATTTTCTTCTGATGGCTTGGAATCACAGAATATCCTTCTCTCTTCCTCATCAGTCACTTGTGGGATGCTCTCAGGTCCAGCGTTTGGTAATGCCATATTCCAATCTTCACGAGGTGTTTCATCACTTTTAACATACATTGTTCCTACTGTTTCTTCATCTTCAATTGGTGTGTTGAGAAGAGTGAAATCCTCCACCGAACATCCAGAGATATCCGATTCCCCGACGTTCTGAACATATGTTGGGAATTTACCCTGTGAGAGATGACTGGGATCCTCATATCTATTACATGCAATATTGCACATTTCATTGCATATCACCTCTTGACTTTCCCTTCCATGCTCAGAACATAATACTTGGGAGAGAGAATTGCTCATTGACTGATCTCCAAAGAGGGTACCAGACTTTTCCACAATTGACAGGTTTCTGTCCACAGGTAGAGTCCTTTGGTTTTCCCTACTTAACTTTTGTGATGGAGACTGTAATTTAGTTGAATGCCCTTTACAATATTTTTGTCTATCAGTTTCCTCTGATGATGACTTTCGATGAGAATCTCTCTTTCGTCTTAAAGTCTGTCTCAAACTGTGGGTGAGAACAAACAAGTCATTGATATGTAGTCAGCCCAACTAGAAGTACATGCCTAGTATTGTAATGCATGTACACCTTTATTTATCAAGTGTAAATAAATACTGAAAAGTTAAAACAATGGGATAAAATCAGTCACTTTCAAAACTACACAACTTAATCACAGAAATTCCATGCCAGTGCAAGGGTAACATCAGCCTAAGCCCTACCTTCAGGCATGGGCAGTGCCATCCAGTGGATTTGGAGTAAGAAAAAATAAAAAAGCCACCACATATGAGTAATTAAGGTGAGTCCACAGTAGGAGTCCAAGGGTCTTTCCTCAGGAATACTTGTAGAACAAAGGTATACTCACATGCAATTTCCAGGGGTATGAAGGCTTTCAAATCATTATTATATAGGACAATGCAATTTCAGCATTTTTGTCATCAATAAATGCAGAGTACTGTAACTACAGTACCAAGGCATAGACTGAATACCTGAAATTTCAAAATGAGTAAATTTTTCAGATTTCTGAGGTTGCTAGGCTCATTGATCCTCTACCACGATTCACATCTGGTAAGAATTGAGACCAAAATAACCTCAATTCATAATATCCAGACTCAATCCCGTCAAACAAACAAAAAAATACTGGGTATGACAAATCGTCCTCCCTCCCCACCCCCACCCCCCAACACGTTTCACACTCCATCTTATGACCATCATCAGGGCAATAATACATTATTCTGACCAAGACACTTTTCCAAAAAATAGAGGTACATCTCCAACCTCTGGAGGACCACACATCAATCAAGGATCTTAGAGCATTCTAATGAGTAGCATATACAGTAACATTTGCATCATCATGCAGTCGTCGTTATACATTTTTTGTATACTAGGTGCCATGCGACAGCCAAAATATCACTCAGTTATAAATGAGAATTTTTAAGCATGTAGGCCTAATTGGAATATTTGCCAAAGATACCACCGGTCTGCATCTAAGCTACTTAAGTAAACAAATACTTCTCACAGGGAGGAGATGCCACCACCCCCCCCCCCCCCCCCACTTAGACTACACACCCTTTCATACAGTACACTCAACCAAAACTATGAAGAGTTCACATAAGTGTGAAAGTTTTCTGATATATGATCAGTACAAAAATTTGCCAAAGATACAGTAGCACCATTCTGCATACAAGCCATAGGCCTATCTTAAATGAGCAAAAATTTCTAAAAGGGGAGGGGGCACCCCCTCCCTCCGGATGTCACCTGCAAAAGGCAACAAAGGAAGGATCTGCGACCGATGCAAGCTAAATGTATGCATATTCACAATTTACACTTTCTTGGTTTATCTGGGGTGGGCTCACAGCATCATCTTCTGATGTACAGTAGTACCTCCCCAATCACCATCCTCTAGCAGGGCCACTGCCTTTTAAAATGATACCACTCCCTGTAACTTTGGTTAATTGGTCAGTTCATGTAGGCATGTTTCTCTATGCCTTGCTTATTCCCCCCAACTTGGCTGCTTTTTTGCATTGTCTAAATGGGACAAGGGTGAAATAGGTCTTTAGACAGTCATTTTACAGTCAGGTGCAATAATCTTCATTGCAAACTCAAAAATGTTTACAGTATGAGGGTTTCACACAAGAAAAATGTTGAAAATAAGAAAAGACTGTCACCATGGGATATCTTTGACCTCAGAAACTGTGGTAAGAAATAGTAAACAATGCATGACAGTACACTGAAAGAACAAATACTTGAGTCACACCTTGGCAAAAACAGTGTTCTATAAGCACATTTCACGTTTCTCCTGGGTAATGTTTCCACTACTATCTTCTTTTTCTAAAGCACCATCAAGTGAAAACACAGAGCAAAAACAAAATATGCTCCTCTTAAACAGTTCTACTGCAAAAGGAGCTACATTCTCTGAAGGGACTCCAAATTAAAACTTCAGACCATTGATTCTGTAACCCACTGGTCCTTCCACCCATCAGTCCCACAGCCCACTGGTCCTTCAATTCATTGGTCCTATAGCCCCTCCAGCCCATAGGTTCTATAGCTCATTATTTGTTTAGCCCATTGGTCCTAACGCCCATCGGTCCTCTAGACCATTGGTTCTATAGTTCACTGGTAGTTCAACCCATTGGCCCTTCAGCCCATTGGTTCTGTAGCTCATTGGTCCTTCAGGCTTCAGCCCATTGGTACTACAGCCCATTGGTCCTTCAGTCCATGTTTGGAACCACCCATTGATCCTTCGGCCCACTGATTATATAGCTCAGTTTCTTCAGGCCATGGTCCTACAGCCCCTTGGTCCTTCAGCCAATTGGTCCTGGCACTTAAAAACTAGTGGTATTAAAGCTCTGCTCACTGGCACTATAAAGTCAATGGGATTTTGTGTTTTTAAATATTTGTATACACTGAAGGACTTAAAGGTACAGTAGAACCAATAGGCTTTCAACTAATTGGTTGTCATTTTCGATGTTAATAACAGAACTAATGGGCGTAGTAGAACTACATTGCAACCCCTGATCAGCTGACAAAATTTTTGGAAAGTTACAATATGGACAGGGAATATGCTACCTTTAACGAGAAAGATGACATTCAAGGAAAGGCTAGTGCCATCGTACAGTAGAAGTGTATGATGACGGCTTGTAGTTGCATTGGGGGGTCTCTTCAGGCACTAGTGTGATGGGAAGTTTAGAGTGACTGCAGGCTGGGGGCAATGTGAGAGAAGACTAGTGACAGCAGGTGATAGGACAATGGGGCAAGGAGGCTTGATGCAGAGGTGTTATGAAGAGATTGGTGTGAAGTTATACTGGAGAGGTAAATTAAGGTGACAAAGTGGTGGTCAGGTATGTGGAACTAGATTGCAAGGAGACTGAATATGGGGAGTTGGTGTGATCCAGGAACTTCAACTAATGTTACGCCTAGTGAGGATTGCGTGACTACTGAGATGTTGCAAGGTGACTGTAGGTTCAAAAGGTTCTTGCAATAGTGGATATTGGTATGACGATGATGAGATGGAAACTATCAAATACTTTGTCACTTACATTTAACTTGAGGGCACTATGCTATTCAGATTGATGTGTTATTAGTGCACTTGTCAAATGTAAGCACAGCATAACCCCTCCCCTCCCCCAACTCCTTATGTAGGCATAGCAGGGACTATCAAATTGGGGATGTGATTAATGGAATGTAACAAGTGTTCTTCATTCTTGGCTAGATGGGCAATAAGTCCCTGTAGAGCTGGGCATCACCATATGCACATCCCAGCCACTATCTGCACATCCCTGCCACTATCTGCACATCCCTGCCACTATCTGCACATCCCTGCCACTATCTGCACATCCCTGCCACTATCTATGTATCTATTCAACTTAGTCTCTAGACGTACTTTAAAAAGTACATGTATAGTCCCCATGAACCAAATCTCCATCCTTGCTAAAAGTACCATCAAAATCCGACATACGTAGCAGGGAATAAATAGCACATCTGTGGTAAAAGTGTACCAACAGCCCCGCCATCACCCCGGTGAGGGGGGTAACGGTTACAACTGACCAGTGCCTTACCATTTATCTAGCTCAACTGAAATTCTTCATGTTTCAATAGCCACATCAAACTCTGTTCTCTTTGGGTAAGTACAAGTTTACAGCTATATCCAGACTGAGCAAAACCACCACATTTTGACAAAGCCTGAACATACATGCTAAGATTCCATTCCTAAAATGTCATTTCAGTGTATGACTGGAACACGGATCACAAACAGCATTTTACTTTCTAAAAGTGTTTATAATGTTGTGCCACTAAAGTTTACAGGACCAAAATTCTGATAAAGTGAAAGTGTCACTGCACTTTTTTTCAATAGTTTTCAGAGATTAAAATTTTTCAACATTATTCACCAAATTATCCTTTCAGGGGCACTTTCACTCAATTCTACCATAGCATTCCCACATCAAAACAATTGTGAGTTCATAATTCCTTACACCATAGTCCATGATACCTTACAAAATACCTTGGCTCAATTCTCGACACAGAATTTCAATGATTCAAAAGCTGGAATACTGTACAGTTGAGAATTACACCTACTAAAACCAGCTGCTAACTCCTCATGCAGTTACCCCCTTGTTTGTTGAGCAAAGAGACAACTGCTTGCTCAGGGTCCCCTCTAGAGTCCCCTGTCTCATTAGTCCCCCTCTTATTATTTCATCTCATTAGTCCCCCATATCATAAGTCCCCCATTTAGCGTTATTCGTCTCATTAGTCCCCCCTTTCATAATTCCTTCTCATTAGTCCCCCATCTCATTAGTCCCCCATCTCAATGGTCCCCCATCTCAATGGTCCCCCTGGTTAAGGTTATGGTAAGGATTAGGGGTTAGAGTTAGGGGTTAGGGTTAGGGGTAAGCGTTAGGGGTTTGAGGACTAATGCGACGGGGGACCAATGAGATGGGGAACTATTGACACGGGGGACCAATGAGACGTGGGACTACAGACATTACCCCGCTTGCTCTAGCAGAGAACTACTGATAAAAACCCAGCATTACTGGGAGATACATGGCTGCTTTTAATGATTGACATTATTGCAAGTACTGTAGACCCATATGTGAAAGACACACAATGGAAATAATCTGTACACAAATCCAAAGACTTCTATTCATTTCCTTTACTTAAGTAGCATTCCTGTCTAGGTTTTGTCAAACAAAGATCTGATCAGTAAACACTGTAGGCCTGCACATTATTCTTCTTTTGAAGCCATTGCCATGACAATAAAGTTGCATATTAAAAGGGCCCAATTATGTAAGTGTCTGGCCACTATCAAGTGTACCTTCAACCTTGTTATTGCATAACTCCAGTCAGTTCAGACTCAACTCATTTTAGCTCTGAATACTCTCCTTATAAGGGATACACAGATTTATCAGATGTGTTGATGCATGGTAGCTCATGCATACTCTTGGGGGAACCCATTTGCCCACATACGACACTCAGTGGTGTACATGTGTGAAATGAGTCCTGCACTTTCATGTCAAGCATCTGCACAGTTTAAATTAACTACAGTATTTTGACCAGGGCTGTACATCCTTATAGATCTGCATAAAGTGCTATTCAAGCTGTCTTTTGTATTAAAATCATCAAATTTTGGAGAAAAGTTAATTCAGCAAGATCTATTCATACCAAAAACATCAAAGTTTGGTTGGAGAAAGTTTCACCCAGCAAGATCTATTCATGATATGGAACCAGTAAACAACAACAGACAAGAATGTTCCTCAGATGGGATACAACGCCGTCTCGAACATTGCCAGAGCCACTAGATCTATAGGCCTAACCAGCATTTTCCATCAGGCAAATCACTGCAAACCAATCCAATCCAGTTTACACAAACCACCCAACAGATTAACGATCCACAGGTACAACAGGTAAAACACACAAGTATATGATATATTTTTCTCTTTTAAATCCAGAGTCTTATTGTCCCAAAATGTTTTAAAACCTCCCAAGTTTTTTTATAGCCTCTAGATTTAGATTCTAAACTTGAGAGGGAATGTATCAGAGGTCTGCCAGTCCCAAGATGGCACACATTTGTTGTATCTTCTTTTATGTAACTGGAATAACACGTTTTGAAAATTTTAGTGCCTGGCAGAGATGCCCAGTGCTGTCTGGTGTGTGCACAGTTTTACACAATTAAAAATTAATCTCTGGAAGAAAATGAATAGCATGGATTTACCCATTTATAAACTGTGGTCCTGTACAGTAGCAACATAATCTCACGTACAGTTGTGTAAGGATTTTAGTTTTGCAGACCACGCATACTACAATTTTCCAGACCAAACACCTAAGATTAAAGGACATTTAAAACCATTCATAGGAAACATCTGGAATTTCCAAACTTTTCCTATTTTTCCTACTATGTGGGACCTCTATTTGCAAATGACAAGCTACAAATGTTCTGTACATGTAATACAGGAAATGATATAGTGTTCAAATCTGGCAGTAATTTACAAATTTTCAGTATGGATTTCTTTTGATGTACATCATAAGATTGTTGGAATCGGGGTAAAGCCCATGTTTGCATACATGTAGCAATTAAAAAATTTGTGCAGCAAAATGCAATGCTACATCCTTCCAGATACTCCCAGTAGCATCATGTGAAGCATGGAAGCATGACCTGATAAGATCTCCTCCCCTCCCCCCCCCCTTCCCGACAACTGGGTTCTGGAAAACTCCCAGCCATAACAATCACCCTTCAGGCTACTTCTCCACTGGAAAATTTTGACTGTCCTAGGTGGGAAGGGGGAGGGGTTGGTGGAGAAATTGTCCAACTAGGAGTTGTCTGGACAGGAATTGTCTACTGTAGGAGGAAATTGTTTAGAGGGAAGCTGCCTGGGGGAAACTGTCCAGGGGGGAATTTTCCAGAAGTACTCAAGAAGTGCTACAACTAGGGTTGAGGAATCTTGCAGTCCAGAGTCAATCTTGACACTATTTGATCTTTGCAGAAAGAACCCAATGGTTTTACGTACTCTCAATAATAAACGTGTCTTTCTTTTCAATTCTTCCAAAAGGTTGAAGATAAAGTGGTTGAGGATATTCTCTACCCCTTAACGACACAAGAAGCCATCTGGTTCATCGAAAATATCCTTAGGATTACTGATTCCCTGATACTTCTATCAGAGCAACCTGCTGCATTCCTCAACATGATCATAAAACAAATGAACATTGAGATTCCCTTCTGCAATATCCACATAATTTCTCAACCTCCCAACGCTAAATACTGTCACAACTTTGAAGAGTGCATGGAAGCCATTTTCCGACGACATGGTGGGTACTGCTTCTACACCAATATATTTTTCAAAGCACTCTTAGATTGCATGGGCTACAAGACCTTTCATATTGGTGGTAATAACCCAGGTGACTACCAATTTGACACACATGCTGGCATTATTGTCTGTGATTTGACCTACCCTGGAAGTTACCACCTAGTGGACCCTGCCCTCTCTACCAAGCTATACCTATCAACTTCCAAGAAGAATCTCCTGTTTATCAATCCAATTATCTAAAGAGTAAATTTTTTATCCAACAAAATGGTATACTACTGTGGTGTGCACATGCCCCAAACCAGAAGACCACATCTCCAAATTTTATCCAAGCAGAGAAATCCTACTGGAAGACTGAAATGATTTATCGACTAAATGAAGCCAGAACAAGGGCTTACTTAATTCCTTCAGAGATACCAGAACAGATTAACTCTTCCATGCAAGTTGAGATGATTGCTTTCACAAAAGAGGATTTTGTCAATTTTTGCCAGGAAAATTTTCCTCAGTTTCCCAAGAAAATCGTTATGAATGCCACTGATTATGCTCGTCTTGGAAGTTGTCTCTACAAAATATAGCTTTTTTATATTTGATGAGAAACACGGAAAAAGCTTATACATTATGCTGAGATATATGTTTTTGTTTTATAGTGAAATTCAAGGTCAGGAAACCACTTAGACTCATACGAGACCAGCAAGCCTCGAATTGAGAGAGAAAGTAAGAAAATTTAAATTATGGCAAATGATACTTGATAAAATGCATTTTCCCACAAGCATACATTGCAGGCTTCTAAAATTACATATTGATTCTATATGAAGGACCAGCTCCAAACACCTACAATACATAAGCCTTGACCGTGTATGTACATATAAACCTGTATACTGTACAGTGCTATTAAAGATCAGCTGCACAAAATACAAGTTTCACTACTTTGCAAGGGCTAAATCACTGCATATCACTTATTTTGGAAACAGGATGAAATCCTTCATTGAGTGGCATGGCAAGGACTTTTGTTGGGAAGGCCAAGGGAGGACTGGACCAGCCATCTCAGAGGTTTAATCCCATTAACTTAACTTTATACAGATAACTAATTACAATAACCTTTTTCTTTGCTGAAAAATTTGTATACATTTTAAAGAAACTGCCATTTGAATGGATAAGAAATTTGCCAGAAGTGGAATCACTCCTATCCTTTTATGATTCACAAGATTTATGTGCAGTCAAAATTCCATGACTTTTGACAGAATTTTCAAATTTTTGTGCAAAAGTTAAAGATATGACCTTAAATCCCACTGTCAATAAAATACCACATTTGAAACACTTTTCACATTTTCTGGAATGAAGAAAATGGAAAAAAAAAAGAAAAAATGGAAATGGCAAAGGCCTTTTCAAAGTATTCCATGCATGACTGCTCTGAACCTGCCTGAATATACAAACTGTCTCACTTATCAAGTTTCAAATCTGAACTTTAGTAAATGAGACCAAATGCAAATACAGAACTGTTATTAGCTGCCAGGCATCACTGCACTAAGTATAGTAGTTATCAATAGGAACCCTTAAGTCAATATGCATTCTGTATATAAGGCAAAGTTCCTTTGACCTCAGTACTGTTGTGCAACAACGCTGAAGTGATGTCTTCCAAAACCTTTTTCTTTCATAAGCACCTTGCTTACAAATGGACCGACACTACCTAAATTTTGTGAAGTGAAAGAAAGTATATCTTACCTCTACAAGGAATAATCAGACTCTACTAAAGTGCTTTGCAGGGTAGCCTTCACACCAGAAGGCAACAATTTCAGTCATTTGGGTAGATACCTCCATTCAAATCAAGTCTAATCAATGTACACAAAGGAAGTATACTATCCAAACTGTCACTGAAGCTACCAAACCATTGGAAAGTGCTGCATGTGTGAACATCATCTCAAGGACAGTGTTTTGTAAAGGGTAAACAGCAAAACATATTTTGAAATTTACCTGTATCAAGGGAGTGAGTTCAACAGGAAAACTTCACTGAAACTAAAGACATGGCTGAATCACAGGGAAAAGCACCTCAGCGTCTAATGCAACTTATGCGAATGTTCTTGACAACCATGGATGACGTTTCCAACAGGAAAAATGTTGATGTCGTTCCGAAACGTACTACTGCTATCCAGGAACAAATTATGGTCCCTGATGTAAGTTCAATGTGTGGTTTCTACTTTCCATGATACTGTACACTAGTATTAAAGGCTCTCTAATCTCACTCCGGACAATAACAATTCCCCCTCCTTATTTAACTTCTAGCCCCTCCTCCAATTTAAACAACACCTATCTAGTACACCTCTAAGACAAAGCCACAGTAGCCTGCACTGAGTTTAAATTGCTCAAGGCAATACTGTAAAACACAGTATGTGTGAGCTTAATTGGGAACACAACTGACTATGCAAGCCATTGTTAAAGGTCGTGTGACATGCCACTAAAAAGAGCTGTTTCACTTGTCACCTAAAGAATTAAGTCCTCTAATCAAAGATCCATTCGAACTATTTCAATATCTTTTACCGTTCTCAACATATACGTCTTCAAAGTTTGATGGTTGCCTTAAGTAACTCATTGTTTGATGGTTTCTGAAGTAACTCATTGTCTTTGCAAAAATAATGATGTGGAGTGTTGCACAGTGTCATGATTTCTTTTGTTAACTGATGTTAACAAGGTTAACTGATGTTAATGGAATTACTGATCATATAGATTACAGTTTGATGAGTGATATTAATATTACAGTTTGATGAGTGATATCAATATTTTTCAAGGAAAAATTAAAGTTTTATAATAAACCCCTCAGGGTATAACAATGCTACCAGTGTCCTTGAAATTAAGGTTGAAAAAACAAAGGCTTACATGTGCCATATATGGTATGTCCCTCTTTCAATGTCACATATTTGCATATATTTAGCTCATGTTTATTCATGATACAAGGGTGAAATAGAAATTTCCCTGTAAAATGGTCAATATTTGATGGATTTTAATGGAAATTGTGGCTATCTTCTGGATTTTTAATGCTATTTACATCAAATATCCAACTATGTTATTTTCATGTCACACAACCTTTAACTAACCAGAGTGAAACTGTATTGCTTGAATGATGTCGATCTAAGTGCAGTCACCAACTGTATTCAGAACTCTAGGGCTATTCCTAAATATGTTTGGGCAGAGAGTTGCTAGTGACTCCCTGGTTTGGGGGGATGCCATATTGCCTTTAATGTATTTATTGTATTCTACTTACCTGGCACAGGAGTATCCCAGATTACGACGGCGAAGCTCCCAGGTGGGACCTATTCTATTCAGCCAGTCTAGAACGGGACCACTGTCAGGTGGTGTCAGTTAAGTCACTGTTTGTCCCTTGGGGACGTTGTTACTCCTTCGGGGAGCAGAACTCTTTCGGGAGTATTGTTTGGTTTTCGCCCCTGGCTCTTCGCCAGAGAGTCAGGGGACTTTTGGAAAAAAAATTTATTGTATTCTAGTCATTTTGGTAGATTTTTGTTACTGTCATTTTAAGAGATACATTTCTACTGTTTGCACTTTATCATAACTGCACGTTTGCAGATTTGTGAAAATCTTCCAAGAATTTTCACCTAAGCAGGCAGAATTTGGAGTCTCAATTTTAGTCAGCATACTACAGTTTGTACTTGATTTCAATACAGGTAGAATAAGAACACGGATTCTCAAACTGAAATGTAATGCTTGTCCAAGGGAATTTCATGAAAAAGTTCCTGCCTATGACTGCTAATCAAAATTGATTTTAAAGGATAAAAAACTATGGTATATACACATATTCCAAAAATACTGCCAAAAAAAAAAAAAAAAAAAAAAAAAAGAAGCAGTTTCCATACTATTTTTGAGTGGTCTTTATATTTTCACTTCCTACAGGCTCAAGAGGAAGGTGACATTCCCTACCCCCTAACAGATGAAGAAGCACTCAACTTCTTAGAAAACATTCTGCATATACCGAAGCCACTTGAACTACTGGAGAGGGATCATTTGGAATTCCTGAATGTGTTTCTTTTGCACATGAACACTGAAATCCCTTTCACCAACATCCAGATCAACAGCAGAATTCTTGATAGAGATTATTTTCCATCTTTTGAGGAAGGCAAGAAGGCAATGTTTGCACGACAAGGTGGCAACTGCCTCATTATCAATTTCTTCACAAAGGCCATCCTAGATTTACTTGGATATAATACTTTTCATATTGGAGCTAACAATCCTGGAGACACAGAATTTGACAGCCACATCAGCACCATTGTCTGTGACCTCACCTCTCCAGGGAGCAGACATCTTGTGGACCCTGGGATGGTCAGACCTTTCTACGAACCAATCCCACTAGACTTTGATGATGAATCTAAAATTTATCAGTTTAATTACTTAAAATGTAAACTTTTTAAAGCTGACCATGGAATGGTCCACTTGTGTTCCTTTATTCCAGAAGGGCAAACAGCACCCTCACCTGTAGTCATAGATTCAGAAGGAATGTCCTGGAGGATTCAGATATCCTACAGGCCAAATCTAAAAAGAAGCAGGGAATATTTCTACCAGAAAATGCACGAAAGGCTTGGTTTTCCTTCCATTATGCCAGAAATCTTCAGGAGCATTGGTATCTTCACTCGAAGGGATGGGAGGAACTTTGTATTAGGGCATCTTGACGACCTCTTTGGTGTGAAGTACATGCACGAAGACCCTTCACAGAGTGATATAAATGTTTTAACCAAAGAAGAGTACCTAAATTTCATAGAAAAAGAACTTCCACAGTTTCCAAGATCATTGGTTGAGAAAGCAATTGAAAATAAAAACTACCTCCAAAAATTATATGGCATATGAATTAGGAAAAGAACTCAGGGCTAGGAAACCTATACAAATGCCTGTCTTTGTTAATATCAAACATTATTTACTTATCCAATAGTAACAAGAAGTATAGAAGCTAATCAATCCAGTGGAAACAGCAAGATTTACCTGATAGGGGGGGAAGGATAACTTCCTGGAAGGAGGGGGGAGGATGCTGTCAGCAAAAAGCCCTGGTAAAAGTGTACGGAATACGAGTGGAGGGGCAACATGATAGCATATCAAACATTCTATTTTATTCTTAAGGTTCACTCCATCTATCATTTACTTTGCCTCCAACTTTTCACTTTGTATTCTGATCATTCTGATCAGTCTCCCAGACAAAATACACTTTCCCTGACATGGGGGAATACAGTCTCCTGAAAAGGATGGGTGGTAAATACAGCAGCTCCTACCCAGGAATGAAGGCATAGTTTGATACAGGCTAATAGACAAAGGACAGAATTCTAGGGCAATGCCCCTTACCTTTTCATTATACTGTACCTACCTCCCTGACCCTTTCAATTTTTTTAAAATTATGCTTTCCATAACAAAATCCCTGGATCCAAGCAAACCAAAAAGTCTGCTCCCCCCCTTCAAAAGTGGCGGGCTAGCTACACGTATATCAGGGTTTGACTCGGAGATCGATGAAGGTTACTGTACAGACCATAAAAGGAATTTTTACTGTAGAAATAAACTAACAAATTGTTGTGAATGCTCAAGTAATTTGGATTATTAATTACAAACTTTTGTATGCACAAATGAACACCCAAAATACACCTATAATTATGGAAAAATTATTAGCTTTACATGGTCTTTCTTTTTGATGTATTGTACTGTTAAATACCTACCTGCACATTTAATACAAAACCAAAACTGAATTGTGAAATGCTTCCAGACAGGTTGGTGAACGAGAATTGTCATAGCTATTTCTTCCTGATCAACATTTAAGTTGTACAGTAAGAACATTTCTCTTTCAAACTATCATACTTATCATTGTCTGTATCTACTGCATTTCAATTGAAAGATCTTAAACACATTGTGTAACAATTTGAAAAGCTCAAACGGTAAACCAAAGGAAAACCACAGAGCATGGAGCTAATGCATGGCAATAAAATGACCAATGAAATTCTGAGAAAAGCGACTTTTAATTCAGCTCACTGCTATGACATAACTACCCCTGTATCAGGGGGCAGACCTGAATGGCTGAGCTACTGTACCAACTCACCATGAGCCTCTATGCTTGCCCGTCCGGCGGACGTGTATTACTCCTGCACCTATATTGGCTGAACTCGTAATACCAACGTCCACGAACTTTTGCAAGAATTCTTCGTCAAACTGCTTAAAAACTGTATGCTATTAACTATTCATATACGATCTCAACAAACAGAATTATAAATATTCAACGAAAAACAACAAAGCAAGTCTAGATTATCATGCCGTTTCGAACGACAAATGTCAATGGGGTTTTAGTGTGTGATTTCGCCTGCTTCAAGCTCACCCGATGAAGTCCCATTGACTTACTGTGTAAAAGTGAACGCTGCAGCTGAAGCCTTTTTGTGCAATATGAATATATTCATATATTGAAACCAATCAACAGTCGAGAGAGTAAAATCATATTGGGCTCATGACTATAACAAAAAGTGGATGAACTCTGTTATTGTTCGCAGGCGTTAGAGTATGTACGCCAAAGAGGTATTCAACACCTGCTGTGCAGGTAAACTATATGCAGACTAGTAGCAAAAGAGGCCAAAATTAGTGTCATCAGCTTCAAGTACTGTGCTGTACAGGTTGGGGAAAGTGAGCTGATGAGAATCACTATGGACACTGAAATTCATAAAGCTACAGTTTTTTTGGAACAGCACAGTAGATCAGCATAGTGCAACCACATAGGTAGCCCCTTTTGGAGATGACCAAAAACCAATGTGACTGTTTACATGAAAGAAACCTGTATGTCTTTCATTTATCACAGTGACGAGACACTCTTTCATGCATAAATTCATAAATCTAGGAGTGCATGTCCTCCACACAACACCCATCAGCTGAAAAATCTAACCTTCAAACTATGATGCAGACCCTAGTTATAGGGATCAGGATTGCCAGGGGGCACTTGCAAGGGTGTACTGTCCCCTTTACAAAAATTATATCCCCCTCTTACAAATTTTTGAGAATAAAAAAATATGCCTCCGCATACAGTACCTTAACATATCTTTCCCACTGAAAATTGGCTCCCCGTCCCACGAGCTGTATTTCCCCTAAAACACATTGTATGGCTTTGGACTTGGCACATTATTGTATGAGGTGACAGGTAATAATAACAACAACAACAACAACAACAACAACAACAAAAGTAACAGTAACAGTAACAGTAACAATAACAACAACAATAACAATAACAATAACAATAACAATAACAATAACAATAACAATAATAATAATAATAATAATAATAATACATTGGACTTATACAGCACCAAATCAGGACCAAAGTGTACCTGCTCTAGGCGCTTAACAAATACGAATGACTCAATTACAATCAAAGGAACAAGTAAAGATATGAGGTCAGTCTTTCAATCATACACTGCTTTAAAGGGATTTGCCAGTAACAAAATCAATGACTTCAAAAATGCAGAAATTTTTTCTCTTCTAGGAGGTGAAAACCACATCTCAACAGCTTGTAGCATTTAGAAGATATTAATTTTCAAAGAAATGCAATTTTTTCTCAAGATAAAGTGCATTATGGGAAATCTGCGATGTCATCGCAGCACATTAATTTGACGGAGCATTGAATTTCTTTATGATATTAACACTGTTGAAGGGAATATTTAGCAGCTTTGTTTGTTATGCTGTACATATGGTGTAGATTTATGCTAAACCTACATGGAAGGATATTCAAAGATTCCATCAGTATCAAATTTCAAGGACAACAGGACACTCGATTATAAAGCGAAACAAAAGAAATCTGAGGCAATGTGCTCACTTAACATAACATTCCATGACCTTGATGAAAACTGGAGGTATTTTTTGACAAAAATAAGTAGTCTTTAATATTATATCTCCAGTTAGGAAAAGAGTATTGTTACTGGGTTTAAAGGGTATGAACTGAAATTTTTTTCTCTTTCACATGGAATCCTTGTGAAAAGCCACTGGAAAATGCCTTTAACTTCTCTGTCCTGGTAAATATTGCAAAGTGTACCACCATCATCACCTTTTTAAGTGTCCACTGGATTCAGTCATCTCAAATGTTGGTAAAGTGCACCCAAGTGCCCAGTTTCATGCCTCCTCCCCCCCCCCCCCCCCCATACTTTGATATCCCTATTTTTGTGGCCTGTGTGCTTGACACTGCCAGTGAAGGAAGTTTGAAAAATTTTATTAACTGCTTTTAACACTGCCAATCCTGTTTACAGAGAAGAAATTTCTCCTATCCTATGGGTACCTGTGAGGTAACTTGTATAGTGATGTGCTGTATGTGGCTGCTCCTATGGGAAGTCCCCAGGGGACATAATGAAGCAGCATTACTGTTCAGTGTGCCGGGTGATGAACAACTAGGGATGTGCACTATATAGTGTGGGATTGACAAGTTACTAATGACCAGGGGTAATGATTGTGAAGCACTTTGAGATGGTGTCACATATAAGGCGCTTTAAAAATCCCAATCATTATCATTATTGTGCTTCGACTTCTCATACCCTAATCTTATCTATCAGACAATATTCACTTGAGAATAATTTAATCCTCTTTATAAGGACAGACTTTGATTGACAGTTCTTTAGGTCCCATATTAAAATTTGTTTGATCATTTTTCCTTGAGAGTTTGGTTTGATAGTAGGGCAATCCCTGGACAAAGATTTGATGAAGACAACTGACTGAAGCGATTTGCTCTGCTGACAAGTGTGAAACTTCCCTCACCTTTTCATTGAAGCAACTGTAACTGCAGTTTTAGGTGATCCAGTCACAGCTTTATAATCATAATTTTTTCATAAGTAGCACCTCCTTTCAGCAAAGTCTTTTTCTTTTTGAAATGTGAAGAGGTTTGGAATTGTTCCTAAAATAGTGGTACACATATCTATGTTCAATAAATTTTTTCGAGTTTTCTAAAAAGTGAGAACTGACGTAAAAAGTAAAATCATTTTTGTTTTCCTTGGCAACTGACAATACAATGCCAATGGGTGAAATCATCCCGAGAACTGTTTGAGATCTAGCAGACGACAAGCACTTTTGTCACTGTTCTGTAATCTTGTTTAAGTTGTACAGATTTGCCATGTGCAAGACAATCTGTAGCTTATTGTTGGCACACCACAGACTTTCAAAGGAGAAAGACGTATTTCGTCTCCATCCCTCCAGCTCCCTGGCCTGAATTCATATTTCAGAAATCTTAAAATGATATATTAAAATAAAACAGGTTATGTAAGTACGTGATGTCTTGTACTGTATTAAAAATCAGGACAAACACTTACAGTAAAAAGAAAAAAAAACTAAAACGATTAGCAGTTTTAATTTGGAAATTTTGTTAAATTTTGCATTTGGGCTTGTTTGTGGTCTATACAGTACTTTATGAATCTAAGTTTATAGGCAACTTCAAAACCTTTTGAGTGAATGATTGCCATCTACTGTATCATGTGAGTTTTGTAAATGTCTTTGATGCAAGGGGACTTTGGTCTATTTCTTTCACTTACAAGCTACAGTAATTAAACAAAGGTCAAGGTTCTTCATTACTGTAAATACTTCTTATGGTTACCAAAATCATTAACCAGAAATGGCCAGTACTGTCCCATATCTGAGTGCACATATGCACAAAAAATGACCTTTAGTAGCACTGACTCTTGTTTAGTCTTTAAAAGCAGTTCACAAACTTTGCCCTGCCTGTAATTTTCTACTGGTCACACACTGACTCAAGTCTGCCGAAGTTAGCAAAATTTAAACTGCTTTTTGAACAAATCGTCAAAGGTTAACTGCTGCATTTCATTTGACCTGAAGATTTCAGCTTGTACAGTATCTCACACAAAATACAACACCTGCATGACTACTGAAAAATGGCTCATCAAATTCGGTCTTCTCGTCGGCTGAAGCAACTACTATGCACTATGACATCTGGGACAAAATTTCAAAATCGTCAGGTTTCTCTTTCTCCTGTCAACTCTTCGCAACATCAAATGATGTTCAAGACTGTGAGTATAAGAAATGCTTCCTTCAAAGGAATAGAAACTTTTGGATTTATTAAAGCAAAAATTTGTTTTTGATATGGCAACAGAGGAACTTAATTCATAAAATTTTCATTCAATTCTGTGCATGGTTTTCAAACTATAAAGCAGAAGTTTTACATTTGTGACCTGCTGTGTACTTGGAGCAAGCAAGAGTGATATCATCTTATCAAACTGATGAACAAGGCTCTGTTTTCTTTCTACTGTAATCTTGAAATAGGGATATAAGCTTCTGATGGAAAACATAAAGTTGGTAAAGATTACCAGTTTTCCATGTCTCTGAAGCAAAGTTCACATTTCAAAAGCATTATGAAAGATCAACTTTAGTTGTGAAGTTAAAAGAACAATAAAACTGTAAAAGGTGAAGATACTGCATGGGATGTTTCATGTGCTTACTTAAAGTCACTCTTGGTGGAAAAAGTGGTAGCTTCATCAGATACTATCTCACAAACTACAAAGTGGAAATGAATTCAAATTTCAATGATAATGATAGATAACCATCTAACACATCTTAACTACATTTAAGCCTGTCCCTTCTTACAGATATGCTACCTACTCAGGGCTTCCATTAGGTTTTCTTCCTCAGGGGTCCTCAAACCCATGCATACTTCTAAGTGGGGGACACAGTCTAAAATTGGAGGTCCCTGGCCAGGCCCTTCATTAAAATTCAGTCATTTCAGTGGGAACATCGTTGCTGATTACTGTACATGTGTTACTTTCATACATCAACAGAACAGGGCTATCCTACGTATTCCGCAACTAGAGTAAAACACAGTGAAAGTGAACACAGCACAGCCAATTTATTAATCCCATCCACTGCAGTCATTCTTTGAGGGTTTAGAAAAGTTGTGATTACTTTAACTGTCACTGTTGTGCCTTTCTAAAATAAGGGATTTAGTTCCGAAATTCGAGATACAATCCCACAAGGTCTCTGCAAACACATTGTATGGCAGAAGCATCCCTCACCCCAACATAAAGGTTTGATCTTGTATCATTGTATCGTTAGTAGCTCGTGTTGTTGGATTATGTATGGTGAACATACTGCCTATGGAAACTGGGTGTGCTTGCTTGTGCCTTTATGGAAACTTTGCATGGATTATTTTGCCTAATTTAGCAATCGTTTGCAACACATATGTGGTGCAGACAAACACCATTTTGCCGGTGCAGTTAGAGCAGTTTCTGGTGCTTTTATGCCAAAGCTTCATTCTAATTTTGAGCCCTATCGGCCTTTCAGAGATTTACTGCACAAAAAGCCATGCATCCCCAAAACCCACTAGCAGCTCCTAACTGTGCGTCCTGCATCCTTTTTGGGCATATAATTTCATACGAGGTCTCAGGTTATTGCGCGCCCTACCCGAGCCTACTGTATGACTTCAATGAACGACAATGTCCATTCTATGATTCCTTGCAGAAAAAGCAGTGTTTTTTTTATTCTGAATGGTGTGGGCTGAGTGGGATGTACTGTGTCAAGTCGTGTTGGGCAGTGCTGTCCTGTGTCAGGCAGTGTGAGGTATCCAGCATTCCTATCTTGAAACACTGTTTACAAGATTTTTCAGTTTTTGACCCCTGGTGACCTCAAATGACCTCTCACCTCCACCAAAAATAATAGGAATCTTCCTTTCAACATGAAAAATCTATATCCCACCGGTGATAAACAACAGAAGACAAATATTGAATAACAACAACTGAACAAATAAGTGCCCTCACTTTGATTCAAATCGGGTCCATCATAATGAGAAACCTTGCACTTTCACTACACCATCAACTTACATATCAAGTACTTCTAATAATCTTATAGTCACAGGATCCAGTTTACAAGTGTTCATACATAGGTGATTAAAATGAAAAGTACTAATTAATATAGAAAAATGCTTGTGAAAAGATACAGGCTTGTTTTATCTTTGGAATGGTAAAAAACTTCAGCACTCATTTTTCAGTGGTCAGGAAATGACACAATACCGGAGGTGGAACCCACTGATATATGATTTGTAAACGGTTTTGTTTTGACCTCTGTTGACCTCAAATAACCTCTGACCTCCACCAAAAGCAAATGAGTCTTTCCTTCCAATGTGATAAATTTATATACCGTACCAAGTATGACAAGTAGCCCTCATTCCTGTCTTGAGATACTGTGTACAAGCAATTTTCAAGGTTTACATATTTCCACCCCCCCCCCCCCCCCGGTTAGGGCTGTGACCTGTAGCAATTAATCACTAAACCATTGCATGTGGAATAAACGTTTAGCACAAGCTACTAGTGATTAATCGCAAAACCTAAACCTAATATTAGCCCATACATAGTATGTAGTATGTCATCATGTTGTGATTACTGTCTCGACTAAGAACAAGCCTTTACAGGAATCATGTTTGGAGTTCACGGGTATTACATCCGGAATCACCAATTCATTCTGAATATTTATCATGTCAATTGACACACACCAAGTCTTTCTTTTGTGATAAGGTAATCGCAATTAATCACTAAAAGATCGCAAATTTTTGCAGTTTAAATGTTTAATTATTTTGCTAGATGTTCACAGCCCTACCCCCGGTGACCTTAGATAACCCTTGACCTTCACCAAAATCACTACAGTTCATCTCAAAACTATTATGCATCCACATGCAAAGTATGAAAAGTACCTATGCTTCCCACCACCTTGAAATATCCTGTTTTATACAGAGTTTAAGTTTTGTACCTCTGAAGACTTCATGTGAACTATGACTTCCACCAAGAACAATGCCATTCTTCCTCTCAATGTAATTACATTAATATAACAAGTATGAAATGTATCTATCACTGCTACCATGAAACAAACAAGCTATGAAGTGCCACAAAGAGCACACACAAGGAAGCATTCACACACACTATACACAAACACAATGACACACATGTGCATGATTGCATAGATTCCTTTTCCCTTTGGGAGGAATCTAAAAGCTTAGGGTGTCCACCCCAAAGAAAATCTCCCACAAAGATTAACTTCCAATTTTCTTAATAGTTCTAGAGAGTTTGATTACATGGAGAACTGGTTCACACAAACCTGAATTGGTGCTACAATGGGAGGTGGGGAAAGAGGCTACAAAACAAGAAGTTGCTCCTACTGTAGCTACTCCAATCTGCCTTAGGGAAGTGTTTTTTTTTTCTCTTTTTTTATATGGCGGGGGAGGGGGTGGGAGGAGACAGACCATTTACACAGAATTTAAAATATTAGCTGGTCCACTAAAACAAAGGATTTTTTCACAACTGATAATAGCAAATTGAAAGTGTTTTAGACTAGAAATGTTGAAGACAAGCCAAGGACTTTACAGTATGTTGTAAGTTCAAACACCTCTCAGATCTCAAAATCTGTTTGAGAACACCCAACAGAGCAGCTTCATTATGTGGGGGCAAACCTTGAGACCAAGTTTACAGCACTTTGATCAATCTCTCCCAACATTTAAGTTGAGAAACTGAATAATTTGTCTCCCTGTGCTGCTACCATAAATGGTCATTTACAGTACCGTACATGCACCGATCTATGAATATGGTTAACCAATATGAGTGGCTTGCACAACATTTTTGGAAGTTAAAGTTTGAACCTGCCTTGTTTTAATATCAAAGTACAATAACCAATCCAAATGTTATAGGCAGGTTGCAACATGCGCATTTGACTGCAATGAAACTATTCCACTGAGCAAACCCATAAGCACACTGCCCTCTACTTCTTTCAGACTCCAGAACAAGATGACGTCCCCTACCCTCTGACAAAAAAAGAAGCTTTCTACTTCCTTGAAAATGTTCTCCTCATATCAGACCCTGCCAAACTCCTGGAACAAGATGCTATCATGTTTTTGAATACATTTATTCATGGTATGACAACTAAAATTCCATTTACAAGCATACCACATATTTCCCAACCCATGGATGACAAGCACTGCCCAACTTTCACTGAGTGCAAGGAGGCCATCTTTTCTCGTCAAGGAGGACATTGTTTCTACAAAAACATTTTTTCTAAAGCACTGCTTGATTTAATGGGCTACAAAACATTCCATGTTGGAGGTAACAACAATGGAGAAGAACAACTTGACACCCATATTGGCATCATTGTTTGTGACCTTAGCTACCCTGGAAGCCTCCATCTTGTAGAACCAGGTACCCGTCGACCCCTCTTTGAAGCTATACCCCTGGACTTTGATCAAGAATCTCCTGTGTATCATTTTCACTTCATGAAGAGTAAATTCTTCAAGAGAGATGACGGTATTCTTCTTTGGTGTGCCCACGCTCCAGAACATACAGCGCCCTCCACTTACATGATTGAGTCTGGTGATGAGTTTTGGAACATACAATTGACTTACAGATTGCACCAACAGAGAAGCAGAAAATATTTTACAGAGAGATCACAATACATGGCCAAAATGCCTACTTTAATACCATCGGTCCATTACGCTCTTTACCTTTTGGCATACAAGGAAAAGAAACTTTTCAATTACTTGTACCAGAAGCAGAAAGACTTAATCAGCCTTAAAGTTCAAGGAGAAGATTTGTCAGAGTCAGAAATTCAACTTTTAGCTCCAGATGAAATGATTGACAGTATAGTGGAGAATTTCCCACAGTACACCAGAGACACCATTCAAACTGCATTGGATAATTCATGTTATGGCAGTCGCCTATACTGTTTATAACAATGTGATTTACTATCACTTTGTGGCAGAATGGGAGGGGGAGGATACAAAAAGCACTGGAATGAAACATGAGCATATCACTCCCATACTGATGGACCTCTATACCGATTGCCTGTTTCTGCATATGGATTAAATTAAGGTGTTTAGTTATTATAAAACTGTCAATAGTACTGCTATTATCTCAGCTCTTTGGTCAATCACCCGGCTCTCAAACCTTTGCATACTGCTAATTGGACCCTGCAGAGAAACAGGCAGCTTGTGGAGGTTCAATTGGAGCCTGGCAGCTTTGACAAGCCAGAATGCAAAAATGCACTGTGGTTTTGATGATACATGTTTTATTTCAAATAATGCCATGTTTTCCCATTTCTTTCAGTCACTGGTCAAATGCTGTCTAAACGTCTTGGAAAAGACAGGTTTGAGTTCATATCTGATCTTGGGAATTCTCGGGAAATTTTTCTTTTTGACCTCTGGTGACCCAGATGACCTTTGACCTCCACCAAAAAATAAAAGGATTTTTCCCATCACTATCAGGCATCCACATACCAAGTATGAACTCTATCCTAGCTGCCTACTTCAAGATATCATGTTAACAAAGTTCTCAAACTTTGACCCTCAGTGACCTTTGACCTCCACCAAAAATGATAGGTTTTATTTTTTTTACCATAAGGCATCCACATACCAAGTATGGAATCTATCCAAGCTTCCTACCTCGAGATATCATGTTAACAAGGTTTTCAGCGTTTGACCTGGAGACCCCAGATGACCTTTGACCTTCACTATAAACAATAGTGCTCTATCTTTTACCATAAGGCATCACACATACCAAGTATAAAATCCATCAAAGCTTCCTATAATTCTGTGCCTTGAGACATAGTGTTAACAAAGTTTTCAGATTGACCCTAGTGACCTCAGAAACCTTTGACCTCCACAAAAAACAATAGCGTTCTTTTTCTCACCATCAGACATCAAAATACCAAGTAGGAAATCTATCCATGCTTCCTACCTTGAGATATCATGTAAACAAGGTTTTCAGAGTTTAACCTGGATGACCCCAGATGACTTTTGACCTCCACCAAACACACTAGGGTTCTTTCTCTCAATATGGGGCATCTATATGTGCCAAGTTTGAGAACTTTCAGTTTCCCTTCTTGGGATATTGTGTTAACGAGCAGTGTCATGACACAGGCACGCACTCACGTACATGCACATACACACACATGCCATCATGAATGCATAGATGTCTCGTTTAATGGAAACCCAAAAAAAAAACCCTTTCATGCAAGATCCTTTGGTCACTTAGCTAATCTCTAGAATACATTAGCCAGATAAGATTAGAAGTGTACCAACTTTGACCACTTTTACAACTCACTTCTTAAGCTAGCCTTTTCATGAAAAAGTTTTCAATCTAACGATGGTTTATTAAGTTGGCTATGTTTATTTTGATATTGTTTGAATTGTTTTGATTTAACTCATTGTCTCACATTCAACATTTGTACTTTAATGCACTCCCTGGTCATTTCAGGTTATTCTGTTTGGGAGTTTTTTACTGAATTTACTGTACATACTGAATTTTGTCTTACTCTGTACTGTAAAACACTTTGAGGTCATGCTCTGTCCAATGCCATGTTACCAATGTTCTGCACCCAGAGCCTTCCATCGAAAGTTGTGGGCATATCTTTGTCTTCCCTGATAGGTCATCCTTCTATGTAAGGTGCTAAAGAAAAATAACTATTATGATTATGATTATCACTGTGACTGACATTGTTGTTGTTGTTGTTGTCACTGTTATACTTATTCATTCTAATTTGTAAAATACAATAGCTGACACATTGTTTCATTGTACTAACCAAAATCCTACAGCAGTTTGCTATGGAAGACTTGTATAAAATTGAATGTTAGATCTGTTTCCACATGGTATTCTTCTTACCTACCGTCAATGTATACTTTATGAACATTTTTCACTGAAATGGATTTCCAATATCTTGAGTATCAAATCGATCTTAATGTCTCTGTTATTCACTCTCTCCAAGGTCAGCACTTAAAGCCCATTATGATCTTAGGCCTATAGGTATTATTATCCACTCAAGAGCTAGATGGACTGAACAGGGTGAAAAGAACACTTTTTTTCAATATACAGAAAAGAATAGAATGTTATCCTCTATTAATGAACTTTCTTAGAAAATAATATGGTTTCTCATGGTTATTATGAATGAAGCCAAGTGGTTTTATCAGAATCTTTATAACAAGAATAACCAGAAAGCCAAAAGGCTTGGTGATTCCTTGCCATATGGATATATTGTAACAAACATGAACCACCCACATGACAAGCATGAGATCCCTCACAGTTATCCTACTTGAAATATGTTAACAAAGTCACAACCTTTTGAAATCTTGTGACCCAAAATATGAACAATCCACAGGCTAAGTATGAGATCCCTCACAGTTATCCTCCTTGAAATATGATTACTAGGTTTTGACCTTTTGTGACATCAAATGACCTTTGGCCTACATGAAAAATAATAGGGATCATCTACTCATACGAACAATCCACATGCAAAGTGTGAGATCCCTCACAGTTATCCTTCTTGGGACATAATATTTACAAGGTTTTGACCTTTTGACCTCTGGTGACCCCATATGACCTTTGACCTCCACCACAAACAATAGGGATCATCTACTCAATCTGGGCAACCTATATGCTAAGTAAGAGATCCCTTACAATTACCCTTCTTGAAATATAGTGTTTACAAGGTTTTGACCTTCTGACCTCTAGTGACCCCAAATGAACCTTTGACCTCCACCAAAAACTACAGGGATCATCTACTTGATATTGGCAACTCACATACTAAGTATCGGATCCCTCACAGTTATCCTTCTTGTGATATCATGTTTAACACGGATTTAACCTTTTGACCTCTGGTGACCCCAAATGACCTTTGACCTCCACCAAAAACAATAGGGATCATCTACTAATTTGGGCAATCCACATGCTAAGTATGAGATCCCTACAGTTACCCATCTTGAGATATAGTGTTTACAAGGTTGTGACCTTCTAACCTCTGGTGACTCCAAACGACCTTTGACCTCCACCAAAAAATAGGGATCATCTACTCCATATGGGCAATCTACATGCCAAGTATGAGATCCCTCAGAGTTACCCTTCTTGAGATATCGTGTTTACAAGCAAAAGTCACATACACAAACATGCCTACATGCACACACACACATGACATCACCATCACATAGATTCCTTTGGCCTTCAGCAAGGAATCAAAAATGTGTTTCTCAGTAATTTTTTTCACAACGTTCAACTCAACTGCAATGCACTTATCAACAGGGTGGCTGTGAAAGAGATGTGACACCCATTGGCAAGATTTTGGTGATAAAGACGTTGGCCTTACAGTATCTCAATTTATTTGTTTGCCATTCATCCAAATCACCCATCTACCTTTTTCATGCACTAAAGAGCCTTTTATATCAGTGTACTTGGTCAAATAACCTGACAAGGTGTAAAGTTCTGTTCTTAAAATTGCCAGATGTGAAGATGATTAAATTAAGTGTTGCCACTCAAGATTTTGGAAAAAGAAAGCCAAAAGGCTTAGTGATTCCTTGACAATGAAATTTAAAAAGCAATCTTCGAAGCACTAATTGCAAGGATATGATAAGAGTGAGCACTATTTAAACATATTTTAGCATTTGCCGATGACGTTCTCTCCCTAAACTCATGTTTTGAGGTTACCCTTCTTAAGATAGCTCTAAGTGTGACATACAGACACACATACATACAGCACACAAGGCATCACCGTCGCCTAGATTCCTCTATGTCAGGGAATCAAAAACTATTTCTGGTCTCGATCTTTCTCAAATTCACATAGTAGGCCTACCCCTTATACCCATGCTGAAAAGTTTGTATGCTGTAAGCCAAAAATTTATCATGCAACGGGACTAATATTTCACGGTATACCAGTATTTTTGTAAGTACTGGTACCGATACATTACCAACCATCATAAGGTACCGAAGTATCGCTGAGAACCATACCCGACGGTACTGCGAAAATATTTTTTTAAAAATACAATTGAATGAAATATTACTGAAATATAAATACCATATCCATTGGATAACTGCCTGCCTTGAATTTTTATACAAAAATATAAACATGAAACGTTCATTTGATAATCATTTTCACCATACTGTACCAATCACAAATTTCACCTCGGAAATGTTAATTTTAATGTTATCCTACGTTGCTAATGGGTACCCTTGTGATCAGTGCTGGAAAAAATGTTTCTTTCCTGGGGAGCAGTGTTTCTGCTAAGCTGCTATGACACGATTTTGATGCAATGACTAGATTTGACGCACTGATGTTCATGGCAAAAAATTAAAAATAGGGTTTCATTTGTTCCTAAAGTTGATGCAGTGTAGATGCATGGCACTGAAATTCCTAGTGAGTCAAATGTTCTCATATTGGGTATATCGACCCAATGGATAATTTCTTAGAGGAAACACTGCCGGGAAGGGAGTAAAATTTCCCTCAGTTCTTTCCATATTCTGATGTATAAAAAGGAAAATTTCCCTCCAGTTGCTAACATTTCACTCTAAATGCAAAAATTTCCCAGGAAGGAGCCTCCCAGCTTTTTCCACCCATGCTTGTGATGTTTGTTTTAACTTGAAGGAGAATAAAGTTGCAAAAACAGCTCTGTGCTGTATTTGTGACTCAGCTAAGTTTAAAACTATTATAGAAAATTATAGTATTAACCCATAAAGGATTACAAAAATATTTATGAAAAATTATATATGTTAACATACAGCTTTGTCAAAATGAGCTTACGACAAAATGGTTTCATAAGTATATAGGCCTACACACTACTATGCATAGTATACAGTGTGCAGATATAAATTTACTAACGTACTGGAAGCACAGCACGAAGTGACTGCTCGCTGGAAGTGCAACTGAACGAAACGTAATCAGGTGAGTACAATTTGCCACAAACCCCATTAGCAATATCATGGCACCCTTAAGGGAAGAGTTGGTGCTCTAATCCCTTCTACCATAGCACCACAGTGGACACAGTTCAGGCCAAGTCCAGGGTAACATATGGTGGAGCCACTCCATGAATGTTGCCAATAAGGGTCCAAGGAACCATTAACTGTCATCCATGTACCAATATTCCATTTTCAATAGTACATAGTCGGGCCGAAGCCAACAGTCGGGAGAATGGCAGTGACAAATAATGCTATCTAACAATGCTCACATCATTTTGTTCTTATTGCGAGTCAAGTCTTCACTTCTCTTAAATATCAAGAGTAAAAATATTGCTGCCACATCCTGGCCGTAATTGTAACCAAAATCTCTCACAGAACGAACTATAAAAGGAAATACTTTGAAGCCTACAGTACTGTCATGCAACTACTTGGCCATTTCACACCATCCTACCATGTATTGCATAACACAGGGTGTAGGCTCACACATGTTTGTTTTTAAGTGTTATATAGTATCATACAGAGCGGTAAGTAATGCATGCATGCACTTTATTACTATATACATAAATATCTGTTCGATTTTGTTCGCATATCAATGGACTGTACCTAACTACCTACATACGAGTGGATAGATCAAATGTGGCCTACTGTCTATGTGATTTGCTGCAAAACATTCATGAAAAATTTGCTGCATGAAATGTGTTCATAACGTTAGGGTTGTAGCCTACCCGCTACTATTAGTGGCATATATTTGTTGTGGTTCACTGACCTGGAGCGGACCAGCGTAGCTACAACCCTGGTTGACACCTTATCACTTTGTAAGCTTAGAGCTGAAGAATCAAACATTTTTGCAGGTATTTTCTTGTGTAAAAATTTGGACTTTTTTCTCTTATGGTACCAGTATTGCGGTAGGCCTATACTGGTACCGTTTGTGGTGGTACTGACAGTAGTCTACCAAATTTCAGCGGTACCATGAAACGCTACAGGGGACTATGCCATGCCAACTTACTAACACCCGTCTCAGAGAGAATAATCCTGACACTACTGTGCATTACTGTTTGTTACTGCAGACATAGGCTTAGGCCTATAGGTTTTATATTGAATATCTAACTACGTTATTTTCAAGTCACACGACCTTTAATGAAAGAGGCCAACCGCAACATTTTTTGAAACAAGTATGTTCCTGATCGAGTTCTTTCCTTTTACACGTCATTATGGTATAACTTTACTGCCATACCGAGAGAGTGGTGGGATTGAAATTTCCTTGCTAGATGAAATCAATGAAAGAACGCATTTATAATTTTTATTTCACATGCACATGGTAATGAAGTCATACATAATCATTCATTTTGTGGAGCAAAAACCCTAATGTGATTCCCAGAGTATCCCCAAAACTACATGGTTTGTGAATCTACCAGCCCCAATACGAACCTCCTTTTTACCTATGTAACCCTTTTTGACTGAACTTAAGGCCTGGCAAAATCAACACAGTGGAAGAGAGCCTTCTCCCTAGAACACCCTATGACATCATGCTTTCTTTTTGCCAGGCCGTAATTGTGGGTAATAAGGGTTACATAGGTAAATAGGAGGTTAGGAGGGGTGATGTAGATTTACATATTTTTGGTCTGACATTTTTTTACTATCCCTTTCAAAGCTTTGGGAGATCCCATGGTGCAATTTTTCAATTTTGCTATATTCAAAAAGTCTAGTGTGCAAGGAATTCTTCTATAAAATTTTGGATGAAATATTCCCCTCTTTTTACTTTTTGCAAGGATGCCACTGAAATTTTTAACCGTTTTCTCTGGTCGTTCAATATTTATCAATTACTTTTGGAAAGATATTTCATGCTAGTGATTAAGAGGTGATCTAGTCTTAAGCCATGATCTTATAAATTTTGGTTTAACCATTCCATCAACCTAATATCATGCATGCTAAGATACTACATATTCAACTGTAAGCTCTCTGAAAACCTTCCTCATATTGATGCCTTTCCCTTTAAATTTTGTTTCCTACGCAATGCCGAATATTACATTATACTGTATCTTACAAGAGGGAAACGAGGCAAGAGAACTGTATTTCAAAGAATATATATACTGTATCCTATATCTGTAGATTCTGTAAATATGAAGCATTATGAAGCATACAGTAAGTTTTAAAAAGAATGAGGTTTATTTTAATACAGAACTGTAACTATTCCATTGTACTGTATCATATATTTGTAGTTAAGAAGAATAGATGAGTTGGGAAATTAGATTTTGCTGTACCATGTAGTACCACAGATCAAGGCTAAGGACATTTTCGCCAGGATCCGAAGGCTTCGAGCGATTGTGTTTTTGTCTTCCACAATTTTCCGTCATGCTGTCTAACATTTTCGGTCCAAGTTAAGGAGATTAACTCCTAAAAGAATTTGTCTCCCTAAAGAAAATTCTCTTTGAACTGTAACCGATGTCTAGAAACCGTAGTTTTATACTCCAAAATTGTGTGTGACTTTCGAAAAATGTCTGTCTTGCACATGCAGTCTCTGTTATGGTACAGTTACCTTCCCAGCATGCATTGTATATCGCAGTTTCCCAACTCGTCTATTGCTTGAATAAATGAGATGAAAAAAAACTATTTGTAAAATATTATGGGAGAATCTCTTTTACCAACTAAAATAAAATTGTTGCTTAGATTGGTCCTACCTGCCTGGCTTCACTTCAAGTTCTACTTTTTCAATTTAATCATGTACAAAATGAACTATTTTTAGACTAAATACCACCCTCACCCCACCAACCTCCTCCTGAAGCATAATCTAAGTATGAAATCTATCCAAGCTTCCTACCATGAGATGTTGTGTTAACAAGGTTTTCAGTGTTTGACCCCTTGTGCTCCCTGGTTTGTCACTACTACTCCTGCTGAAGAAATATACCATCTGTAGGTCAAAAGGTGAGAGCAACAGCTTGATAACCCGACTGATACCCAGAGCGACTGGAAAGGTTTCAAATTTTTTCTTGGTTAAATCTAGTTACCAAGGTGTATGAAGAAATGCAAACATGAGGGTTGCTATCACCTGCTAAAGATAGCAAAACTCAAGCATACAACCCCTCCCCTCCCCCCACTGTATCCAACCAAGCTCCTACCCAACCATTTGATTACCTCTTCCCGGGATTCATCAATCTATAAATCTTATACTGTCATCCTACTTCATTACTTCTCTGGTTTTATCTCCTGTTCTCCCTTACTCCTAGTGCTGCTTCCCAATAACCTCTCTTTTTAACCAGAATGCAAAAATGCATTGTGGTTTCGACGATTCATACATACCTACAGTATCATGGAATTACAGTAGTATGAAATGCCTGCAAACTTTTTTAAGGCCAGACTCCCGATGACCCCAAATGACCTTTGACCTCCACCAAAAGTAATAGGGTTCTTCCTCTCACCAGTAGGCATCTACATACTAAGTATGAAATTTATCCAAGCTTCCTACACCATCATGTTACCAGGGTTTTCAGGGTTTGACCCTCAGTGACTCCAGATGACCTTTGACCTCCACCAAAAACAACAGCATTATTTGCCTCACCATAACTCATCTACATACTATGTACAAAATTTATTCAAGCTTCCTACATCAAGATATCGTGCTAACAAGGTTTTCAGCATTTGACCCCTGGTGACCCCTGATGACCTTTGACCCCCACCAAAAACAATAGGGTTCTTGTTGTAATACCATAATGCATCCACATACTAAGTATGAAATCTATCCAAGCTTCTTACCTTAAGATACTGTGTTAACAAGGTTTTCAGATTTGACCCAAGGTGACCCCAGATGACCTTTGACCTCCACCAAAAACGATAGGGTTCTTCTTGTCACTATAACACATCCACATACAACGTATAAAATCTTTCCAAGCTTTCTACTTTGAGATATCGTATTGTGTTTTCAGACTGACCCCTGGTGACCCCAGATGACCACTGACCCCACCCAAAACAATGCGGTTCTTCCTCTCAATATGGGGCACGTATGTACCAAGTGTGAGAACTGTCTGCGTTTCCCTTCTTGAGATATTGTGTTAATGAGCTACATGTCACAAACACACCCATACACACACTCACACTCGCACACATACACACGCCAGCACAGTTGCACAGGTTTCTCTTATCATCGAAACCAAAAGTGATGAGAACTGAAAAAAAAATAAAATCATTTTTGTTTTCCTTGGCAACTGACAATACAATGCCAATGGGTGAAATCATCCCAAGAACTGTTTGAGATAGATAGCAGACGACAAGCACTTTTGTCACTCTTTCATAATCTTGTTTAAATCATACAAAATTGCGAGGAACAAGACAATCTGGAGCTCACTGTTGCATACCACATACTTTCAAAGGAGGGAGACATGTTTGGTCTCGTCTCCCTGGCATGAAATTCATATTTTAGAAATCCTAAAAAATTATTCATTTGAATATTAAACAGGGTAAGTATGTGATGTCTTGTACTGTATTAAAATCAGGAAAATTACTTAAAAGCAAAAAAGAAAAAGAAAAAACTTAAAGAATTAGCAGTTTTAATTGGAAAGAATTTTGTTGAATTTTGCATTTGGGATTGTTCGAGGTCTACAATTTATGAAGCCTTCTTAGGCAATTCCAAGACCTTTTGAGTTAATAATTGCCACCTACTGTATCAAGTAGGTTTGTAAATGTCCTTGATGCAAGGGGACTTTGGTCTATTTCTTTCACTTACCAGCTAATTAAGCAAATAAGGTCAAGGTTCTTCATCAGTGTAAATATTGCTTATGATTACCAAAACTTATGGCCATCATAAACCAGTACTGTCCAATATCTGAGTACACATACACACAAAAAATGACCTTTTGTAGCACTGATTCTTTAGTCTTTCACTGAATAAGCAGCTCACAAACTTTGCCCTGCCTGTAATTTTCTACCACACACTGACTCCGTCTGATGAAGTTAGCAAAATTTAAACTGCTTTTTGAACAAATTGTCAAAGGTTAACAGCTGCATTTCATTTGACCTGAAGATTTCAGCTTGTACAGTATATCATACAAAACACAACACCTGCATGACTACTGAACTAGAGCACCAATGGTGCAGAAGCTCATACTTTTGATGATTGTTGTCGTATGGTGTTTATTATTTGTGGAGGGGGTGGGGTGGCATGATAGTGAAATTGTCATAAGACTTAGTTGAATTGATTCTGATGAACAAAGAGTGTTGGCACTAGTTGAGTAGCTGGAAATGGTGGGGAAATAAGAAGCATTTTGGAGAACTTTTAAAAATGGGCTTAGGCTTTAAATGTGGAGTAGATCTGCAGAATCTCTTAGGAAGTTTTAGTAGGCATAGTGTAGCCTGGTGTCAACTGGGATATTATTTTGACAAATAGGGGAGCTTTTGCATTGTGTATCTGCATTGTCCTACTTGACAAGTAGCAGAGGACTGACCTCTTTTGTATCAACTCTGTAAGTCTAAAGGCTTGGTCTCACGTACTTCGTGTTACCCCGTGTTTATACCAAGGCAAAACCGCAAGTTAACACCGAGATTTTAAGCCTGCGTTCTCACATGCCCCGAGTTCAGTTGATTGGGTTGTGCTACCATAGTAACGAGGTCAAATATTTCGCGGGGATTTTGTCGTGGTTATCATCTGTACTGTGTACATTGCCGGGGAAACTTAAATCATTCATTATAGCTTGTAGCGTAAATGCCTACAACATGGAAGTAACCACCATCTCCCTGTTGGCATCGTTTGCATTTCTGTGCTTTGCTTTCCGTCGGATGCGAATTCGGAGGAATGAATTGAACCGTCTAAGAAGAAAATATAGGGAAACTGCCGTAAAACAACAACTGCTGCTTAGGAAAAACTTCAGTCAACAAGTAATATGAATGGTCAAGTGCGGCACATTGTCATGCTGATGCTCACGAGCAAGCGAAATGCAAGAGCAAGATCAGTACGGATGAGGCTGCGTACATCGGCAGTGTTTGAAACAATGTGGGCAAATTTCAACGATTAGGAATGGAAGGAGAACTTTCGGGCAGATCGGGAGACGTTTACATTCATGTGTGACCGATTGAGACCTACTATAGAAAAACAGGACACCGTCATGAGGAGGGCCGTATGTGTTGAGAAGAGGAGCTATATAACACTCTGGAGACTGGCCACGAATGCCGAGTTCCGAACAATGGGAGCCATTTTTGGTGAAGTAAGAAATACAGCTTCAAATATTGTATTTGAGGAGTACAACGGCATTTACAATTAACTATTAACTTTACGAACCTCGCATTGTGCACTGTACTATTGCGTAACGTTGCCGTATACTTACTACTACCAGGGAGCTGCCACTCTACTACAGCCTCTTATCCCAATGCACATTTCCTGAAACAGAATTAGAGGTCACATAGCTCCGTAGACCACCAGTGATGCATGATTAATTACACAAACACGGTGTTTAAAACCGCAGAACCCTCCGTTCGGAGGTGGATCGAAATTTTAACACCGACCCCGAGTAAACCTGCGTTCTCACGTTACTCGCGCTCAGGGTAACACGGTGTTACCCCGAGCGCGGGGTACGTGAGAACACACTATAATTGATTACTGTCTGACCTTAGCAGTGCAATCCTTGCTTTCAACTGCTAGATTACAACATCTAAAAGTCCAGTAGCTTCTGGTTTTTACACACATTATTGATAAGTTAACAGTTTGTAAACAATCTAGTATTAGCTCTCTGGCTGCCACATGGAACCATGAAAGTACTACCTCAGATGGAACTTAGAATAGTTATCAAGGAACAGGTAACTTTGGAAGGAAGAGGCGTTGTCAATTACCACTCATGCACGATGATGAATTATGATGCCAACAGACCTACAATACAGGAATTGTTCATACTGTCCAGCAGGTCCCTTTAAACTAACCTAAACAACCGCACAGGACTGACCTCTTGTACACAGACAGTTTTAAAGAGAGTGCATTACAGAGAAATATATAGGTAGTAAAGTGATTTTGTGAGACTGGTAAAATAGAGGGGTGGCACATCATTGGTTAGAAAGGTATCAAAAGTATTCTTTATCCCAAATTAGAGAAGTAATTTGTAAGAACCATTAACAGAGCTTCATTATGACAAATCATCAACATTGTACAACACAATTTGTAGGAGAAAAAGCATTTTGTAAAATTTCATAAAATGAGCCATTGGGGCCCACATGGGACCTTCAACCAAAATTCAAGGATGCCATACACAGATCACTAAGCAAGCATCATTATTACAAACTGTCAACTCTATTTAACATTAACTGGAGGAGGGGTTGACCATTTTGCAATATTTCACAAAAGGGACCCTACAGCCCATCTTGGGCCTTGGACCCAAAATTCCTGAACACCCTGAAGGGACCACTAACAGAGTAACATTATGACGAACCACCAACATTGTACAAGAGAATCTGTAGGAGGAGAAGCATTTTGCAGAATTTCATAAAAAGGGCCATAGGGCCCACATGGGACCTAGGACCAAAAATTCCTGAACACCCCAAATGACCCACCACCCAAGGAACATTGTGTCCAAGTTTCAAACAAATCGATGAAAGTATGCGGGAGGAGAAGCATTTTGAACAAGTGTGGACAGATAGAAGGATAGATAGATAGATAGATAGATAGATAGATAGATAGATAGAGTGACGCTGCATGATTACAATAGCTCACACCAGCATGCTGGTATGAGCTAAAAATGGCTCATCAAATTCGGTCTTCTCGTCGGCTGAAGCAACTACTATGCACTATGAAATCTGGGACAAAATTTCAAAATCATCATGTTTCTTTCTCTTCTGTCAACTCTTCGCAACATCAAATGATGTTCAAGGCTGTGAGTATAAGAAATGCAATCCTTCAAAGGAATAAAAACTTTTGGGTTTATTAAAATAAAACTTTGTTTTTGACATGGTAACAGAGGAACTTAAGTAATTCATAAAATTTTCATTCAATTTCTATCTATGGTTTTCAAGCTATAAGGCAGAAGTCTGACTACATTTGTGACCTGTAGTAAACTTGAAGCAAGCAGGAGTGATGCCATCTCGTCAAACTGATGGCCAATGCTCTGTTTTCTTTCTACTGTTTTAATCTTGAAATAGGGACATAAGTTTCCGATGGACAACATAAAGTTGGTAAAGATTACCAGTTTTCCATGCCTCTGAAGCAAAGTTCACAATTCAAAAGCATTATGAAAGAGCAACTTTAGTTGTGAAGTTAAGAAGAACAATAAAATTGTGAAAAGTGAAGATACTAGGATATTTCACATGCTTGCTTCAAGTCACTCTTGCTGGAAAAAGTGGGAACTTCATTAGCTACTATCTCACAAACTACATACTGGAAATGAATTCAAATTTCATTGATAATGACAGATAACCATCATATTTTAAGCCTGTCCCTTTTTATAGATACAGTATGTTAACTACTCAAGGCTTCCATTTGGTTTTCTTCCTCAAGGGTCCTGAAACCCATGCATAATTCTATGTGGGGGTCACAGTCTAAAACTGGGGGTCACTGGCCCAGCCATCTGCTGAAATTCAGTTATTTCAGTGTAATATCATTCCTGATTACATGTGTTACTTTTGTACATCAACAGAACAGGGCTACCCTACAGTACGTATTTTGCTACTAGAGTAAAACACAGTTAATAGCTAATTTTTATAAATCTCGTCCACTGCACAGTCATTCTTGAGGGTTCACAGAAGTTGTGATTACCTTAACTGTCACAGTCATCCCAATGAGAATATTCTCCGCAACCCATGATAGTAATGCGAAAATTGTTAATACCATAAATTTGCTAGGAATGCCTTATAAAGTTGAGTTTTTCAAGTTTCAAGGTTTTGGCAGACTTATGAGAATGGTTGTAACAAGCATCAACACAATCAAAGATTTGACGAAGTCTTTCATGATTCAATGACAATTACTTTCTTATTGGTTGTAATTACCATAAGCAGTGTTCCTATTGGCAGATGGTATCAGGAAGTACCTAGCTGAGCAGTTTGTCATGTGGCTCAGCAGGGCCATTGATGTTTGTCAATATTCCAGAAAAATGGCTAATAAAAGTTATAAATATTCATCCAGTGATAATTCTCTTACAATCACTGATACTGTACATGTAAAAATTTTTGACTTCCTAAAATAAGGGATTTCAGTTCCGAAATTCGAGAAACGATCGCGCAAGGAAACTGCACTTCTCTGCAAACACATTGTTTGGCAGAAGTATCCTTCACCCCACCCTAAACAATCAAGTCAGTGCTAATTTCTGGCACTTTCTAATTTCAAGCCCTTTCAGCCCTTTTGTACAAAAAGACATGCATCCCCAAAAACCCATTGGCCTCCTAACTGTGCATCCTGTATCATTTTTGGTGGTAGATCACATGAGGTCTCAGGTTATCATGAGCCCTGCCTACTGTATGGCTTCACTGAATAACAATGTCTGTTCTATGATTCCTTGTGGTGCAAAGTCATGTTGGGCAGTGCTGTCCTCTGTCAGGCAGTGTGGGGGTGTCCATCATTTCTATCTTGAAATACTGTGTACAAGATTTTTCAGTTTTTGACTCCTTGTGACCTCAAATGACCTCCACCAAAAATAATAGGAATCTTCCTTTCAAAGTGACAAATCTACATCCCACTAGTGATTAATAACACCAGACAAATATTGGAGAACAACAACTGAAAAAATAAGTGGCCTTACTTGTATTCAAATCAGGTCCATCATAATAAGAAGCCAAGCACTTTCACTACACCATTAACTTACATATCAAGCAGTAGCGTAACTGGGGTACCTGAATTGGGGGGGGGGGGGGGACGAAAATAAAGGTAAATGTACCAACAGCACCCGTGACCCCCATCCACCCAAGGGTGGTGCCAGGACTTGCCCGACGGGGGACAGACTCCCCGACAGAGGGCCATGGACCCGAAGCCTCTGACAGCTCCGATACCATCGAAAGGTTGATGAGGGAGAATTTGAAGAAAACCTGTGTACTATACCATGTCACTGCGGAGCATATTTTGCATAAAATTTGTATTTACTAGAGAAAAATAGTTCTGCACCGATCAAATGTTTTTTTTTCTCTCTTTTATAGGGCGGGGTGGGAGGAGACAGGCCATTTACACAGAATTTTAAATATTAGCTAGTCCACTAAAACAAAGGATTTTTTCACAACTGATAATAGCCAAAGTGTTTTAGAAAAGAAATGTTGAAGACAAGCCAAGGACTTTATGTTGTAAGTTAAAACACCTCTCAGATCTCAAAATCTGTTTGAGAACATCCAACAGAGCAGCTTCGATGTGAGGACAATCCTAGATACCAGTTTTACAGCACTTTGATCAATCTCTCCCAACAGTTAAGTTGAGAAACCAAATCATTTGTATCCCTGTGCTTCCACCTTAAAAGGTCATCTACTGTATGTTCATGCACTGATGCAGGTGGTTAACCAATATGAGTGGCTTGCACATCATCTTTGGAAGTTATTTTTGCCGTTTTAATACTGTATCAAAGTACAAAAATCAATCCAAATTGTGGGCAGGTTGCAACATGTGCATTTGACTGCAATGAATATACTCGATCCACTATAAAGCAAACCCATAAGAACACTGTCCTCTACTTCTTTCAGACTCCAGAACGAGATGACATCCCCTACCCTCTGACGAGAAAAGAAGCTTTCTACTTCCTTGAAAATGTTCTCCTTATATCAGATCCTGCCAAACTCCTGGAACAAGATTCTATCATGTTTCTGAATACATTTATTCATGGTATGACAACTAAAATTCCATTCACAAGCATACCAGATGTTTCCAAACCCATAAATGACAAGCACCTCCCAACTTTCGCTGAGTGCAAGGAGGCCATCTTTTCTCGTGAAGGGGGAGACTGCTTCTACAAAAACATTTTTTCTAAAGCTCTGCTTGATTTAATGGGATACAATACATTCCATGTTGGAGGTAACAATCCTGGCGAGAACCAGTTCGACACCCACACTGGCATCATTGTTTGTGACCTTAGCTATCCTGGAAGCCTCCATCTGGCAGAACCAGGTACCCGTCGACCCCTCTTTGAAGCTATACCCCTGGACTTTGATCAAGAATCTCCTGTGTATCATTTTCACTTCATGAAGAGTAAATTCTTCAAGAGAGATAACGGTATTCTTCTTTGGTGTGCCCATGCTCCAGAGCATACAGCGCCCTCTACTTACATCATTGAGTCTGGTGATGAGTTTTGGAAGATACAACTGACCTACAGACTGCACCAACAGAGAAGCAGAAAATATTTTACAGAGAGAGCACAGTACATGGCCAAAATCCCTACTTTAATACCATCGGTCCATTATGCTCTTTACCTTTTGGCATACAAGGAAAAGAAACTTTTTAATTACTTGTATCAGAACCAGAAAAATTTAGCCAGGCTTAAAATTCAAGGAGAAGGTTTGTCAGAATCAGAAATTCAACTTTTAGCTCCAGATGAAATGATCGACAGTATAGTGGAGAATTTCCCACAGTATACCAGAGACACCATTCAAACTGCATTGGATAATGTAGGCTATGGCAGTCACCTATACTGTGTATAACAATATGATTTAACCCCTTTGTGACCAAATGGAGGGAGGGAGACGTAGAAACAGCTGGCACTGTAATGATCTGAAAAATATTATTTCATAATCTCTTTAAGCAAATATTATGGTTTAGTCTCGGACTCCGATCATCCTGGCTTCACCACAGGCTCATCCACTTTTTCTGCCATTTCTCAAGCATTCAAAATGTATGACACAACTTTCAGAGCTTTCTTACCAGTTTGGCATTGTTAGACCAGGAAAGCTCTGTCCATCAAGGAAGTAGTGAGTCATGAATCGTCGTTGTGAAATGAGTAAGTCTGTGTGTAAAACAGTGTTCACAAAATAGCATAAATTTGAAGTGGTTTGACTACTCCATAAAACATAAGATTGCAGAGCTTCCAGGGGATTTGCCCCTGCACCCCCATCAGGGGCTTTACACCTGGACCCCACAAGAAGCCCACACCTGCACGATCACTCTGCAATCACATCAATGCCCTCGGCAATGGTGTAAGCAGTCACTTTAGATTTCCGCCTAGTTTGGCAAAAAGCTATAGAACACTGGGGATATACGTTCAGTAGCATGGATTCAGTGAAGTTACTGTAATTAAATTAAGGTATAGAAAGTTAAAAAATCCATGGGCATAGATCAAACAGATTATCATGTGAATATGGTCATAAATACACAACTGCTGCTTATAATGGATATCACAAGCCAGGTGTGGATCCAAACATGTTTCATACTTGAAAAACCATATACTGACAAGGTTTTCCCAAGCCTGATGTCTGCATGGTGACTTCAAATGACCTTAGTCTTCACCTATAAAATACAGATCATGCGCTCATTAAGGGACACTCATGGATGTTTTCTTCTTGAGATATCATAATGAAGTTTCCACAGTTTGATCTCCAATGACCTCCACCACATGGTGTATAAAAATCAAACTTGTGGGGTACCCACATGCCAAGTATGATAATCACGCAAAATTTCCCTTCTTTTGAGATAACATGTTTACAACATTTCTGTAGTTTGACCCCCCTACAAAATTTTTCAGAACTAAAATATACACCTTAACAGGTCTAGACATATCTTGAACTGGTGAGACATCTCTCCACCATGCCGCCCCCCCCCCCCCCCCGGAAGTACCTCACCCTCTGAACACCCTTTCTAGCTGGGGGCCTACCATCAAGCTGGATTTGAAAGACACCTGTTGAAGCAGAGTGCAAAACTGCAATGAGGTAAAATTCATTTAACTAGACTTTTAAAATTTGCTGGACCAATGCGATATATCCAAACACCATGTAAAAAAAATATCCATTATTCCTACTCTGAGAAATCGTACTCAAAGGGTTTTCAGAGTCTGACCTCTGGTGACATAAAAATGACCTTTCGCCAAACACAAACAGAAAAGCAATACCAAACATCATCAACAATGAGATTCTTGTATGAAGTACATGGTAAATTATGTATACAATGTATGACAGTTTCCCAAGCTTTCAAGTATGAACTATAGTTTTTGTTCCTATTTGCTGTTTCATGTTTTTGCCTACATTGCTCTTGTACATTCTTTTTACTTCTTACTCTTTTTATCGCAGACATGTAATTTCCTTATTTGGATTCAATAAAGTTTACTCTACTCTACTCTACTCTACTCTAGTGCTATACAAGTTTTTCAGATGAAGACTTTCAGTTCCTAAAGATGACCTTTGACATCTACCACATATACTGTAGCAGAGAACTTGAACTGAATATAATGCATCTACATGCTAAGGGAGAAATGTATATGCTTCCTTTCTTGGGATAATTATGTTAACAAGCTTTGGACATTTCAATCTCTGGTGACCCAAGATGACCTTTAACCACTGCCAGAAACACAGGGTACTTTCTCTTTGTATTATGCATGTGCATCTTACATATAAAAAGTATCCATGCATCCTGCACAGACAAATCATAAAACTGGGCTTTCAGAGTTTGACCTCTGTGACCCCAAATGACCTTTGACCTCCACCAAAAACAAAAGGGAATCTTCTCAGCATGAAGAGTATCCATGCTTCCTATATGGAAATATCTTGTTTACAAGATTTTCACAGTTTGACCTATGATGACCCTAGATGACCCTTGACCTCCACCAAAAATGATTAGTTGCTTCCTCTTTTAAAATGCATTAACATACTAAGTATAAAAATATCTATGCTTTCTATCTGGAGATATTGTGCCAACAAGGTTTTCTGAGTTGACCTCTGGTGACATCTTATGACCTGCGACTTCCACTAACCAGAATGTGAAAATACATTGGGGTTTCAATGATGTTCTATTCCAAAAAATGCCATGATGTCCAATACCTTTCAGTCACTGCTCAAATGCTATCTAAATGTGTTGGAAAAATACAGTTTTGTTTTCCTATTTAATCTTAGGAATCCTTAGGAATTTTGCATTTTGACCTCTGGTGACCACAGATGACGATCTTGGGAATTCTTGGGAAAATTTTCTTTTTGACCTCTGGTGACCCCAGATGATCTTTGACTTCCACCAAAACAAAAGAGTCCATCTTCTCCTCATAACACACCCACATACTAAGTATGAAACCTATCCAAGCTTCCTACCTGGAGATACTGTATCAACAAGGTTTACAGTATATGACCCCAATGACCCCAGATGACCTTTGACCTCCACCAAAAATGATAGGGTTCATCTTCTCACCACAACGCATCCACATACTAAGTATGAAATCTATCCATGCTTTCTACCTTGAATACGTGTTAACAAGGTTTACAGTGTTTGACCCCCGGTGACCCCAGATGACCTTCGAAATTCCCAAAAAAGAAAATGGTTCTTTGTCTAATCATATCGCATCCACTTACCATGTATAAAATCTATCCAAGCTTTTTACCTTGAGATATCATGTTAACAAGGTTTTCAGTGTTTGACTGCCAGTGACCCTAGATGCCTTAACCCCACCAAAAAAAAAAACATGAGGATGTATCTTCTCACTATAACACATCCAAACACTATGTATGAAATCTATCCAATCTTCCTAACTGGAGATATCATGTTAACAAGGTTTTCAGTGTTTGACCCCTGGTGACCCCAGATGACCTTTAATCTCCGCCAAAAACAATAGGATTTACCATCTCACTGTAATGCATCCACACACCAAGTATGAAATCTATCAAAGCTTCCTGCCTTGAGATTTCGTGTAAACAGCTTTTCAATGTTTGACCTCGGTGACCCGAGACGACCTTTGAACTCAACCCAAAACAATAGTGTTAATCTTCTCACTATAATGCATCAACTTACTTAGTATGAAATCTATCCATACTTCCTACCTGGAGATACCGTGTTAACAAGGTTTTCAGACTTTGATCACTAATGACCCCATATAAACTTTGACCTCCACCAAAAAATAAGGTAAATCTGTAATGCATCCATGCATTAAATATGAAATCAAAGCTTCCTGCCTTGAGATATCATGTTAACAAGGTTTTTAGTGTTTTACCCCTGGTGACCCCAGATGAGCTTTGACCTCCACCAAAAACAACAGGGTTCTTCTTACTATAACGCATCAACATACCCAATAAATCCATCCATCCAAGCTTCTAACCTTGAAATATCATGTTAACAAGGTTTTCAGTGTTTGACCCTGATGACCCCAGATGACCTTTGACCTCCATCAAAACAATAGGGCTCATCTTTTTACCGTAACACTTCCACATACTAAGTATGCAATCTATCAAAGCTTCCCATCTGGAGATATCATGTTAACCATGTTTTCAGTGATTGACCTCTGGTGACCCCAGATGACCTTTGACCTCTTACTATAATGCATCAATATACCAAGTATGAAATCTACCCAAGCTTCTTTACTTGAAATATCGTGTTAACAAGGTTTTCAGTGTTTGACCCTGGTGACCCCAGATAACCTTTGACCTCCACCAAAACAATAGGGCACATCTTCTTACCATAATGCATCCACACACTAAGTATGAAATATATCCAAGCTTCCTACCTGGAGATACCATGTTAACAAGCTTTTCAGTGTTTGATCCCTGGTGACCCCAGATGACATTAACCTCCACCAAAAACAATAGGGTTCATCTTCTTACTATAACGCATCAACATAACAAGTATGACATCTATCCAAGCTTCTTAACTTGAAATATTATGTTAACAAGGTTTTCAGGTTTTCACCAAAAAAAAAAACATGAGGATGTATCTTCTCACTATAACGCATCCAAACACTATGTATGAAATCTATCCAATCTTCCTAACTGGAGATATCATGTTAACAAGGTTTTCAGTGTTTGACCCCTGGTGACCCCAGATGACCTTTGACCTCCACCAAAACAATAGGGCTCATCTTCTTACCATAATGCATCCACATACCAAGTATGAAATATATCCAAGCTTCTTACCTGGAGATACCATGTTAACAAGGTTTTCATTGTTTGACCCCTGGTGACCCCAGATGACATTGACCTCCACCAAAAACAAAAGGGTTCATCTTCTTACTATAATGCATCAACATACCAAGTATGACATATATCCCAGCTTCTTAACTTGAAATGTGTTAACAAGGTTTTCAGTGTTTGACCCCTGGTGACCCCAGATGACCTTTGACCTCCACCAAAAACAATAAGGTTCTTCCTCTCAACATGGGGCATCTATGTACCAAGTTTGACAACTGTCAGTTTCCCTTCTTGAGATATCGTGTTAAGAGTCTGTGCCTGTAAAAATGTACCATTTTTGGGGGGTTGTGATACATGGGTCCTCAGATCACTTCCCCAAAAAATGTAAAGATGCATCATCATACCAATATGTCAAATCCAAATTTTTAGGTCACTGGCATTTTGGGGGTGGTTGTAAAAAAATATTGAAATTTAATGCCCAAAAATTCAGGTAAATAGTGCACATGATCCCCATAAGCGTAAATATGTGCGCCAAGCACATCCCAACAAAAGGAAAACATATTTTGAAACCTGTTATGGGGTACATAGCATAAACGAAAAAATACTTTTGGGATCCCGTTGGCACGTTGCGTTAAATTGATCTGAACCCTTGACGAACAGCGCCCTCGTCTATTTTCAAGACCTCATAACTTGATGCGCCAACAAGATCCCATGGAGTAAACAACTTTACATGAGAAAACTCAAAGCCCTTAATCAATTTCAAGTAAAAAGTTTTATGGGATCTTGTTGGCGCATGGAGATAAGAGAGGTCAAAAGTCGAAATTTTCATTTTTGTCGTGTTTTCGCACCTCCGTAAGTACACGCGCCAACGGCACAATTGGATTAGAATGACTGCAAGTTGCAGAGACAATCCACCCCTAATAATAAATGAAGAAAGAAGCATGGGACCTCTGCAATTGGTTCAGATAAAAATTTTTGAAAATTCTCAGTGCATCAATATTTCAAGCATATTTTGTGCAGAACGGCACATTGTGCCATTTTCGTGCTCTAATATACATCTGCGCCATCAACATCCCATCAAAAATTTTTCATATTTGCTTTAGTTTTGTGTTTGTTAGCAGAAATCAGTTGAAAAATTATTGGGACCATGTTGGCGCATGAACTTAAAAGAAAGGTCGAAGGTCATACCGACAAACAATTTCTGCTATTTTGGGCAAAATTGCGTTTCCCAAGATGTACGAAAAATGCATGCGCCAACATTGCCCCAATGAACTCTAAGTATTTCATGTTTATATGGGCACTTATCAACACATTTCATGTAAAATCAGTATGGGACTTGCATGGCGCTGAAAAATATCCGGGTCAAAGGTCACAGCTCGGCCTGGAAATGCCTTTGGGTCATTCCATGCCAAATCAACAAATTTTCAGTAAAGTTCCCAGGTGAACATCTCTGATTTTGATGATTTTCCCCCATAATGTTGCTGCATAGACAAAATGAACACACTGAAATTTTGAGGCCGATAGCTCAAGCAGTTCCGCAGTAATGGCCTTCTAAAAAGTATTGTGCAATACCATATTTTCATGCCAAATGTTGCTTTTGTGATTTTTCATGACTTTGGATGCTGATAACTTTTCACAGGAAAATGGTATAAGGCCCAAATTTGATGTATGTGATATCTGGTGGTCACATAATTATAAGCTGGTTTCAGATCAGCAGTAGCTAGCTTAATGTTGAATATGTGGGCCCCCCAAAATGCACTTTCAGAAGCAATTTTTGTCCATTTTGGGGGCTACCTGGTCCCACTACCAATGGTCCAGAGGGCCTTAATGTTATACCTCAGTATTATTTGATCACTTGACTATAAGCATGGGGAAGCATTACCACATTGATATCTAAGCAAAGATTTGGCAAAGGTCTAAACTTCGACCCAAGGACAATTTTCCAAAAAATGGGCCCTTTTTCGGAGAGGTCGTTGACCCCTTGGACAATTATCCACAGATTCGAAATTTTCATCAAGGAAAGAGACAAATCTGGTCTTAATGCTCACAAAATCTCATATAGTTTATGTACCCCCTTCATGGTCAGGTACGATGATGAATATGGCTCTTTTGGCCCATTCCAAGGAGGTACTGCGGGCCCTATGGCACGACATCACAAAATGTAAACATTCCATTACATTTGTATTTTGTTGAGCACGAAAATGGCACAATGTGCCGTTCTGCACAAAATATGCTTGAAATATTGATGCATTGAGAATTTTCAAAAATTTTTATCTGAACCAATTGCAGAGGTCCCATGCTTCTTTCTTCATTTATTATTAGGGGTGGATTGTCTCTGCAACTTGCAGTCATTCTAATCCAATTGTGCCGTTGGCGCGTGTACTTACGGAGGTGCGAAAACACGACAAAAATGAAAATTTCGACTTTTGACCTCTCTTATCTCCATGCGCCAACAAGATCCCATAAAACTTTTTACTTGAAATTGATTAAGGGCTTTTGAGTTCTCTCATGTAAAGTTGTTTACTCCATGGGATCTTGTTGGCGCATCAAGTTATGAGGTCTTGAAAATAGCACAAGGGCGCTGTTCGTCAAGGGTTCAGATCAATTTAACGCAACGCGCCAACGGGATCCCAAAAGTATTTTTTCGTTTATGCTATGTACCCCATAACAGGTTTCAAAATATGTTTTCCTTTTGTTGGGATGTGCTTGTCGCACATATTTACGCTTATGGGGATCATGTGCACTATTTATCTGAATTTTGGGGCATTAAATTTCAATATTTTTTTACAACCACCCCCAAAATGAGGGTGACCTAATAATCTGGTTTTGTTATATTGGTATGATGGTGCTTCTCTGCATTTTCTTAGAAGTTGATCTGAGGACCCATGTATCACAAGATGGTACACTCTTACAGGCACAGACTGTTAACAAGCAGTGTCACAAACACATTACACACACACAGCACACACACACACATACTGGTATTCATCACAAACCGAGGACCTGCGCACGTTGTCATGTATGCATATTCACCTGCGGACCAGCACATACAACTATGAGATTGACAAATGAACACATGCATTGTATTACTACCCTCTAGAGGGCGCTATACACACCAACTGGGAAGCCACATATATCTCCTAAGTCCACTATATTGGCAATATAATATAAGTCCACCAGTTGTATCCTTCACACCTGAGGACCTCTGAAATTTTCACACACCTGTTTCAAATTCATAGCCAGTAGAGGACTCTGCCCTTACCTATACCTAGATAATGGAAAACGTGAGTAGAATGCAATGGAACTCAATTTACCCGAGGACCTGGGTTTAGGTCCTCAGGTGGCAAAAATGTCCTCAGGTGGTAGGTGTGTATTCTGGTCAAGGTCCTCGGCTGGATATGATATCAATACAAGTGCACGCAAACACACACGCAAACACACACACACGCCATCATGAATGCAACATTGAAACCAAAAATGACTTGTTTCTTCCTTTCTTTGTAATGCATCTACATGCTTAGTATGAAGAATATCCAAGCTTCCTATTACAGATACTGTGTCAACAAGTTCATCAGACTTTGACACTGTGACCTATGCTGACTTCTAATGACCTCTGACCTCCACCCAAAAATGCCAGGGTGCTTCCTCTTTACATAATGCATCTATGTATGAAGTACAAAGAATATTCCAGCTTCCTCTGGGATATCATCTTAACAAGATTATATAAGAGTTGGACCTCTGATGGACCCAGATGACCCTTGACCTTCACCAAAAAGTAAATAGTTCTTCCTCTCTACATAATGTATCCACATATAAAGTATGAAGGGTATCCATGCTTCCCATATTGGCTTTTATGCATAAATTTACAAATGTCAAATTTAAGATCAAGAATTTAAACTGTCTTGTTGTGAAGTGGACTGTGTTTAAGGCCAGGTCTACATTTAAACTTGTCTTTTGGAGTTTTACATGTGTCAAACTTCAGACTCATCAACTGCCCTCCTTCAATCATAACTCCTCACCATCTAAGACATACAAGTCAGCCGACATTAACCTAGTAAGTCTTTTCTATAAGAGGCTAAACTGCTTTAGCTTTTCCTTCATGTAAGCCTAGTAAGAGTCCAACACAGTACTAACTCCAACACTTGCCAGAGGAGGTCATTACAAGATGTTAGCTTTACATTCCCACTATGAAAAAAATTAAATTACTCTGAAAGTATGCCGTAAGTTCACCCTTACCACAGAAATTTTCATTTGCCTTACCCAATTAAAATCACTAGCAATGATATCCCCTGTACCTCATACAGTTTAATAGCCTTCAGTTACTCACCATCACGACACATACTTCTAAGAGATGAGATTATCTTTTCTCCTGGTAAAAATAATTATATTCCACTTGGCATGCTGAAAGCATATACTGTACCTCCCATATGTTACTCCAAAGCCCTAGATTGTCAACATTAGCGCCGACCATTTTCACTGCAAACTTAACACTTCCTTTCCCCAATCCCTGACACCCTCACTTCTTATTTTGTTGCCATCAATTTTAACATCACCATTCATATCGATGATCAATGTAGATTGTATAACTCCCTGCATCTTTTGATTTTAGTTCCACATTACCCTCCCCTCACCTCACATCACTCGATAACCAGTATTAACGACAACACTTCCATCCTCGCTTAATTAAATTACAGTCATTGTAATTTCACTTGCTGGAAAACTTCCTGTATTTCATATCGCAACCACTGGACAGTAACTTTACACTAGCGTATCCACCTTCATTCGCACGTTTTTCATTTCATTTCATTTATTTTGTCCACACGAATACAAATACAAATACAGAGATGGTACAGTAAAAGTATGAACAGGATACTACAACAAACACAGAAGTGTTTAACAAAGCTACCAACCTTAGACAAAAAAAGAACTTAGTACTTAGGCTACAATAAACAGAGAGAGGAAAAAGAGAGAGAAGGAGAGAGAGAAAAAAAAAGAAAGGAGGACTATCAACCATGTTATCATAGAAAGAAACTTGGTATTTATCAAGGAGTAAATTCTTCAATTGTTTCTTGAAGGAGTGATACGATTCAAGTTGTTTTAAGTGAGTTGGAGGCTATTCCATAATCTGGTACAGTAGTTGTTCAAAAGAAATTTTCCATGAATAGAGTGTTGTCTAGTAATGGAGAAGAGATCGTTGCTTCTCATACATGCAGATGAAGTTAAGTTACTAGTATAAAAATATTCTACAAACATTAGGCAAAAGTTTATAAACATACTTGAAAATAAAGCTTTGCATCTTAAAAATGTGAATGTTGTCTATTTTAAGTACACTGAGGTTACAATGGAGGAGGTTGGTTGAGAAGCGCCTATGTTTGAAAGTAATTGTTTTTAAGATTCTGTTTTGTAGTTGTTGTAAAGGTCTGAGAACAGAACTTTTAGTCATCCCGTATATTTCTATGCCATAAGCAACCTTTGCATAAACAAGGGAATGATAAATCTGAAGTAAAACAGAATGAGGAACAGAATATCTAAGACGATAAAAAATACCAGTGTACTTAACAAGATGATTACAAAGGTCATCAATGTGTGCTTTAAATGACAACTTGTCAACAATGAGGCCCAAGTATCGATGCACTGCATTCTGCTTACATCAAATATGTTTTTTTCATGTCACCGGACCTTTACCATCATGAAATGACAGCACAGAGTATTACTGCCCAATAGCCTATTAGTACTAGGTAATGCCAATTTCCCAAATATCTGTACTGAACTGGTATCAGACAATGATGAGACTTGAAAAACAGGTATCAGTATTACATATTGACTACTTGTAATATTGTTACAATACTACTGTATATATGCAATGGTATACCTATCATTAACCAAGCTGAGTGGTCTACATGAAATATTTGAAAGGCAAAGTTTGAATTTGCCCGTTTTAATATCAAAGAACAACAGCCAATACAAATGTTAAACAGATTGCAACAGTTTATTTACTTGCAACAAAAATAAATCATCAAGCAAACCAACATTTAAAAGCACTTCCTTTTCTCCCCTTCTTCTAGATTCCAGAAAAAGATGACATCCCCTACCCTCTGATGAGAGAAGAAGCTTTCCACTTCCTTAAAAATGTTCTCCTCATACCAGACCCCCTAAATCTCCTTCAACAAGATTCAATCTTGTTTTTAAATACATTTATTCAACGTATGACTACAGAAATTCCATTCACAAGCATACCAGATGTTTCCAAACCCATAAATGGCAAGCACTGCCCAACTTTAACTGAGGGCAAGGAGGCCATCTTTTCTCGTCAAGGAGGACATTGTTTCTACAAAAACATTTTTTCTAAAGCTCTGCTTGATTTAATGGGATACAAAACATTCCATGTTGGAGGTAATAATCCTGGTGAGGACCACTTTGACACCCACACTGGCATCATTGTTTGTGACCTTAGCTACCCTGGAAGCCTCCATCTGGCAGAACCAGGTACCCGTCGACCCCTCTTTGAAGCTATACCCCTGGACTTTGATCAAGAATCTCCTATGTATCATTTTCACTTCATGAGGAGTAAATTCTTCATGAGAGATAATGGTATTCTTCTTTGGTGTGCCCATGCTCCAGAGCACACAGCACCCTCTACTTACATCATTGAGTCTGGTGATGAGTTTTGGAAGATTCAATTGACTTACAGACTGCACCAACAGAGAAGCAGAAAATATTTTACAGAGAGAGCACAGCACATTGCTAAAATCCCTACTGTAATACCATCAGTCCATTATACTCTTTACCTTTTGGCATACAAGGAAAAGAAACTTTACAGTTACTTGTATCTGAACCATAAAGACTTAGTCAGGCTTAAAGTTCAAGGAGAAGATTTGTCAGAGTCAGATATTCAACTTCTAGCTCCAGATGAAATGATTGGCAGTATAGTGGAGAATTTCCCACAGTACACCAGAGACACCATTCAAAATGCATTGGATAATGCAGGTTATGGCAGTCACCTATACCGTTTATAAATATGTGATTTATTACCACTTTGTGGCAGAATGGGAGGGGGAGGTGGATACAACAAGCACTGGAATGAAACATGAGCATATTACTCCCAAACTGATTGATCTCTACCAACTGCGTGTTTCTGCATTATGGATCGATTTATAAAGATGTGTAATTATTACAAAATTGTAAATGGTACTGCTATTATCTTAGCTCTTTGGTCAGTCACCCGGCTCCTCTCAAACTTTTGCATGATGCTATTAATTGGACCTGAGAGAAACAGGCAGCTTGTGGAGGTTCGATTGGAGCCTGGCAGCTTTGTCAAACCAGAATGCAAAAATGCATTGTGGTTTTGTTGATACATGTCTTATTCCAGATAATGCCATGTTGTCCCATTTCTTTCAGTCACTGGTCAAATACTACCTAAAGGTGTTGAAAAAAACAGTCTGTGTTTGTATGTGATCTTGGGAATTCTTGGGAAACTTTGCTTTTTGACCACTGGTGACCCAGATATTTGACCTCTACCAAAAATGATATGACTCTTCCTGTCACTACCAAATATGAACTCTATCATTCCAAGCTTTCTACCTCAAGATATCATGTTATCAAAGTTTTCAGAATTTGACCCCCATGACCTTTGAGCTCTGCCAAAGCTGTGACAGATCCCATGGTACAATATTTCAATGCTGCTACATTCACAAAAGATCAGTTTGCAACAAATTTTTGTATAAAATTTTGGAAGAAAGATTCCTCTCTTTGTACTTTTTGTAAGGATGCCAATGAAATTTTTGACCATTTTCTCTGGTCTTGCAATATTCATCAATAGCTTTTGGAAAGATATTTCATGATGTTAAAGAGGTGATTAACTCCCAAGCCATGATCACATAAATTTTTGTTTAACTGATAGTGGAAACCATTCCATTCACCTTTTTATCATGCATGCTTAAATACTACCATACATATTCAACTGTAAGCTCCCTGAAAAGCTTTCTGATACTGATGCCTTTCCCCTTAAATTTTGTTTTCTACTCAACGTGGAATATTACATTATATCTTATGAATGGGAAACAAGAAAGCACGAGAACTGCATTTCAACAATATACTGTATCCTATATATGTAGTTACTTTAAATATGAAAGCATTAAGAAGCATACAGTAAGTGTTAAAAAGAACTTTTATTTCAATACAAAACTGTAACTATTCCATTGTATCATATATGTGTGGTTAACAAGTACTGCTTAAATGAGACGAAAAAAGGAAAAATTTGTAAAACATTACGGAAGAATCTCTTTAAGCAAATGTAATAAATTGTAGCTTAGATTGTTCCTACCTCCCTAGCTTCACTGCAAGTTCTACAAGTTCCAATTTTCTCTAAGGTACTGTACAAAATGTACCATCTTTAAACTCTTGTAAGATTCTTGGTATACAAAGTAGGGGAATTATTAAGGAAGTAATGATGAGCAAAATCAACTGGGAGATGCCCAAAATAGGTCTTATTGACTTCAGATATGGCTATTTCAGTTGCTGGTAGGTACACTGTATAGTCATCACACTTGCAATCAGGACAGTGTATGCAAAGGTAAAACCATACTTTTGTACAAGGGGATGATGCCCGAAATTATTTTAGAAATGGCCATGTGACACAAAAAGATTCTATGAACGTGTTGCTCAAAAAGAATTTTCATCATATTTGGGGTTGGGGTACATAGGAATGAGAGATGTTTAAAGTTCTTAGTCCCCTTTTATCCAAAGCTACAAAAAATGGCTGCAAGAGCTTTTAAAGTCCTACTATCATGATAACAGTTATTATACTGTCAATTTGTCAGAATTATTTCTAGATCTAGTACAGGTCATAAATTCTGCAATGGTAATTAAACCAGAAAGCCAAAAGGCTTATTGATTCCTTGCCGAATGGGGATGCTTTGTTATGAGGTTTATCCCTCAAATTTATCTTTCTTGACTACATCATTTTACGATGTTTTAACAATTTGACCTCTGCTGACCTTACATGAACTTTGAACCCCACCAAATATAACAAATGAGAACCAGAAAGCCCAAAGGGTTAGTGATTCCTTGCCGAATGGGGATGATTTGTTGCATTGAGCCTTATCCCTCAAATTTATCTTTCTTGACTACATCATTTTATGATGTTTTAACAATTTGACCTCTGCTGACCTCTGAACCCCACCAAATATAACAAAAAAGGAAGAACGGAAGTGTCCTGAAAGGGATTCAACTCCAAGGGATCTTGGATTTTGAAAATTTTTGGCAAATTTTGCTTTTTGACCTCTGGTTACCCCAGATGACAATCTTGGGTATACTTGGGAAATTTTGCTTTTTGACCTCTGGTGACCCCAGATGATGATCTTGGGATTTCTTTGGAAATTTTGCTTTTTGAACTCTGGCAACCCCAGATGACCTGTGATCTCCACCAAAAACAATAGGGTTCTTCCTTACATCATGAAAAATCTATACACTAAATATCAAAAGTGGCCTTCATTCCTATCATCAGATACTGTGATTACAAGCTTTTCGGTTTTTTAGCTCCTGTGACCCCAAATGACCTTTAACCTTCACCAACAACATTACGGTTCTTTCTCTCAACATGACAAATCTATATACCACATATGAAAAGTGTCTGTCATTGCTATCTTGAGATATAGTGATTACAAGCCATTTACATGATTTTTGCAGTTTAACCTCTGGTGACCTCAGATGACCTTCAACCTCTACCAAAAACAAAAGCATTCTTCCTCTCAACATGACAAATCTATATCAGTCATTCCTATCTTGATATATCTTGATTTCAAGGTTTTCGGTCTTTGACCTCTGGTGACCTCAAATGACCTTTGACCTCCACCAAATACAACAATAATAATAATTTAAATTTATAATGCGCACATATCCATCCTGCAGGATGCTCAAGGCGCAAAGAAAGAAAAAAGTTACAGACAGTTACAGCAAATCAGCAAAAGCTTGTTTCATGAGATGGGTCTTAAGCAGTCTTTTAAAAACTAAAATGTTGTTACAGGATTTCAGTTCAAGTGGGAGTGCATTCCAGAGGCAAGGAGCAACTACATGGAAAGATCTATCACCCCAAGAATGTTTAGCTCTCTGTCCTTGTAGAAGACACAAATTGCTCGAACGAAGATTCCTAAGTGGAGAGTAAAGATTAATTAGCTCAGAAATATAGACTGGAGCCAGCTCGTTAAGTGATTTGTAAACAATGAGTAAAATTTTGTAAGTTATCCTGAATGAAACTGGAAGCCAGTGAAGTTCGCAAAGTACTGGCATTACTGTATGTGGCAAGATTTCCTTGACAATGTAACAATCCGCGCAGCAGTGTTTTGCAGGCATTGAACTCGATTGATCTGGGATTGTGGGAGACCAAACAAGAGTGAATTTGAATTATCCAGCTGAGAAGTTATGAAAGAGTGAAAGATTTGTTCAGCAGCATGACGATTTAAGAATTTCCTGACTTTCCCAATGGTACGAATATGACATGAAGATGAACGGATTACCTTGGAAATATGTGGCTCCATGGTAATGGCAGAATCAAAAGTAACCCCAAGACTTCTGGCTTGTGAGGCTGGAAAAATTTTTGAGTCACCTATTTTGATGTAGCGGATGCTGACTTTAGACAGCTTCTGACAGGATCCAAAAAGTAAAAACTCTGTTTTATCATCATTCAATTTAAGGAAATTTTGTTGCATCCAATGACGAATTTCCTGAATACACTTTTCCAAGATTTCGATTGAAGAGTTAGCAACAGTTTGATCTGGTTTAAACGAAAAATAAAGTTGTGTATAATCTGCATAAACATGATATTGGAGACAGTGTCTAAGAATAATATCGTGAACTGGGTAAGTGTAGATAGTGAATAGTTGGGGACCAAGAACTGAGCCTTGAGGAACAGAGTAATACAAAACAACAGGGTCAGAAATAGCATTTCCAATGCACACATACTGTGGCCTTTGAGAAAGATAAGACTTGCACCAACTGAGTGCTTTATCTCTTAAACCAAGATGATTTCGGAGTCTCAACAAGAGAATGTTATGACCAACAGTGTCGAAAGCTGCATTCAGGTCCAGGAGCACAAGAACAGCAATGTTGCCTTCATCCAGTGCCGATAAAATGTCATTATTAACCCTAATAAGGGTCGTTTCTGTCCCGTGATATTGCTTGTAAGCAATAGGGTTCTTTCTCTCAACATGACACATGTAATACCAAATATGAAAAGTGTCAGTCATTCCTACCTTGAGATATCGTGATTACAAGCTTTTCAGGTTTTTAACTCCGGTGACCTCAAATGACCTGTGACCTTCACCAAAAACAATAGGGTTCTTCCTCTCAACATGACGAACCTATATATCAAATATGAAAAGTGTCGGTCATTGCTATCTTGAGATATAGTTTTTACAAGCCGTTTAGGAGGTTTTCGCAGTTTAACCTCTGGTGACCTTGGATGAACTTTGACCTCTACCAAAAACAATAGGGTTTGTCCTCTTGACATGACAAATCTGCATACCAAATATGAAATGTGTCAGTCATTGCTAACTTGAGATATCGTGTTTACAAAGTTTTTGGTTTTTGGCCTCTGGTGACCTCGAATGACCTTTGACCTCCACCAAAAACAATAGGCTTCTTCCTCTCAACATGACAAATCTATATACCAAATATGAAAAGTGTCGGCCATTGCTATCTTGAGATATCATGTTTACAAGCTAGGCGTCACATACACACCTACACACACACATGGTTGTACACGACATCACCATCGCATTAGATTCCTTGCCTGATTCGGAAGGGAATCGAAAATGGAAATGTCTTGAAAGGGATTCAACTCCAATGGATCTTTGATCATTTTGACCTCTGGTGACCCCTCTGGTGATCTTGGGAATACCTGGGATATTTTGTTTTTTGACCTTCGGTGAGCCCTGATGACTATCTTGGGAATTCTTGGGAAATTTTGCTTTTTGACTTTTAGCGACCCCAGATGACGATCTTGGGAATTCTTGGGAAATTCTGCTTTTTGACCTCTGGAAACCCCACATAACAATCTTTCAAATTCTTGGGAAATGTTACTTTATGGCCCCGGTGACCCAGATGACAATCTTGGGAGTTCTTGGGAATTTTGCTTTTTGTCTTCTGGTTACCCCAGATGACCTTTGACCTCCACCTAAAACAACAGGGTTCTCCTTACATCACGAAAAATCTAGATACCAAATATAAAGAGTCCTTCATTCCTATCTTGAGATATTTGATGATTACAAGCTTTTCAGTTGTTTAGCTCCAGTGACCTCAAATGACCTTTGACCTTCACTAAAAACAAGAGGGTTCTTCCTCTCAATATGACAAATCTATATACCGAATATGAAAAGTGTCTGTCATTGCTATCTTTAGATATCGTGATTGCAAGCCAATTACAGTTTTTGCAGTTTTACCTCTGGTGACCTCAGATGACCTTTGACCTTTACCAGCAACAATAGTATTCTTCATCCCAACATGACAAATCTATATAGGCCATTCCTATCTTACCATATCGCTATTTCAAGGTTTTCGGTCTTTGACCTCTGGTGACCTCAAATGACCTTTGACCTCCACCAAAAACAATAGGCTTCTTCCTCTCAACATGACTTATTTATATCCAAATATGAAAAGAGTAGGTCATTGCTACCTTGAGATATCATGTTTACAAGGTAGGCATCACATACACACACACACAACATCACCATCGCATAGATTCCTTGCCTGCCTTCAGCAAGGAATCAAGAAATAAAAAGTTAATCAGAGCAAATAGTTGTTGCTTTTGGGAGTAACATGAATTCCCCATATTTTGGGCCAATTGTCATGCTTTACTAAAAAGCTGATATGTACATGATATCTCAAGTGGACAGGACTTGATCACCACTTCACACATTCTGTAAGTGTGTGCTAAGTACAGTATTTTCCCACTCTTGCAAGTAAATGTTTGACACCAACACCAAAAATTCAGGTCTGTAATGGAATTTAATATGCTGAGTTTATTTTTGTTACAATCACAAAAAAATACTTTAAACAGCAGTGCCCAGGATCTTACTACCTCTGAGGTAGTACTTCCATGATCATACTATTGATAAAAATATACATTGTGCACTCCTTTCAGTTCACATCTTTAACTTAGTTTTCATTTCATGATCAAATGTTAATGTTAAATGCCAAATATCATGGGTCAAAATTCAGACTATTGCACTGTACCATGGAAGTGTTTATCCATAAGTGTATTACATGAGTTTCTGCTTTGCTGTTACCAAAAATGTCCTTTGCATTCGTTATCCGTTTAACACGAAAAAGTACTATTATAGTATCTCTGCAAGTATCAGCTCAAGTTATCACAGACGGGCCTCCCAAGCGGCAGACCAATTGGGTTGGTAATCAGCCTTTTCACAATTTCCACTATGCATACGCTACTACAAACATGGAGCTCCTCTGAGTGGTGAGCTCCATGTTACATACCAAGAAACTGTCTATTTCTTACTTGTTGTTCTGTGTTTTGAAAAGCATTCAACATCATCTTCTTGGTCTTAAGTGTCTCATAATCTGTCCCACATTGACATGTATTTTGCAGTCTATTTGTGCTGAGTGCCATTTATCTTTCCTGCATCCCAAAATTCCTTGTGGCAATCATAATTGCGAAAAGGCTTATTATGTACTTGGCCCTGGCATACTGGATATGCAACTTGATGGCATTACCCAAACAATATTTACTTATACAGTGAACCTTTCCTTTCACCCCAACTTTGAAACATACAAGCAGTACTACTGCTTACAGAAGTCAATAAGCCTACTGTATTTCTCTGCACATATCATCATAATGAAAAAATTGTACAGTAGACCAGGGGTCTCCAAACTTTTTTGCTTGGTGGCCTAAACTTTCTACTCTGGAATTTTGGTGACCCTCAAATTGATGAGTCGATCAGACGTTGGTAATTATTTTTTCGCTCCCGAATCCTTTTCGCGACCCTCCGAAATATTTTCACGACCCTCAAAAGGGTTGCGACCACTAGTTTGCCGAACCCTGCAGTAGACTACAACATTCACCTCTTGCTTCAAAATACTTCTTAAAATCTCACCTTTTTGTGAATTATGGAGATAACTGGCCTCGCCATTAGCACATGCCACTTTGCCCATGGCACAACTCAGTGTAAAAACACCTATGCATACTAAATCTACACTGGGGAGTATTACGTCAAAATGAAATTGACATTTTTTAAAATCACCTTTTCATTTAGCTCATTTTGGTTAGGCAGTTTGTAAAATTTTTTAAACGATTAAATTTTAATAAAAACTCTAACCAGAAAGCCAAAAGGCTTAGTGATTCCTTGCCATATGGATATATTGTAACAAGCATGAATCACTCACATGACAAGCATGAGATCCCTCACAGTTATCCTACTTGAGATGTCATATTAATTAGGTCAAAAGCTGTTGAAATCCTGTGACCCAAAATGACCTACATGCCAAATATGAACAATCCGTAGGCCAAGCATGAGATCCCTCATAGAAGCATCACATACACACATACACATACACACACACACCCACACACACACACACATATACACACAATATCACCTTCGCATAGATTCCTTTGGCCTTCGGCAAGGAATCAAAAAAAAAAAAAATAACAAAAAAATAATATCAACTCAAACTATTTCTGTCAAACCAGTGACACCTGCTTGAATAAAATAACCTTGTAATATAATTGACAACTAATCATCATCAAGTTTTTGCACCCACTAAATGGGTTCAAAGTCTGTTTACTTGAAACTAAAGGTTAAACTTATGCAGTACAGCATATCTGGGAAGAGAGACTTGCATACAAACAGCTATAGAAGACTGTGCCAACACAACATCAATAGCTACACACAAAGGAGGTACTGGGAAGTTCCAACTGGATGACAGAGAAAATGGTGATAACTAACACTGAAGTCATTTGCAAATCTACTGTACAGAAGACAACACTCAGGTCTGAAAGTAGAAGAAAGTTTCATTTCATACAATAACTGAAGAAATCCAACGACATTGAGAACTGAAAGCTGCCAAAAGTGAAAACAACTGCCATGAATAGCCGCTACCAATGCCTACCTGTATTTGTAGACAGAAATACACTCTGACAGACTAACAACATTCACACAGACAGACAGACAAGCACACAGAAAGACAGACTGACAGATAGACAGACAGACAGACAGACAGACAGACAGACAGACCTTAGGTTCAATACATGCACCAAAAGAAAAGATGGAAGAACTTCCATTAAAAGGTCAAGCTGTCCATCGCCTGAAACAAATTGCATCATCTTTAAAGCCAATATGCAAAAACTTTTGGAAGGAACCTCTGAGCACTGCTGATACCAATACTTCAACACAGCAAGTAATGCTCACTGACATAAGTGCCAGTTTCCTCAAATTATTTCTTCAGTTAGAAAAAAATGTAGAATATAATGCTCATTATAACTTGTTTATCCGTTAAGATTTGACTTTTAATGGTGCAATATAAGTATTTGGCATCACAATTTTTACAGGAATTCACAAATTGTGACTATCTTCTCCTTAATTTGTCTCCTGGAATTTGTAACTCCCTGGTTGCACTCAAAAGTCAATATATCTTCATACTGATCATATGAAAGGGAATAATGGGAATGGGTACTGCAGTCAACTAAATTACAGGGATACTGGTTCACAAACAGATGATTTTTTTAAGTTTTTCAACTTTTCAAATTTATCTACTAGAACTCACAACTGCATTGTTGCACTCACAAACAAGTCATTTCTGTACTCAATGTACAGTATCATATTAAAGAAAGCAACAGGGAAATGGGGGGGGGGGGGTGTTTAAGGTACTGTAACTTGTCCCTGCTACCTTTTCTGACAATTTACTTTGCTTGCAAATATCCAAATAGTTTAGTTTTAATGCAAAAACCAAGGCTTACAAACACAATGCTGCAACACAGCTCACTCCAAATGGTTTCTTAATTGTACTTAAAACCTTTAATTTCAGATTCCAGAGAATGATGACATCCCCTACCCTCTGACAAGAGATGAAGCTTTGTATTTTCTTGAAAATGTTCTCCTCATACCAGACCCCATCATCCTCTTTAAGCAAGACCATATCTTGTTTCTGAACACTTATCTTCATCGTATGATTACAGAAATTCCATTCACAAACATACCACAAGTTTCCCAACCTATGGATGAAAAGCACTGCCCAACTTTCACTGAGTGTAAAGAGGCCATCTTTTCTCGTCAAGGGGGACACTGCTTCTACAAAAACATCTTTTCTAAAGCTTTGCTTGATTTAATGGGATACAAAACATTCCATGTTGGAGGTAACAACCCTGGTGAGGACCAGTTCGACAGCCACAGTGGCATCATTGTTTGTGACCTCAGCTACCCTGGGAGCCTCCATCTGGCAGAACCAGGTACTCGTCGACCCCTCTTTGAGGCCATACCCCTGGACTTTGATCAAGAATCCCCAGAATATCACTTTCTCTTCATGAGGAGTAAATTCTTTAAGAGGGACCATGGAATTCTTCTTTGGTGTGTTCATGCCCCAGAAGAAACAAAGACCTCTAGTAATGTCATAAAATCAAAAAACAATTACTGGAGGGTTCAAGTGATCTACAGACTTAACAACAAAAGGAGCAGGACATATTTCTTTCATAAAGGGCAGTACAGGTTTAGGATTCCTCCTTGTCTGCCACAAATCCATGATAAAGTCTTTTTGTGTGCATATAAGGGGAATAAAATGCTGCTCTTTTTGCTGAAGCAGAACTTTGCTGGTTTCAAATGTGACACCCTGGATCCTTCAGAGACTGAATTTCAGCTCTTATCAGTGGAAGAATTCATAGACAACATTGTAAATAATTTTCCACAGTTTCCAAGAGAGATGGTAGTAAGAGCTATTGAAAGCCAGCATTACATAAGTAATCAATTTCAAATTTAAAAATCACCCACTATAAACCAGAAAGAGGAGATGCTTCCATGCAGTATCAACAAGGACTGATCTCTAGTGTCCACTTACCCTGAGAGTCTCTTTAAGGTACTTTCCAATCTTCCCAACATCATAAAAATTATACTTGCCTACATCGTTCCTCAGTGTATGAAACTAATTTAGGGCAGGGACAACAAATAATAATAATTCAGGAGTTGAAAGCATTAGCTAGCGATGTATCTCACCATCTTTGAAATGGCCAAATGATAGAGGAAATGGCAAAATATATGCAGGACAGCTTGTAAGACGGCCAAAACTTGCTAGGCATACATTTCCAAATTGAGTATTTTGTTCAGCATCAGATACGATCTCAAAACACACTGATGTTACAAACTAAATTTATCCTTTATCCTACTACAGTAGACATAACATAAATGTCTGGCATAAGAGGGAATCACGCTAGCAACCCTTTCAAAACATCTGGACATCACCTCCAATGCCAGTGTGATGGGAGTTGTTTCACACATGAGTAAGACTAACAGTTATAATAAATCCTGTATAATGTCATGTATCAAAGGGTGAAATATCCAATCAGATTTACTTACTCTCTTCTTGAGTACTTCTTCATGGATTTTTGTCTGGCATTGGTTGAAACCACTGATGTATATGTTGAGCCAATCACCACCATAGCAACTACTGGACACATAACTTCCATCAAGTATAAGTGCTGGCAGAAAAATCAGATATATTAAGAAATTATTTCAACTGATTTGTTTTTGAAAAATTTGTCATTATTGGAAGGTGAAAATTATAAACAGAGTAACAATTTAAATTCAAGGGAACATCAAGCATTATTTCTTTTGGCAACGACAGTTTCACAACATTGACATCCTTCTTAATACTTTCCATCTTTATTTTAAATGTTCTTGATGCTGCCACTCTAGGACCTTGTTGACCCTTTTAACCTGTCTTATTTCAACCTTTGTCATGTTTTATTCTTTTATTTTCTTATATCTGTGAATATATTTTTATTTTATTACTTTGTAAATTATTCTTGTGCATTGTTGTCTATTTTATGTGTTTATGCGAGTATTCAGTTACCCCTCTGGGGTTTAAGAAAGTTAATTTTATCTTTCTCCAAAGCATACATTTTGTATCTGACACGCATGCAGTCACACAACATGCACGATAACCTTCATAGCTAGCATCCAACATGTACCTCTGAGGTACACATTGTAACTACAAGTGCCACAGAGGTAGACAGAGGCATGCAAAACATCCACAGGGCAAGCACATATAATTATGGTTTCTGGATATCTTCCAAGCCAAAACTGTAGTAACTTGAGATCTCTCCCATTGAAGGACTAAATAAATACACAGTAGTTCCTCTTGCAGAGCAGTGTTTCTCAACCGCTGTAGAGTATCTTTATAGGGTGAGTAGCGGCACTGACGTTCCAAAAATTACAGGTCATGTCACAACAGGAGCCATTTTGTTTCCTCAAAGTTTTGTCAATACACAGTCAGTGTATTGTATTAGCTCAGAAAATGACGGGTTGATGTGCATTTGGGTGCAACAATCAGTCCAAGGAAGGGTGCAGAATGTACTGATTTCCCACCAATATCAAAAGAAGACAGGTTGTGGTTAGTGAGCCCAGGGCCCTATATTGGGAACACTATGACTTTAGAATAATGTGCTTTATTTGGAGATACCTCTCATGTGATACTACATAAAACTCCACAATCTGTGGGGGCCAAATTAGGTTTAACTTCTATTCTCCCAGGTAGCAAACTTATATACATGCCTTTATATTTGTGAACCCATATGAGGCCATTAAATTTTGCACCCAAGATTCATAAGGGCCCACAGGGGCAATATGCCCAAATGACCCATATGGGATAATTCTGGGGCCAATGTGGGGAAGGTGCCCACATGGGCCCCAGAACTATGCCATATGGGTCATTTGCCCACATGGGCCCCAGAACTATTGGTATCCCATATGGGTCACATGGACTGGCCCATACAGGTCCCTTATGAATCTTGGTTGCAAAATCATATGGGCCTCATATGCTGGCCCACATGGGCCCCTAAGGATCCCATATGGGAATGTTACCTGGGCTGTGCAATTCAAAGGCAAAATGTGTGACATTAAATGTATTTGTGTTGTTCAATGCTCTATTGTCCAAATTAGGGCCCTGGGCCCAAAACCCTTAACTGACTATCAGGCTGCAATGCATTCTGAACGTACGTACCTAAAGTATTCAATCCTAGCTATTATCCGCCCAAGTGAATAGACCCGGTGATGATTCAAGGTAAGGTCGGTTCATGCAATAGGTTTCCCTATAGCTGGGGCCCTACAATTTGGCCAAGAGACTCCAGGGCCTATTGTGTTGAAAGAGGAAACCCAGTTTTTCCTCTTCTCTAAATTTGATACATTATACCATCAAAATGTCAATTTGGTATCCAAAACTTTCACAAGGGTGTAGCCTATTTAGTCTTTGGGCCCTAATTCTTGTGCAGGGGTCCTCTTGAAATTCGATCCCCACCCAGCGCCCCAAAGGAACTTTATCGCATACACTGTGGCCTAATTCCCAGTCATATGGTTCTCCACCGTGGCATCACGAAACAAATGTTGAAAACATTTTGAGAACTTCTGGTGTAAAAGAAAAAGATGATTGCTCATAAGTGCCATGCATAAATCAAAGGAAAACTTGTGAATGTTTCCAGGCGGTCATCACCTCAACTAAGCATAGTATGCGTGTGCACGTTGCAATTAAGCTTGCCTTACCACCATGTACACGAAGTGCAAAATTAATACAAGGAATGTGGAATTTTGTAAGTAGCCTAGAACTACAAGTGCAGCAAAGTTAAAAAAGGTAGGCTAGCCACTAAGTATTGGCTTGTTGGCTTAGCAAGATAGTGAAGGTTGGCCTAATACTTATAAGTTAATTAACAATATTTGTACCCACGTTACAAAATAAAAATGAATGTATGCAGTTAATATATACTGTACTTGTGCCTGACGCGAAATCACTGCAGTGCATGCAGCGCAGACGACAGTGGACAAGGAATCTCTTAGGATGCTGCAATCTGACTGAACGTTGCTAGCGCGGTTTCGACTTACACACCACGAGTGCAACTTGTGGAAATCTCGTGTATGGTGCGTTTGGGCATATTTCCCAAGCTGGCAACGGATATGAATTATTAGAAGCAAACCTTTGAAAACTATTTCATATGGTTTCGGCTTAACAGAGAGCATTTTGCCATTGCATGTACGGTGCACTTAACTAACGCCAAAGCCAGCAACAGATATCAAAAGTAGTCACAGTCGGGGTCGTGGCGGGTTCATTGCACGTTCAACAGGTGAGCGATAACCACGGTTCCCTGATTCCCCTGGAACCAAAAATTGGAACAAATGATAGTGCCACTTCAACCCCCCCACCCTGACTCATTTCACTGTGACCGGACCCAACAGATTTGTCACGCAATACTCTGCCCCCATTCCATTGTCACCAGAAACCATAAAAATTTAACCCACAGCACTTACACGGAACTCAGGAGACATTGTGCAGTGAATGCTAGACACTTAGCCAATAGAAACAAAATGGCATCCAAATTTAAGTTGTTGCTACTCTCCCTTCAAAGGTACTCTAAACCGCCGGGCTGCGGAGCGCCCTCTCGTGGGCTACAAGGTCAGCCAGAAGAATTAAAACCTTTGGATAAATTTTTTTTCTATCATTACTTTTTGATATAGTTCATTTCATCCAACACAGATGGAATTTTAGTAGATGTTACCTGAAACTTGTCTTATGGGTCCCTATGCTTAAGATATAAATTTAAGTGGAACTTTTCTTTTCAGTCAAAGGTGACAGGTGGTCCTCATGTGATTTCAGCAATCAAAAGTGGGCCATGAGTTACAATAGGTTGTGGAACCCTGTAATGAGGATTCAATCACAGAACTATGCAACCTTTATGGAACAAAGATCTACCTAAACAGTTGCCAGATGGCCAAATTCCACCAGTAGGGGCTAAGGTACGACTGCAAGTCCCTAAGATTTATCTGAAGTAAACGCAGAAAAAACTGCCTCCCAGGTTTCTAGAAATGAAATATCATGATAAACCATGCGATTTTTCATTTTCTATTTATCAGTACCAGTTCAATTCAAAAGGCTTGAAAACAGAGATAGCTTGACCATCAGTATTTATTTCCTGTGCATTGTCCACAAAATATGTGGAAATTATTAAAGAGTGCAATAATTAAGACACTTGATCCTTTCCAAGTAATTCATGCGCAATTTTCCTCAAGAACCAATTCCTATTATCAATATATCATCAATAATTAGAGCTGAAAAATTGGTATTTTCCAATTTACATGGGTTTGAAAGCTTAATAAAAAGAAAATTTTGCTCAAAACGTAACCATCAACATGTGTAGGTCTGTCGGCGCTCTATGTGATGGGCACTCAAGGTCTAGACTCATAAGTTCAATTTCATCTTCTGTGAAGCTTGTTTGTATTAACTTTCTGAAGTGACACCTGATCTTTTGGACTTACATCATACAATTTCCTGTGGAAGAACAGTCCCTGGTTGAAGAAAGATTATAAATAAATTATATGAGCAAAACAAAATTTTTAAAGAAATTTGCAAAGCTCTATCAAAAGGCAACACTGAAGTTAACTTTGGCTACAGGATGTCACTATGCTGGGCGGCGCTGGGCGGCCCCGCCTGGGCCTGGTGAACTGCACCCGCCACTCATGTTAAAATAAAACACTGGGCCCACCACTTTTTCCCAATAATGGTACCATAATTTTATGATTTCTGAAAGAAATTTGGATGTAACATTAATCTCAGAATGACACAGCCAGGTGGAGCATTAATTTAGAAAAATAGCCATACCTCTACATCCCAGGACAGTGATCACTACAAGGGTCAGAGTCAAGAATTACCTGGTACTTAGTTTGGTCTGGTGACAACCCTGTTTGGCTACTCATCCTTCCTAACACTGCCTTTCTCAATATACTGTATAATTACTAATTTGGGCATTCTGCCAAGGTATGTCAGTATTCAATTTAGATGTGTAAGAATGGTGGAGGAGGGGGAATATTTTGAAGAAAACTTGAATGAGAAAAGTAGTATTATCATCTACTTCAATGTATATCCAATGAATGTTTTTCAGACTTGACAATGATGTAATTTTCTTTACTACTCAGCTAAATGCTTTACAAATATACACTGGAAACATCTGAGTACTGGAGCAATTGAGGTCATATTTTATCACAACAGTAAAGTATAACACCAGAATATACACACGTAGAACGGATAGCAAGAACAGAATTTGTCTCAGTGTAATCTGTTTTTCTACATAATAATCATGATTTTTGACATTAATTGCAAGAGACTGGCAATGAACGAAATAAAGTAAATCTCTTAAATGTGGACTTGAAAGGTTCAATGGGATATCTTACTGCAAGGAGCAACAAGAAGGCTACATCCTCCCACACATTCATAGAGCCATACACGTTTTTGTAAAATGAGTGACGTATTCATATTAATGTGATTACAAAAGAGCATGATGAAACTGATGACTGGAAAGAGAAACATACAGTAAAGAATCAGAATGCAAAAATACAAAGTTACTGATGATGCTTCTACACAGTGAGTTTGGAGTGAATGATTATGGGGAAACATTTGACATCAGCAAAAGACATTGGCTTTACCCACTAGAAGTAGTCAGAGAGAGACCCAACTCTCTTGACCAAGTGAAGAGACCAACAGAAATTATGCCCTGTTATTACAGGTTTTCTGAAGCAAGCTGAAAATGGGACTGGGACTACAAATTTACATTCTATCTGAGAGTCATCAAGGCTTAAGCTACTGAATCCTTACCTGAAAACAGCAGCGGAAAACTTATGGACTATAAAGCAGAAGTGAGTCAATCAAAGCGGGTGTATGTATGCATGTGTACAAAACCACAGAACCAGTCTATTTGGTGCAGTAAAATTCCCCTCATGTGATTGTAATTCTTTAATATTGGACTTGCTTATAATACATGCACCACATGGACAGTGTATAAGTGCTATCTAATGGCAAGGGCAAATGGTTAAACTGTACATCCTGTATCAAGGTTTGTCATGTGATGTCAGCAGGTTTCTAACTACCATGCTGCTTGTGGTCACAGCTCATGTGCAAAAGATGTATGGAAGTGACACAAAAACTGCAAGAATTAGGCCTCAATGAAACTGCCGGCCAACTCAGCATTGGGCAGTAAACTTTACTCAGGGTGGCCAGCACTTAAACAAGATTACACTGGAGTCTTGATGCTACTTGCCAAAAGATTTGGAATTAACGGATGCACAGTAAGAATCCAAAATCTCTGCCCAACCTAATGAAACAAAACTGCCAAAACTGTGACAAGTTTGAGTCACTCAAGACTTTCCACACACACCCTCTCCCCCCTTTCCATGTTATGCCCTATTCCACCTCCAAAAGTTTGGTGTCGGCACTGAACTGGGGAGCCAAGGCTGGTTTCATTTACTTTTGTTGAGATTAACATATGGTTACCATAGGAAGCATACTGTATGAGAGAAAGGAAAACTGGATTTTTCTTTTTTCCTAAAAAGGCAACAAGGAGCTGTGATATGACAGTGAAACATCCAGATATTGCAATGGGTATTTGACAGGGTGTGTTTTGGATGAAGTAACAACATCCTCAGGAATGGGTTGTACTGAACAATTATTGAAACTTTTATGCCAAGGTCAACAAAACGTTAATACAATTAAAGAATGTAAAATAGGTTGGTGGTCAAACCTTAACCTACAGCTTTAAAGCAATACTCATTAAACAACAAGCAGGATGTTATGGAATAAAGATTTGATGGAATGAGGAGAACAACCTGACAAACAAAAAGAAAAAATATTACATAGGAAATGCTGCATGATGGGAGGAGGGGAGGGAACCTTCACTATCCACAGACGACCAAATTTATTAAATGTCTGAAAAGGGTATTGGGTTTTTTACTAAGAGACACAAACTGTGAAGAGTATTTCAGGTGTCACACACATTTACAAAGAGTTTTGTCTTATTTGGAAGACATATGTCATGTTGTTGCATGCTTTTTTTTTTTTCACAAATATGCATCTTTTTATCTTTTGTGTATTCGTTTTGTGTCAGATGTGATTCCACGTTTTAAGGGCAGTTAGAATTTATATATAATAATTATATGATAATGAATATTTAGGCTGTGAGGTGTATTATTAAATGTCTGAAAAGGGTATTGGGTTTTTATTAAGAGACACAAACTGTGAAGAGTATTTCAGGTGTCATACACATTTTATACAAAGAGTTTTGTCTTATTTGGAAGATATATGTCATGTTGTTTCATGCTTGTTTTTTTTTTTTCACAAATATGCATCTTTTTATCTTTTGTGTATTCGTTTTGTGTCAGATGTGGTTCCACATGTTTTAAGGGCAGTTAGAATTTATATATGATAATTATATGATAATGAATATTTAGGCTGTGAGGTGTATTATTAAATGTCTGAAAAGGGTATTGGGTTTTTTACTAAGAGACACAAACTGTGATGAGTATTAAAGGTGTCACACACATTTACAAAGACTTTTGTCTTATTTGGAAGATATATGTCATGTTGTTTCATGCTTGTTTTTTTTTTTCACAAATATGCATCTTTTTATCTTTTGTCTATTCGTTTTGTGTCAGATGTGATTTCACATGTTTTAAGAACAGTTAGAATTTATATATGATAATGAATATTTAGGCTGTGAGGTGTACGCATTTTTGTTCAGTCAATATGACATGTTTAAAGTTGCCGGTCACTTTACCTTTTGGGTTAGGTTTACCGTTTTCATTCCCCCTTTTTGGAAAGGTGCACTGACATATGACTTGTGAATGTATACAATAAGTCTCCATGATAGGCAAATAAAAAGTTGTTTGAGGAATTTGATGATTAATGAAAGGTTGGCACAACTGTAAGCAGTGGGCAAAGGTAAATGAAAGTTGTAAAAGATTTCAAGCTGCAAGTACTCTTTTCTGTACCTGATGGTAAAGTAACACCATTTACATAAAACCTGTGCTATTTGCACGGTAGAATAAAGGCAAAAGAAGAATTTCCTAACAATGAATGTGTATGCAGTTATCGAAAGAACGTGATTACAGACACTGAACTGACATTAGAATACTGTTATATCTTGCTTCTCATCCCTGACTGTTTTGAAAAATGAAATTAGTAAAACTACTGTATGACTGTAGAGGTGCATGTACTGTTAATCTTGAACCGGCGTTGCCAAATGAATCCTGATGATATCACACCCATTATTTCTGTTTCAACATTCATGGAAAGAAGAAAGGCTCCTTTCCATTTGATACTGTCCTATTCCTTTTTCACTAACAGGATAAAATTCATTTTCAATGAATACAATTCCATGTGCAATTCTTTGACTCAATCACCTCTCTGCCCCAGTGAAATTAGCTACCTGTCCATCCTTATGTTTAGTCTTTCCAAGCTTCATATGCCATATTCCGAACACAGTCAAATTTACCGTGTTGTCTTAGAGTCTTTGAGTATTCAATCTGTCCCCACTTTCCCCTACCCACAAAAGTGACATTTCTACTTGTATGCAAAATGTTTTTCAAACATGCCCATGCTCCTTCACTAGCTAGGCCTCCACATTGTGCAGTACAGTATTTGTACAGGTGTTCACACAATCTCTGCCAAGAAAATGAAACAAAATCCCTAAAAGTGTGACAAGTCACACTTGCTCAAGATTATCCCCCAACCTCCAAAAGTTTGGAGTCAACATTGAACAGGGAAGTCAGGGTATGTTTCATTTACTTTCGTTGGGGATTGCAGGTATAATTGCAACCGACTGCATGTATGGTCAAGTGGTCAGAGCATCCGACTTGCAGCCGGAATATCTGGGGTTTGACTCCTGGCTGGGTCATACTGAAGACTTTACAAATGGAACCTATTGCCATTGTGCTTGGGGCTCAGCATAAGCAATGGAGTAGGGAAAACAAGCCAGTGAGCCATAACTGGAAAAAAGGCCATGGCCAGCCTGACTTAAACCAATTGGTTAGAAACTGCGCCTTAAAACCTCATCTAACTGTAGGTATAATTGCAATACAATGAATGCTTCACACTAAAAATGTCCAACATGTAATGTGTGATGTAGTAAAAAATTTCCAACAAGCCCATTTTACCACAAAGTCAGCTTGTTGACTGATCTGCCCAAGGACATTTAAGTCTGGCGTGCTACCAACTTCATCAGCTGGGCAACTGATTTAAAGGCAAACCAAATGCCTTGTGGGAGAAAAGTCAGAGTACTTGGAGAACCCATATTCAACGAGCAGGATTTAAACCCACGCACATGTGAAACACATTGGTGTGCAGCAGCTGGAATAGACCACACTGCCACTTGACAACCCTACTCATAAATTTACCTGTGCTATGTTTCTAATACGGCAATGCAAGAAGAGCTGCCCAGTTTATAGAGTAATGCACACGGCCCAGTTTTACACTTCCAAACAGAGTGAGCAATCAATCAATCAATCAAAGTACTGTATTGTTGTGGGAGCCAGTGGTACACACATTATACAGTGTGTACACACTATGGCATGCACATAGGGGCTCCCAGCTGATAACTTCCCCTCCTCCCTGACAATTCTCACCCTGGACAATTTCCCCAGACCATTCCCACCCTTGACAATTCAAAAATTTTTAGTGGGGAAGTTGTCAGAGGGGAAAGTGTCATTAGTAGGGATTGCCCAGGGGAAAATCGTGTGAGTGGGAATTGTCGGGGTAGGGTATTTCTGGGAGAAATTGTGCAGTTACAGTTCACTGGAGTAGCATCTTTATACATGACACGACTCTCCGTAAGTACTTCCAACATGGCAAAGGCCTAATTAAAACAAAGCATCACATGAAGTAGGTCTAAGAACAAACTTCATTTACCTCTTTGACAGCTGGTGAGCTAAACATGTAGATGAGAAGACATATTAACTGGAGGAAGTACAGAACTAGTAACAAATGTAGCATCCACACTGTTAGCTGGGATTTCCACCTGATGATGACAAAAGAAAAATAGAGATCTTATGTAAACCCTGTTTGAAATTGGCACTGGTTTGGATAAAACACTTGTAATAAAGTAAAATGGACAAAACAAGGCTTACATGCAATGATTGATCTAGCAATTATGCTACTGCCGGCATCTGAACTAATGGTAGCCAGTTTCAAACCCTAAAGCAAGATTCCCACAGAATTTACTGCTGCCCAAAAAGTTGTGTATGTTGGACTTATGCAGGAGATCTTGCTTAGTCTGTATTCACAAAAGTAGTAGGGTAAAAGTTTGTTTGTTTGCCCAGTTTATTTCCATACATGACAACATAAATAACATGTAATACAACATCAACATAATGAGTAGCAAAAAGAAAAAAAAAGAACAATTTACAATAATTGCAACAAAAACATGAAATGAAAAAACGAGAGAGAAGAAGTTATGAATGAATCTCTCCCCCAAAACAAAAGTACTAAGTGAATATTAAGGCATCCTTAAAGCGTTGTTGTATAAAGAGTAAAAAAGCCATAACAACACATACAGAGACAAAAATGGCATGGGTCTAGCAGTTGACAGTGCATACAACTTCAGTAGACCACAAGCACATATTTTCAGCAATAAGAACTATGCGGATGGCTTAATATCTCATTCTGCATATACTGAAGTAATGGCAGGGGTAACTTTACAAACAGCATCAGCTGGCTTTGTGCATACCACTTAAAAAAGTCCATGGGCAGTTATGTTAATATTTAGACTTGAGCAAAAAATTTTTAGCAATTTTTTGTGAAATCAGCGCCTGGTCTAAACCTTTTCTGGACCCTGATATATAGCATAGCTGGTCTTCTACCAATGTTCTCAGTACAATTATACTTACCAGTGGTACAACCCTGATACATAGCATGGCTGGTCTTATGCCAATGTTTTCAGTACAATTATACTTACCAGTGGTAAAAAACAGGAAGCAGGAGTACCCTACATAGGCCCTTTCTTGTTGTTGCCAGCCAAGCATGCTCCGGTTTTGCCTTTGTAAAAGTGGATCCTTTTCAAAGACAAATGAAAAGCTACATTAGACAGCCCTTCCAAATAAGATATTGGCTGCGGCAAAAAAATTGCTGAAGTGAAAAGGATTTACTTCGGCAAAAATACACTTTACCTTGGCAGTAAAGGTCATGCAGCCATGTGCATGGCAAGTTAACGAAAGTTTGGCCTATCTACTTGTACTTGTTTACAAACTTCTACTACAGTAGGCGTAATTTGTTTGTTTAAGCTCTGGAATTCCATTGATAAAACCAATACAGCCGCTTTGGGAATTTTCTCCACTTTATTACACATTAAAAAGACAAAACCGCTGGTTCTGAAATCTAAAGGTCTCACTCTGCCGTGTCATATTCATGTGTGTACAGTGATCACTTTCTTGACAGCAGACAGTGAGTTTCATATGTACGGTAAATACCAATCGTAACAAACTTTTTAAATCAAGATTTTCCGCTAAAACTTGAAAAATTGCAACTATGTTTTGTATATAAAGTAATAATACTGAATATATTAGCTCAAGTTTCGATCGTGGTGGAAATTTTATCAGAAAACGATTTCTTTTCAATTCGCTACTCAAAGCTTCATTTCGAGCCATGTAGGCCTAGTGTGCAGTTTTTTAACCGGTAAGTTCCCATACGTGTGTCCTGTAATCTGTCGCCTCGGCAAAATTTTTGCCGAAGTCAAGTCAATTTGTCTCGGCAGTTACCTCGGCACTGCCGAATGTCGAGGCTATTTTCGAGGGCTGCTAGATCAATCAATAGCAGTGTTGATAAACAATTTACAGACTTGCAGTGTGAGCACAATGGCATATGAGCACAAGGACAAGTGTAGGGTCTCGGGTGTTGAGAATGAGTACCAGACTTGTGTGTAAGTACAATGTAAGAAGTACAAGTTTAGTGTCTCTGATAGTGAGTACAAATACCAGGCTTGAGAGTACAGTGTCACAAACTGAGTAGAAGTTTAGTATCTCTGGTGGTATAAGTAACAGCCTTGTATTTTGTATTGTGAGTACAATATAAAAAGTACAAGTGTTCTATGTCTGGTTGTATGAGTACACATCTTTATCAAGGGGGATTTTACTTAAGTATCAATGCCGAAGTTTTCAAACCTGTGAGTATCGGTAAGCGTAAAAATCCGTTCTCATAATTTCAATGTACATATGCACCAAAGCAGAAGTATGAGTGTGTACTCACAGTACATGAGTGTGTACTCATAGCATGGGACTAGAATTCAATAGTAGGATTTTGGATTTAGCCATCAGACTACATAACACGTCTATAAATTTCACCCAAGAAAATGGCCTTTTCCCAAGGAACTTTGGCTAAACGAGCCTATTGAAATCTAGCAGCATGGAATATGAGTCAGCATTCAAAGAAAGTCTGACCACAAGCAAATTACAATACATAGCAATAAACAATCAAAAGGGCATGGCAGGGATGCACCTTAGATTTTTTGAGTGCTGAACCCAGTGATGGAAATAAGGGGTATCACACTGCAATTTGTGATGCAAAGTACACCTCTGTGCAACGCAGTTCTCAGTATGTGTACCATTTTTTTGCCATGTATTGTAGCTTTCAGTCCCTTCTAAATCATCACAAGAATATTATTTCATGAAAAAAAAAAAACAAGATTTGAAGGTCTTCACTCCGTTCCAAGTTTTTCATTTATCACAAAAAAGAAACACTGAAAGTTCCCCTACATATCTGATGAACATATATCACACTTCACAGATGGATGTATATGCATGACTCTGGTTCTGATTGTCAAAGCGGCATGGTAAGTCGACTGCTGCAAACTTCAAATGAGGAGCACCGTACGTATGTTGTACCATACCAGTATTACGTCAGGTCATGTCTAGTGCAGCATGTGATGTATGTGTCATTCATGTGTTGTGCAGCATACAAGCAGTTCAGTACATATTCACCGATGTCGATGTGTCTGAAGTAACACATTCCTGTAGCTAACTGCAACCCTCAGAATCTTGACCAAAACATTAAGCAAAACTTATGTAAGCCATTAACATTCTAGCAGTCAGAATTTGGAATCACTGAATGAACATGTGCTCAAAATTTTGACAAGTCCCAAACATAAAGAGGGAAGATTTTAGTCTCAAAAGTCATCGTACGCAGGATTGCCATATTGGCGTTTTAAACACCAAAACCACTAAATTTGACCATTTTTAGGTGTTGGCGAACAAAATTTTTGGCGTTCTGATATTTGCCTGTCAATTTTCCTCTAAAAATGCATGTTTTTATCAATTTCCCCACAAAAACTGTACAAAAATACATTACATTATGCCTCAAATTTCATACTTATAGCATTACTGAATGAAAAATTTCTGTCAGTGTTCATAAAACTCATGATTATTTACAACATATTCATGATTTTAACCCAATTTTTCAACAAATGTGTATTTGGCATTTGTTGACCGTACTGAACACTAAATTTGGCTGTTTATCTCACAGAAAATCGGGCAACCCTGATAAAATAATCACACAAACTAGCTCCTGTTTCCTTCATATTGTACGTATGTACTACAGACAGCATGTCTCAATGGAGCAAACTGATCGTCCAAATTCAAGGCTCCAAAATACCCATCCTGGTCAAGAATAAATAAGTCATGTCACTGACATGTGCAACACACCCTAGAATGAGAATCTGAAATGTCCGTAACTTTCAGTTAAAACATTTTTCCCTACTGAGAACTTTCTTCAGACAGGCTTATAGTGTTTTCCATTGCCTAATGTGTTATACATTGAGCCTATACAGTATACCCTAGGCATAGGTATCTGTGCACCAGTTAATGCAAGCTCCTAGAGCTGGAGGGCCCATTAAAATCTTTGGGCACATCCCTGCCTTCATTATGTCTTCAGTTTTGAAGTTTAAAAGCTGAGTGGGTGAACTGACCAATGAGCAGCTGCAGCATAAAGTTTAATGGCCTAGTCATTGCAAAAGGTAAATGGGGTTGCTCATCCAAGCTTGAGTGCAAATCAACAATTTTTGCATTTCAAATGGCTCTCTAAATTGATAAAAAAGGAGCACAGATTTGGCTACAGGATACAAAAACACATTTTTCATGCCCTTCTGGGCTTCAGTGGAGGTTGTTTACCATCGTACAAAATTAAATTGCTTTTCAAGGCCTCAATTACAGCTGTAACATAATTTTTAAAATCAAATGCAGACTGAGAAATGAAGATATTGTAAATTACAATCCAGGAAATACAAATCTCTCTACTCCTCTTCATTTCAAACCAAATATACCCAACTGTTTCATTGTAAGCCACATATACCGTAAGTACTATCTTACCTCTCACAAGATCAACATCAATTAATTCTGTCTTCACCCTGCCTACCTTCAGAGGAGCATTTTTGTTTGGAACAATACCCTGAAAAAGCACACACAATGACATATACTTTTTAAGTGTTCTGCATTAAACCCATGAAAATGAAAAGTTAGTACCAACAAGCATTCCGAAGCATTCTAAGACAACTTTTTTCAAAATTTACAAAAGTAAAAGTCACAAATTGAAAATTCCTCATTCAGGACATTCAGTGAGAACAACTCATCAAATCAGAAATATCTGCAGAATATCTCATTCAACTCACTCTTGGGACAAATCTTTCAACAGCTAATAATAATGCAAAATGCTGGTACTTCCATCTGATATAACGCTTAATGTCCTTTTTATCCCCAAATGTTCTTAAGCCCCTGGGGACTATACTCACCAGGATCATGTTGCCACATTCTTGGATAAAGACTTACATGATGTATTCTTAAACTTACTCCAACCTCAGCCTTAACACAAAGACAGAAGGCAATGAAGCCCTATGTTCAAAGTCTTTGGTGGAGCCCTACTGTACCTGGACTGAACCCAATCTCCCAGCTGAAAAGCACACTCTCTCTAGCCACTAGCCCATCCATCCAAGTAAGGAGTAAATAACAGCCAAATCACTACCTTCAATTTTTCGTGCAGTTTACGAACTTATGTTTTCTGAACACTCTGTCCCAACTTCATCTAGACCCAAAACATTATGACATCTGCACTACAATTCTACCAACAGATAAAAATCTCTTTTAAGCTACCCATTGTATCAGCATGAATGGCTACATTCATAATTTGAATTAATTATAAAAAAGTTAAGGTTATTGTTTTTGAGTCTCGTAAATTTTAAAGGGTATTAAACGAGGTCAGAAGAATTACGGAGGGGGAATTGGGAAACAGCAAGTCAGCTGTATGACTGTTTATGCTTGGGGAATGACCAGAGGGCACAGACATCTCACTGGGCTCTGCCTTCCTTTTTGCCACCACTGTTGAGAGACCTGAATTATTTTTTCTAAAGCAGTAACTTACAATCCTTATAGTAATCACCAAACAAAAAGAGACAGCTAACCTCTTGTTCCTTCTGCTCCAGATGTTCTTCCCATCTCTCCTTGTCATAAGCACCGATCTATTTGGGACGAACACGAGATTGTACTTACTGTAGGACCACAAGCAGATGCAACAGGTTAAGTGGGGACTTGTCCCTCCTTCTCCCCAAATGGTTAGCCCTCCCTCCCTCTGCCCCACTCTCCCCTCCCCCCCCCCCTCCAAAAAAAAAAAAAGATATACCCTGTAGCATTGTTTCAAAAAGCAGAAAATGATCTGTAAATTTATATTACATCATATTACACCTAGGGGCTTTATATCACCCAGGCGAAAGGGCCACCCCTTGTCCTCTTGCCTTGTGCCCCTCCCACAGTAATCCTGTTAGGGCCCTGCTCCTCATTCTTAACATCCATGGAATTACCAGAAAGCACAAGCAGTCAACCTGACTGTGTTTTGAAACATGTTTGAGCCTATTTTCAATTTTTCTTGGTGCACGTGTCTTACATGGTATTTCATAACACAAAGCATCAAACCACATTCACAGGTAAACCAAGGCACTATCTAGTATGAATCGTCATAATTTACCCACAGATGCTGTGGGGCACAATGTTTTGAACTGCTGTTAGGGAGGGTAAGGCTCCTACCCCACTCCATTACAGGAAACTGGCTACAAATTGGGAATATAACCTTGTGGGTGGTTTGAATGGCAGCCCTAGGATTTGTTAGCCATGTTAACCTCTCAAAACTCAATATCCAAATGAAGTTGACCTTGCAGGGATTCATAAACATCTACTTGACAGAGCCCTGAATGTATATGTGACTGACCTCCTCACTCAAGTTAAAAGATTTAATCAAAACAAGACATCAAAATTTGATGTTTAAGGCCAAGTACAAAAAAAATATGTTTCCCGTCTAGAATTTTTCAGAAAAGGAGGCTGAGGCCCTTTTTTCTATTTTCTTTTTTAATGCATGTGTCAAAACTGCCTGAGAAAGAAGACAAAAAAATTGCATGCACAACTGTAAGTGAGTATATTAAACACAGTAAACTTGTCTTGTAGTTATCACATCACATTCATGTGCTGCTCGGTGAAGTTTTTGGTAAAAACAGACCATAGTCGCAGTGTCGAGTCGTTCCTTTTTATGTATCAATAAGGAATACTGCCGCAATTTGTGGACAAGTCCGGAAGGTGATGAAATAAAACAAGATTTCCGATGTTCAAAAAAAAAAAAAGGAAAAGGATGCGGCCCCAAAAAAGGATGTGGGCGGGGACAGGAAACATTATTTATTTTACTTGGCCTAATTATGAAGTATATTAATTATAGAAATCAGCTCACCTGTTGTTGAAATCTAGAAATAGCTTCATTTAGAACCATGGCAAACACAACCTACTGTCCACTTTATCACCCAAAGCTGAAAAGCATCCCGTCACCACATTGTGTTCTTGGAGAAACTTGAGTAGGCTTCCTGAAAACTGCAATTAAAAGAGCACCAGAATGCAAAAATTCATTGAGGTTTTGATGATATGTTCTATTCCAAATAATGCCATGATGTCCCATTTCTTTCAGTCACTAGTCAAATGCAATCTTTAATGACATGTTGGAAAAATACTGCTTTGTCTTCATATTTGATCTTGAGAATCCTTGGGAATTTTGCGTTTGACCTCTGGTGTTCCCAGATGACGATCTTGACAATTCTTAGGAAATTTAGCTTTTTGACCTCTTGTGACCCCAAATGACAATCTTGGGAATTCTTGGGAAAGTTTGCTTTTTGACCTCTGGTGCCCTCATATGACAATCTTGGGAATTCTTGGGAAATCTTTCAAGATTAATCCACACATTCTTGCCCCATTTTTTCATTCTGTCCTCTTAAGTGTCTGGACTTACTGTCTACCATGTTGGGGAGGTAACACTTGTAAAACTCAGCTGAATGTTACAAACGTTATTAATAGAGCTACTATAATCATTAGAAGTTTTATTGAATTAGTTTATGACAGCCGTGTACGGGCAAAACTCTTACCATTGTAGAAAGATTCTTCTAATCCTTTCTTTCAAATTTTAACTGATCACATTATATTGAGCATAGTGGGAGACTAAGACCACTCCTGTCTTCCTATACTAATCCAGGCCTGATTTTTAAGGAAATTTTCAGGTTGCCCATCGGACAACCTGAAGCTAAATTTAGGTTGTCCAGAATAGTTTTTGGTTGTCCGAATGGAAGTGACGAACAAGAGATGAACAATTCTATTTCCTGTCTCTGCCATAGAAAACAATCATTACTTTAAATTCTGCATTTTTCCATATTTATTGGCATGGTACAATGATGAATGGAAGTCAATACCATTGTCTCAAGGCCACTTCTTAAGGGGATTTTTATGACATACTTTCCTGCTGATGTAGGGAACTATTCAGTTACAAATAAAATCTACTCGTCCATCAGACAAGTTCAAAGAGAGAAAGTGGTTGTCCGATGCAAGTTTTACCCGTCACGGACGATTGGACGAGTGCTAAATTTCAGCCCTGTAATCCCTATCACTATTCATTCCTACTGTAGGCTCGGCTATTCAGTCTCACAACCCAAATGTTTAAGTATAGGAAGGGGGAGGGCTGCTCTTGTTTAAGTGTTGCTTTAACCTTATTTGTGTTTACTAATTTATTTTATCTTCAGTTCCTCCAGTCTTATTTGTCTTTTATTCAACTCGTTTTCATTTGGTATTTGGTCTAGGGAAGGCCGACTCTTTTTCTTTATTTGGGCTGAGGACCAGTGGGGTTGAGAGAGTGTTGACATGTGAAAGAGATTTCCAGTATCAGTGGAGGCCACATGTGGCTGTATCTGGTCAGGGGACAGCTGAGTGCTGACTCTTTCTCTTCATTTAGGCCAGAGACCCATGGGGTTGGAAAAGATTTGTCCACATGAGAAAAAGAGTTCCCACATGAGTGAAGGTTTCAACAGGAGGCTGTGGCATCATCTGGTCAGGGGAAAACCTCTTCTTTTTCTTAATTAAGGCCAAAGACCAGTTGGGTTGCAACATGTTGCCATCTATGATCTGATAATGAGTTCCTACAGTACTTGAGTGAGGCTGAAGCTTCAGGGCAGTGAAGGCTGATAAAATTTTTACAAAGCCACCTAGGGTGGTTTTGATGGTGATGCCCAAATGAGCACATATACCCCATGGGAGGGGGAGTTTCAGCGAGGCTGCTTATTACAGTAACTGGATGACGGAGAAAAAAATTAGAAGTGCCTGATAGGATGAGACTGGGGGCATGGTGAGTCAAGGTCACCCTGGGGTGCTTAATGTATACATCGAGTCTGTTGGTACCTTGACATTAGGCAAAAAAGGCCTCTATGAAACCTGGTCACTGCTGGAAGGACTTAATCCGGCCAACCATGCACCACTGCACACTCAAACAGTTTCAGACCAACCATGTTCCACTGCACACTCAAACAGTTAATATGGCCAACCCTGCACCACTGGACACTCAAACAGTCATTGAACACAGGAGAATAGAGGATTGCTTGTGATTACAGGAAGTCAGGTTAGGCTTGCGGTAACCGCACTTTTCAGGCAAAAAGTGCGGAGTCTGGCCAAGTCTTCATAGAGGAGGGTTTTTGCGTAATGGATTGGCTCACTGCATACAAAACATACAGTATGGCACATACACTATATGCAACACACTTGAAGTGACCGACTCATGGTGCCACCATGTTAAATGAAGCTTCTTCTTTCGAAATAACGCTGAAATATCCACAGGGACATTAACTCACCACGCATGTGTTGAGAGGAAACTATAAAAGTAAGTCTTACTGTGGCTAAGTGGGTCTTTACGACATAAGGAGTTATTACTTAAAGAAGCAGGGAGACTATTAAAGTCTTTGACCATTTTGGGCAGGAAACTAAATTTGTAGCACTTTGTCCCACTATAAAGATGACAAAACTAAACTTGTGTAAATTATGCATCAAATGAGTCCTAGAAGTTGGATGCCAAAGTCTATTCACATGGACATGAGCCTGACCAAAGGCACTCTTAATGAAAAGAATAGGCCTGTTTTGCTTACAACACTCAGCCAACGGAGGAAGATCAAGATTCAAAAGGACACCTGTCACAGACCCCGGCTCTTGTGAGACATTAGAACTAACAGTTTGTTAAACAAACTGAGCCGATCTTGTCTGAATACTTTCTACCTCATCCTGTACATATTGTGTGGGTCCCAGACACTACTAGCATACTACTATATAACACTGGCTGAAGAAGACCTTTGTAGGCAGCTAACTGCACATCGCTAGAGCAATACAAGAAGTTCCTTTGAAGTACCCCTTACATTCAGCCTTTGTAACAAACATACTGAATGTGCTTTTCCCAACTCAGGTCATGAGTGATAAAAACCCCTAAGTACTTACTACAGTCAACCTTATGTATCTTCACACCGTTTAAGGCATAACCAAAATAGGGTTCATCTTCCTGGTAAAAGTAATAACATTACACTTGTGAGGCTGGAATCTCAAGCCCCAACTACTGTATTGGTCCAGAGTCCCAGAGATCTGGGCCTAGGCTAATCCTCAGTGAAGGCATGTGTATAGCTGGTCGCGGCCCTTACACCGACCCATTGAAAACCTGGGGTCTTCAACCAGCACACTGCTGGTCGAAACTGATTTTCTTCATTAAGCAAAGCTATGACCTACTGTAAAGTCTAAATTTACTACCATTCCTTTTCCTTTCTAAATCTTACACTTATGTTGCAGTTGTTTTTTGTCAATTTAAACCACTGAAAAGTTCTGAAAATCTGAAATAAAATCATCAACTATGCGACTTCGTAGAATTTGACTGGAGCGTTTGAAATATTTGTTGACATTAGAATGACTTGTGCGTTACGTTGTAACGTCAGGCAAAACATTTTGATTACTGTAGTTCCTATACATATAATTATATGCATGGCAACTGCCTCTGCAAACATTCTATAGCATACTGATGTAAACAAAGTTCCATGTTGCACAGTAAATTTCACAGCGTGGAAAAGTTGCTGATTTCATTTCACATTTTTTGGCACTTTCCAGAAATTCTCAGTGATCAAAAACAGCTGCCATACTCCTGTAAGATCTGGAAAAGAAAATTCATGGTAGTAAGTGAAGATTTTACTTCTAAAATTTGCTGTGAGAAGAAAGACAATTTCAACCATTACACAGACGGCCGATCCTCCCGCTATTTCCATAGGTCGGTGTAAAGACTGTGTATACTGAGCTGTACGCAAATGACCACAGTCCTTTATAGCGTGTTCGATTTGCTTCCCCTGGCTTACTTGAGCTTCTGCCTAGGGTCATGATGGACATACGTAGTTGGGTGAAATAATCGAATGCTTTACGACAAGTATCGGAGGAGTTGGGCCACAACAGCCAATGAAAGCGCCCGTAGCAGTGCAGTGCTCTGTATGTACTACAAGCGCTCATTTTTGCCTATGTTCATTGCCTTGAAACAATGCTCCTGGGCAACTCCACACTAACAAATTATTGTGGAGGGGACATTTGGACAGATCTACAGTACACTGGTACAACAGGTATATGTAATGATATGTCTACTCCAGGTGGAAGTATTAGTGATGCTTGGTCCATGATCAAAAAAATTTTTTTATTGCCTCAGCAACAATTCCAAATGGTCACTTATTCTGCATTCTGCACGCTGCGGAGGGGACATGCACAAATAAGTGTCTTCCAACAAACATGCATCAACTTCAAAGTTGTCTGATTTCAGGTGAGTGGCAAGCTCAAACTAGGACTGGATCTTTAAACATACTCTCACCACAAGTAGCTGAAATCTTTCCACTCAGCTTAATACTGATGAGAGGGTCATGCTGAGCTTCTCCCCCATTAGATTTAGGTAGCTCCCAATCACCCGCCGACTGCCTGCCTGGGAGGGTGTTCCAGTTGACTAGCTCAGCAAACAGTTCACATCCTTGCACACCTCAGTCAGGCTGTTGAGCTGCTGTTCTGTTTGCCTATTGTGTAACTAATAATACAGTTGACTCAGCAAGGTAGAAACTCCTTTGTGTTAGTAAATAAACTCTCACAGTTCAATGAGCTTGGTGCATTTGCAAAAGAGATAAACCACTGAGCTCAGTAAGTTCGCACAGGAGGCAAGAGAGATAAAGTTACAGTAAGATGAGGACTAGGAGAGCTAAAATTTGCTACCTACAGGTAAATGTAATGGGGGAAAGTTTCTCATGTGAATTGAAATTTGGGTTGCAGTGTTGCGGAGGGGACAGCCAAATGTTGCGAAGGGGACGAGTGCAAATAATTGATGTTTCCTCTTATCTTGAACATGTTATGAAATGTTAATCACTGAAATACTATAAAAATATTTTATTTTGGTTATGGACCATTCCTTCCTCCTTTTAAGTTCAATGAAGGCCATACCAACATTGTGCATCAATTTTACATTAACAGGACTGCTAATAATTACTGCTCAATTTTCTGTTTTGAAATTGTTTTGGTCAAAATCTGATCAACTGGACACTGTGTCTTGGGATCCAGTACACCTTTTATTTCCCAAAGGAGTCAAGAAGATGCATTCATTTTAACTCTTGTGTGCAAACTGTAGAGTGTGCATCAGCACAATAGTTCAGCAGAATAGCTCATAGTTCATCCAAGATGTAAACACTTTGCTGAACCAAAATAAACTCGATACAGTATGGTATAAACAGAACTAACACGTCCAATGCAATAACGAAGCCTTCAGAAGTTTGAATCATAATTCTGGGGTGCAGTTTATGCAGGTCTCAGATTTTAATTGCTGTGCCTTTATTCATGGTGTATAGATGTACCATATGGGGGAAGTCTTGAAACTTTGAATTCAAGTGCACTACACTTTACCCATAATTGGAAAAATACTTGTAGCTCATAAAAGGCTTCCATCAAGTACAAGTACAAGACTAAACCATATCATTACTACAAAGCTTTTCCATTCTATTGCCCTAACAGGTCCTAATGATGAATATGACAACTTAAAAACAGAATTTTTGAGGGAACTATTAAGTACTGTAAACCTGTGATATCTTTAGCTTCTACTAGTTGGGAGTGTCCCCTCTGCAAATAACAGTTAATTTGGATCTTGCAGTCTTTTTAAGTATGTCATCACTAAAAAATAAACACTGGAGAAAAGATCTTGTCAATCAGCATTAAAAATATCCACAATGTTATCTCAAGACAGTATATATGACTAAAAATAGCGGGTACACCATTTTAGTGTGTTGCAGAGGGGACAGTCAACTAAGGATCTTTGTGACTACTTACTGTACCACAGCTTGCCCAAACTCCTTTAAAAAGTATTAAATTTTCATAATGGGTTCCTAGGATGAATGCGACTACATCAAATACAAAAATCTTCCTTGGAAACTGAACCTTTATTCTTCAGACCTCTGTTATCCTATTTTGAATGTCCCCTCCGCAACGATAATTTGACTTGGACCACAACGTTCCCACAGCACTTCCAAATGTTGTAGATGGTATTAAACCAATGTTGTCAATCAACTTTAATAGAATCCACAATTTCATTTTAAAACTGTATGTTACTGACAAATGACAGGAAAAATCATGTGTAAAATGTTGTGGAGGGGACATTTCACTCGGAATTTGTGCAACATTTTACCTCTGTTCTCCATTATCCTTTTCTTAGTCATATTAAATTCTGTACTAGCATATAGCACTTGGCCTTTCTTCCATAGCCATACACAATTACAGTTCCCACCATCTTTAGATCAACTCAGGAAGATGGCAAAATTAGGCAAATTCTGTCCCCTCTGTAACAAAGTTTACAGTGACTTTTCATGCTTTTTTCTGGCAAAAAAATAACACCACAGGCTAGCCTATCCCTTTTCAATCTTTAGAAGTAAAAAATTTAGATTTTCTTGATTTCCAAAACAACAGAATTTTTTAGGTAAAAGGTATTTGAAAATCAAGTGCCTTTGCTGACATTAGTGTGGAGTTGTCCTCCTGTGGAATATTCTGGTGGAATAAAATCTGCGCGACTTTACCCATTCCTGTACCAACCACTTTTGCATCTCTTATCTTGCCCAACTGTATTTGAATGCTCAGAAACTGTTCACTACGGTACACTGTAACCGGCCCAAGTAACCGGCTCAAGGGGTGGCTCACTTGGGCCTGGTGCGAGTAAGTGCAAATGCTGACGTCACAGGCTAATGGAACGGGGTAGTTCCATAAATTAGGGGGCCAATGGTAAAAATACACTTTCAAAGGCTACTGCCAGGCAACTTTAATTCACATGATGGTAAATGTGTTTTTATTTTGTCATTACAATTTAGGGTGATTATATACTTACCGCAAAATTTGTGTCAGTGGAGTAAATCTTCCCAATTTGGTGAAAAATGAGCTTAAATTAGCCATTTTTAGACCAAAAATTGTGACATTTAGAGTTACCATTTTAAAATTTGAATTTCCCCATGTTTAAAGGCTTATTTTGTAAAGTTTTCAACATACAATTGTTGATAACATATGAATTATGACAATAAAACATATACTTTAAAGTTATTTTGAGGTTTCATCAATTGGAGGAATTTTATAAAAGATGTTTCACGTGTAAACTTTGGTGTCCCCCTTTACGCGTGAAACATTCTTACTCCTTTTCCAAAAATATTGTTCTTATTAAATGCAGTAATCCTCTTGAGTAGTTTGTAGATTGTTGAGGCCTGGGCACTGCCTCATGCAGTAAACAATTTAGAGAGAAATTTCATTAAAAATAAAAACACAAGATGATTTTCAGTTTTGAAGACTAGTTTGGTGTCCCCTGAAATATTTACGTTGTGAAACTTGACAGTTGGAATAAACTTATTTTCAAAAGTTCCTGTTTTGAAATATCTTGTGGAATTAAACTTTTTAATATGTCATTTGACATACACTTTGTGAAATTCTGCTGACTGCTTTAAAATTTGAAATATTAGGAAATCTATTTTGGTGTCCCCCCTATCTTGTTTACACGTGAAACAAATGTTTTTGTACCACACGATTGAAATAAAACCATGAATTGAGAAATGAATGATATTTTTAGCTTTGAAATATTCAAATTATCTAGATAATATGCTTACGTGCTATGAAAGAGACCCATCTATGGTATTAATGGGGTAAAAGTGTTTTGGTGTCCCCCTTTACACGTGAAACACACATTTTTTCCAAAATGAGGTCATTTTGAGGATGTAAATAATTCCTGCACCCATGATTGGAACTTACTCCTCATCAGTTTCTAAGAGATTAGTATAAGACAAATTAAAACATTGTGTCATAGGAAAAAAACAAGAGACATGGGTTAAGGGCCAAAAATGTCATGTCACAACTTGGCCTCCAAATAAATGGAACAACCCAACGGCATCACGCCAGACCCAAGTTGACTCGGTGAGTAATCAAACACACTATTACTGAGGGGTAGGCCTAGGCCTAGGATGAAACAGGCTAGCCTAAATAGACTGATGCTGGACATTGATTGTTACCAAGTCTTAGCCTGACACTCACTAGGCCACAGCCAGTATGGAAAGTATGGCAATTGCACACCCGAGATTTTTGTTCTAGATTTTTATTGCACACTTGAAAATTCATATTGCACACCTGATTTTTGTAAGCCGACGGCAATTGCCTCGTATAACCCTAGGTATATGTTATATTGACTTGGCCTATTGGATGATCACAAGTCGTGATCATGACGTGCTGGTGCTGATGACTTGATTGATGTAGGGCCTACAGTGTATGCAGTGTCGGCCATCACTTGGCAAAGACTCCAGGAGTGAGGCGTATTCTTATGATCCGGTATCGATGCCATACTTTCCAAGTATTGCCTTTTCGTGTTCACACTTCAAGTGTGTATTTGACACCTTGTTGCACCCTGCACACTACTTTCTTTTTTTTTTTCGTGCACACCCGAGATCTCGGCGAAAAGTGCCATAGGCTACTTTCCAATCTGGGCCGCTACAGTCCTCAGTAAAGGCAATAGCAGTTGGCTCCCATACTGAAAACGACACACAGACGGCCAATCACCCCGCTATTTCCACAGGTCGTTATAAGGTCTGTGTATACTGTAGGGAGATGAAGGCGAATGTACACAGTCCTTTAGTCTTTACTTGGGAAGTTGGGGGCTAACTTTCGGCTACTGTTAGCCTAATGTTAACGTTAGGCCTTACCAAGCTACTGTAGGCTAAACTTAGGCCCTGGGAACCTAGCCTACTTACGGCCTACGTTACCGGCATAGGCCTAACTGTTACTGCTAGCTGGGGTTGTCTCATCTAAACTTTACTACAACACCTTTTTATTCTGCCCCGTGGGTATTATTGCTTAAATAAGAGACTTTCGTATCTCCTTTTTCTCGAGATCGGCTCCTCTGAACACAACAAATGCAGCAAACTTGACGATGCGAGTAATTTCGCTACCTGAAATCCACCGTGGCTCTAAAGGGACATTACGAGATTTCGATATTTCGACTACAGACTTAGTAGAGGCTTAGCGCTTTCGTAAGGCGACTTAGGGCCTAGGCGCTATACATGTATTTGGTTTCTACTTTTCATTTCGATATTTCTGTGTGTGTTTCGACTTTTACTCTTCTATATTTCGACTTTTTCGTTTCGATGTTTCTATGTCTCGACATTTTGGTTTCGACACTTCTCTGTTTCTATATTTCTATGTTTCGACTTTTTCGTTTCGATGTTTCCATGATGTTTCAGTCCCTATAGGCGTACGAGGTGGGGGTCTGCAGCCCTCCCAGAGCAGGGAAAATGCTTATTTCAGGGCACTGATACTTGTAATTTCAGGGCAAGGGGGCAGTGTAGTGGGTAGTGCGGAGGGCAGCGGCGTTTGCCAACAGGGCAAAATTTTTAGGGCAAACACCCTCCTCCTCCCCCCCCCGCCCCCCGCCCCCCGCCCCCCTGTGAAATGTCTTCCCGTACGCCTATGATGTTCCCATGTCTCAATGCTTCGACTTTTTGCTTTTGATGTTTCTACGTTTCGACTTTGTGGTGTCGATGTTTCTATGTTTCCACTTCTTCGTTTCAGTATGCCGACTCATTTTTCATGGCTCAATGTTAGCTCAAAAAGATTTCTAAATAGTATAAGACTAGACAGGTTTAATCGCGCTTTCTGATCTACGTGTCATTGCTTTCGGCAGGGACCCGAGGTGTTAGGAATTAAGGACGGAGACCCAACATATGTTCTAAAACACTTTGAAGCAATGTTTGTTTCCGATGGTAATCTTGCTCAGGCGCGGTTCTAGATCGAGACTTTGGGGGGGGGGGGGCTTAGGGGGGACTTGAAACGGAAGAATCATAAAATTTTCTCTCAAATATGTAAATCGGTCACGCGCACGCTGAAACCAATGATAATAAAAACAGTACCATAACCAGGGACGGCACAAGGTTAATTTGATAGGGGACATGGGTTGAGTGATCGCCGTCGTGGGGGAGAGGTCTAAGGGGAAGGGTGTTCCCCTCCCTTTGAGAAATTTTTGCTAATTTAAGGTTGCTAAGATGCAAAATGGTGCGTTCTTTGCGTAATTTTTTGACTATATGACTGGAAAATGTTCATAACTTTGTGAATTCTAATTTTTGGTTGGGGGAAAGAGGGCCTTCTTAGGGGAGAGGTCTAAGGGGAAGGGTGTTCCCCTCCCTTTGAGAAATTTTTGCTAATTTAGGGTTGCTAACATGCAAAATGGTGGGGTCTTTGGGTTATTGTTTGACTGATATATATGGCTGGAAAATGTTCATAATTTTGTGAATTCTAATTTTTGGTTGGGGGAAAGAGGGCGGTCCTAGGAGAGAGGTCTAAAGGAAGGGGTGTTTCCCTCTCCTGTGAGAAATTTTGGTTACTTTAAGGTTGCTAAGATGCAAAATGGTGCGGTCTTCGGGACAGTTTTGACTGATATATGGCTGGCAAATGTTCATAACTTCGTGAATTCTAATTTTGGTTGGGTAAAAGAGGGCTGTTCTAGGGGATAGGTCTAAGGGGAGGGGTCCCCCTCCCCTTTTGAGAAATTTTGGTTACTTGAAGGTTGCTTAGATGCAAAAATGGCGTTGTCTTTGTGATATTTTTGGACCCTATCATATGAGTTCAAAACATTCTTAATATTTTTGGTTAGGTGAAAGAGGAGCCTTTTTTGTCTAAGGGTATGTATCAACAAACCTCCTGAAGTCCCCTTTTGAACACATTACTGCCCTCTAGTCGGAGAAAGTTTTACGCAAAAATACGTGCGTGGAGTCCACAGAAATATTCTCGAACTATTAAGAAAATTTGCCTTCATTTGTGCATTATAAAATCGTATCTAAAGGCTGGTAGAAACCGGAATATGGCCTCTTGGAAGCCCTGAATTAACTATATGGATCAGATATAGGCCTACCCCGCCCTCCTCTTTTCTTCTCTTTCACGTCTTCTTTTCCTACTCTTTTTCTCTTTTCCTGCAAATTACAGGGAGGATAGGCCTCCCTTCCCCCTGAGTGGCACCGCCCCTGACCATGACGTAGATGTAACGTATATACAGGCATATATTTTTTTTTTTATTTGGATTATTGTAGCAAACGTTACTGAGAGATACGAGCAACTGGACCTGTTCACATTAATGGGAATAACGATTCGGCCTGTAGATTTGACTTAAAGGTGATCAGTCGTCTTGAAATATTCTTTGTGACGTCAGCCTTTTCTTGACATGTTTCTGCAGTCGTCACTGTTCAAGGATACACCGTACAAGTAGCTATGTACGGTGTATCCTTGAAGAGTGACGACTGCAGAAACATGTCAAGAAAAGGCTGACGTCACAAAGAATATTTCAAGACGACTGATCACCTTTAAAAGGGCTAGTATAGCTTGACGAGATCAGCGACGAAATGACTCGTTTTGAACTTCCAACAGATGATTAATCCTTTAACTTGATTTACATGTACGTACATACTATCATAGATGTTACTTATCTGACCCAACTTCCATTGTATGAAATCGTGAACCTAATATGTGATTTCGAGACACAGACGACAGTTTCCCTTGACAAACTAATTCCACTGGACCAAGATGTGCACAAGTGTATTGGACAATTTTGTTTTTCTCAGTACACGCAAATATAGCATAACACAACCTCTGAAAATTTTTTTTTTTTTTTTGGGGGGGGGGGGGCTTGAGCGAACTTTGGGGGGGCTTAAGCCCCCAAAGCCCCCCGTAAAACCGCGCCTGATCTTGCCTTTCTCTTTAATATGTCTATTACAATGACCACAGGTTCAACTAGGATTCCAATTTAGTGACCTATTGTAAGAATGACAGTGAATGAAAATGTCTACTCCTTACATTGACCATTAAGTTACTACCTTTTCGTTGCCAATCTGAGTCGTCACACAAACATATATGAAATTTTGGTCGCAAAAATGGCATTTCTGTTAACTTCATTGAAGACTTTTCACACAGCTTACAATTTCTTTCAGTGAAGAGGAAATTTACTAAAATTGGGAAAAATGATGTAGGCTTGAACAAAGCAGACGACGCATCAAATTTGTAGGGACAAAACATTCAACTTTCATTGACAATCGTCCAGTCGCTAAAAAGCTTGATTGAAGCTTGGCCCCCGTCGGTCGCGGTAACAAACCTCCCAATCAAAAAATGTTTTAGCAAAGGCAATTGTTAATTCAGGATTACTTCGGTGTGAAAGGGGCAGATCATCTTTAAGAAGGAGACTAAAGTCAACAGGGCTAAATAATAGGAACAAATAAAGAGACCAGTCAATCATAGTTTGATACCTAAATGGGATTATATCATTTTCAAGTAGGCCCTACTTATTGTCTGAGAGGTTGGTTGTTGTGTCTCCTTCCTAACACCTCCCTGCTTTCAGTTAGAACAGGTCTTTCAATGCGAAGCTGACGAAGGTAAGATCCTACATGGGGACAGTGTTCCGGTTTGAGACAATATGCCCCCAACGCCATAGGCTAGCGTCCAAATAACGTAGTTCTCAGAAAAAAAGTGTGTTAACATGAGTGGTTCCTCATTATAAGGCAAAAGTTGACATTTGACTGAACGTAAAAAGCTGTCAGGCAAATTACCGTATGTCGGAAAATGAAAAATAGGCCTATCAGTGGCGGCTCGTCCATAGTCGGGAGGGGGAGGGGGATCGATCGATCGTTCAACGCCCCCCCTGACCGAGTCACATCGCCTAGCTGCCGGTGCTCTTTTCAAGTTAACCGAATTTTACTCTTGCGCCATCATTGACATTGCTTCCAAATAACATGATTTAATAGCTTTTTTCAAGGGTGGCGGCAGAGGGGGGGGGGGACATGGCCCCCGTCGGGGAAGGCTGCCCCCGTCTGGGAAGGCTGCCCTGTCGAGGAAATTCTTACGATAAAATATGTATTCCCAATATGACCTTAAATCGCCCCGACGATCTGCTTGATTTTGCTCATAGGAAGAGCATTTTCAATATTTCTTCAATAAAACTCCCAAACTTTCAAATTTTGTAAAAAAAAAAGCCAAATATTTTTTGCATTCTTCATCCTTCTGTCACCTCACCGCCTTTGTTGGGGTTTGGGTTGCGGGCCCTCAATCGGGGGAGCTTGCCCCCCCCCCCGTCGGGCAAATCATGGCGCCACCCCTGCTATTTGTAGGCCAAAAATGACCAGACTGCGGCCATTATTTCTGTACTATATTCTAATGAGAACTTGTCTAGGCCTACACGCAATACACACTAATGCACATGTCCTTTACTCTATTTGGCATACTCATATACCTTCCTATAGAACAAAGTAAGTAGAGTTATTGGAAAATTTTGAACCACATGACCCTGCACCCTCCCCATCATCAATCCCTCTGCATCTTGAAGAAATCGACCCGGCGGCCGGTCCGAATTACACTATTTTGAAAAAAAAAATGTAGACCTACTGCGATTTTATCAATCTACAAATCTACAAATGGCAATCAATTCGCACTAAACGTGCCATGATGGCACATTCAGTGCGAATTCATTGCCATTTGCAGACAGTTAAAATGCTTTATTTTGGTGCCCATGCAAAATTGTGCAGATGTTAAATGAAGGGTTTAAGCAAAAATTTACTTTTCATATCGAGGAACTAAATCTATGCATTTTGGTGAAACTTTTATTCACATTGGACAAGTATTACTCGAGATATCAGCATTTGATAAGAACTTACGAAATTTGTAACGCAGTGAGCTTGAGGCGGGGGGAGTTATACCACTTGGCAGCTCCCTGATATCACTTCCTCACATCAGGGAGCTGTAAGGGCACAGCTCCCTGCTCACATTGATAAGGAATGCTTTGTTTCTTTTTTAAGTCTGTTGTGTTGACCTTGAAATTGATAGGGATAGGACCTCCCCGTTGGGAATGTGAAGATGGTGATTTTCTCATGCCTCTCATGCAATCATATTTCAATAACATTTGATTGTTGAGGAGAAAATTGGCGATAAATTTTAAAGAAAAACAAAAGACTGCTCATTACTGTGACGCTGTCACATCATATGTGCTTGCTTCAAGTTCACTTTGTGTTGAAAATGTGATAACTTTATCTGCTGATATCTTGAGAACCACACATCGGATTTCAATGAAAATTTCACCAGATTGCTTAGAATAAGTACTCCTCTAATATATCAAAGCTTGATTTGAGCTTAGACCCTTCTTATCATCTTTTTCCTCGGTCCCACACAGAGGAACAACTGAGTTACTGAAATGGACCCAAAGACGGGCAACTGAATCCCTCGTCAAAGACGATCTTTTTCTCAACCCTAGAGATCTTGCTGTTGTAGGAGACAAATGAAAACGGGTGCGCCATTATACATTAAACTTTCCATTCCTTACATTTTGGAAATATCGCCTTAAATCAAAGGTCATGATGATTCGACCGTTCTTGATACACGTATTTTGTCGGGAATGTAACGTGGTAAGGAAAACGTCCAGTCCCCCCCGCCCCATTCCCCCATTTCATCGATCCTTATAGGGGACTCAGAATCTCCTGACCCCATAATGACCACTCATACAACACTTATAAAGAAGCCGGCGGCAAGGGTTTGTGTGACAAGTTAAATTTTGTGCAAGCTACAATTGTTTGGATGGTAGCCTATTTAGGCGTCATGGCATAGTCTCGAATGGGTACCGTATCCTCCCCGCCTGGAAGTTCTTTTTTTTCTTCGGGAGCTGCACGGTAACGTGTAGTCCCTGCGGCGATAGATCGCCGTCATCGGACTTGCCTTTTCATGTTCTCGATGAAATCAGGTAATTTTATACATTGGAGGACCTGTCAAACTGAGAGCAAGAACACGTAGATCAGAAAAGGCGAAAAAACCTATCTTGTACCATTTAAAAACCTTTCGTGAGCTTGAATTTAGCCAGGAAAATTGCTAAATTGAAAGGAAAAAGTAGCAACAATGAAACGAAAAATTAAGTCGTCACATCGAAACATAGAAATATCGAAACGAAAAAGTCGAAACATAGAAACACAGAAATATCGAAACACAGAAACATCGAAACCAAAAAGTCGAAACATGGAAACATCGGAAAGAAAAGGTCGAAACATGGAAAAATAGAAATATCGGAACGAAAAGGTCGAAAATCGAAACATACAAACATCGAAATCAAAAAGTCGAAACATAGAAATATCGGAACGAAAAAGTCGAAACACCGAAACATACAAACATAGAAATATCGAACGAAAAAGTCGAAGTATAAAAACATCGAAACGAAAACTTCGAAACTTTGAAACCAAAAAGTCGAAACATATAAACATCGAAACAAAAAGTCGAAACATCGACGCGAAAAGTCGAAACATAAAAATATGGAATCGAAAATGTCGAAACATGATAAAAATCTCGAAACTTCCCTTCAGAGCTACGGTAGAAGTTAAACCGGGCATTGTTTGTTTGTTGTTTTATCGAAGTTCCACTTAACCGTTGACCTTGAAGTTGCCCATATACCGTATGCCATATACTGTACACGGTGACTATACATTCATTACAGGGGTTATGTGTATCGAATCTTGCGTTTTAGGTCAATATTGTGCCAAGTATCATGAATAAAACATCATAAAACCAATAAAAATATAAATAGGCTAAAAACTTCATTTTTCAGAGCATACCACTGAAGTCTTTTGAACCTATGATAACGAAATACTTGACTCTCTAATTTATGTTTTCCCCCTTATGTTATTTTATTGACACCCTAAGTAAGAGATCATATGTTATATGACAACAACAAGGCTAGCTGCTGGCAGGTGCGAACGTGTACGTACTTAGTTATACTCTGCAGTCCTGCTCCTATTATACTGGTTGAACTCCAGATACCATGAATACCAGGTACCGATACCAAAACTCGTACCGACTTATTCGATACCTGCCCATACTACTTACATACTGAACTTACTCCAGTAAAGTAAGTATGGAGGCTAGTTAAGAAGCTGCCAGTCTCACTCAGCTCAGTGCTCACAGCAAGTTATAACGACCGATATACCATAACGGTCGACTTCCACGTAATTCCCGCCCCCGTATTGGACTTCAAGATTAAATTTTTAACCGTAGGCCTATGTTGAAACAGGGAGCTACTACTCGAATTGAAGAATATCTGCGCCAGAGGATTTTTTCAAATTGTTTGGCTTTAACTGGTAAGACGCAGGCTAACATGTTATCGAACGTTCTAAAGGCAAGCAGGCTCTTTAGCACTGCATCAACACAAGGTATTTGCTGTTCTGGAATTCAGGTGAGCATTATCTACAGCTAATTTGAAAGATAGGAGTCATGAATACTTTTCATACTTCACACTTTCATGCTCTAGTACTTTCATACTTTTAAATTCTTTCCTGGTAGGGATCCTCTGTCAAACTGTAATTACTTGAAGATTTGTGCTAATTCCAGGGTTCGCGGCCATTCAGGGCCGTAGCTAGGGTCATATGTTTGGGGGGGGGGAGGTCCCAAATTCCGACTGGATGGATATTTTTTCAAACTGAATGGTGGCGCGCAAATTGCACCATTTTTTATGCGCCCTGCCGTTTACATACAGCAGTGGGGATCCTTCCTTTGTCACTACATAAAGGTGCCGTCGTGGGGAGGGGTTGACCCCTCCCCTTTGAGAAATTTTTGTTAATTTAAGGTTGCTTAGATGCAAAATGGAGCTATCTTTGGGATATTTTTGGAGCTGATCATATATGGCTAGAAAATGTCCATAATTAAATGAATTCTAATTTTTCCGACTGGTTTGATTCTTTTTTTTCAAATGAGTGGCGGCCCGTAAATTGCATTTTCGTTTTTATGGGCGTTACTTTTGTATGATACAGCAGTGGAGATCCTTCCTTTGTCACTTCATAAAGGTGCCGTCTTGGGGGAGGGGCCTAAGGGGGGGGAGGGGGTGTCCCCCTCCTCTTTGAGAAATTTTTGTTAAGGTAAGGTTGCTTAGAATGATGCAAAATGGTGCTATCTTGGGATACTTTTGGAACTGATCATATATGACTGGAAAATGTCCATAATTTAGTGAATACTGGGATTTGGTTAGGTGAAAGTAGAAAGTATGTTGTCTAAGAGAAGAATACGTTGTCAACAAACCTCCTGAAGCCCCCCCCCCCCCCTTTGACTACTTTAATGCCTTCTATTCTAGCATCTAATGCTAGCATATACCTGTATAGGCCTCCTGGAAGCTCTAGATCAATTATATAAAATGGGGCAATGACATAATGCTTATTACCTGGCATCTAAGTAATAATATAGACGCCAAGCACTTTACATCTATCGTATTTTTACTAATTTTGAACGAAAATCTAGACGAACAGCTTCCAGCAATGGGGAAGGGCGGGAGGGAGAGTATAGGTGCAGAAAAATGATACTAGACCTTCCAGACAGGTATAGCAAAAGGGGTTTAGGACTAACAAGCGTGTTTTCAGAATTTACACCTAGTTAATGCTATAAAAGTTCACTGGTACGTTGTGCTTATAATGTTCATAAGTGATCATAAGTAATACCATGTGGATTGTGAGGATTGCGCGCGAAGCGCGCCTAAATTTGGGGGCATACTTCAATGCCAAAATGAAAAACCTGCACGCAGACTCAGCCAGGGGTGGTGCTTTGATTTGCCGACATGGGGGGGGGGGGGAAGCGCCCTGACTGGGGGCCAGCTACTCTAAGTCCCGACAGATGCAATGGGTTGCCGAACTCAAAATAAAAGGCGCGCCAAGCGCGCCGACAAATTTTGGGTTATATTGAATTTTCATTAAGGAAAGTTGAAAAAGTTTGGGCTTTTATTGAAGAATCTGGACAAGAGCAAGAAATTTGTTCGGGTGACTGCATGGTCGTCGTCGGGGATTACATTCTTCATCTTACCCATTAAGGATCTCCTACAAAACTGAAAGATCTTTTTCTTACAAAATATGTTTGCCACGAAGAGGAAAGAACTTCGCAACGATGCATTTTCGTGTTTCTCTAGAATCACGCCTACAGGGAAGAACAACATTTGTGCAAACGTTGAAATCCAATATGTTTGAAACGGGGGCGTTACCACTAGATAGAACTATAGATGAAAGGGTTAAGGGTTTGAAGTTATAGAAAGAATCGTTACAGAACTTCCTGGCTACGGGCCTGATAAACAGACGTTTGGAATATTTTCTGAGTATATCAATGTCTTCACCAATATTAGTCTATATAAAATTTTGCGCAATTTTGTGGGGCTCGGAAAAATTTGGGGAGGGGGGGGCTATAGCGCCCTAGCTCCCATAGAACTGTGTCTTATATAATTACCTTGATAATGTTCATGAGATTGATTGTAAACCGTGATACATGCGCGCGAAGCGCGCCCAAATTTTCATTGAATAAGATTTCCATAATGAAACCTGCATTCAGAATCTGGATCGAGATACTTTCAATTGCCCAACAAACCAACATGCCACTCAAAAAGCCAGTCTTTTACCTGGTTATTCGTAAACAGCTTTCAACTTTTTCTGATGTGCTTCTCCGAAAGTTGCTATCGAAAGATATTGATAATAAGAACAACACTGAGGTAAGGTTTGAAGCGCGCGGAGCGCGCGAAAATTTTGAGAGTTTGAGAAGAATTTGCGAAAAAAGGACAGCTTCGATTTGATTTTACGTGAGAAAAATAACGTTTGGTATTATTCTTACTATACAAAGTTGACATAGGCTCAGTCGGAAAAATGTGTTAGACTGAGATATCAGAAATTCCAACTGGCATTTCAGATTTTCCGACTATCGTCGCTCTGACAAACTTGGGGGGGTGAGACACCCCCACCCCCGGTCGCGACGGCCCTGCGGCCATTGCAACATGTGAAGCTGGTGAAGTTTTTCTTTAGGCTTGACACTAAGTTTAGCTTTTCACGGAGTTGTCAATGCGTGGAATAGTCTACACCTGCGAGTGGGTAGTTAACATAACATAACATAACAGGTTAGAGGGCAAAGGAGGGCTAAGGCCCCATAAGATCAGGGGTCGAAATTTAATTTTTTCTCCACTGTTCCACGGAACAGTACCTTTTCCAAAACTACTGTTCCGGATCAGATTTCACTGTTCCAAATTTTCATATACTGGAAAAGAGCAGGTTCTTGTATGCAATGAGTTGGTTCTCCTTCATATGAGCGCACGTACTGGGCCGCAAATTTAAGTCGGTGAAATCGTAATTCCACTCTTGTCCTTCACAGCGTGGTTGATTCAGCAATCATTTCACACAGTGAGTCAAAGGGACGATGTCATATTTTAAGCAAGAATAAACACACACGTTAAGGCCCATTTTCTTTGGACACGAGATGTCAGCAGTGAGATTGACTTGCTTTCAGTCCTTGTACAAGTTTCGGTGCCTAATTGCTAGAAGCTGTCACGTTTTAACTTTTAAACGGTTAAATGACCGGTTGGCCGTTTAACCGCCACTAAATTTAACCAAGTGTTTAAACGGATTTCTTTAAAAGGAAGAAAGGTTAGCACTTTTTCTCCCCGTGTTTTGCTTTGATAGCTGTCATTTAGAAACATTGTTTATTTGCAAATCCAATGATCAAATTAATGCTTCGAAATAAACGTTCAGTGACTTTTCATTCACAGCAATGTAATCCCATGATTGAATCGATTTTCACCTACTCAAAATGCCTTTATCCCGTTTGCAGCAGTAGCTCAAATCTGATTGTTAGTTCACAATACGGCTTAACGAATTCACAGTTTATACCGTGATCGTAGTCTAAGCCGCTCACAGAACGAACGTTAAAACAGAAATACCTGGACGCTCGCCAATATATTCAGTACATGTACTTGGACATTCCGCCACACCATCCTACCGTGCTTTACCTACATGTAAACGGAGTGTGCAGGCTTACACTTGTTTTGAGTATTTCATATAGCAGTACGTAATGAATGCACGAACCGCATATATCCATACGTAAATATTTGTTCAGTGCATGCGGTAGGTGCAAATCAAGTGAGCTACTAGGAGTGTACGTATATACAAGGCAATCGAATTATTTTGACAAACTTTTGTTACGTTTCAGGCATCGTTATTTCATAAATCATAAAGTGCAAGGCACAAGGGCGGATCGGCAAGGCACACTTTAATTTCACACAAATTAACATGAATGCTTTACATAAAAGCACCTGCTGAAAATTACTACAAACTACGATGTAACAACGGGTAATAATTAAGCGGTAAAAACAAATATCGAAAAATGTAATTTTCCATACCATGCCCAATGTTCTTGCGACGTACATCAACTTCTGTACAAAGCGGGTGCGTATTAACCTTATAGTATTGGCAATTACGAACCTGTACACATGCCATACCATGTACACACATGGCCTATAGTACCGTTGTTTGTGTATATTTCGCCCCATATCATACGTGCGATTAATGTCTATGAATTTGATTCTTGGTCTCGTTCATTGTAAGATTTGAATGAATCGAAAACTGATGATGGTGAATGATCGCTAGATGTGCACATTTACAGGGGATTTTGATATTCACAGCATGATTACTTCATCACAGATAAGGATACATGCGTGTAGTTGCAATGTGTTTTTTCTGGAACTTGAAAAATACTGTTCCACGGAACAGTTGCTTTTGGAAAGTTACTGTTCCGGCACTAAAAGCACTGTTCTCGGAACAGCGGAACAGCGGGAATTTCGACCCCTGAAGATGCCCTGAAGTCCATACAACCTTAACTGAAAACAAACAACCAACCAACACCAAACGAACCTAGCACAATTAGATCCTACCACAGTTATGGAAGAACTTGTCAATATATGTTAACCTTAAAGCAGTGCACAGATGTAGAGTTAACTACCCACTCAGGCAGACTATTCCACTTGTTAACAGCTCTATGAGAGAAGCTGAACTTCCTAATGTCGAGCCTTGCAAAACACTTAACTAGCTTCTTACAATGGCCTCGAACCCGAGAATTACTGTGAACCCTTAAATAATTGCAAGATGACAATGGATTCCTTTCAGAGAGAAATTTGTACACCTGAAGCATGTCCCCCCTAACCCTTCTCAACTCCAGGGTGGTAAGCCCAAGATGCTTAAGTCTAACATGATAAGGGAGGTGTTTCACCTCGGGTACGTATATGACGAGTGGCTCTCCTCTGAACCTGCTCTAAAAGAAACTTGTCCCTTTCATAAAAGGGACTCCAAGCCTGGGCTGCGTAGTCGAGGTGGGGTCTTACCAACTGCTTATACAGATTTAGTACAATTTCTTTACTAAAACTACTGAAATTCCTCTTGATCAATCCAAGCACCCTATTAGCCCTAGCAGCAACAGCTGCACACTGTTTAGATAGCTTTAAATCGCCTGTAATAACTACACCCAGATCCTTCTCAAAAGTCACATCACTCAGAATACTACCATTCATGTTATAATCATAGCTGAAATTTTTAGGACCAAAGTGAAGGACTTTGCACTTATCTGCATTAAAAGACATTTGCCAAGTCTGAGACCATGAAAATAACCTATCCAAGTCTTTTTGCAGTAATGAGGCATCATCCTTATCACTAACCTTCCTATAGAGCTTAGTATCATCAGCGAACTTACTAATACTAGATGTGAGAGAGCTGTCAATATCGTTGATGAAAATCAAGAAAAGAAGCGGGCCAAGAGCAGAGCCCTGTGGAACTCCACTTGTAACTTCTTTCCAGGAAGAGAAATTACCATTAACAACAACTCTCTGAGATCTACCATTGAGCCATGAATTTATCCAGTCAGCACAAAATTAACTGCCCTTGATGCCTAACTTTAATGCAGTTTAACCATAAGTCTACCTAATGGAACTTTATCAAAAGCTTTTTGAAAATCAAGGTAAATGACATCAACACTGTGACCAAAATCAAGAGATAAAGACACATCCTCAAGAAAGCTTAGTAAATTAGTAACACAAGATCTACTAGGTAAGAAACCATGCTGTGACAGATTGAGTAACCCATTATCTAAAAGATATTTAAGCAAGCAATCCTTGATTACAGATTCCATAACTTTGCACATAACACTGCTTAAACTGGCCGGCCTATAATTGCAAGGCAAGCTCCGATCCCCTTTTTGAAAATGGGAGTAACATTAGCAATCCGCCAGTCAGCAGTTACAAAGTTTGAATCCAGAAACTTCTGAAAAATAATGCTAAGAGGAACTGATAAAATCTCGGAGCATTCATGGAGAATAGCAGGATGGATCCCATCAGGCCCGGGGGCCTTACCAGCTTTTAAACTCTTCAACTTATTACAAACCAACTCTTCAGAGAAGACAACATCACTAACTAAAGAAGAATTATCAGAACCCCTACAAGTCCCCAAAATAGATGATTCCTTGGTAAAAACAGATACGAAATAATCATTTAACAAATTAGCCATATCCTGATGATCACTAACAAGTGTGCCTTCATTACCTTGGAGAGGCCCAACACCCACCTTAACCTTCTGCTTAGACCTAACATAAGCATGAAAAGATTTTGGATTTACCTTAACCTCCTTGGCCAACTGCTTTTCAAACTTAGCTTTAGTGTCAATAACCAAATTTTTAACTAAGAGTTCCTGATTCTTGTAGACTGCAAAGTCATCAGAATTCTTACTGACCCTACATCGACGCCAACATTTACGTTTCTTCCTGGCTGCTCCAAGTACTTCTCTAAAAATCCAAATTGGCCTATTTCTAACCACAGCTTTCTTGAGTGGGATACACAACTTTGTAGTGTCAGCAACTACATTACGAAAAACACTCCATGCTTCAGCAGGGCCTAAGTGAGACAAACGTGCAACCCAATCTATGGTAAGAAGCTCTTTAGCATGAGTAAAGTTAGCCTTGCTGAAATCTAAAACAGTTTTGTCACTACCTTGAAGTTTGGTGAAACAAAGTAACTCAAAGCTAATGAGGTCATGGTCACTAGATCCTATCTTACCACCACTAGCTACATTTCTAACCATGTTTTCATCAGTACTAAGCAGTAAATCCAGACAATTATCCCCACGAGTAGGAAACAGAACATGCTGGGTAAAGAAACCATCAGACACTGCCTCAAGAAAATCCCTCCCATGTGACCCACTAGTACATGAATGCCAATCAATATCAGGAAAGTTGAAATCTCCAAACACAACTGCCCTTTTCGAAGAGACTTTCCTAAAACTTTCAAACAAACTCTGATTATTATCAGCACAAGAATTTGGTGAACGATAAATAATACCAACAACTAAAGGAGTGCCAGACTCATTGACAAAACTAAGTTCACACCACGAGCAGTTAGAAAATCCAGAAGAAAACTTGTTGGTGACATCAACACAATTTATGCTATCCTTAATATGCAGTAAGACCCCTCCACCTCTTCCGCAGACAGTAACTCCACTACAGTCCCTTGCTTCAAGTCAAACATTGATAAGTTCTATTGTGACTGTGGTAGAATCAGACTGATGTGTTTTGCTGGGTTTTGGTTAAGTTTGTGTTTCGTTTTGGGTGTGGACTACAAGACATCTTGGGGCTTTACAGTGGCGTAGCTAGATATTTTTTGTGGGGGCAAAAGCAAAAAATTTCCGACAGCTAGATTATTATCTTGAAGTAATGATGTACTATCTAAGCGTAGCGCCACCATCATCTGACATGTAGCACGCGGAAAAAATTAGATTAAAATATCTCCGAGATTGCCTTAAATGACACTTCCAGGCCTTGTCAGTAACCATTTCGATGTGTAATTCTGCTTAAAAACATAAGAAGTGTTGTAAGTAAACCCCTAAGAATATAACTTTAGCGACTACTTTCCGTCGTAAGAATTTTTAATTAAGGTGGTAAATATTCCGACAGAGACTAAAAATTTCCGACAGAGACCTTCGGAGGCTTTGTGAGGGGGGAGACCGGCCCCTGCCCCCTCTAGCAACGCCACTGGGGCTTTAGCAGGACTCACCTTTGCTCTTTAAAAATGTTATGCTACATATAGATGTGTTATATTGACTATAATTATGAACCTGTTTTTGGTGAAGGTCAAAGGTCATCTGAGGTCACCTGAGGTCAAATTCTAAAAATCTTGTTTGTGCAACATCTCGAGTTAGTAAGTGGATACTTTTCGTACAGTACTTCTCATTTAGATGTGTTATATTGAGTAGATGAATCTTCTTTTTTTTGGTTAGGCCTAGGCAAAAGGTTATCTGAGGTCAACAGAGGTCGGATACTAAAAATCTTGTTTTAAACACGATATACAAAGTTGAAAAACATGAATAATGTACTTGTAATACATGACATGCATGTATGTATTCATTGAGTATATGACTTTTAACCTTCAGGATCCTCACCTGCTGGTCCTCTAAAAAATTGCCCTTAAACCCCACCCCTCTGTGGAGCACGTTGCTCTCCCACAGCATATTCAGCAACATTGGGTCATTTACCCTACCTTCACCGCTACAATAATTATCTTCATCATCGTCGGCATCTTTATCAAAGGGACATATTTTTGGATCAGCAGATGTTTCAAGCTGAGGTTTGGAGGGGATGCAAACTCTCATGTGAATCATATAGCTGACAGAATGCACTTACGGAAACAAACTGTTGGACGTTTTTTTTTTTCTCAGGCTGTTTCTTTACCAAGCAATCTAGAGAGGTCAAAGAAGGGCAGTGTACGATATGGTACAATAACCAGTGGTTCCTACAACACTCTGTTTTGTGTTTTCCCTTTTGCTCCGTTTCTTTCTTTTCTTTTTGCAGACTTCTGCTGGTCATGCTCAGCAGTCTAAAAACAAAAGTGCAATTGTTTCTTCACCTCCTTGCCCTCTGTCAGGAAATGTGATACAGAGGCACCGTAAACCAGCTAAGGTGTATCACACATGTCAGCGCTTTGGAAGCTCATATGTAAAGCAGGTATTGTGCTGTAAGCCTTCTGTGCATACCATGTAAACATATTTTAGATTTTCCTGCAAACATGAACTCAAGAACTAATTCCATGTCATTTGCAGATACTCAAAGCATGGAGATACTACGATTGAAGTAAAAGCAGCTTATAACCCTTTGAGGTTTCAGTTTCAGCAGTCTGATGCTCAAAACTCTCGTTAGCTCCGAAAAGGCCTGTAATCCAGGATTACCAAGGGATGAGTGACAGTTGTAGGAAAGATCCTTCCCTACCATATTAACTTCCACGACCATACTATTGTCTTTGCCATAATTTTAAAGTGCGACTTAAAATAGCCTCTTAAAATGCTCATTTGTGTGCTCATTTGCCACTAATTTCATGAAACTAAATAAGGATCAATCTTCACAGTGAGCTACTGTAAGTTTGGTTATCAGGAAGGCTTCGAATAGGTTGGAACTTCTTTTGTGAAAAAAAAAAATCAGTTTTAATAGCCTCAAAAATATTTCGCTGCGAAATTGATAGTATCACTGGAAAGGAATGTCAATCTTTCTTTATTTTGGGGACATTTTGCAGCTTTTGCAGTAACTGTTGACTGTACGTCTAGAACTTCCGAAAGTCCTGTTAATTAAGCAACTCTTGTTGTGGGAACATACTGTATGACAGAAGTTCAAAGCTATTCTGTGGAAAAATGGATTAATGAAATTGAAAGATAAAGTGTGAAGAACTCAATTGGATTTACAAATGTGATGAGAATGTGATTATATGGTAACAGTGGGATTGAACTTTAACACTAAGTAACTAAGAGTTTGTTTTTACTCCATTGCTATTGAACTCCCATAAAATTTTGGAAAGCCTTTGAGCACCTGGGACATTTTCTTTCTTAATTTTCATTTCACTCTAGACCAGAGAAACAGAAGACATTCCCTACCCCTTAACGGATGACGAAGCACTTTATTTCTTAGAAAACATTCTTAAGATATCTCAGCCACTCAAACTCCTCAAGAAGGATCGTGTAGAGTTCTTGAATGTGTTTCTCTTTCAAATGAACACTTACATACCCTTCAACAACATTCAATTTGTTGGCCGAGTTTTCGATAAAGATTATTCTTTAACATTTAGTGAGGGTAAGATGGCAATGTTTGCACAACAAGGTAGTACTTGTCTTACTATCAACCTCTTCACAAAGGCCATCCTTGATTCTCTTGGATACAAAGCCTTCCATATTGGTGCAAACAATCCTGGGGATATTACCTTTGACAGCCATGTCAGTATCATCATATGTGACCTCACCTTCCAAGGGAGCTTGCATCTCGTGGACCCTGGGATGACGAGACCATTTTACGAGGCAATCCCTCTGGACTTTTCGGAGGAATCTAAAATTTACCAGTTCAACTACCTAAAATGCAAACTTTTCAAAGGAGACCATGGTGTTGTACACCTCTGTACCTTTATTCCAGAAGGGCAAACAGCGACCTCACCCACTGTGATAGAATCAAAAGGAATGTCATGGAAGATCCAGATATCCTACAGGCCACATCTAAAAAGAAGCAGGGAATATTTCTACCAGAAAATGAATAAAATCCTTGGTTTTCCTTCTATTATGCCAGACGTCTTCAGGAGCATTGGTATCATCACTCGTAGGGATGGAAGGAGCTTTCATTTAATGTATCAGGATGACCTCTTTAGTCTGAGGTACATGCATAAAGACCCCTCACAGTGTGAAGTATTTGTTTTGACCAAAGAGGAGTTTATAAATTTCATGGAAAAAGAATTTCCACAATTTCCTAGGTCATTGGTGGAAAAAGCAGTTCAAAATAAAATCCTCTTTAATAATTTATACGGCATATGATGATAAAGTAGGTAATTAATTCATTGTAAGTATACCTTCACAAACATAGGCGTACGGGAGTCAATATTTCTGGGGGGTTCAAGGATATTTTTTTGCCCGAATTTAGGATTTTGGACCAAGTTGTCTGAATTTTGATACCGTTGTGTCGGTTGCAAAAGGGCAAAATTTATTGGCTTTGCTGTCTTATCTGCCCGAATGGATCCACTTTTTTGGCCGAATTGGAAGGGCATATGCCCCCTGCCCCCTGCCCCCCGCCTCGTACGCGTATGTTCACAAATGCCAAGAAGTGTTAAGGAGCGTTGCAAAGATTCCAGCCCTCTTCCAACATCTCTAAGAGGACGCAAAACACTCCCCAGAAAAGGTCCAATTGGACCCTGCCTGTTGGAAGGAATATTCACATCAATGACTGTGCTATTTAAACCACCATGAAACATCTTGTTCTTTCTACGGAATCACTCACACAACCACTGACCAACAGACCATTTTAACAAAATTTGCAACTATCAAGGAACTACAACACAACAAATCCATTGCCATCCTTCCAGCTAAGGGGTGCCATCATCCTTGATACCAAGCACTATATCGATGAAGCCAAAAAACCAATAAAAAGGACAATAAGTCTTATCTTTGACTTTAATTTGACTCTATCAACTTTTGTATTTGACAACATAGCTGCTTTTGGATGAATTTTCAGCATGCATTTCTAGCATGGCAACTTGAGACACTCCCCGCACACACATACACACCCATGATTGGTTATTTTTACACTATGCTCAAAGTTCACAAGTGACACAAAGTACTTCGTAGTTAAGTTTTGAGGAGAATTGATTGTAACAAACCAACCCCAGATAATATCAATTTATCAGGTGCCAAAATTTGTCACTTAGCTAAGACTAAGTGAAAGTACGCGGTCTCAGAGCTACTTTGATAATACTTATTCTTTGCAAAATGTGTAGTTACCTACAGGGTAAGTACGATGCAATTTCTACGGACCATTTGCAACATAGGTACCCTCTCAAAAGAAGTTCATGTTACTATGGATTTAACGTCACCTTGTAACGTCACTATATACTACACTATATTCCTCACGAGGAGGGCATTGTTGTAGCATGCGAGGATTTTATTCTCGATCAGACCAGTAATCAAGCAATGATCCATCCAAAACTATTAGCGTTATTCTTAAGAACAATTATTTCACTTTTAACTGTAACTTCTTCCATCATTAAATCAAAGCTAGTGTGTCATTGACACAAACATGACACCTTGTTATGCCAATGTTTTCATGCATTGTAAACTGGAAGTTGAAATGCTCTCTAGTTTTCCTGAGTTGAAACCGTCTCATTACTATCGTTACACTGACAAACGTTTGTTCATTAGGTTAGTTAGTTAGTTAGATGTTCAAGTCGAGACGACCACGGCCTTTTTCCAGTTGTGGCTCATTTGCTTGTTTTCCCTACTCCATTGCTTATGCTGAGCACCAAGCACAAAGGCAATAGGTTCCATTTTTAAAGTATTTGGTATCCCTTACTCCAAATCCAGATATGGATTGATATCTGGATATATCTGGTTAAATACAGCCTTTATATGGCCATATCAAGCCCGATATAACTTGATACAATGCAATTCCAGATATGCAAATAAAGTTTTGTATGGCCATATCAAGCCCGATATAACTTGATAAAATGTCATTCCAGATATGGAAATAAAGTTTTATATGGCCACATCAAGCCAGATATAACTTGATGAAATGCCAGCCCATATATGCAAATAAAGTTTAATATGGCCATATTAAGCCAGATATAATGGATGAAATGCCTTTCCAGATATGTAAATAAAGTTTTATATGGCCATATCAAGCCAGATATAAACTGATGAATTGTCTGTCCATATATGTAAATACAGTTTTATATGGCCATATCAAGCCAGATATAAACTGATACAATGCAATTCCAGGTATGCAAATAAAGTTTTATATGGCCATATCAAGCCAGATATAATGGATGAAATGCCTTTCCAGATATGTAAATAAAGTTTTATATGGCCATATCAAGCCAGATATAAGTTGATATGCTAGATATGCAAATGAGCATTTTGTTAGTTTGCTTTATTTTTTATTTGATTTGATTCTTGGATTATGCTTGTTACAAATTAAGGCATGTTTTGGATACAGCATCACCTTCCCAGACATTGCAGCTATTTAGTGGCCACACTTTTTTAATACTGCAGTATACTAAGTGAACTTATGCAAATGATTTCCACAGTGAACAAAATTTAGAATCAAATACTTAATAAAGTTTAAAATAAGAAGCCCATATCACTGTGATTACATAAAATAGGAAACTTCAAGGCGTTTTTCTGTTCACTGTTATGGAAAAAGTTGAATTTATGTACTTAAGTCAATTCAACCCAATTCTTACATTAAATTCTTCATGGAGCTCTTAAACATTTTCTGCTGGTGTTCAGTGTCTCCATGAGGAGTGTGGACTATAAGTCCTAACTATGATTCATAACTACAGCAGATATGGTCTGGATACAATTTTATCTGTGCCATATAAAGACTTGATCCAGATAGAACTTTATCTGGCCATGTATGGTTCAGATCTGGTTCTGGTGTAGATCTGTGTTATATCTACCCAACTTTTCATCTGATCTGATATAAATTCCATATCTGGTGCAGATATGGGCCATATATGGAAATATATTCTGCTCATATAAGGACCATATCTGGTCCAGATAAAATTTTATCTGTTCCATATAAAGACTTGATACAGATAAACTTTATCTGGCCATATATGGCTAAGATCTGGTTCTGGCATAGATCTGGGTTATATCTGCCCAATTTTTTATCTGGCCCAGATATAAATCCCATATCTGCAGCAGATATGGGCCAGATATGAAATCCATATCTGGCCCACATATGGAATTGCATATCTGGCCCATATCTGGATTTCGAGTAAGGAATGACCCGGCCAGGATTTGAACCCTAGACCTTCCGGCTGCAAGTCGGTTGCTCTAACCACTTGGCCACTGCAGTCGGTTTGTTCATTAGGATCCATGGCAGGGGTCTCGGTTTGTTCATTAGGATCCATGGCAGGGGTCCTTGAAGCTTTGGAACATGTCAATTCTTCTACTGTCGAGGGTTCATGCAATCATACTCAAATTGCGTTTCTCAGGACCTGATTCGGAGGGGTTTGTCATGGGTCTGGAATTACCCCACCCCATTCCCTCCCGGATATTTACACCTTTGGTCAGGATAAGGAAAACAACCATAAAATTACGCTCTTCATGCATCAAATTTCACCACTTGGTCCATGATTACCAGATTTTGGTGCCATATCCCGCGACCTCAGGATGAGAATCTGGGGTTCATTCTCATATAGGGAATGTAAACGTCTGATGTAATTTCAAAATTAGGCCCAAAGTTATATGCAGGCTCGAGAAGATTTCCCGGGGGGGGTGTTTTGGCCAAAATTTCATAGTGAGTTACGCATCAACTGACCGCTCCCCTTAGATGTCTCATACTCTTCTCCAATAATGTTCCCAGTGGCAGTAGAGAAGGGTGATCGACGACAAAAATCTGGAGGAGAATCCAGACCCGTAGCCAGACAAGGTACTGAAGGGGATGAGACAGCTTCCAGAGGGCAAAATATTTTTCAGGCAGGGGTGTTGCCAGGTGGGGGAAAGGGGCACCCGTCGGGGAAGGCTGCCCCTGTCGGGAAAATTTTCCGATTTTGTCAAGGAGCCCTAGTCGGTTCGTTGAAGTACGTAGTCCTTGATGGCGACCTGTCTCCCCGAAGGTTAACCTGGTCATATTCTCAATAGGGCACTTTTCTGAATAGAAATCCAATAGTTCGTTGCACTTCGCGCGTTGTAGAGTTAGAGTTATTTTTAATTTTTCCATAATTCCTTTTCATATAGCTAACTAGTAAAAACCCTCCCCTTACCAAGTAAGCTATAGGTAAGCTATACACAGTTCATGTAAAGGTTGGGAGTTTCGTCCCATATCGCATAGGCCTAAAAAGTAGTACTTTTTTCTTGTCTGAAATATGTCGTGCGATAGGGTAAGCGACTCGCGGATTGAGGTTTGACTATTTCATCGGACAGACGAAGTAGATAGCCTGCAATACAACATATGTTATCCCCAATAGGGGTCAACTGTCCCGATAGATCTGTTTTTGCTTTAAATGAGTATGGCGTCTTTTATATGTACCCCATACTTTTTGCGCGCGATGCAATTCCACAATTCAGATTTTCCTTAAAGAGGAAATTAGCAACGCAACTCGGTACTTCAAAGTGTATGGATATTATGCAAAATAGCCAAAGGTTTTCTTTCTCTCTTCACCCATCGCATACACTTCTCCCGCAAGCCGTCGCCCTTGTCGGGGCTACGGACCACTGCACTCCCCGTTGGGAGCTTGCCCCTGTCGGCAAATCCTGACTTTACCCCTATTTTGGGGTGGAGAATGTGTAAAATTAACTTATGGCAATAGTAACTTGAAGATTTCTAGGTAGGGCGAAAATTTTCTAGAGGGCTTCGCCTTGCCCTACCCTCCCCTTGGGCTACGGGCTTGCGGAAGAACCTTTTGCAATGAAAAATAAACTTACAGCAGCAGGACCCTTTCAACATGCTAGTAGCAAGTTCGACACATTTAACCCATATGAGGTCCCTTTTTGCATGTTTACCAATGATAACGCAAATATTTCAATTTATATACACCTATATAAAGTGTAAACCATCACTGACAGCCATGAGATACCCTTTACCGTAAAGGATGGAGGCCCGTAGCCAGCCAAGGTAGCGAAAAGGGCGAGATGATTTCCTGTATATTGTTTTAAAGGGGGCTAGGATACACTAAAATTTTTGTATTACGGTAATAGTTATTTTAATTTCCAGAGGGGGAAAGCAATTTTTCTAGGGGGACGTCCCCTGCCCCCACCCCGGCTAAGGGCTTAAAGAGGGACAGATTCCATAATAGGACTCGAATATTTTTGGCTCACTTCGTGTCCTGTTTATCTTAAACGGTGTATCACTTTCTTTTAGAGTTCCATTTCATGCAGTAAGGAGCAGATCTCCCTCCTCTCCTCTTCCCTTACCAAACAACCTATAGTCCCAAAGTAGTCTTCACGGTTTTCTGAAGGTCGGCAACTTATGCATAATTACATACTTGTTCTTTTGTACTTACTGCTAGCAACTCCAAGCGGTAGTTCCAAGTTCATCTCAAGTCTGGTGGATGCAATACGACGCATATAATCCTAAACAAAGTCAACCGACCCACTAGTACATTTATTTTCGCTCTCAATCATTGAATACTCTTCCGTCTAGCTGTGTGAAATGAAAAGGTTTTGAAAAGTTTCTAAATCAAGTGTAAACGTATATTACAAAATCTGCTCAGTCATGGAATGGCTTTGTATACACCTCTTGTGCCTTCCTTCCCATCGCTTATGTCGTCCATGACGAAGTATGGAAATAAATGTCACAAAATTGTCACCAGCTGAATTTTTGTGTCAAATGGATTTTATTGTTTAACTTTGTGAATTTCGTTGTTCCGAAGTCCCAAGTCAGGTGTCATTATATTCAAGCACATGTTTAGCCGCAGTCTGAATTTCAAAATGGCGGGCATTGATTTTTTTTTTGTAATAAATTGTAGTTACAAAAACTTCCACAACTTTTTCAAATCTTTGAATTCTGATGTACAGGAAGAAAGTTGTAGCTAGATTAGATATTTCTAGGCGAGGTATGTCGACTATTTTTAATGCTAAAAGGGCGGCCGGCTCACCCAGGAAGTATATTTGCGGTAATTATGTGTACGTATGTAAGGCTAACTTGAAACCATAGAAGGATATACTTACTGTGATACTGATTTATTAGTAGACCTAAGATAGTGGGGGGTAGACCTAAGATAGTGTGCATTTTCAATGACAACCTTTCTATCCACACTTTGTTTAGTTGTAATGAACCCTGAAAATTATTTCGCTTTATCAAAGTTTCCGAAAGATAGCCATCCGTGCCATTTCAACCGTAACTATCAAACCCCATAACTTTAACTTTAAATCCTTTCATGTTAAATTTTCTCTCGCTATTCTGACTTTTAAATCAAGAGTTTGATACACAAAAGTCGGAAATTCAACTTTCATTTTGTAATTCCAACTTTTCCAGTGAACGTTTACAAGTTTAAAGGCTTACAAACTCACCCCAGACTAAACCCCTCCTCCAATTCAAACAAAAACACCTGTCTAGTACACCTCCAAGACAGAGCCACCAACAGTAGCCTGCACTGAGTTTCAATTGCTCAACTTCATGATACTGGCACCAGGGTTGTGCCCGTTACACTTTGAAAGTAACTAGTTATAGTTGTTTCCAAAAAATTGTAACTCGTTACAGTTACTTGTTGCAATGTTGAAACAGTAACTAGATACAGTTACTTTGACTGAAAGGCAACTACAGCTACATTTTAAAAGTAACTAGTTACTTGACGTGAATACCTCGTCTGAGATGGAGGGGACATAACTTGAAAGTTAAAAGGGACACATGAGAGTACCGACACATCCTCATTTGTACCGGTTGGTCTGAAGTGTTTTCTAAAGACAGAAAGAGAGACAGCGATCACAGCTGATCTTCACTGATGGGTATCCAGGCAGAGGCTCTTAACTCTCAACAACAATCAGAACACTGTGTTGGAGCTTACGCAAAATATTTGTTGGACGAACTTTGGTTATAACCAAAAGTTTTCCAGTTACGACAGTACTACTTTGAAAATGGAAATCTTCATAATTTCATCACATAATTTAAAGGGGCTATTAAAGGGAAGAGAGGTGTCATAGCAGTGATAAATGTCTGCACTCCTCGAGGGTATAAATGTTGTTTAACGATGCCCTGTAATTGTAAGCTGTAAATTTTAAAATGAAACGGTCTAGAGTGGGGCTGTAAGTAATATCTCCAAGAGCACAAACTTCAAGAAATATGAAATAATGCATAAAAATGAGACTGAATAGAAGGTTCCAAAATCGAAATTGGTCTAAAGAAGTGTTGTGATTGCATGGACTAGGGTCATAGGCGTACGAGGGGGGGCAGGGAGGAGACTGCCCCCCCCCCCAAATTTCTGAGAACGAAAATTCGGACAGGAAACGGCAAACATTCGGGCACAGAATAGGTGAAATTCCAGTAAAGGTGAAGTAAAAGTGAAAAGATTGCCCGAATTTTCTACTGAGTTCCCGAATTTTTGATGGAATGCCCGAAAAATATGCAAAAATTTTCGCGGGCATGTAGTGGTTTTCTGGTCCATTTTATGCACCTGAACTGCAACGAAATTCGGGCAATACTTCTTGAGATTCGGGCAAAAAATATTCTGCCCTCGCAATTGGAAGAGTCCCGTACGCCTATGACTAGGATTCACAGTCCATTCCAGCCAAGCTGTCAAATATGAAAATTACGGTTTTAGTTTTAAAGTTCCCGGTTATTTGTGCACAATGAAGAAATGTAAAGTATATTCTCACAATATCAACCGTTATTAATAGGGAAGCCAGACTATGAAAAAGAGTCCAAACGATAACCTCATGAATGGTGTACATAGGCGGGATTACGGGGGCAAGAAAGGGATTTGCCCCCACTTTTTCCAGAACTTAAAAATAATAAAAATAAAAAAAAATGAACGAAAGGAAACGAGACTAGAGAAATTATAAGAGCATTTTCAATTGTCCATTATAGTTAAATTTTGCAACGCTAAAAGAAAAAACATTATTATCAAATAGGCCTACAATAAAAAAGCTAGGAAAAAGTTTCTTGGTGCGCTTCACGCGCACCCCCAGATAAGACTGACTAATACAATCAAAATTTTGTTTGGCAACGTGAAATTTCTTCAAAGCATTGGCGTCTCCTACACGCCACACTTTGTGGCTTGTAGCTCTGAATAAGGGCCACTGAAAGTACTAATGTACGAAATTAAATGCTCCATGGTCCTTGCAAACAAAATGCCAAACCCTACCCATCTGTAGGGAATCGCAATTCTCGTTAAGTTTTTCGGCGTGCTTCGCATGAGCCTAATATATATTGATGTCTCATAAGTACTGCTGTACTACTATGCGAAGGAAAACTTTGGAATTGCCACGTTATTACTTCCTGTAGGACAGCTTGAGTAAATTACTATTCCCCCCAAAAACTCGCTTCACCTCTCACTGTTCACTTTCCTTACCAACTACCATCATCCTCAGAAAATTGACTGACGGTTACTATCTTAAATTTTATAAGAAAAATATTTCATTAGCATTTTAAATTACACCTGGGACAAGTAGGATACTCTCAAGGAATGATCCAGAATGACCGCAACAGCCGTCAAATTTAAGAAAATTACTCAGGGAGTCCCCAACCTTCGGCTTCGCACCTTCGGCGCTCGTGGTTAAAGGCTTCGCCGGTCACAACTCCCATGATGCGGCCTCCAATGAAAATTACGTCCGTGGCACTTTAATTGCCGTTGCCTTTGGCCATGTCCATGTAAAAACTACCCATAAAACATTTCATTGAGTTTTTAAAGTATCATATACTCTATAACCTTCAAAATCGATTACACACTGATAAAAAAGTTGAGGGGGACTTGTCCCAGACCATGATAAAAATTAACCATGAAAAAAAGAACCTTAGAGCAGGATATAGGTTCCTATATCCTGCTTTATGGAAAGAACAGGCACCTAAAGCAAGTCGGAAATTCTTTTATGTAATGGACATACTGCATTTAAAACTAAAGAATAACAACAGGCTACAATTAAATGTCTCAAACTTTGTCTCAACGCTGTTTTCTTCGGCGCACTTCGCGCGTGCCCGTTTTAAATATTGTTTCGGGATTCCGGGTTACTCCCATAGCTTCGTACAGACTCATTGAAACCACCAATGCCCCATGACCGTGCGCAGCGGGGGGGGGGGGGTTCCCACTCCCCCAACAAAGTTTCAAAGCAAAAGGTTTATCACCATCAGTCTGTGTAAATTTACCGACTTTTTAAAGATTGTTTAGATGCAAGTTGTAAGACACGGAAACAACAGATAAGGCTTACTAAATTTAGCTTTTGGCAATTAACCTTAGTTTAAAAGTTCACTGACTCGGCGAAAAGTTTGCCGGATGACCGACAATAAGCAGTTCTGTTTAATAAATGACTTAAAACACAAATCAAGCTTTAAACCCAGTTATAAGACTGATTACGGAGTATAAACGAACACATCTGTCAATACTTTCCCAATTGACAATCGAGCGACCGTGCAATTCTGTAGGTTTTATAAAACAGCTTCCTGCTAATATCAACTTTTGATTCTAATCGTGAGTAACATTTGATGTTGGTCCGGGTGAGGACGACGATGATGATAACAGAGATGAATTATAAATATGTCGAAAATATTATTACTATCAAAGTGCCATCCGTTTGAAAAATTTCTGTTTACTTGTTCAAGGAAAATGTAATTTGTGGCCAGTTTTACTACTTGTTACGGGAAAGTAACGGGACCAAATGTTACGCTGTTATCGTTACTTTCACGCAGAATTGTAACTAGATACTTGTTCCGTTACCGGAATGCACATGTAACTCGTTACACGAAATGTAACTCGTTACAGTAACGGAGTTACTTGTAACTCGTTACATCCCAACCCTACCAACTGCTTATACAAATTTGGTACAATTTCTTTATTAAAACTACCGAAATTCCTCTAGATCAATCCAAGCACCCTAATATCCCTAGCAGCAGTAGCTGCACATACCCACTGGGGTTTCAGAAACCTTGGGGTTTGTGAAACTTGTGGACATTATTGGCCACTCCACGAGACAGCTGCCTAAACCAATCAGGCCGCCTCCCCGGCCATCCCCAGCTAAGTACAGTTTCCAACGCTGGGCTGCGGTATAATATATATATATATATATATATATATATATATATATATATATATGCATGCATACATACATACATATATATATATATAGGTCGAAGGTATATAAAATATTAGTTTCGACCTAAATTTAAACCAATCCTAGGATAGAGCGTAGCCCTTATCAAAGAAGGAAAGGTTGACAGAAAATACCAGAGAGCAAAATTGAACCGCACCGAGGGTTTAAACCCTATCAACAAGTGTAGTGGTAATTGAAGTTGCTGGGTAGCAAGAGGATTTGTTAAAGTGTGCAGCTTAAACGGAATATCACAGTTTTCCACTGTATGTATGCATGATTCCATGTCCAAAATGGAGCCGTTTTCAAGTGAATGGTGCCTAGGAGAATGTTCTCTATAGGCCTTACCTTAAAATGCAGGAATTTGCTTTTCCTCAGTTAAAAGAGAGGCCATTGACTTTAATTTGAAGAGCTTTTCCAGTTTTCTTCAGTTGTTACAATCAATAGGCTTAGGAAGCTTTACTTTGGCTTACTTTAAAGCCAATATGTTGGTTCTCAATTGCCCTGAGAGGCATGGCCAACTGAAAGTACGTATTTTACAGTATAAAGCAAAAACATTTTCTTGTTATTTAAGTCCTTAAAGCTGTGCCAAAAATTTAACAAATATTTTCATACATTTTCATTGTCCAAGGGCACTGAAGGAACAAAATGCTCCTGTGTATAGTCAATTAGAACCGGACGGGTACCGACTCTACATACCTGTATCAATGCTTTCAAAATTAAACTTTTACTGGAACTTATCAAAGTATTTTGCTATGTACAGAATTTTACGCCATTTTAGATGCACGATGTAGGCGGACATGAGCCATTTCCCATCCCTTGAAATTTATAAAAAGAAAGAAGGGGGGGGGGGGTGTTTACAAACCGAAAATAAGAAGTATCTCCTACTGTTGTGTAACTTATGAGGGGAATATATTGGTTCGCATTCCCTACTTTCATATGTCAGTTAATAAACTTTAATGAAATGTTATCTCAGAAGGTAAAGTAGGCCACCCATCGCTAGGCCTTGGTAATACCAAGGGCTAGGGTATATGCACTCTGCCATTATAGTAAGGTTACTACTCCACAGTGTTGCCTCAGTGTAAGTTTACAGTAGTCAGAATAACAAATTTTGGCCTACCGTATGTCTTTAATTTGCTCTTTGTTTGAGGCTTTCAAATCGCATCAGCCTCTGAATGCACTTGAAAATTTAATTTCCACATAAGCATGGCAGAATTTCAAATAAAAACTGATTTTTTAAAGAATTCAAGTAGGTTTGGATGCTTATAGCAGATTTCGTCGACTTCACGTTGGCCTAAGGTTGAAACCAAATCCGCAAACGTTTGTTTCGGGTACATACTAAACTTGTTCAGGTCTATTCAATTAGCTGCTAAAATTACTCAAAGGCCCTGCGTGCGAAGCTACGAAAGCCCATTGCTGCAATTAAAATAAAAATTATTAATTTGTAATTTCAAATTATAAATTTGTTACTACAAATAATGAATTTGTTATTACAAAATATGAATTTGTTATTACAAATTATTAACTTTGAATTACAAATTATTAATTTGTTATCAAAAAGTATTAATTTGTTATTACAAATTGCAAATTTGTTATTACAGATTATTAATTTGTTATTACAGATTATTAATTTGTTATTACAAATTAGGGACTGGTCTCTCATCCTTGTGACTTTTAGGGTATTGACAACAAGCAAAGTAAGCTCCTTGGTGTTCGAAGTGTCGGTGAAATTAGTGAACAGGGCCACAAGTTTTCCTGTTGCTGAGCGTTACCACTCTGTTCCCTGATAATTTCGAATATTCTTGTGGGGGAGTTGATGAGGGGAAATTGTCATCGGTAGGAATTGTACGGTTGGGAATCTTCCGGAGGGGGTCCGTGTGGGTTGTCATTGGGAATTTATTCGGGTGGAAGTTGTCCGGTCACTCATCCGGTATGAAACAATAAACGGGAACATGAAAAAGCATTACGAGATTATTATGGCCGATGCAGTGGCGGCACCAGTATTTTCAAAGTGGGGGGGGGGGGGGGGTGACAAGACGGGGCAAGGGAAAAAGGGAGGCAAAATACTGTGTACATAGTTCCTGTAAGCTGCAAACCTTGCCAGTGGCGCCGCCAGAAGCTGGTGATTGTGGGCACCACATAAAATAATGTCATAGTCCCTCCTCAGACAAACCCATGGAGTCAATGTAAATTGTGCATATGAGCACCTTAGATCCTACTCTCCTACTATCCTTTGTCACCTCGCGCTGGTGCTGCCTGTGGTGGGTTCTAAAGGGTGTCCCCTTCCTTTGAAAAACGTATATTTTTGTCATTTAAGTGCCTGCTTTTGAACTGATTATATGTTGAAAAAATTAAGTGAAGTCTTCTTATGTTTGGTTGGGTACAAGACAAGGGTTTATTGTCTAAGTGGAGATGTGAGGACTCCCCTTTTAAGTTTTTGTAAATGTAACTTAGGTAGCTTAGATGGAAAATGGTGTTATCTTTGGCTTAACTTTGAACTGATTACATGCTTAAAAATCCTCACTCATTATTTAAAAAAAATTTGGCTGTGCCATGGCCCGCCCTCCAAGGCTGGTTACAGACGGCATGGGCCTCCTGGAAGCTGTGTGGTAATTACAAAATGTCGATACTAACATGAGCAATGAGAAATTCAGAAGATCCGCGTCCAACCTGAAATGAGCTAGAGAGGCCAATATGAATAGTTCAAAAGGTGGTGGACTTACAAGCATGTTTAAAAATACAAGTTCTTTGTAAGTGTATTAACATTCGTCATTTACCGATAATGGTAAGAGTGCTAAGTAAAATGTTTCAAAAAATGTATAAAGACAAAAACATACTACCAACCTTTTACATCATGCTTCAAATGATACCACATTGGCTACTCATGATGTTAGATTGCCGTAAGATCCACTTCATATGCGCGTTCCTTACAGAGTTTAGAGATGTACTTTTATTTTTCGAAAGTGTTTTAGAATAACTGTGTATTTTTACCCTGATATGGTTATGAGTTATGGCGCCCTCTGAATCATGGCTCGGCTGGCTGTTTTCAGACGGAGCAAGGCTGTGATTAAAACATCAAATCGCGATTTGGGAAGTCATTTTAGTGCCCATACGATATCATTCTAATGTCCACAATTATTACACCGGTGCTTCTTACATTACGTCATGTTGGTCAGCATAAGTGATATTGGTGAAATCCCTGTGCAACCGCTTCGATCATCTATTCTGCCCACTATCAATCTTACGTTATCATGAAATCGACCGTTGTTAGCCCGAATAAAGGGGTTTAGAAAAACACTCAAATACTGCATTTTTTTCATTTTCTTCCTTGTGCACATTCAGTGCTGTTTGAGTAGGTAGTTACATACTTCATTCTCAAGCCCACCATTTGTAAATACTCCAGAGCCTTTCGTGACTTTCCCTGGGGATCTCCCTTCAAAGAAATCATCAGCTAGATACAGGTTGGTAGGGGGTAGTGAAGTGAAAGAGATAAATCGAACGGGAACTGACAATATTTCAATTGGGCTTTGTCGGAATGTTGTGTCACGCAAAGTGCTACGAAAAATATTTTTCTTGTAGTGGTCATTGTCGAATCAGATTTCACTTCATTAGTCTTACTTTCTTTTGCAAAGAGAAACAAAGTCTGAAGGGGGCGCTAGTATCTTTCAGCAGCCAGAGTCCTAACATTTGTCACGGTAAGCAGTAGCAATAAAAAATAAAATAGCGCCAGCAATATGTGTAAACTGGAATGTGAAAAATAACCAAAAGACTAGAATCACGCATTCATAGACGCTGGTCATCGAGAAACCCCACTGCGTCAAGTGCCTGAGTAAGCTCAATGCGCGCAGGCTACTTAGCTCGCTTCTGCTCACATCTGGAAGGACGCCCCCTGTTAGAGCTGAGCGATCCTTATCGTCATCGTGAACGACTCTAGGTAGTTACATACATCATTCTCAAGCCCATCATTTGTAAATACCGCAGAGCCTTTCGGGACTTTTCTCTAGTGATCCTTTCAAGAAATCATCAACTGGGTACAGGTTGGGAGGGGGTAGTGAAATGAAAGAGATAGATCGAATGGGAGCTGACAATATTTTAATTGGGCTATGCTGGGATTTTGTGTCAAGCAACATACGAGAAGAAAAAAATTTCTTTTTGTAGTCATTGAGTCCTTTATATCCCCTTGTAGTCAAATTTCACTTTAGTAGTCTTACTTTCCTTGGGGCTAGCAAAGAGAAACAAAATGCAAAGGTGGCGCTAGTATCTTTTAGCAGCCAGAGCATTTATCACCGTAAGCAGCATCAATATAAAATGAAATAGCGCCAGCAATTGTGTAAACTGGAACATGAAATGTAATCAAAAGACTAGAATCACGTATTCATAGACGCTGGTCATCGAGAAACCCCACTGTGTCAAGTGTCTGAGTAACCCAATGCGCGCAGGCTATTTAGTCCGCTTCTGCTCACATCTGAAAGGACGCCCCCTGTAAGAGCTGAGCGATCCTTATCGTCATCGTGAACGACTCTAGTATGTGGCAAGCAGTGAGGGAGGAAATGACACGGCCCCTGGACCCTCAAAGTGTCACACCACGTACAGAGGCTTTTTAAGGCATGTACTACTTGTACTTAGTCTCGAGCACTGAACTGGTTTGATTATATAGTGTCATTCACAGGCATGTTGCAAACATATCACGTAATTCTTTACACTAAAATTTCACACGACGAAAAGGGACAGCATGTTTGTTTATATCATCTTCGTATTTGATTAAAAATTTCTTACATATCTCTAAGGTTTTTGTGTGAATTCAACCAAATAAATGTTGTTTTTACATAATTTTCTACAATTTGGGAAATGATTTTAGGTTCTGAAAGAATGGAAAGAGAAACGTCACCTTCTCCATTAAGAACTAGCCAATCACAAGAGCTTGTTCAGAATTTGCATACTGTTGTAAACAAACATATTGCTACCGTCCAGGTTTTATATTGAACCTGCTGTTTCAATCCTTTTCGTACGTTGTCACTAGTTGTGACCGTATGGGAATAAGTTAGGGACACTCTCGTTGTTGTTTCAGTAGCCATGGTTCAGTACCTTTAATGGATTATTGTGAAGAATATGTTAAAGACACATCGAATACTTCTAAAGAGTTGAAAAGTCTAGTACCACCCTTTCTTGGACCACGCATTTTTGAAGCTGTTTAAGGAGTCACGTAAGTTGAAAGGTCTTGCCCAGGCCACAGTAAATTGTAGACTAGGCTATCATAACTTACAGGACGTTAGGTTTGCAACACACCAAATGAAATTCTTTCATTTATATGACTGTAAAGCTACCTTTTGCTTACTTACTTTATAACTATGTAATTTACGCACCATGACGGAGGCCTATCGTATTGATAAAAAAGCGATAAAATAGGCCTATGTTAATACATTCTGTTGTTGTTTTTTCAAAGGGGTAATCTATTGCATGATGGGGCGACTCCCAATGATTACGGTATAGTAATTCGTTGGCACATGTAAATATATTGTGATCGCTGCCTGAATGCGAGAGGGGAGAACAGCGGGACTGTATGCCTGGACTGCACCAGCTTTTCATTAAGTGTACACCTATCAAAAGCATTTGAGGGCAAAGCCTGCAAACCAACCGTTACTACTGATAATCATGATGCATTGTTCGTGAATTGTTACGTAAAGCTATGCAAGATCAAGCTATTTTAAACGGTGATATCCATTCGTGTTGTGAAACACCATGAAAGATACTTGTGAGGGAAATGGAATCCATCTAATTAATTATCACATTATTTTGCCATCATCAACTTGTACGCAGTGAACAATTGCATTGGTACTAAGAACCGTTCAAACCAATTTTGTACTCCAAGTCCCCTAATTTTTACTAGTAGCCTTGCAGAATGTGCACTTCTATACCAGTCTCTATAACATGTAAACAACGTGGGAAGTTGCTTTTCTATCTGCAGACACCTCCCAGTTGTACGTGAGATGGAAAATCCGTTTAGTTTCGGTTGCTAGGCAATAAAGCATTGAGTTTCTCTAAAAGAAAGAAAAGAAACAAAAACTTGACCGAACTCTCAATCTAAGTAGACCTACACATGATTGCTCATGAAAGGGAAGATAATCTCTGTTGACAACTTCGTGTTTTGGGTTAGCGGTCTATTGTTGCAGAGTTCCTGAATGAGGCCTAGGTAAAGTGTTTCTTATCCCTATTCACTAGGTCTAAGATAGCTTGAAAGAAAATATTCTCCGACTACGACCTATAGACCCGTTTTCCCCATGTCCTATCCAAGTGTAATGTGCAACGCAAACTTGAGTTGTATTTATTGGGTAATCCTTTCCGACCACGTTTAAATTCCTAATGGCTTTTGAACGGGGGAGTACTGAACATTTGAAACTGGACAGAATTTCTCAAACGAAATGTTGTAGAAGATTTAGGATGACGTTATGTTTGGCTACTTACGAAAGCTCAATATTGCCATTGAAATATTATTAATTTTTTATTTCAAATTAATTTATTAACTTTTTAAAAACTAATTATTTCTTATCACAAACTTAATTCGTCATAAAAAATCATTAATTTGTTATAACAAATAATTTATTAATTTGTTTTTACAACTTATTAAGTTGTTATTACAAATTACTAATTTGTTATTAGAAATTATTGATTTGTTATTACAAATTATTGATTTGTTACTACAAAGTATTAATTTGTTATTAAAAATCATTAATTTGTTGTTTCAATTTAAATAGTAGGGACTGGTCTCTTACCCTTGTGACTTTTGGGGTGTTGATGACAAGCAAAGAAAGCTCCATGGTGTTCCAAGTGTGAGTGAACACCGCCACAACTTTTCTTTCAGTTGAGCGTCACCAGTCGCTTCCGATAATTTCCAATAGGGGCATTTGATGGAGAAAATTGTCATAGGTAGGAATTGTGCAGGTGGGAATCGTTTAGAGGAGGACATCGACGGTGAAGTTGTCACTGGGAATTTATTCGGGTGGACGTTGTCCGTTCAACACACCAGTCACCTTGGCATGAAATAAGATTAACATGAAAAACATGAAAAAGCACTACGGGATATTATGAGCGATGTAGTGGCGGCACCAGGATTTCAAAGAATGGGGCAGAGGTGGTAAGGAAAAATGGGGAGCAAAATATTGTGCTTTCGCATAGTTCCTGTTAGCTCTATACCTTTGTCACTGGGGCCGCCAGAAGTTGGTGGTGGTGGGCACCACAGAAAATAATGTCGTAATCTCACCCAAACCTATGGAGTCAGCCTTGTAAATTGTGCTTATGCGTACCTGAGATAGTTTGCACACGGACGACTCCTTCGATCCCTTGTCACCTCACGCAGGTGCAATCCTGGAATGGGGTGTCCTGGGGAGGAGTCTAAGGCGTGTCCCGTTTCTCCTTTGAGAAACTTTTTTAATTTAAAGTAGCTTTCATACAAAATGGTGCTATCGTTTCAGAATTTTTAAACTGATTATAATTATGTTGAAAAATTTAGTGAAGTCTTATGTTTGGTTGGGTACGAGACAAGGGTGTGTAGGCTAAGTGGAGAGGTGAGGACTCTGCCCCTTAAGTTTTGTTAATGTAACATAGGTGGCTTAGATGGAAAATGGCAGTGCTATCTTTGGCTAATCTTTGAAAGGATTACATGCTGAAAAATCCTCATTATTTAGAAATATTTTATCTGTGGCATGGTCCAGGCTCCAAGGCTGGTTACAGACAGGCATGGGCCTCCTGGAAGCTGTGTGGAAATTACAAAATATCGATACTAACATGAACGATGAGAAATTCAGACGATCTGCGTCCAACTTGAATGAGCTAGAGAGGGGAATATGAATGATTCAAAAGGGGGTGGACTAACAAGCATGTTTAAAAATGCAAGTTTCTTTGTAAGTGTATTAACATTCGTCATTTACCGATAATGGTAGAAGTGCTCCGTAAAATGTTTTAAAATATGTATAAAGACAAAAACATACTACCAATTTTTTACATCATGCTACAAATGATACCGCATTGGCTACTCATGATATTAGATTACCGTAAGATCCACTTCATTTGCGCATTCCTTACAGAGTTTAGCAATGTATTTCTGTTTTTCGAAAGTGCTACAGAATAATTGTGTATTTTTAACCCTGATATTGTTATGAATTATGGCGTGAGGGCCATGACAAATGCTCGTAAAGTGCTAAGAAATTTTGCATCTTAAATCATTTACGTCACAAAATGTGCATGCAGACTGCACGATACACTTTCTGATCCGTACGAAATGTACCTGCCAAGTAGAAGGCGAGTCTTCTACCTGGTAATTCGTGAAAGCTTTCCGTTTTTACAAAATATATCTCTCTCTGCATTTTCCTGTTTCGCATTCCTGTAGTGCTATGCTTTTCCATAATTACTTATGTGCAAACGAGCGATCAGTCTTATTGTAAAACCGTCACCGATGAATAATTTGAATACCCTTGAAACGAGATTACATCATAATTATTAGCACAGCCATGCGGTGAGACTGAGATTTAGGAACGTGCAAAAAGTTTGTGTAGGATTTGAGAAAGATTTGATAGCTTTCGAATTGTTAATGATAGATATATTAAAAATAGATCTCGCCCTCATGCCCCCGTTCTGGCCCACGAACTTTGCACAGAAACACTGGGGGTAGGTTGGGGCATGACTTGGGGCCTTCGTTGCGCAACTTCCCCCATGGCGATGCCCCCTCGTCAACTCCTCCTCAAGAACATTTGAAATTGCTCTGAAAGTTAGAAGTGTGAGAGACTAGTCCTTACTATTTAATTTGTACTAGCAAATTAATAATTTGTAACAAAAAATTAATAATTTTTAATAAGAAATTAATAATTTGTAATTAGAGATTAATAATTTGTAATTACAAATTAATAATTTGTAATAAAAAATTAATAATCTGTAATAACAAATTAATAATTTGTAATAGCAAATTACTAATTTGTAATAACAAATCAATAATTTGTAACAATAGATTAATAATTTGTGATAATGAATTAATAATTTGTAATAAAAATTAACAGTTTTTATTACAATGGCACTAACAGGATGTCGTATGAAGCCAATTCTAGTAGTTATATATTTCTGTAGTTTTAACCAGAAAAACGGACGTTTTGACCTGAAATTGACTACTTTTGCCTGGGAGGAGGGGTGTGCTGCCCCTAAGCCTGAATTCCCACTTATATAGTCTTATTGTACGGGACTGACATTTTCCTATAGCATAGGACGGTTCACCGTCTGTCAAGCAACTGTGTATGAGCTTCATTGGCATTTATTGTTTCAATGAATGTCCATTAAAATGCAGTCACCAATTGTGTTTAGAACTATAGGACTATATTCTTAGATATATTTGAAAGTGTCATAGCCCCTTTAATGTAATTATTCTGGCTTATAATTGGAATATTGATTGTCCATGGCATTGTGTGAACTACCGTAGTAATGTCATATCGTTGACTCCAAATTATATCATTTTATATATTAAGTCAGAATTGTGACTTTTCAAGTTTATCATTTCATCACATTTTCAACTCAAGATTTTGAATTTTAATCCCAACAACTTTGAATTATTATCGCCTTTTCTGATTTTTTATGTACTTGCGGACGCCCAGTACATGGTCATGTGTATGTGTGAATAGTGTGAAATACCCACAATAACAGTATTTCATTTCTTTAGTATGCCTGAACCTCAAGCACTAACAAAAATTGTGTTTAGAACGGCCCGTGGTACAATAAAATATGTAAAATGTAGCACCATTTTCAATGTACAAGGGCTACATTCAAATGAAGTGGGCAGCATTGAAGGTTTAATCCAAACTTCCAAAGCCTGCTTGCAAAGCGAACTCGGAGACTCCGGTCTGCTACTATATATACTGAGGAAGTTGCAAAATTGTTACTCCCTACTTAGTATTCGAGGATTGCCTTACCCACAATTTTTGGTTTTTGCCCCTACACAGAAAATGGCTAGCTACGTACGCCACTGGACACTCTCCGGCGGTCATATGGCCATATACAGATATTGGATATTGATTATTTGATTGGTTAGTTCAATTTTATTTAGAAAACCTCTTAATATAAGTACACGGTGTAGCCGGCTACTGCGTCACAAATCTTTCGCGATTTAGCCGTGGAACCGGTGTGGCCACTTTAGGGGAGAGCAGTGGACTTAGATTCCTTTGCAACATTTCTTAACCCAGCAATATCGTCATTGTTAACTTGGCTTGAATGGTATCTTTACTATGTAAACGGATGAGCCGGTGTAGCCACCCCAAGAGAAATAATTGCTGGTTTTTTTTACAACATTTGTTAACAGTATTTGTTAATGTAGGCCCACACAAAAATTTCTTGACGATGGAGTCGATGTAACCGGTGAAGCCACTGAAAGGAAAGCTTTGGCTTTAGTCTAATTTTGCAACTTAACATGTGTCTTCTACATCAACTTTATCATCTATGATGAATCGTTCTCAAAATGATTCAGCAACGAATTAACAAGGTAGCCTTATTTCGGGAAGTTTTCGCCAAGTAGCCAATTATTTGTGGTGATTTCGCGAAGTAGTCAACTACTTGCCGGGGGTTTTCAAGTCGGGGGGGGGGTATTCTGTAATAGCTCTAAATTTTGAAGTGATCATGCACTTGCCATATTCGGGACTATTGTCGTAAAAGGTTTCATCCCAGAGCTACCTAACCAAGGTTGGGCAAATCCCCTGATAAACAGGCCAAAATAGGCCGAAAAGGTTAGTCCGGGTGTTTGCGTAGTAATATCTGGTACAACGGCGTCCGCCTCGGAGGGTGTAGCCTTGGCCTAGGAGGGAATGGCTAATTCGGGACCTGTGGTCTCGACTACAACACACTGGTACGTTGTCGTGGTGTCCTCATTCGATGATGAAGTAAGCCCCTCAGACCACCTTAATTTAAAAAACTTAGTGGCCATGATCCAGAACCTGCAGTGTTTGGAATCTGACAAACGTTAAGGATACTTGGGTTTAGTTAAAGGAAATGAATTTTTTTTATACGTGGAATAATTGAGCTGCAAAGTAACTTGAAATATGTGAACAAATTATCAACATAGCGTACTACTGATTCAAGTAAATTTCCCGCGGAGGATATTACCCTACGAATTTACCAGGCTCGGATCCAAGGGTGGCTTTCCCGGGCTCAGCCCCCCCCCCCTTTTTCGCCACATCAAGAATAACAAATAGGCGAAAATTAGCATAATGTTAATCTAGGAGACTATTCAAGGGGCTTTCAGCCCCCCTTTTCGAAATGTCTGGATCCGCGCCTGTTTAGCGCCCCCCCCCCCTAAAAAAATTTTGGGGCACAATTTAGCAGAGATAGTAGCCAGTCAATATTTGCAAGTCCCCTGTCAAGTCATAAGTCATTTGTCGTAAGTCCAAGTCAACATAGGCGTAGGAGCCCAAGTTGATTTGGGGGAGCTGAAACGACTTGCCCGAAAAATGTAACCAAAAATTTCCGCGCGCTCCACTCGCGTTCAGCATGTTTTAAATGTACATATCAAAAGGCATGCATCGTTTATCACACCGCATGCCAATTACATACAATCATTTTCCCTGTTACTACTCTCCATATTGTTTATAATTTTTTGGGGAAGTCGTTGATATAATAATAATTATAATAACGCTAATAATTAGTGACGTAGCCAGGATTTCTCTCATGGTGTGGGGGCATGCAGTATGCTTGTGATCGCCGGCCTGGGGGAGGGGTCTAAGGGGACGGGGTGTCCTTACATGCAATCTGGTGCCACATATGCTACCATTGGAGTAAAAATTGTGTTAAATAATTTACGTACTGTATTTTAGGTACTAAAAATATCCGCAACAGTGAGGGAGGAGCATGACCTAATGGCCCCCTAAATACACCACCTATAATATAACTTTAACATGAAAAATAATACCGAATATATAGGTGCTGGTGCAATTCAAATCAGAACTTTATTTCAATTACCACGGAAGTTTTTTTTAAACTATTGATTACCATTAGCTACATCATTGCATTATTTTTCTTTCAGTAGGTGCCCGAAAAATTCCCAGCATATTGTCCGAATTTTCACAAAAATATTTGGTTGGGGGGAGGGCTGCAGCCCTCCGCCTCCTACGCCTTTGCTAGTCAAGTCACAAGTCATTCAGCTCAGTCATAAGTCAAGTGGAGACCTGTTGCAAGTCAAGTCAAGTGAAGTCACAAATGTTTAAAAGTCAAATCACAAGCTATTTGGTCCCAGCACAAATCAAATTATCATGGCCAGTCTTGCCTAGGTAGAAGTGAAGTCTCAGATTTTTCAAGTTGTTACAAGGCAATCAAGTGTCAACTTGTGCCTACCTAAATTTGCATTAATTTTTCATACTTTATAGAAGGCAAACAAATGTCACCATTTCATTTTTAAACTTACTAGTATATTTGAGCCAACCGTGACAGTACTGTTACGTAGTCCAGAAGGTACTTTAGTATAGATCAAGAGGGACGCCATTTTGTTGTTTACAAGTTACTCTTCCTTTTGTCGTATATCCCCAGGTAGTTCCTTCTTGACGTTCAATAAGCTTTCACGCCACATCCCAGACGTCTAGCACGCCTAAATTATGGGCAGTGGCGCCGGCACAGGGGGGGGGGGCATGGGGGCGCTTGCTCCTCCAATGAATTTTTTTTTTTTTTGAAAATTTTAAAATGATACCCAAAGGCGATAAGCTATTGATTTCTGTAGGGGGTAGGGTGAAGTGTGCTTTAATCGAGTGACAGATCTATTTAATCATTTTCTGTCACAAATGTTTCTCAAACTATCAGAATTTTCGCAAATCAATTCGCAAACTATCAAAACTTTCGCGCTCTTCGCGCCCTTCAGACCTAACCACAGTGTTCTCATCATCATTATCTTCTGATAGCAATTCCCGGAGAAGCACAGCAGCAAAAGCTGAAAGCGCTTTTTAAGTACGTAGAAACAGGCACTGGCAAACTAAAGAAAAATCCCAAACCCAAACAAAACCATGACGGGTCACAAACACAAATGCTGGGTAGGACGTTAAACTGCATCCGGTTGTGGAGCTTGTTAAAGCGTGGGGACAATGAGGTTACCCTTTGCCACAACTGCCTCCGGGGCACCCTTGGGCAAGGTGCACCTGTATTTGCCCCCGTGCTTTTTAAGTGCTGTTGCCTTTGGGCGTAGTGTTGCCTTCGGGCGTAGTGTTGCCTTTGGGGCGTAGTGTTGCCTTCGGGCGTGTTGTTGCCGTGGGGTGTAGAGCTGCCTTTGGGCGTGGTGTTTCCTTTGGGCGTGTGGGCGGAATTTGTTTGGGTGGCATGTGGTTGTGGGGAGTTGTTTTGGGGTTGGCTGCAGTGGCAGTTACTGGAGTTCAGTAGTAACAAAGACTCTTTTGTTCCCTGTTGCACGGTATGTATAGTTTGTTTAGCAAAAGCTGAAAGCTGTTCACGAATTACCAGATAAAAGACTGGCTTTTTGAGTGGCATGTAGGTTTGTTGGGCAATTGAAAGTGTCTCGATGCAGACTTTGAATGCAGGTTTTGTCATGGAAATCTTATTTAAGGAAATATTTCGCGCCCTTCGGTGGTGTGCTTTACGGTTTGCACTTAGAGACCCTGTAGTGGGATAGGGTCTCTATATGCACTCCATCTCATGACCATTATTAAGGTAATAATACGTGGAACTATAATCAAAACATCTGTAGGGGCCTAGCATCCCTGGCAATATGGGATCTTTCATTCTAAGTTGTTGTCGCAAATTTTTACAATGTTGCTAGTGTTTCCCCTACTTTTATGCGGTAAATAAGCCTGGAAAGTGCCATTTCCAGCGATCTAGTAGACATTTTGGGCCAAAATTTTCTTGCACTTTACGCCAGCCCATGGTGGCGCGAAGCGCTGAGAGTCTGTCTATGGGCTTCGCCCCCCCCCCCCCTTGACGAATTCCTAGCTACGCCCCTGATAGATGGTGATTTTTAATACACTTACTACAAAAAAGGATTCTGAAATGCGCTTGTTAGTCCTTCTTTTCTTTTTCTATATACCTATCAGGGAGGTCTAATAACAACTTCCTGCACCTATACTCTCCCTCCCGCTCGTTCTCCATTGCTGGAAGCTGTTCATTTGGATTTTCGTTCAAAATTAGTAAAAATACGATATTTGTAAAGTGCTCTGCGTCATATTCTATATTATCATTTGGATGTCATGTAATAAGCATTATGTCATTGCTCCATTTTGTGTACTTGATCCAGAGCTTCCAGGAGGCCCTATACAGGTATCTTCCAGTCTTAGATGCCTTCCTTTTTATGATGCACAATGAAGTGGAGGAAAAATTTCGTTATAGTCCAATAATGTTTCTGTCTACTCCACGCACGTATTTTTGGGTAAAAACTTTACCCGAATAGAAGGCGGTAAAGTAGCCAAAAATGAGTCTTCAAGAGGTTTGTTGACAAAGCATTCTTCTCTTAGACAACATACTCTCCTCTTTCACCTAACCAAAAATTAGAATTTACTTAATTGTGGACATTTTCCACCTATATATGGTCAGCTTCGAAAAATATTCCAAATATGGCACGCTTTTGCATCTGAGAAACCTTAAATTAGCAAAAATTTCTCAAAGGGGTGGCACCCCTCTCCTTAGACCCCTCCTCCAGGAGGCACCTTTATGTAGTGACGAAGGAAAGATCCCCACTGCTGTATACAAACGCAGGGCGCATAAAAAGGGGAATATTTCAGCGTCGCCACCCAGTTCGAAAAAACCACCCAGCCAGTCGGAAAAATTAGAATTCACTAAATAATGGACATTTTCCAGCCATACAGGTATGTGGTCAGCGCCAAAAATATCATCACAAAGATAGCACCATTTTGCATCTAAGTAATCTTAAATAAACAAAAATTTCTCAAAGGGGAGGGGGACACCTCTCCCCTTAGACCCCTCCCCCAGGACGATAACTTAGTGTAGTGACACCTGACAAAGGAAGAATCGCCACTCTGTATACGAACGCAGGGAGCACACCGAAAAAAAAAGCATTTAGCGCGGACTGTGGAGGTTAACTGAAGTGCCATTACGACATCATCTGTTGTGCCCCCCTCCCCCCATCACCAAATTCTGGCGGCGCCACTGTTTATGGGCGTGGTTTCCCAGACCCTTCATCCCCCTCTGGTTGGCCAATCTTTCCAGTCTGTTCATTTATATTCATACGCACATTACATGTTTACTATGGACCATTCAGGAGCTCAGAATTGTATCCCATAATAGTAGTAGTCACTGTTAGGATCATAGCTTCCACGTGTCTGTCGGCAAATTTTTGTATGTTGCCACTCCTAGGTTTTTCCCACTAGATCTGTGTATTTTAAAGTTCATCTAAGTTTCTGGGTTTCTTTTTTCAGAAAGTACAAATTTGGGTTTTTCTACAGAGTGAAGTTGAAACATTTCATTGTATCTCACAAGTTTTATGTGAGGAAATTAACGTGCATAAGCATTTTAAGTATACTGAAAAAGGCCTTAATATAAGCGCACTCGGTCACACTAGAGCAATTTCGGATAGGACTACGGTCCGATTTTTGTGAGTTTCAGTTAGAATCTTCCCCATTCCTGGTCGGAAAGAGCCAAAAATTTGCCAGCCTGTGTAAATATATGATTTGCATCAGAGGACTACGAAAATAAGATGTAAACTTATTATTTCGTGACGTCACATCGGTAGACAGCGTTTATCGAACACGCGTGCAAAAACCGGATTAAAATTCGAACAAATACCGCACTGTTGAGCGGTATAAGTTATATAATTGTAGCAGAACAGTTCAGTTCAAAACTAGGATCAGTTATCGATATAGCGTGGCCATCCTTAGAACAAAGTCTAAATAAGAACTATTGATCAGTCCGATTCAGAAAAAATTCGGATCGGATTTGGGATTGAAAATCGCTGTAGTATGACCCGCCCTTAATGTTGGGAGGCAGTTTCTCGGTTCATATTCCCTCTTAGCACTCATTAGCTAATGCTAGATGTGTGTTGTGTTACATTGCCATGACATGTAACGTGGGCTAATTACGTATCTGTTCTGCATTGCGTACATGCATGCGTACGTCCATTATACAGCACAAAAACAAGATAATTTCCAAGACCACGGTGCATTATTTAGGCCCCACATGTAAATGATGTAACTAGGATGTACATATCTATACGATAGGTTGCACTTTTTACCGGCATAGTCTGCGCTGGAACCGTACAGGTCGAGACCATGTGTGATTCTGACTCTCGTAGGGATGGGGAGGGGGGAGGAGATGGCGGGTGAAACATGACTACCAGTACACATGACTTGTGCGCGTGTTTTCACTAACTACAGGCCCATACCTAACTAATATTCAAAAAATGTTGAGAAGTCGACTTCAAGCTTATAATGCATCATTGTAATCATTTAGTGGGCCTATATGTCAGTCCAATTGTTCATTATGCAAATATATGCTTGCACGCAAACAAAATATGACCGTGGCTTTCCCTTTAGAGTCTAGACCAGTAGTTCCCAACATTTGTCAGTTCACCGTCCCCTTTCACAGAATGGGGCGGGATGAACGCCCCCAGTCTATATATAGTATAGTATTGCTATGAATGGAACGACATAAATAAGAACCATGTTGAAATGAAGGGTAGACCTACACATACATCGTTTTTACTTGTGGGTCGGACCCATGCAGGGAAACAAACCAAGGGTACGGGACTTGAACTGACTCTCTTTTGAGATGACGGCGAATCTTTAACCCACAATTTACGAAAGCGATTTTTTTAATTTAACAAATGCCAGGGCCCAACCGAGGTGTGGACCGTTCCTACAAGGAATGGGGCCCAGGGACAAGGTCCAAGTGGAGCCGGGGCAAAGCCCCCAGAAGCTCTGGAATATTTCCGATATTGTCGACCCAAGAATGAGGCATGGTTCAGTCAAATTTTGAGTATCATGATAACTAAATGCCCACTGAAGCAGATTACAAAAATTACCCAATAGACCAGTTGTATTTCAAAAGTAGCTAACGTAAGTTCCCTTTGATGCTGCAAGGGATTTTTCCTGTGGGTGGGAGAGAGAAGGGTACTAGGGTTGCAAGGGACTTTGAAAGACTTAGGCCTATGCCACTCAAGCTGTCCTACAGGGAGACGTAATGAGAAAGCCGAAAAATTGCATTTTTGAAAACATTTTCAGGGGCGGATCCAGGATTTTTGAAAAGGGGGGGGGGGCCGAAGTTGTTCGACCTGTGATTGACGGTACTATACCATACTATACCATCTAAGCGGAGCGCCACCATCAGTTGGCGCGGAGCGAACAAGAAAATTTTTGACAAAATAGACCTCCCAGATCGCCGGAAATAGCACTTTCCATATCTTATTTTTGCATTTTCTGCTTCATATAATTTCATGTCTCAACTCTCAACACATTAATTTTTCCACAAGTTATTAACAGAAGACAGTTATCATAGGCACATTGCCTTACTACAATGCATCCTGTTCAAGGTGTCTAATCAGATCTTTAGTAGTGATGTTCTAACTTGGTGAATATTGAGGGACTTCCTTGAGAAATTTGTGACCCATATCTTAGTTCGACTTGATGCCAGGACTCAGGTACCTTGCATTGACATGTGGGCGTAAATGTACGTTTTATCACGTAAATGTTCCCCTCTGCCTAATTTCTTGTTTTGTGTGGACTCCGTGAGAAAGTGAAAATCACCCAGAATGCACGAGACTTGGCAGCCCCGGCCTGTCATTGTTTTGGGGGTACGTCCAGGCAGTGTAATGATGGTATTATTGTAGGCCTTACATAGTATCAAAACTGAATGACCAAATTGTAATGTTTCCGACCACTATATTTCTAAATAAAATTTTGTTGGTGACGTGCACTGTAGGCCAATCTTAACGTCTTTCAGAGAAATATCGAGGGATTTATTAACTGACAGAACAGCATTTGGCCATTTAGTTTTGTCATTGATTATGGTTATACTTGTTGATTTCTGATTTTTACTTAATTTATAATTCCTCGTTTTTCTCCTGAGGAATTTATTTATGGAGAGAGCTCCCCTCACTGAAAATTTTAGGGAGGGACGTGTCCTCCTCCCCCGTCCCCCCGCTACCGCTGCCAATGCGTAGCATACCAGGAAATTTGGGTAAAAACACATCCCAGATAGCCGGAAAAGACACTTTTAAGGCCTTTGTGATTCCCATGATTTTCCATTTTAATTCTCATGCAGTGGCGTAGCTAGGGTTTTTTGTTTGGGGGCGGGGCTCCCGTTTACTATCTAAGCGGAGCGCCACCATGAGTTGGCGCGGAGCGTACCAAGAAAATTTGAGATTTTAATACATCCCAGATCGTCGGAAATGGCACTTGCCAGGCTTGATAGCTTCCATCAAGAAGTGCAATTTTTGTGAACAAAATGTAAAGTTTGGTTTTATTTTATTACACATTTCTGTGAGGACGGATCAGCTCAGCTGGCTGGGACTTTGGGTCCAAGGTTTGCAAGTTTGAATGCTGTTTACTCAGTGGCGTATATACCCAGGATTTCTCTCATGGGGGGCATGTAGTATGTTGTGTGATCGCTGGCCTGGGGGAGGGGCCTAAGGGGATCGAGGGGTGTCCCCTCCCCTATGAAAATTTTTGAAAAATTAGGTGTCGTTACATGCAATCTGGGGCCACATATGCTACCTTTTTGAAGTAAAATTTGTGTTAAAAAATTGCCTCCCCCTTGTGTACGCCATTGCGTTTACTATCTAAGCGGAGCGCCACCATAGGTTGGCGCGGAGCGTTCCAAGAAAATTTGAGGTTTTAATACATCCCAGATGGCCGGAAATGGCACTTGCCAGGCTTGATAGCACCCCATCCCAACTGATGCGCACTGTCTCGTAAGATATTTTTCGATTGGCTGATGGTATTGTATCGGTACTGTATCGTATTGATTGTATCCAATCATGTGTAAGATCAGCATGTGTGTAAACGTCCCAATCGACGTTCAAACTGATCTGCTGTGCGCTATGACTCCCATACTTCGAGGTTCCTAATTGCAGCTTCATTCTCTATCACTCCACTCTCTGTCCTTCTCTCTATCTCTTCTCACTTCCGTTTTTTTTTCTCTTTTTTCCTCTTTTTTCCCTTTCATTTTTTTTTTTTGCATTTTCAAAAAAGGGGGGCCGGGGCCGGGTCGGCCCCCCCCTAGATCCGCCCCTGATTTTTACGTTTTACTTCATAGGACAGTGCAAAAGTTATACAGGCCCGTACGCAGGATTATTCGAGAGGGGGTTCGAATAGACCGTGTCACATGACGTCGTGTTTTGCTAACGTGGTCTTGTTGAGGGCACACGTGGGACAAATATGTTTTTGCACTACATCACTGCACTACACTACAGTTTACACTGCACCGTGCGTACACGGTACATTTTACGCACACCTGTGACGCCACTGCCCGACATCGACTGATTTACCATGCGTATGCATGTATATCTGCGCCTCGCGTATTTCCGCAACATGATAGCTATTTGCGTTGCCATAAGAAAGAATGTGGTGTCGGTGAAATGCGCCTATATTATTGTATCGTCTACAGGGGAACTACAAGGGGTTGACCATTGGTTGGCACAACAAAGAATGTCCTAACCCATCCCAGATAGCCCCATCGGCGAAAATGTGCATATGCGTGGAAAGTAGGTGAAACTCTTACTCTTACTCTTCCTAGTAGCACATCCCCTCCAGGGGCGAGAGAAACAGGTCCAGTTACGGGACGTTTTTCAGATTAGAGGTGGGGCAGTGATGGTTTGAATAAAGTCATGAAAATATCTCAGCGGAACGCACCACCACTTTGCGCGTTATATACTCCGGAGAAGATAGTTGCCAAACTGATTTTCAAGTTGCAAAATGGCACTTGCTATGCCCTAGTATGTTCCATCTCAAAATACATTTCTTACTTGGAGATCTATTATGTCTTAGAGACTTATACTTTGGATTTAAAAGACTCTGGTAGAAAATTATTAGCAGAGTAATGACCCCCTTTCGTCTTGGCAATTGGAGCGCTTTTCTTAGGCACGGGTTTCAATCATAGTCCTTATGGCGGGCCCTTGTTGAGTCTATGTGTATACCTCCATAGGGTGACTCGGTCAAGGGGAAGATCTGGGAGGTTGATTACATATTGGGGTTATATTAGAAGCATGAGCAACGAGAATTCAGAGAACACCGTCTACTGGGAGTAAGGAAGTGAAAATAGGAATATTCGAATGGGTCTACAGTGGCGGATCCAGGATTTGGCAAAAGGGGGGGGGGCAGGTCATAGTGGTTTGTATAGAGATCCGACCTGGGGGAGGGGTCTAGGAGAGGGGGTTCCCCGGGGGCAGTGGCAGGGTATTTTGAAAGGAGGAAAAGCATGTGATGAGTAATCACCGTCCTGGGGAGGGGTGTCCCCTCCCCTTTGAGAAATTTTTGTTAAATTAAGGTTGCTCAGATGCAAAATGGTAATGTCTGTGGAATATTTTTTGAACTTATCATATATCGCTGGAAAATGTTCTTAATTTAGTGGATTTTTAATTTTACCCTAAATTCACAGTACATTCCATTAAAATAAATTACAAGGCTGAAATAAGACATTACGGGGTAATATTGCAGCAAGTTATAGTTAAAAGTCTAATGTTGTCGAAAATATTCCTCTAAATATTAAAGAATTCTGAAATTCCCTTGAAAGTAGAAGCAGTGTTCCTAATGCTGTGGGCCTGGCCAATAATAGACTGAAGTTAGCAATCCATAGACCCTTTTCCAAATAACAATTACAAAGGATTGTGGGATAGAGTTTGGTATGCGTCGTTTTTGTCAGTGGCATATTACTGTGGCGAAAAACGACCCATACAAAAACACTATCCCACAATTCTTTGTAATTGCTATTTGGAAAAGGGTCTTTTAATAGAGCGCTCATGAGTAACCCCTTGCAATGCCCAGAGAAAGTTACTGAGGCCAATATAAGCCAAAATGTTATCAGCTGAAAGTCAGTGGCAGAGTTATTAGCATAACCCTTATTTTCTGAGGTAGAAAATAATGAACAAATTTGAGTTTCACTCTGACACATCTCATAGGCCTATTTCATTGGAATAGGGCCTTGTCCTTTGTTTTATGAAGTTGAAAAAACTTCAAAATTTTTTGGAAGGGGGGGGGCCGGGCCCCCTGCCCCCCCTAAATCCGCCCCTCCGTCTAGGATTAAGCAAGTTTTAGAATACTTTTTCTTCGTTTTCCTTCCTTTCAGGATCTACCGATAATGGATGCGCGCTAGGCGAGGAGAAATGTGGTTGGAAGAATTGCTTAATCAAGAATATCATATTTCAGTCTTGTAAATCATGTTACGTACGTACTAGGCGCGTTAAGGTTCTCTTGATATTTTATTGGTCCATTTTGCCCTCTTAATGCCCGGCATCCACGTGGGTTGAAGAAGCACGTTTAGTTTTCGCGAAAGTTTTCCAGAAAATTATCCCTTGTGCATTATTGCCCTTACTCGTCAGATACGGAATGTAAACTGTGACAAATGTGCGCCGAAATGTGCGCAGAAATTTTGAATTAAAAATACATTTTTCAATACAAAAGGTTTATCCAGACTGCACATATACTGACTTTCAATTTCCAAACAAAATATAACCAAGCTAGAAGGCAATGCTGAATTAATCCTCTAAATCTTGCAATTTTTATGAAATGTATTTTCCAAATTAAAGTACTGTACGTTGTGTGCCTCCTTAACCATAACTTAACCCACAAATTCGGCACAATTCTGACACCCTTGTCCGCTGAATGATGCTAATACGTTTTGAAGATAGTAGTTATAGGCTATGAGGTTGTATGCGCGTGAAAATTATGATATGTTTGGAAGCATTTGCAAAAATTTTGATAGTTCTCATTTGATAAAATTGCGCTCATTAAAAGGAAAAACCAAAAATCTTATCGACTGTCGGGGTATCTGATGACCCCTATACAGGGAATGGCATGCACTGTATTGTACCTACCCCATCTACGGAGACGAAATGCATGGTCACAGATCCCAGTCTCCCAACTCTCTTACCCGTACCCCGAGACAGGTACAGTAACAACTAAGTGATCGAGAGTTACATAGTAAGAAAGAGATTTGTTCTGTCGTATTTAGCCAAATGTGAGAGAAAAGTATGGAAACTATACAAACTGTTGGTTCCTGTTGAAGAAATTTAACGGACCCTTAAAAGCAAGTACAGGTAAACTGTCGGCGAGACTGGATAACACATTTTATCGCAGCATGAGTGACTATCTGACTATGGCTCCTCGACCACCGTGACCATGGCCCGACCTGACCTCATACCCTTACGATGGTTTGAGCTCAGACTAAAAAAATTGGAAATGCCCTAGGCTGCATAAAAACTTATTCTAAAGCTCATGTATATATGTCATTGCAGATTTTCTTCTATCATACACGGGTCGATCGCCACTATAAGATAGATTTAGCTTGGAGTCATAAGTGACAGCAAATCGCACTCTAAAATAGGCCTACTAACTTTCTCACCAGAGTTTCTCGTCTATCATACATGAGATTCAGAGTGTCCGAGAACAGGAGAAATTTGGCAAGTACCCAAACGCAGATTGCCGGAAATTGCGCTCTAAAACAGTTTTCAACGCGGTCTATTTTAGTGGGGCGCCAATTAAGTCTGGTGACAATTGACATTAAACGGCATGAATTTAGGAAAGGCCCTCAACCTCCCATATATCACCCATTGGTCTATAAAAAATGAAACCGTAGTGGTTATATTTCGGAAATTTACATCAGACGGAACCAGCTCAGCCTATAATTACCGTACAAGAGAGTGGGTGTCCTAAAGAAAGCAAATAGCCTAACCCAGCGCTTCTCAACCTTTTTTAAGTCAAGGACCACTTTCACTCTCAGAATTTTTTCTGAGGCCCACCTTACAAAAAGTTTATTCTTTTTTCTTAATTTTTTATTCATTATGGCGGATCTCGCGGCTCACCTGTGAGAGCTTCGCGGCCCACCGGTTGAGAAGCGCTGGCCTAACCCGTTTTGAACATCGGATGATCGAAGGAAATCGAACCAATGATATTGCGCGCGAATCGCGATGAAAAGTGGAGATGCTGGGGAACTTGAAATTACGTTATCATGCTCATCGACATTATCTAACATTTGTATGGAATGTGTTTAATTTGTAAAAAAAACTTCATTTGCATCTGCATTGCAAAAGGGAGAAAGAGGTCGTAAGGAATAACCAACCACCCTAATTCGCAAATAGGGTTCGATATCAAAGGGGAGGGGGATTCGATTTCATTGAAACGAACCCATTAACGAACCATTGAACCCCCACGGCCACCCTCCGCGTACGGGCCTGATCTATTACGTTATAGTTTCCTGTAATTGATTGTCACGTCTGTTAGTACTCATGTTTTTGGTTATGGACAGCAAGGAAAAAACCACTTGGTAAAAGTGGAGGTACAATTTTCAGCCATGGCCCCTTCGGTCACCGCTTTCACTACCGATGGGAAAATGAGAGCCCTCCAGTCGGCAGCAAAATACATTGACTGTTATGCGATTGTGTGGCATCTGGTTATAAAGATAATTCACAAACTTTGTAGCGCTCGGTGCTCTAATCCTAACCCAGGCGGATCTTCCTCGACTTGGTGACTTCAGTTATCTCCTTTTATCAGGGCTGTAGCGAGCGAGGATTGTGGGGGTGTCACACCCCCCCCCCCAATATTTGGTCGCCCGTCGGCAAATTTTCGGTCTGTCGGCAAAAAGGGGAGAGGGAAAGAAAAAGAAAAGGAAAAGAGGAAAGGAGGAAGAAAAGAGAGAAGGGAAAGGAAAGAAAGGAGTAAAAAGGAAGACGAAGAATGAAAGGCAAAATGAGAAAGAAAGAACGGAAGCGCGTGGCCAGTCTGTTATCGGCTATTTCGATTTTCAGCTCTTCATCTAATTGGCCCATTCAAGTTGAAGGCCCGTCGGCAAATTGATTATGCATGTGACGGCCGTATACGGCCGTATCAACGGCCGTCGGTGTAATTCGACGAGTGACAGAGTCCTTCGGCAACTCGGAGAAAGAAAGGGAATCAGTGGTGGCGCCAGGTAGGTGCAGGGCCCCCCGTCGGGAAGGCTGCCCCCTCCTCCCGTCGGGGAGCTGTTATGTATACGATAAAATATGTAGTCTCCGACAACGGCCACTCGCCCCGACGATTTACTTAGTTTTGGTCTAAATTAGGGCAAATTCTTCAATAAACCCCCAAATTCTCCAATTTTCTCGAAAAAGAGCCCAAAATTTTCGGCGCGCTTCGAGCGCAAAATTTATCCTTTCAACATCGTTTCGACACTCTATTGGCCTCGTTGAGGCTTTGGGTTGTTGGCCCTCCTGTCGAACAAATCCTGGCGCCAGCCCTGAAGGGAAATAAAGGCTTTCATATACTGATATAGGTGCACTATTTCGGGTCATATGACATTTTTGAAAAACCACTTCCTGCACATTATTCTTCACTTTTATCATCACCATGGGGAACAGCACCCTATTATCCATGGAGTAGGCATCCTTAGCCCGTTTTCTAAGCACTAACCTTGACTTCACACACATTTTGCAAACTCCCGAGGATCCGGTTTACCCACGAACATCCTGGGAAAAAATAATGCGTGCCGCGCTTGTCTCCCCTTCACTGCAGTCTCAGGCTTTTAACTTTTGAACACCAAAATGAAACAAACAGAACCCGTCCTGGCGTTCAAAGCATATTTTGAACGCTTGTGTTAAGATTCTGAACACCTTTTCTCCCTTTTTAAACGCCGGACGCCTAGTTGAACACTTACCGTATTTGAACGCCTGACGCGTCTAGTGTTCAAATGCTGAACGCATAGTGTTCCAATTCGGAACGACAGGTCCAGCTCCTCAAGTATGGTGGCATGACGGGACGAATAGCGTAACATTAAACTTTATCCGGAATCTTTGCATTGGATAATGTATTATGAACCAATTAAACATAACTATCCTGCATGAGACTTAGATTTTTACCCAGAGATTATACAAGAATCTCAGAGCTTCCGGGGGCTTCGCCCCCTGGACCCCACCAGTTCCCTTAAGGTGGGCCCAGTGTTTTAGCCAGCCCCTATTTGTGCGACCGTGTCGCATAAACGGCGACAAATGTCGCACAGTAAAAATCTGACAAAAGCAAATTCTACCCGGGCATGTAAATTGTGAGGTGCCTCATTAGGGCAGCTAGAAATCTACTAAAATATTGCACCATTTGCAATCTAGGTACCCCCCAAATTCCCAAAATTTACACCCCTCCCCCAGGCCACAGATCAGTAAATGTGGCATTGAGAAAACGTCCTAGCTGAAACAATGGCGGACCTCGGGATCCTAACTGCTTAAAACTATAGCGGCTTGACGAGAGGAGTTAGCCTGATACATCAGAAATCATGGGGATCTTTGAATTTGATGACTGGATGCATTATATGAAGAAAAATATATCCATCCTGAGACTTAATTTTTCACCCAGAGATATGCTTAAACCCCAGAGTTTCCGGGGGCTTCGCCCCTTCGCCCTCCCGAGGGGCTTTGCCCCTAGACCCCACCATGGGCCCTAAGGCGGGCCCCTGGACCCCAGATCTGTCGGCAAAACATAGTCTCTACACCCCCTCAAAGAAAACACCTTCGCTACGCCCCTGCCTTTTTATACGAACTAATTTGACAGCTCAGCAGAGGACTGAAACCTTTCGAAATCTTGCAAGACGCGAGTTTAAATTGACCACACAACAGTAGCTGCAATATTCCAATAATAAGTGGTACGCTTCCACGTACTTCTTCTACACTCCACTCTATGAGAAAATTTCAGATTTTCGTAAGCAATTTACGAATTTGAAAGGAGCGTTATAGGATGTTTAGATTTTTTAAACATTAAAAAATGTAAAAGTAATTTTAAAGACTATTACATTATGCTGCAGCCTAAATCCTAAGATTTTAGGAAATATTGACGTTCAGTTGGGGAAATTGCGTTTAACAATGTGGAAGTATTTAAATATGAAGCAAAAAAGGTATAGAGCTTATGCACGTGACGTCAGCGCGTTTCAATTTGGCTCTGGCATACGTAGCAGGTGTGTTAAAGATGCGCGCTCACGATAGCACCTTAGTAACAATTGTTGCACAATGTACGCTTGGATGGAAAAATAGAGAAATGTGACGTAGGTGCATAAGCTCTATAGGCTAGGCTAGGCTTAGTCAAATAGTGTAAACACGTATGACAGCATTCACAAGACGTAACAAATCTTCCGTCTCCGAACTCATCCGAAGTATTTCTGATATCATCTTTGAGAACTTGCTATTGCCGGTAAACATGATGTAACGTTAGGCCGAATAAGTAATGTTACTTTCGCAATGGGGAAGGCACTAGACAGACTCACAGTCACAGGGTCCCGATTACTCCTTACGTTATTTAGGGCCTAGGCCTAGGCCTAACAGTTAACTGTTAGGCCTAGCCATAACGTTAGAGTACTAGGATATAGGTAGGAACTAGAGTAGAGGATTACCAGTTGAAGGGTACCGTTACTTTCCGCCCCGGTAGTTTCCGCCCCTGACTTTCCGCCCCTAAGATTTCTGGGGCGGAAAATAACATTCGGAATCAAAGATTAACTTACAATTTTATCTACTTCTATTTTCATTTCTTGGACCAAAAAATGATGAAATCGTGGGACTTTTTCAGAAATCACGTAGGCTAGAGAAGAATGGATTGTAGCCTATATGAGTACATATGATCTACCAAGCCTTAGCCTATATAGTGCAGCTGCAGTTGTATGTGTATAAGAACCACGGACTTCAATACAGAAGTCCATGATTAGAACTCGTCCATATGCATGCACAGCACTGTATACATTGACATACGTGTATACGTACTGTATTCGCGCACACACTGCAATGCACTAAGTGCTAGCGAGATACAAAAGTCAGCATAAGTATGTACTATGCAAAAAACATCAATGTATATGGAGAGACGTTTAACGATAAGAAAATTTAGTTTTAGTTTGTCAAGCACGCTCAACTAGCGCAGGTATTCCATTCTATGCCGTTACTTTCCGCCCCTCGAACCGGTGTTTTCCGCCCCTAAAAACCAGGGGCGGAAAATAACTTTTTTTAGGGGCGGAAAGTAAAGGGGGCGGAAAATAACTGAATTCCCAGTTGAAACGTCCCCGCGCCAAAACGTCCCCGTATCAAAACACTGAATCGTTGTAAGTTTCATGACACTTTTTTCAACTATTTGATCAGTTTGTGCAATATTTTTTTATTAACTTTAGTAGGCTAGTCTAGCTTTCTATTTCTTCAAGGAAAATGAAATATTAGCCTGTACAATTTACAGAACTACAAAGTTTAATGTTGTAACAGCATAGCCTAGCCAACATGCATTATGATTTACGGTAACTACGTGGCCTACGGTTGCAAGTTGAGAGCAGCGCTAAGTTTTCTCTTGTCGAAATATTACTCTTCTGAAAACTAAAAACTATAACTGATTTCTTAATATCGGCAACAAATCAGTTACAATTAAATAGGGCCTATTTCTTTCCGAAAACTTGAGAAGCTTTAAAGGTCTTATTCAGAGGCAAAGTGCATTTTCGTTTCATTGGGAGTGAGCACAAACTGCTGTTTGTCCTGACCCCAACACACCTCGAATTTTTAGAGTACCCCTTGGCACTGCTGAGAAAATACGTTCTAAAAATACGATAAAACGGCTAAAAATCGTGATTTCAAATGACTGAATGAACACGGGGGCGTGGCTAAGGTCAAGCCTATGACGTCACTGGCTGGAGTTGTGTTGACATGCTAGGAATAACGATATACAAACGTAGTCATAGGCATATATGAGCATATAGGAGCATACTTTCAGCACAAACCAGTGAAGAATTAACAGACAAATATTTCTTTAAAGAGATACGATGAAGTTTTTAAAGGTTTTGCCTATATCATGAAGGAGATCACATACTACATGATCGGGTTTTCTTCCTTAAAAACAAGTTCATCGTCTAGTTGGTAAACGTCATAGAGTGATTCAACAACTTGACCTTCCCTAATTCACATTATTTTGCTTCTTTTCTTCTGAAAAGAGACTTAGGTTAGATAGACTGAGATTTTTGGAAGGAATTGCTGACCGATATGGAAAGAAAAAAAATCGTACATCCTTTCACCCCTCCTCCCCCTCCCCAAAACGGATTATAAACACCTAAAAACAGCAAAAAAGAACAACAATCTAGAACAGATACTGTGTAATATTTACCAAGACATTGTCTATTTGAGATTCAGCCAATCAGCACTTAGAACTGTAGGTATTCTCTTTCACGTCCAAATAGTTGGATACAATCAAAAGTAAACAAGCCACGAGGTCAACTGTTATACTTAGGTACGCGCGTAGTATCGTAACACACAGACTGAATGGATTTAATACTGGATATACATACTACGTATAGGCCTACCTGCTTTACCGAAAGTCACCACACATCTCTGAAGTAGAGAAAGTAACTTGTGGTGATTCTTCTAAAAGAAGAAAATTTCAGGGTCCTACAACTTGCTGTTGATAGCCCAGCAATTATCTTCAAGCCACAACCATTGGCCATACTTCCGAATTTTCAGAATTGCTTCGAGGAGTTCACTGATCGAGTTTCAACGTTACAACTTTGAGAGTTTGAGCAAGGGGGTTTGCAAAGTTTGGCGTCAGCCTGAGGAACACATTGAAAAGAATTGATTTCGGAAGGAGGAGAGAGGCCGTTAGACAAACTTCCCATGTCATCACTCATGAACGTGAAGGGTAAAGACAAGTTGAGGCACACCAGAAAGCCCAAGATGAAGACCTGGCGTAGCCTGCAAAGAAAACCTGATACACCAAACAGCTCTCTTTTTAGGGCTACTAATTTCTTCCGAAAGAGTGGCTTCTTTCCTCTGCAAACATGCTTAAAATGTAACGTTAAGTTGTTTTTTCTTTTTTTGCAAGTCAACTCGAACCTAATACTAAACCGTAAACGTTAGAGCCGTTACTATAGGCCTTGGCCTATAGCTAACTAGCCTGCTCTCCGCCTAGGCTAGTACTAGTAGGACTAGGACGTATTCCAGGCCTACTCTAAAACCTTCCTACCTACGCTGACTAAAAAACGTAAATTTAATTTGATCATTACAAGAATAAATCTTTACTATTATGCTGTGCAATTTTCGCAATTTCCGATTACCAAGTGTAACTTAGGCTACTAGAGTAGCCTATGTATGTTACTATCCTACTACGACTGACAGTTAGTACTAACTTTACCATATACTATACACTGCTTGCAGTACTGTACGGTACATGCTGGCATAGCTGTGTGCGCTCGCGCTAGCACGACCTGACAGCTCGACTCCGGCCGGTGACGTCATAGTTTGACCTTTCGAAGAAATCACGTGATGTTATCGTTTCAGAATGGGCCAAAAACAAAAAAGTTTTCAGAAAATGATTAAAAATAGAAAACATGAATTTTTTGCTTTGTTTTTCCTGTAGAAAAATAATATAAAATTCTAGTTTACCTAAAATTATGCTTCTGAGTCGATTGCATGACCCTTATTTGCCTCTGAACAAGACCTTTAAAAGTTAAAGTATAACGTTACGTATCATTCATGTGCGGGGACGTTTTTGCATAACATATATAATACCACGGGGACGTTTTGGTAGCTAAAATGCAGGGATGTTTTGGTAAAGGGACATTTTAACTGGATACCAACTAGAGTGTGCACTCCTAATATTGCGTACGTAAATCTGCTGTGATTGCATGGGGACCACTGATCTGCATGTAGATGTGATGGTGGGTGGAGGCAAGAAGCTATGCTGTGCGCGAGCATGTGTGTACAAACTGTATGGCGGCCGAGTCCCCATGCGATCACAGCAGTTTCGGGGAGTGCACACTCTAGTTCCTATTATATCCTACTCTATGGGCCTAGCCTACAATAGCCTAGGGTACCTAGCCTAGGCCTAGTTCTCACGTACACTTTGTTCCCTGAACTAGGCCACCGACTGCAGTGGCCAAGTGGTTAGAGCATCTGATTTGCAGCCAGAAGGTCTAGGGTTCAAATCCTGGCCGGGTCATACCAAAGACTTTAAAAATGGAACCTACTGCCTTTGTGCTTGGTGCTCAGCATAAGCAATGGAGTAGGGAAAACAAGCCAGTGAGCCACAACTGGAAAAAAGGCTGTGGTCGTCTCGAGCTGAACCAGTTGGTTGGAAACTGGGATGTTTAACCTTATCTAACTAACTAACCCTGAACTACTGTAGGTGAAGGTTATTGCAATACAAACTTTTGACCGCATGTTACTGTGAGAGTAACATTGTCTGCGTGCATTGCTGCAGTGATTGTTGTTTTATACGCGTATGCACGTGTATGAACATAACCATAGCTATGGACTATGTCACAATTGAAGAGTAATGCATGCTATTTAGCATACAATAGTGTGAAGGTCCTAGTAATAAGATTTCGCAGCTTTATAGAATGTTTAAAAAACAAAACTGGATTGTTTGTGTAAATCAAAATTTTTGGTCTGTTTTTTAACACTACCCTGTATGTGTAAGTATTCTTAGAATGAAAGGTCTTATAAATGACCCATACAAGTCAATTACTAAGGAGTATACAGTATGTGAATTTGAGAAAGATCGAGACCATTCAAAATTTTTGAAATTGTGGTAGCCCAATTTTGACAATGGGTACAGTATGTTGCTGCCAGATTGGAAAGTTTGCCCTGCGTGGGGGATTTAACCCCCGTGCAAAAATATGAATTTCGAAGTTGCCAGCCGCACATTTTAACACCTGACAACTGCAACCGCGCAAACTTGTTGCAGCAACCAAGCACGTTGGCTGGGAAAGGCAATTTCCTGCAATGTAGGAGGTAGTTTTGGCTTGAATTTTCTTGCTATGTTCCGTGCCAACTCATGGTGGTGCTCCGCTTAGATAGTATCAGCCGCGCAATTCTCTTGGCCATTATTAATATCCCCCGCGCACCATGGCAAGCTTTCCAATCTAGTATTGCAGACCTAGTATGGGAAGCCCCAAAGTGACTCAAATAATAGGTCAGCAGACTGCGGACTAAGCCTACAATAGCCTGGTTTACAGTCGTTTCTCCCCCTTGCCAGTTTGCCCCCAACCAGTTGGCCACCAAAACATCAGTTTGCCCCCAAGGGATGACCAGTTCACCCCCAAAGACCTACCAGTTCACCCCCAATGACCTACCAGTTCACCCCCAATGACCTACCAGTTCACCCCCAAGTGCTGACCAGTTCTCCCCCTAATTTATTAGCAATATAGCCTACCTTTGTTATTTTCGGCATTTTTGTGCCTTTTCATTCTTTTTGTTGCGTCCTTTGCACTAAACTAGCTGTAAAAGCTGATGAATATTGTAGTTTTCAAGTTGTGTGGAAATACTGATTTTTTCTCTTTCATTTTTTGTTCGTAGTGTCCTTAAAGAATGCTTTTTTGTGCAGCAGCTCTCTTTTGGTCCTCCAGCTAAAAGAAAATTGCAAAAGTAGAGAAGGGTAATTAGGCTACCTGAATCACAATTACATTCAAATTTTTTAGAACAAAAACCATGAACGATTATGATGCAAATATCAAAAACTATACAAGAAAAGTAGCGGAAAGGAGTTGCAGTGCCTTTTTCATTTCGGATGTGGAAGAGAACACCGCATCAACTTGATACCCGTGTACCACTATTTTAGTTGAGTCTTTTCATCACTTTTGTTTCCACACCTCATGCCTGTTGTAAAAATATCTTAATTGAAAATCAATATCAACTGCATGTTAAATTTTTTTACAACAACTACTAGTGCTAGTCAAATCAAGGGGGTGAACTAGTAGGTCCTTGGGGGCAAAACAACTTCCACTTTAGGGCGAACTGGCAAGGGGGCAAAATGACCGGGGCGAACTGGTTGGGGGCGAACTGGAAGGGGGCAAAATGACCGGGTACCAATAGCCTAGTGTAGTTCTCACGCAAACTTTGTTCCCTGAAGTACACTGCAAAAAAAAAAAAAGCAATCTGATAATCAGTGGATGCACTAAAAAAATGGCACTGAAAGTAAGAAAATAGCACTGACTATCAGTGTATTACTGAATGCTTACACTGAAAAATGAACCCTACTTCTTAGTGCCTGGCACCGTGCAGCCCGTGCGCTTGCGGCCGTGGCAGTTACACACGAGATGGCCCTGCAGTACTAACTTCGCTAATTTGGTATCAATGTTATTAATGGTGTGGAACATGAAATCATAAATTTCATAACTTTTTGAAAAAGCTGCAAACAGTGTTTCAAAATGAATGGGATTCATGAATTTCAATGAATATATTTTGCTAAAGAAACCATCAGCAGATTCTGACAGATTGCAGGGGCAATTTTGGTATTAATATTTTTTCGCCCTCTAGAATTTTTTTCAAGGGGTGATTTTGTAACTTTGTCAGGCAATTTGCCCACCACCACCTGTGTATTTTGAGAGCTGGTATTAGCCTGCAATGTGTATTAATATGCCAGTAGGCTACATAGGCTTAATACACAACAGGCTTCTCAATCACTGAAGTGTCTAACTGATAATGTCAGAGAATCGTGGAGGCCACCATAGTGGGAAAACTTGCGACTGGATGGAGAAGGAGATCAAAAGGAGCTAGTTGTGTTACAGTATAATCATTCATTCATCATTCATTCATTAAAAGTTGAAAAATATCTCATATATAAGCTGCAAGATTTTTCAGGGCTCTACATTACGTACAGTAACACTTACCCACTTGCCTGGGGCAAGTAAAAAATTTCCAGGGCAAGCTCTTTCTTGTTCCAACTTGCCCGAATGGGCAAGTGGGCTTCAAAATTTGAAGTTCAAAGAAAAGATATTTCCCACAGTAAGAAGGAAACTGCAGTAGTACAAAAAATTTCATTTCACAAATCACACCACTCTTGAAAAAAAAGTTGAGGGATCCCCAGACTCCTGAGTTGAGAACCCTTAAAGGTCTTATTCAGAGGCAATGCATTTTCGTCTCATTTTAAGTGAGCAGAAACTACTACTTGTTCTGTCTAATGCCCAGTTTGAATTTTCGGAGTAACTCTTGGCATTGCTAAGAAAATTTGCTCTGAAAATTCGACATAATGGCTAAAAATCATATTTTCAAATGACTGAATGAAAACGGGCGCGTGGCTTAGGTTCAGCGTGTGACGTCACTGGCCAGAGTCAGTACAGCAGTTTACATGCGAGTATACGAACTTCTTACGTTCAGCATAAACCTTTGATAAATGAATGGCGGTTAATGTTGTTGATAACAGACACAAGGAACAGTCATTCTAAATAACTTATACATTTCTTACAAAAAATGACAAAAATCGCGAAATTTTACATCAAAGTTTTAACCCTAATGATCATACCCTTCTGTGAGACTTGCAATCCCCATTTTTTTCTTTATGAGCCAAAGGTATCAAACACACACTTTGAGCAGATTAAGCTTCAATGTTGTGTGGTTTTCAAGAAATGTTCAAAATTCCACCAAAAATGACCCAAAATTGGCTGTTTTAGCTCGAAAAAGAGGTAGTCAAAACGAAATCATATCCGTCATTTTTCATCTGGCCGAGTATGGTAGTTTCACAACAGGTGTAGTACCTTGTATAAATTCTGACCACACTAGTACAGTAAGCGCGACGTTCAAGCATCGCTTTGAAAAATCGGCAAAAATTCTTGGAATTGAAGCAAGGATTGCATAAATTCTACCCCAATCCAAAGAAAACACATAACTCGAAAGGATTAGGAAGGATTAAAGGTCCGAGGTAAGAGTTTTAGATGACAATTTGAAGAACATTCCTTGTAAAATTTTGCACTTGGTTTGTGTATGTAGCGTAATTTTGCCATGTATGACAGAATGCAAAACGCTCTATATATACAGTACAGTACGGTTATAATTGTGTATGGCGGTGAAGGTTGAGAAAACCCGTGTGCGTTTAAGGGTTATCGAATGTGACCCAGGCCCGAAGACGAAATTCACTGCCTCTGCACGTTGGAAACAGATAAAAACTGATCCCTGGGTTATTCTCTGTAGTATTACAACCACCGACTATATACAATTCACCATTTCCGATCACCATGCAAGAGAAAAGCACAGTAGCAGTAGGCCTGTGATATGTATACTATACTAGCTACTGAAGATGATACAGTGCATGATGTGGTAATATACTACATGCAGTGCCCTTGAGGTTGACCCGACTCCGACCAGTGATGTCACAGTTGACCTTTCGAAGAAATCACGTGACCTTATGGTTTCAGATTCGGCCAAAAACAGTAAGGTTTTCAGAAAATGATAAAAAATAGAAAACGCCATTTTTCCGCTTACTTTTTCCGTAGGAAAATAGTATAAAAATCTAGTTTACCTAACATTATGCTCTTGAGTAGATTGCAAGACCCTTATTTGCCTCAGAATAAGACCTTTAAATCAAAACAGTTAATAACTGTTGTGTAAAAAACTTTTTCAACTCAAAGATGGAAGAATTTAGGGTGTAACCAGTAATTGTTACTTGTTTCAAGGATTTTTGTCATCTGCATTCATAACAGCCATGTTGGAAATCAGTATTTTGTCTGCTCTGCTGTAAGGGGCAAGTGAAAAAAGTTTTGAAAATTGAACCCAGTTGCAATACCAAGGAGAGTGGAGTTGCTTGCCTACTCCTAGCCAGGAATTGCAACTCTGAAGTACTGTACAGTCAGGTTACCAGCTTTATTGTGAACCCTCAGTGCTTGGTGGTTAATGCTAGTTTATAGCAAAATAGTGCATGCTTTTGATGAACTTCATTGATCTTTACCAGCTCTCATTCTGTGGTATAATGTATAATGTAGGTGCATACCCAGGGGGTTGCATTGGGGATGTGCCCCCCGGTTGAAAAAAAAGGAAAGATACCACACTCTTTCAAAAGATGCTTCACTTGTTGCATGTCAAAATTTAACCCCCCCCCTGGTTAAAAATTCCTCAATATGCATATGAATATGGTATATGTAATGAAGGCAGTTTTCAAGACTAAAAGTGTCTACCCAGCAATTTGCTTGAAACATGAGTTGCACTAATTGTTTTTCCATAGCAGACTGAGAATAGCAAGCTGGAAATAAGACTTCATGAGGCCAAGATCATTTTTGTCATGGTTTTTAAGGCACATTTATTCATCTCAGAGGGCACCATGGCCAGATGAAACATTTTTGGTTATTTGGTATATCTTTATTTGCGTTTTGCTAGTAAGACGAGGCACAAGGGATTAGGTGGCCTTGAAAGGTATGTCATTTTGCAAGGCGCCAAGACCATTCCCAACAATACAAAGCTGTGGCCTCTGTGGCCTTTGTTTATTTTTGACCCTGGAATAGGCCCATACATACTGTACCTGTAGGCTTCTGTTCTAAACTGACAAGCTTGTAAAGGTGACTTATTGTAAATGCCAACAGGATATGTAACAATGGCTTAGGTTCAGTGTCTGAACTAGGGTTTGTAATGGTAATGGTAAAAATAGTAAAATGCTCCATCACAAAAATAGAAATGTACTTGAATGGACAGTTGTGTTTATGATTAATTACCTCATTTTCTGGTTTTGATTCTGATGAAGGTTTTGCCACAATTTTCCACTTCTGAGCCCTCAATTACAACCCAAATTGTACTGAAAATAGTAAGTTTTGTAAAAACTATTGAGTTCCCCTGGTGTTGCCTGCCATTTGAATTTTGTGGATGTTTAATAGAAGGGTTTAAGCAAAAATTTACTTTTCATATGTGAAAGAGGAACTAAATCTGTGCATTTTGGTTAAACTTTTATTCAAATCGGACTTTTATTCCTCGAGATATCAGCAAAAGAAGTTTCAACATTTGTTACCCAAAGTGAGCTTTAGGCAAGTGGAAGTTATATCAGTAGGCAGCTCCCTTGTATCACTTCCTCACATTGATAAGGAATGCTTTCTTCCCTTTGTTTTTCAGTCTGTTGTGTTGACCTTGAAATTAAAACTGTAGGGATAGGACCTCCCCATGGGGAATGTGAAGTTTGTAATTTTCCCATGCCTGTCATGCAATCACATTTTGATACCATTCGATTGTTGAGGAGAAAATTGGTGATAAAGTTAAAAGAAAAACAAAAGACTGTTCGTTAATGTGAGGGTATGACATCGTATGTGCTTGCTTCAATTTCACTTTGTGTTGAAAATGTGACAATTTACTGTATCTGCTGATATCTTGAGAACCACACATTGGATTTCAATGGAAATTTCACCAGATTGCTTAGAATACTGTAAGTACCCCTCTAGTATATCAAAGCTTGATTTGAGCTTGGACCCTTCTTTTAAGTGCAAACAATTGATGTCTAAAGGGGTGAAAATGTTACACCATGTACAGTACTTTAGTTGACACTGTATTCCACTTTCGTAAGGCTTTGACCAATCCTAAGTTATTATTCATTTTCAGTATAATGAAAATTGATGTACTGTAAAGGGCATTGAGTTGTACAGTACAGTATGTCAGCAGCTGATGTAATGCAAAATAAGTAGTGGGTGTACAGTAAAAGAGAGAGAAAAAGAAAACAGTTCAAGAAGTCATTTTTACAGGATATCAAACATTTAATGTTTAACCCTCCCCCCACCCCACTCCCCCTCCCCCCCCCAAAAAAAAAGAGGGAAAAAAAGAAAAAAGAAGGTTATTCGAGTGAAGTCTGTCAGGATTGCATGCTAAATTCTTTGCCTTCAAAACTGTTTTTAAGTTGTTGCTAAATTTGTGTGTTTGTATGTGTGTGTGTGTGACATTTGTACAATATATAGTTTCAACCTGTATGTTAAGTTTACATAAATGCCTGAAGTCTGATACATGGTATGTAAGGCAGTAGTAACAGGAAGCAGGGTCCATAATAGATCAAGGTTCACAAGACCTATGATCCCAACTCTAACCCCTGTCCTAACCCTAATCCTACCTTAGGCTACATGTAACACTTTTGCTAATCCTGATTCCAGATCTATCTCTAGTCCTAACCCTTAGTGAAATGTCCATTTAGAGGATCTACAATCTAGTGAACCTTCAGTAACTGATGGGATTCTCCATATTATGGACTGTGAAGATGAGCAATGGTAAGTGTATTCAGCTATAGAGGCAATGTACTGCACTTCAAAGCCAAGCCAGCACTGGTATAACATTATTGTGTTACCATCCAGTACCATCCATGATAAATATTGTGCAAATGTTTTCAACCCAAAGAGCCAGCATTTTTCCAAGGAAAAATGGGAATTGCATTAATATTCATGTTGAATTTATTCTCAGTATTATTCATGTACAAACTGGAAAAAAGTACAAAAGCAAGTTATACCTTTTGGAGGAGAAATTGAAATCACTTCCAGCCCAGTAAATGTACTCTTTTCTTTCTTTTCCTCCAGGCCAATTAGAATTTAGCCATCATCATGCCGTTGAGTTACAGAATTGTTTGTTCCTGCCTTCTTGCTCTTTTCTTCTTCATAATGATGGCAGTAAAACTGGATCGTAAACCTGACTGGAACTGGTTCCTCGTTTGTTTACCCCTTTGGATATTTAATCTATTCTTTTCTGTATTACTCATAATCAGATTGGTCAGTCATCTCCGGAATGGCAGAGAAAGAGACACAAATGCCATGTCACTCTTTTCTAAAGGACTTTTCATATTTGTGCTGTTGATGAAATGGATTTTTGAGATAATGCTTTGTATAAAACTGCAGTATGTTGATGGAGGAGGGAAAAAATTATCAATGTTTTTTGTTTTTATTCCTCTGTGGATACTCCTTTTGATAGCAGTGGTCAGACTCTTTCCTTGGACACCAGAAGTCATGTCCCTCATTAAAAGAAATGTAAGGACTAGTGAAGTGTCAAGTGCCAGCAGGAGTACACAAAGTATGAAACGAGGACCAACAACATCTGGTCTGAGTAACACAGTAGGAGCACATCCTCGATCTGTGGGAAGCAGAAGCAGTAATAGCAGTTAAATTGGTACTACTGTGCAGTAGTATGAATCAGGAACCAGCAGCATCAGGTCTGAGCAACATACTAGGAGCTCATCTTCAATCTGTGGGGAGAAGAAGCAGTAAAAGTAGTTAAACTGGTACTACTATGCAGTAGTGTAAACCGTGGATCAACAGCACCAGGTCTGAGCGTAGTAGCAGTACTTGAAGTGTGGGAATGGCAGAAGGTGCTTTTAAAAGTTAACAAACATACTGTATTAGATTGCATAGAGGAGCCCATCAGTTCTGTCATTGTTAAAAGCACTGCAGAATCATGACTTCACCTGTAGTGTAGTCATTTCTCTATTATCAAACAGAACTCATTCTTTCATGGATAGATTCCCCTAAATCTGCCAAATCTGGATAGTGCATTTGCTGTGAGAACTTTGAGACATTGCTTTAAAGTTTGAACAGATTATACAGTACTGTAGCATTAGTGTAGAGTTTTTGTGCATTATGGTTATGCTAGTTCCTTAAATGGCACTATTAGTTCAGTGTAGGCCAGTACTGAGAACAAAAATAGTGGACAATCATTGGTAGTGTTAGTACAGTATTCATACAACACATTTACAAAACACATCTAATTTTTGCAAGCAATTTTTCAGTTAGCCATGCATGTGATAGCAAGTGGTACCAAATGTTTTGAACAACTTTTATTGTCATTATCATGTAAAAAAATAAACAGCCAAGACTTTGTAGGGCTTAAAATTAAGATTTTTCATCTTATTATGGCTTCATTACTTAGGGAAGGCATTTGTCTTGTTAGAGTAGGTATTCTAACTACATTTTTCAGGCCATTTTGTTTGAATAATTATGTTATTGTAGCAAAATTCCACTTTTGTAGAGACTCAGTAAATTAAGACTTTAATCATGCTGTGTGTCAAACCTACTCATGGGTAAAGTGTTTTCATTTTGCAGGCAGAAGTCTTGAGTGATGTGTTTGAAACACCATATGAGCTGCCCACAGTGGTTGTGTGCCTTAGAGATTCCCCTCCTACCAACCCCATGTGAAGCAGTGATGACTTTGTACATGTACAATGAAATGAGATGAGATGTACAATGAGATGATTTGCCAATGAGATGTATCTCATTGGCAAAAATGCTATCTGCAGGTATTAATTAAAAGGAAGATGTCAGTGATACACTTTACCTTCATAGCAGGTGTCGAATATGTACTCCTCTTTGGCGTACAAACTCTAAAACTTGCAAACAATGACATATATCATCCAATTTCGTTATATTCATGAGCCCAATATGATTTTACTCTCTCAATTGTGGATTGGTTTCAATATATGAATATTCATATTACACGAAAAGGCTTCAGCTGCAACGTTCACTTTTACACAGTAAGTCAATGGGACTTCATTGTGTGAGCTTGAAGTGAGCGAAATCACTCTAAAACCCCATTGACATTTGTCGTTCGAAACAGCGTGATAATCAAGACTTGGTTTAGTCCTTTTTTCGTTGAATATTTATAATTCTGTTTGTTGCGATTGTACATATGAATAGCTGTTAATAGCGTACAGTTTTTACACAGTTTGACGTATTCTTGGGAAAGTTCACAGACTTTGGTATTAAGAGTGCAGCCAATATAGGTGCAGGAGTAGTACACGTCCGCCGGGTGGGCAATGATGTACCATACTTACGTAAGTTTGTAATATGCCAAAATTGGTATACACAATTTGAATACTGTGTATTTATGGTGACATTAACACTAATTTGTGATGCACCAAAACCAAAAGTCAAATAACTCAGACCTTCGCATGATTGCGTACACGTAACACATGGATAGTGTCAGCAATACTGTGTTCTCCCAAGATACACTCATGAAAGATTTTGAATTGAAGACCACTCCAACACCCAGGGCTGGAAAAATTTTTTTTACTCTTCTGGAACTACTCAAATTTCCCATAATTTCTTTCATATTTTCATGTCCAAGAATAAAAATTTTCCTCCAGTTCCCAAATATTACCTGAAATGCCAAAATTTCCTGGCAAAGAGCTTCCCAGATTCTCAATCCTTTCCACCCATTCCAGTGTGTGGTACCTTCTCTTGAAATAGTTACATGCACCATTCATCAGATTTGTATTACATATGGTTTCATCTTTGAGTGGGATGTCTGACTTTCCTGTATGGATGTTACAAGTAATGTATGACAGCATCTCTTGGTCTTCATGAAATCAGTAGAATTAGAAACTATTTGGATTAAAAAACCACTGAGACATTACAGTGATGTAATTTGTTATTACTCCAAGAATTTGGTTGAGCCCAAGAAGATCTCAAAATGTGTAAGTTTTTTCCATCTCTTCCTGCTCACATCACAGTGGTTCATGATAATGGAACCAAAAATGTGCTGTAAAGCTGTACTGAAGTAGAGACTTGAAGAGAACAAAAGAAAAACAAAGGAGCATGTACAGTATGTTTCCCTTCCTAGTTCACGTTTGAAATTTTCACAGATTGAAATTGCCCCCCTGAAATTTCCTGTTGATCAGGTAGTGGGGAGACCAATCATAAATTTAAAGGAAATTGTGAATATATGTGGTTGTGATATGGCTTTGTACTGTAGGACTACAATCCAGCTTTCAGTATACTGCCTTTGTACAAAGAGAGTGTAGAGAAGAGGATTGGTTAACCCTTCCCACTCCCTCTGTCTCAAAGGCAAGGTGAAAAATCCCACCCCTTTAAATGGTGGACTTCTCTACCTTGCTTTTTTTTATGTAAATATTCAGTTTAACATTACACACTTGAAAAAGTACATACACAATGAAACCTTTACTCTTCAGAAATTATATTGCTTCAGTTCTTTCTTTTACAGTTTTTGACCAAAGTAAATGATTTTCAATCAATATCAAGTTCATATCCTAGATGCTACATCCAATTAACCTTAACCTCAAAACAGTTACAGGCACATCAATGACTTAATACCTAAATTCATATAAAACTAAAGCAGTGGTTTCATATTACACAAAACACCTGTCAACTGACACTGCACACATACAGGCACAGGCCAAGAACTTGAGTTTGGGCAAAGTCAGTTTCTCCAGTAGCTATACTGGATACGTCATGCTTACTCAGACCCAAGAGATGGCCAAAACATCTAGTTCCCCACCCTAACCCAACAAACTTCCTGTGTTTCAGTGACTACACAGACATTCCAAAAGTTTTGCCATTTCATCAATTCTTGCTGATCTGGAACTGAATTACAACAGACTTGTGTAGAAATGCAGCAAACTCCAAACAACTTGTAGGTTGCATGTCAAAGTTCACAAAAATACTATGTATAGCTAGTGTAACTGCAGTAAACATACTATCATTGGCAACTTTCTTTGAGGAAGTGTCTATCATATCTTAGGGCATGACTTCTTGCTGAAACCGCATTCTAGTGGTGTGCTGAACTTTTCAAGTGGCCAACTACTACTTAATATACCCATGCACAGTGGCCTACTATAGCCAGTTTTTTACGTTGGGGGGGGGGGGGGAGGGTGCTGGGTCTCCAAATGGGAGGGCTGGTGTATGCCCTGATATTTTTTCAATGTATCTCCGAGCACCAGTGGGGGGGGGCTGCTGGGAGCTCTGAGATTTCCTGGGAGGGCTGAGCCCCCAAGCCCCCCCCCCCCCCCCCCCCCAGCTATGCCACTGCAGCCTATGCACACATAATGTAATACTTAAGTATGTGTTAATGGGTCCAGTAACATATTTGAGGAAAAAATTAGGGGCATGAAGTGCAAAATTAACAGTGAATTAAAAGGTCAAAGTCAATGGAAACATTTCCAATAAGGGGATGGGGGTGGAGACATATACCAACATATCCTCCCAGGGTTTCTACCTATTGGTGCAGGGGTCCTTAAACCTATAGGTGCAGGGGTCCTTATGGTTTCTTACGCTTAGGAAAACTGTTGAACTTGTACAATAGTAAAGTATTGAGTCCACAACATATTTATACTCTAAATGAAGCCTGACTAAGCAAGAAATCCATGTACAAAGCTTCACTAAAAAAGGCATGACAAGGCAAAAGTAAGTTCTCAGTAAATCTACAACTTGAAATAAAATGAATGTTTTCTGGACTAAACTATGCCGATATATACTGGAATACGACCATGTGAATACCCCAAAATAGGCCATGCAGGCTCAGCCCATCTGAAATCCAAATGCAAAAAAAATGTATGTGAGTGTGTCTCAAGACGTGACATCATTGGCTGCACTGTCAGGAGCACTCTTGTATGAGGCAGGTCACCCATTGTTCCATACACTGAAGCATGTGCATGATAACACCCATTAGCAGGTACATCATTGCAAACACCTGTGCTACGATACTAGAGGAGCACGTGTGACCAGTGATCACATTGTGAATGATGCATCATTGCGAGGTGACTGCATAGCATTTGCAATAACACCATCACTGAACAGTTCACAGAGTACTGGTGTGCTTGTTATGGACTGGCCATACCTGTGCACAGCTGTTCTGTTCAGTGTGCCGACCATGTTTTTTGCACAGAAACAGAAGTGTGGTTTATGTAGGGAAGCTAAAACAAGCACGTGCAAATGCACTCGTGCATATTGGCCAACGATGTGCCTCAAACCCCCAAACAAGGTACGAGCTTTGTGCTCTGTATGTTGTGTGGGTATTGTGATGTAAGCCTTTCCATGAAGTCTCTCAGACAACTTTACCTCAGCATAACATTAGTTCCACATCTAGATACGTGTCCTTAGTGCAGTGTTTATGCCGCCAATTGAGCCATAAAAGTCAGGTGACCTGTTGCGGCATTTTTCCATACTGGATTGTTTGACATTTTTCTTCAGATTCTATTTGTGATAAATTGCACCAGTTGTGACTGTATGAATTGATATCTATACATCATTGTTATCAATCTTGGATTATGCAAAACTTATTTTGGTCATGTCATCCCCACTTTACAGAACGTACAGTAAGAAGTCTACTACTGTAAATCACACTGACAAAAGCTGTACAGCTAATCAAGTCATGTGATACTACTATACACAAAGGTGAAAAGTAGGCCTTTAAGTACTGGCCCAAACTTTTCAACAAAAATATCGGATCTTGATCTGTGCTGCTGATTCTGTACCACAAATGCTCATGCATATTCATACAAAATGGTGTACATTTTGGAAACCTAAAGGTGTGAGTGTGACTAAAATACTTTGTGCGATAACAAATGTATAAATAATAAATACAGAGGAGGTGCAAAAAATTTTTGGGATGATTACTCAGGATTCAAACTTAATTTGAAATAAGTACTGTCTTTTCAAGAATATTTCTACCATACCTTAAATTCAATTTTTCACTCTAAATGAAGTCTGAATTACTGTTTGAATCATTTACCTCAAATTTCAAGGATTTACTAACATTGAAATGCCAGAGGTGGCACCAGGTGGGGGAGGGGCAGGGGAAATACCCCCTTCTATCAGGGCCCTCTCCCCCATCAGGGAAAGTTAGCCCCCATAAGGGAAGTTTTACATCAGAATTGTCAGGAAGCTGGCATGATAGGACTAAGACCACAACCAATTCTCCCATCAGTTTACCTGTTTTTGCCTTCAAAGACAGTGGATTCTCTGACAAGAATCCTAAACTTTCAAATTTTTCTTTGATAAAGCCCCAAATTTTGAAATCCTCTCCAATTAAAGTCTAAAATTCTGACCAGAATTTCTCAAATTTCCTTCAATAAAGGTTCAAAATTTTGGGACAAGCATATGCTGAAAAATTGTTTGCATCCCTTCTGGAAACCTATCACCTTTGTCAGGACTTTTGGTTGCTGCCCCCTTGCAAGCTTGGGCCCTTATTTGAAAAATCTGGCACCATCCCCGTGAAACACACAACAGGCTCCAAACAAACACGGCCATTTATGGTAGGTTAAAAAGCTTCATTGAATTAGGTCTGAAAACTGTTAATTTCTATTCTGAAAGTTGAAATTCTTATATATAAGTTATTTCATAATTACAATTTCTTCCTTAACATGATTTGTAGACTCCATGTATATAGGCCTGTTACAAATCTGACAATCTGAGCAAATGGTTCAAACAGGCTGCTTTAATTGCATATTGAATATTTTGTACCTGCAGAGTCATTTCAAATCTTCAGACACCAAAGACTAAGTACTGGTACTAGTAGAAATTTGATTTCTAACCCTTCTTCACCTACAATATTATCAACATCTCTGTCCAAAAAGGCAAGGTGCAGCTGCCTCAGCCAAGCTACAGCAGCTGCAGCCGTGTTTTGTTACTGTACACATTACAATAGAATGATTTCATAGTTACTGCTATTGATTAAAGTGTACAACAACAAAGCTTAGCTGCAGCCCCTGCAGCTTGGATGAGGCAGTTGAAACCTGAAGGTTTGACATGATGCCGAAGACTTATCAAGCAAAGAAAAGAAGTCTTTAAAAAATTTTCATAAGACAAGTTGTGACAAAATCATTTTCAACGGTGGGAAAAAGGTACATAAAATATTCCCCTTTTAAAGAGGATAGAGAAAACAGCACAGGATCTTTTCTACACATTTGATGCAATTGAGGATACACGATTATATACTTTATATCATTCTAAATTGGTTTCACAAACCTTCAAGAAATGTTCGAACATAAATATAGATTTCAATACCAATGGGCAAGATGGTATTACTGTTAATCAAAGTTCATGAATTACAGATAAATCAGCTGGTATATGCTTAAAGGAGAATCACACGGAAACAGCAAATAAATATTAAGCATTCATGAAAGTATGGGGGTACAGGTAATTGGACAAATGGTTGGAATTCAATATTGGTCTAGGAAGCTGTTTGTCATATCAGCATTATAACACTATTAGTAAAATGAATATGTAGACTGCAGATGCTGCTTGTTAAAATAACGACTATTTTTGTGTGATTATATTATTGGCATTTCGGTAAACAAAGTAATAAAACGGTTCAAAAGTTTTGATGTCTTGATGGCAGGTATGGTGCACACATACTATGCCTGCAATTCTGGTACCTAAGTTCTTTTTGAATGTACCTGTATGTGAGGTAGTTTGGGAAAAATGAAACTGGATTTGACAGAAGCATACATAGATAGTATATGTGTTTTGCCAGAAAATACCACAAAAAATACATTTTAAATACTGAGTAGCTGCCTATTAAAAGTACAAACTATTAAATGGTGCAATATTTGTGACTGATTTCACCAGTAGGGTTTATACTCGGTCAATTTAATAGCTTAGTTAAGAATCAATTTTATTTTAAAATACCATGAAATTACTTCCTGTCCTCCTGACAGTCTTAATGAAAATTATCCATCTACATGTGATTCTTCCATACAAGTTTATGAAAGAGATGAATGTTTGTTTACCCGAGTAACCTTCTCATATATTGCGTAGCTTCGTACTTAAAACTCTTATTTTATTTACTTTCCATTTTCTTTGACTGAACCAATCATCTTTTCAATTTAATAACATTATTTTCTTTACATCTGGTTGAAAGACTCATAGTATTATATCAAGGACAGCAAAGATGTCCCCAACTAGGGTGAGATAAGTCTACTTCACCCTGTAGTAACTGAATACCAGTTGTTGCAAAGTAATGACATACCCACAAAGGGAGGGGAGGCCTACAAGATCACACATCTTACCTTCCACATGCAAAACATCAAAGAGAATAAGATACCAAATACCTCCCCACTAGGGTGCAGTATGCACCTCATCCTGGCTGTCAGCTTTGTGTATAAAAATGACATCCCACAAGGGAGGGGTTAGGAACAAGCCTACACAATGTGAACATTGCACCTCTCCATACAAACTGTGACCTCAGAAAAATACTTTATATAGGGCAGGCATTTTATAGCAAAAAAGTAACATGAATGCCAGAGATAATGTCATTAATTGTAAGGTAAAAGATTGCATAATTTTCTGAGAGTTTTCCTCATCCCCTGCATTACTTGTGAACATTACTGGCGTACATTACCATGACTGCTGTGAAGGTAATACGCCTTTGATGTTGACACTAGCTGTAGGATGTAACATCAAGTATGAAATCAAAAGCATCCGAAGTGGGAAGTAAAGTTTGTACAAAATAATGCTACTTGAAAGAATCTACCTACAAAAACATGAAATGATTTAAAGCAAATCTAGCCATGGAAGTAAAATGATTATGTCAAAACTACCCAAGCCAGGGGTGGACTGGCCAAAAGGGATACCAAAAAATTTACCCAGGGGCCCACCCCATGTCAAGGGCCTCAAGGACCCTGCATATATGATATTACCATAATATATTACACAGTTGCCAGATCACCTGGTCACTAAAACATTGTAAATACTCATGTTAAAGGTCTGTGGCAATCCAATTGTACAGTAACTGGTATTAATATTTGATAACTACAATTATCTTTCATCATTTCTGGTTATTGAGATGGTTCTTTTCATATTGGAAGCCCCTTATGATGACAATTTCTGATAAATTTTTCCCCCTGTCTACTGCTGAGTAGAATTATAAAAAGATACTGAAACAGAACAACATGAATCAAGAGAACATAAACCCATCCACACACTACTGAGTCAACGACAGTTACTGTATCTCCTACTGTATAAGGACCCTGCTTCTCTCAACATGCCTACACAAATGAAAAAAAATCATTCCTGAACTTAGCTTGGGACACCAAACTTTTCCCTATGATTTTTCATAGCATGAGCATGCCATTCTAACTGACCAAGCATTTTGGCCGCTCCTTTCTCCATATGGTCATTCAAAGGTTTCCCATCTTCGTCAATGGCCTTGGTTACTCCCGGGATTCCAAAAATATTTGACACACTGAGGCACCCAATTTCTGCTGTTAGTGATCGTAGTTGAATTGCAGCCCTCATTCCACCATAGATACCTGGGTACAAGAGAAACGGTTTGAGCATGGTAGTAATAGACATGCTCGTGTCTTTCTCTACTGTCCTGCAGTAAGCAAGACACCAAATAATGCAATACATTTGTGTAAATACCACTTCTTCTGCAGTACATTTAAACAGAGCATTTTGTCCACCTAGTTAATAAAGTATATATTTGCATGTAGGCCTACCATCTACCACAACAATTTCACTTCTTTAAATCCCATGACCGGTGCATTGCTTTACCAATGATGTACAGATGCAGCAAAAGTCCACTGCCCTTTTCAGGTTAGGTTAGGTTAGGTTAGATGAGCTTTAATGGCCCATTTTCCAACCAACTGGGCCCCTTTCAGAGAGAATAAGCCCTTGCTGCATGTTTGGTAGGCCTGGGGTGACTCCCAACATTTTTGGAGTCAGGTACCCATGGCCCTATATTCGCAACTCTGAACGGATGACACAAGAACATATACAAAGCAACAACAGTCTGTCAATTACAAGTCTTACAATTAGAATTAATACACCAGTAGGCTAACACAACTGGCTCCTCCAAGGTTGAGGTACCAATCTGCCAGTATCGGAGAATCGTAGTGGCCAGCATTATAAAACTTGTGGGAGAACTAAGAAAACAGCCAAAAGAGGAATTTGTGTTAATATCATTCTTGAAACCTTCAAATTAATACAACTTTTCAGTCCAAAACATTATTTTTGAGCATGTTTATGACAGTATTGAATATGCTCCAGGAGTGGCCACTCTGAAAAGAGTCGGGTAACTCGCCCAAGCCAACTGGGTAATCCACACATGGTCAATTAAATAGATTGTGTCCACTTCTGCAACAGAGGTGACGCTTGAGCCAAGTTCAACACAGGCGAGTTTAATGAGCCATGTATGACCTTCATAGTAAAACTCAGAGACATAACGAACTGTTACATATCAGGTCTAGGCTACACACACGGTGCAATAAGATCTTTGAATAAATATGAGAAGGATATAGTATGTACTGTACACTTGGCCCCTGCTCGCTCACGAAAATATTAAAGCAATAACACAACTTCAAGCAAGAATCCTACCCTGACTTGTCTCAGATATAACTACGGTCTACCATGTGACAAACTGGCCTTCCTATAATGGTAAGCTGTTATTTTCCTAGTTTTGCCTATTGGTGTGCAGTTCATGTGAAGCGGTTAGCTGGAAGACACAAGTGACTGAAACAAACATCATGCATTCTACAAGATGCATTTGCAAAGGCCTCCAGCAATGAGGTTGGTAACATCATTCACCTGACTAAGGCAAAAAAAGGGGTGCGGTTTGAAAAACAGCTTATTAGAACAGTAAATACAGCTTTCTACTGTACATACAATACCTGGGGAGTAACAGACAATGCCAGAGGGTTTGTAGCTGTAGATGGACCCTGGGAAATAGTTGAGCATGTTGGACAATCCTGGTGGGATAGAATGGTTATATTCCCCAGTAACCATCACATAGGCATCAGCCTCCTTGATTTTTGCCATCGCTTCCTGAAGTGGGGCCGGAATTTGTGTTTTGTCCTGATAGAAGTGGACAGGTTTCTTCAGTATTGGGAAGTCCATGTTTTCAGCATCTGGAAAAGAATTGGTAAAACTAATTGTGATCTTGATAACTACAGCAGTTTCATGATGAATATAAAATACTGTTTGCAAGTCAACAAAATCAAAGTTGTAAATGGGGTTGAACTTTTGTGACCATTGATGTACAGCACAAGATCATGAGTTGATTTCATTTTAAACATGAATTTGCCAATTTGTCATTCACTGAAAAATGACACAAAATAAAGGTACCATGAGTTAAAGCAGAGAGGTGTTGGGAAGGAGATCCAGTGTTATGTAAACTCTTTGAAGCAACGTTCGTTTCCAACAGTAATCTTGCCCTTCTTAAATTCTTTCAATACACAGTCCAGCTAGTGATCAGTGATGCATTGTCAAAATGACAATGAGAAGACACACCCCTTACACTGGACTAGTTAACTTTTGTTGCCAGCTGTCATGCAAAAATTTGAAATTTTAACCTTTCGTCATTATTCGTCACACTAAATATCATATCATTTAAAGTCAGTTAAGAATTTCTTTACAACTTAACTTTCTGAATATGTTTCTTAATGATGAAAAAATTTGCTAAAAACTATGAGAAATGTATAGGCTTGAACAATTCTTCCAGCAGATGACGTATTAAAATTGTGGGGGCACAATTGAAGTACATTATTTAAACCTTTGTTGCCAGTCATTTTACTGAAAATCCTGATTAAAGTTTGGTCATTGGCACAAACAAACCTCACTTTCAAGCATGTATAAATAATGACATTTGTGTTGGGATTTACTTGGAAAAGAAAAGGACATCATTATTAAAAAGGTTTAGTCAATAGAGATTTGACAATACAAAAGATGATACCTGTCAATCAAATGGCAGTGCCTGAAAAGAATTAAATCTCCTTCCTAATACCTCCCTGGTTAAAGGGGAAAAAATGTTGAAAAAGCATTCTGAGTTATACCGTTTCTGGTAGAAATGTCCACTACAGTATCATTTAATGCCAAAGAGATTCCCCAGTACCTGTATGACTGAATCTGTCAGAGATTTCCTTTAATTATATACTCTTTTGATAAATTGGTGCCACTTTAAGTACAGCAGCAAAATGACACCATCAAATATGTGGGATCGGTGTTTCCTCTAAGAAATTATCCAGTGAGTCAAACTGCCCAATACATGCAAATTTGACTCATTGCTAAATGCAGAGCATGTGCCCATTATGCCTAAATGCCCATAAACCCTCTTTTTTTCTATTTTTTCTCCAACATCAGTGCGTCAAATTAGGAATCAATTGGGTCAAAATCACGTCATAGTGGCTTAGCGGAAACAATGTGTGGGATAGAACAAAAGCTCTCTTCTTTACTGTAGCAGATGAGCTGGGGGGGGGGGGGGGCAGAGGAGGGAGAAAGGGATAGAAAATGAGTAGTGGGCTTACTGCCAGAATGTCAATTTTGAAAATGGTGGGAAGCTTTTTACAAATGCTGCAAAAGTTTCTTCAGATAATGGGGACATTAACATGCATTCATCAAATAAAGGGGTCCTGCTGGTGAAACCACATACCTGAACAAGAAGGCCAAAAAGCTTAAGTGATTCCTAGCTTCTGTAAATGTGTGTACTGTACTCTGCCTTTCAAAGTGTCTCAATCAATAATCTGTCAGAAGTTACATGCATTTCACATACTATATGTACTGTGAGCAGTTCATCTCAGCAACTGCAGCAATTGAAATTGGAAAAAGTGCATTGTCTTTGGGGTGCTGAAGACTGTCTGAGGTGGGAAATGAGGCCTTAAAGCCAAGGTGGTGCCAGGCAGAGGACAGGAGGGGCCCCCCTCCCGTCGAGGAAATATCCCAGTTTTATCAGAGTCTTACTGGGTTTGATGACGAATGAAATGCCTGACAGCAACAAGTTGCCCTAACAGTTACCTCTTTGTTTTCACCAATTTACAGGTATAAGGGCAGATTTTTAAATAAAACCTTCAACTTTTTCACATTTTTTTCTATAAAACCCAAAATTTGTGTTTTGCCAATTTCCCAGCATCTCATCATTTTCAGAGTTCAGGATGCTGTGCCCCTGTCTGGCAAATCCTAGCCGCACCACACTGCTTAAAGCTACAGTAGAACCAGGCATACTCTTTACCAAAAAAATCCACTTGATAGCCTCTATTCTCCATTTGACCTTGCATAAATTTGGCCACACGAATTCCAACTCTGTTTTCTCTGTATGTTCCCAGGAACAGAATAACTTTCAAGCCTTTGTTTGATGACATGGTTCCAGTTACTTGGACAACACACCTGTATGTAAACAAAGTCTGAAAAGAGAAAGACACGATATACTGTATACAGTATGTTATACAGTACTCACAAACATATGTTACTGTACTTTAATACAAACGAGACATTTTCTCATGTACAGTACTCACTGTAATATAGAAGTGTTATGCATCTAGGTGTAGGAAAAGGGGCAGGGGGGCAGCAGGGCAACCAACCCCCACTTTTGAAGGGGGAACACACCTTTTGCCCCCCTTCAAGAAGTGGTACTGTAATTTGTATAACCTGCAACACTTCAACATATTTTTACGTGCTTGCTATTAAATATCCTTTTCCAGGGATTTTTTGCTGATTTACAAAGGTGTACTGTACTACTACTACAGTATACAGTACATTGATTGTCTTTTGGTCGGGTATATGCAAGAGGGTGGAACTTTAATTTTTCAAAAAGTTCTACAGAACAGTGCTTTTTCCAAAACTAATGTTCCAGATGAGATTATACATTCCAACATTTTCATATACAGTACTGCAAAAAAATCAAGTTATTTTATGCAATGAGTCTGTTGTTTAACATATGAGAGCACATACTGATGTTTATTTTCTTGCTGCTAATTTACATGAAATTGTTCTAGTCTTGTCCTTCACCTGCTAAGTTGATTCAACGATCAAGTTAATGGGACGATCTCACATCTTAAGCGAGAAAAACCACACTTAAGGGTCACTGACTTTGGTCGCTAGATATCAGCTGTCAGAGTTGCTTTATTAAACTCGTTTTAAGTTTTGGTACTTACCTGTAGTTGCAAGCTTGGAAGGAATTAATACAAAACCGCCTTAACACAATTATTAGCCTTCCATGTAGTGGGAATATCAATGAACAGTGGGAATATTAATGAACAGTTACCGGTCATTAATTGGAACGTACCACGGAAGACAAGGGGTGATGTAAGATAACTTTCAATTGCAGGGCAATAATGACATACTAAAAAGTTTTTCTGTGTTTGGTAGTGAAACTGACAGTGTATGCGCCATTTACATAGAAGGGGTTTACCATGCAGCATAACAGGGAAATAACACACGTGTGCAAGTCTAACCTACTTCAATTGAGCACAGTTGGAATGAGGCTGCATTTCATACTTAAGCCGAAATTTAGAGAGATTTTTTTATATCCACTGCATAATTATCTTATCACAGATTAAGATATACATGCAATGTGCTTCATGTGGAAAAGCACTGTTCCACGGAACAGTGGCTTGTGAAAAGTTACTGTTCCGGCACTAAAAGCACTGTTCTCGGAACAGCGGAACAGCAGGAATTTCGACCCCTGATAAGTCATTTTTGCCGTGTTTGATTGCAATGCCTGCTGTGCAGGCTCTAAAAACTTATGCTTGTTTTACCTCTTTAAATTCTTTGTCTTGGTGTACATACATGTGTACAAAGCCTCAAGCAATGACACTGTACAGGTTGTACTAGCTTACATTGCAATGTAGTTGAATACTGTAACTGTAAAGAACAGTACTGTGCACGCCTGAAAATAGCTGGACGCAAAGATGCATTGCGTCCGCGAAAATCATGCTTCAGCTAGAAATTTTCATCTTAGTCCCAAATTAAGTAGACCAGGTGAGCTAGAAATTTTGGTTTTCAAAGTATGTGCGCCCACGAAGTTTTGCAAGTTTTGCAGCCCTGGTAAGTGTGTGTGGTTAACTTATGCACTCTTGGTGAAATTTCGAAATGAAACAGAGATGACTTTTGACAGACTTTTTTGCAGCAGCATCAAGTAGTAAAGGTAAGAACAAGTGAAGTATCCAAGGCACGCACAGACAGTCAGGGCTGACCCTAAAGTTCTCTAAGTACTGTAGCCTACCCAAGTTAATACCCAACTGTAACATTACTCCCAATGTTTCTCTGACAATATGCCTATAAATATAGTTTATGAATTTAGTGTATAAAACAAGCCCAACCACAGAATTTTTCCCAGGACAAATAAGGGGGGGGCATTTTCAGAAATTCCCAAAGAAATAATGAAATACATGTACGCAAAATGAGGACTGTATAAAGAGTGAAGGGTAGGATAAAACTTGTGGTTGGACCTACAGTACAGTATTTGTCTTAGGAATAAAACAGGCACACAGACCTAGGATGTACAGACAGAATTCAACAACATTCATCAGATACAAAATTTAAAGGGAGAATGCAGTCATCCCAATAAAGAATTGTATAGTAAACTATCCTACTGTATTTCCTGAATGACTCTTGAGAATCATGTGACAGTATTATTCTCACTCAATTGTAAAATTTACAGGGAGCAACTGCTTGCATGGTTTACCTTGAATATGCATGTCCATAAATATTATGAATGATCTGTACTTTGAAGAGAATTTAAGAAGACATCTGTGACATTAAGCTATTGTTTCAAAATAAGTTTGGGGCGACTGCTTTTGACCTTTAAGTCATTCATTAAATGTAATGTGTGACTTTCACGATTGCATGTGATGTTTTCGAGGATACCCACTACGGTACGGTATATCAAAGATTCACTAGATTGAAGGTGCACTGTACCGAAGCTCTAATAAATTGAAAATCTACTTCCGATTCAAGTTGAATTAGGATTCCAGTTACAATACAATATACAGTACTTACAGTAGGTTAAGGATTAGGAAAGGATAATTAGTGTCAGGTAGTATTAGGGTCTAGGTCCTGAAGAGGGTTTAGAAAGGATTAAGTTTAGAGGTAGGATTTTTCAGTTCAGCTAACTTATGATCTAGTGGAAATTCAATCTACTGTAGCGAGTCCCACTCACGGGTCTTGAAAGCAGTAATAATGATCATACGCTGACACCACAGGCTGATAGGCCTAAACATTAACTTATAAACATTACCATATAAACAAGGTTTCTGAGTTTAACCTCTGGTGACCAATGACCTTTTGCGGAAAACAACCAAAAAGCCAAAGACATACAGCCTGTACTGTATTACTGTATATGCCCTGTACAGCACTCTATACACCAAAGTGCATTCCATGTCAGGCCCACGCTGAAGTTATGCCAAGAAAAACAATAGCAAACATAAGGAAAATGCCAGCTCCATGCCAAAGATATTCAGACTGAAGTGCACAGAAAACAGACTGGTGTACAGTATACTGTACAGTACAAATATGTGGAAAACGGGTCTTGTACAAGGAGACTGTTGACCCTACGTGTACATACGTACAGAATGGGCAATGACCAGCAGGTTTTAATATTTTAGTGAGGAAATATATACATTTGTTCTTAATATTTTCAAAACAAGCAATGCATGTTTAAATCTCCTTCATGGTTATATGAGAGGAAGAGATGAGTACTGACTAATATCATACAAGTCAGAAAGAAACTTGGCAAAAGCTGTGGGGGATTTTATCTGAGGGCCCACAAATTTTGAACTATATACTGTATGATGTACCTTCAAAACTAAATACAATGTGGAGAAATATGCCATATATTTTTCTGCAAAAGCTGGCAAAAACATGACACTGACTGCAAATGTAAAATCATCAATAAATCTAGCAGGGCATGCAACTTAAAATTACCTTTCAGCTAAAATTCTGTCCCACCATGAAAATGTCGAGCAATCAACATGACCACCCAAAATACTGTATCGTATACTGACTTTCTTTGCACACAGAAGAGTCAATTGCATTTATGGTTGACTGTTTGGAAAATTTCAATAAATTTTTCAACTTTTGTACCATTTAAATATAAAAAAGAATGCCAAAAAATGTGGTAGGATCAAGGATTTAGCCATTTTCATTTTTATTTTAACTTTCTGTATTGAAAATAGTGTAATTGTAACGAGTCATGACTCCAGTCGCTAATTTTTAGAAGGGAAATGACACGAGTAGTTGTATCCTAATTTTACTCATACAGTAGAAATAAATACAGTGACTCGAGTCCATGGCTCGACTTGAGTCACACTGAAAGTACTTGACTGGACTGCAAACCTGAGTGACTCGTTAAGTGGAAGGGCTTGCATTTACTAAGAGTTGAAGAATGTAGAACAGTTACAGTTCAACTGTCACAAGTGCTTGTAGAAAATGCTAGCCCTTCCACTTTTCAAAAGGTTTTCAAATTTTATGAAATTTAATGTTCAAAAATTGTTCATATTGATGCTAATATATATCTGCAAGATTTGTAATAATCAAAGGAAAACATAATTGACAAATTTTGGAAGAAATTCAGAAAGTTAAGAGAACTTTAGAGAATATTTTAGGAGTATTTTATTATACAGTGTGGAAGTGCTGAATGCTCTGTATCAGCAGCTACCATCCTCAAACTGTTACTCCATCGAAATTTCATCCTTCAGACAATGCCAAGTGAAATTATTCGGGAAAAAGAGCTGCCTTGAGGTACCTTATGATCAAAAGTCTCGACACAGACAAATTTGGCGAGAAAAGTGCAGTAATTGTGCCAGAAACGTAAGTTGTTTGTTCGAGTTAGGAGATTTGTGACATACCTTTCCGTCTATATAATACATACTGTAGTATATGGTATACTATACAATGTTAAGGGGCGCCTGTGCTTCATACTAGGCCTAGACATTTGCAGATGCAGGTTCGACCCCGACACTACCACCCCCATGCCAACTTCAAATTCGATGTGATGATACATGATTCTAGGCCTAGTTCTGCACACACTGTACAAAACTACAGTAGGACTCACTGTACAAAACTACAGTAGGACTAAAGGCCTACAGTGTAGTTGCATCTTTATCAGTACAAGCGTACAAAGTGTAAGTTTGTAGCCTACGTAAGTAGGCTACTAGACCCTCGAGTTTGACGCTAGCCTACAAATTACTGACCTAACGTTGGTAGAATAAAATCATTTCAATACTTACCCTCCTTAGCACAAAGGGCGTTGTACTGTAAAAAAGTCTAGGCCTGTATGAATGATTTTCCCCACGAACGCGTGCTGGCGTGTTGAGTCAATGTTGACATGTATGAAGAAATTATGCTTAGTCACGCTCCAATGACATTCCAGGTTCCTTGATATTTCGCTGTGTAAACAAACAGTGAGGGCTCAGTGTTTCCACAACTTAAGAATTAATTCCTACAGTAGGGGATTCTTGACATTTTATTGGGCATTTCTTGAAAATTTTTAAGGACAGCTTTCTGATTTCTGTTACTTCCCATCTCTTCAGAAGCGGGCGCAGAAACAAAGAGAAAGAAAGGGGGAGAACGAGAAACAGGGGTTTTGCGTCTCTGATTTCGATAAAAAGAATGTAACAATTCGCAAATTGTTGCTTTACATTCCAATCAACTCGAAATCAGTTCAGGTTTTTAACTTTCAGCCAAAATTCATCTGTGCTAAGCTGCAGGTTCAGTCAAGTGGCGGACCGTGTAGTTTTTCTCAGGACGAAAATGCGCGATTTTCGGAAATTTCCATTGAAATCATGCAAAAAGAAAAATAATGCTTAAGTTAGGATCAAGGTTTTTAAGGAAAAAAATGATTGGCCCCATTTGTCCTGGGAAAAAATCGCGACGTCCATATGAATGTGGCCCGCAGCCTAAAGATTGAGCTCGGCAGGAGGAACGCTTTTTACGCGAAATTTACTCAGTACAATCTAGAACAGTCGGATGCCACATTTTTTCCATGGACCATCTCGTGATTCACATATGGTGGACAGGCTGAAAGCCTGATCGATTGACAGGGGTGTAGTTGGAAACGGTAAGAGCAGGGGCGTCAATCCGTATTCAAATGTTGGGGGGGGGGGGACGGGAGACATACATGACTTAGCACAAACCAATCCCTTAATTTGGTTTTGAAGAGGGGGTGTCTTCCTATAGGCCCCCCCCCCCTTATGATGACTGACGCCCTATTCTAATGACAGGCCCGTAGCCAGGAATTCTGATTTAGGGGGCACCGACACCACATAGAGGGGCACCGAGGAAGATTATGTTTGTTGTCGGTAGTACCATCAAAGGATTGCAGTTTGACGGAACTACAGGGGATTATATCTCAAGCTTACCACACATAGCATAAAGGTATCGGTTTTACGTGTGCACATAAGCGCGCCGAAGCGCGCGAAAATTTCACTCTTCTGATGGAAATTTTTCCCTCCACTTGCAATACAGAGAAGTAGAAATTCTCCACAAGTGAAGGGAACAACACTATAATCGCGATATCTTCATCTCAGCAAGCGCAGTTGAAGCCGGTTAAGTACTTTGCGAAAGGCGAGGCGGGACCAGGGGCTGCTATTAGGCAGGCTTGGTGTGATCCAGTATGATTTTGTTAGGATCCAGAGGGAAATTCCCCGAATATGTGGCGAATTAACAATATGGGAACACTAGCATGGAGCTTTGAGCAGGACTTTGAATGACAGTGAGAGCACACCAATGTCTTCACTTTTCACACTTCGGATGGTCATTATCGTATTTCTATTTTGAACGAAATTTTACATGAAAAACAAAAAACAGAAAAAGTAAATTTTGGAATAAATTTTTGGTACGAGTAAATTTAGCTTCAAACCGTATAGTCGTCGCGGAGCGAATGTTACTCAAGGTACTAGATTACTACATGAAAGCCCCTTGATGTCCGGGATCTAACTTTGAGACTTCACCTAGCTTTGGCTGGAAGAGTTCACTTGAATTTTTGTACTAATAATGTTCATGGGTGATATTACTTCGCCTGTGAGAATTGCGCGCGAAGCGCGCCGAAATTTTGCAGGAAAATTATTTACCACGGTAAAACCTGCATACAGACTCAGCAAGGGGTGGTGGGAAGATAAGCCCGACGAAGGGACCAAGCTCCCCTAGGAGGTCAAGGACCCGAAGCCCGGTCAGAAGCAATGGGTTACAGATTGGATACCGAACGCAAAATTTTGGGCGACCGGCGAAAAATTCGGGGTTCTGTTGAAGAAAAATTGAAAATATTTGGTTCTTATTAAGGAAAGTTAGAAAATTTGGGTTTCTATGGAAGAATCTGCCCTCTTCGTCCTAGACAGTTCCAATTCTCCCGACTAAGTTACTCCTTCCAAAACTGTGTTGAGCCCCTCCTTGTGCAGACACAAACCTAGTTTATTGCTTAAGGGCATATCCTGTTGGGCGTACAAGGCCATAATATGTAACCAGAACATTCTCTGCGCATGCTGTGTGTTGTGAGCTTTGATGTTAATCAAAGAGCATTCACCTATGACCAATTGAGAATTTTGCTTTCTCCCAACCAAAATGTATTTGGGGTGTCTGTCTTTAAGAACAAAACCAAGACGTCGGGCGACTGGTCGCGAGGCGATGCCCCCTTCCACCACCCCGGACATTGAGGCACTTCACGTTTCATACAAAATGAGAGCCATGATGTTGAGTCTGAATTAAGAATCGTCCCGATCTTAAGAGAAAGAGGATGGAACCTTTTATGGATTCAGTTTTGTGTTTTTCCGGGAATCACACCTACACGAAAGAACAATAGCCTAATTGTGGAACCTGTACATTTATAAATTAAGCCAACATATCTGAAACGGGTGTTAAAGCTATATGTCACTAAAGATGAAAGCGCACGTAGCGCGCGAAAATTTTTGTGATTTTAGAACAAAAATGTTACAGAGAACAAAATACGTTCATCATTAAACTCCTTTTGGGATCATTTTTGGTTACAAATCGCTTAGTGTCATACTAGGGCCACCGAGTTTTCAAGATAAAAGAAAAGCCCTTACTACATTACATTACATGTACTGGGGAGATGAGTAATTGTTTCGACGTTTTCATTACAAAAGGTACAAAATCTGTTATTACTTACACCGATCTTAACAGCAAAATCATTAGATGTGAGATTGCAATTATTTATTTTGTACTGAAAAGATCTTTGTAATAGCTATTTGGAAAAGGGTCTATGGATTCCCAGGCACTGAAGGGCAAAACACACACGCAGTGAGCGAATTTACAGCTCACGCGCACGACATAACCATAGATACTACTGTGACACAATGGACGCTTGCCGGTCAAAACCAAAGAGACGCGCGATCTTGCCCTTCAAAACGAAAAAGACGCGCGATCTTACCCCCCAAAATTGCGTCTAGTTGGTTATAGTCACGTGACTGAAATCCCTCTATACCAAAAAAATCAAACAGTTATCACTAGGCAAGTCAAAAATACTTCGGAAATTGCTACATCCCTTACGATTTCTAAGTAAAAGAGTAACCTGATATGGGAAAATAGGCATAGGTACCTTACAAATAATATCCCTCGAGAGAGTCTTTTAAAGACTTTAAAAATGCTGGTTTTAACGGAGGTAAACTGAAAGCATTGTAACAATCAATAAAGTCCTCATGAAAGAGCCATTTGCATTTACGAGATCATTACAAAAATAACACCTTTTTCAATTTATTGTATGAAAAGAAATATTTCTATCTTAAAATCCCAACATGGATGCGACAAACATTTCTCCTTTGTGTCAAATACTACTATGCTTCCAAATATTTTCCAAGAGTTGATAACATCATACCAAAAATTTGTTAGAACTAGGCTGCTAGAGGAGATTGTTCCAATCTCAAAAAAGGGCCAAGACACTTAACAAAATATTCAAACAGATTATGCCATTTCCTTTTCCCACATTGAAGATAACGTCAGTTTGTACGCACACATTAATGATTTAATTTGTATCATTGTAAGCAGGCCCGTAGCCAGACAAGGTGCTGAAGTGGGCGAAAAAGCTTCTAGGGGGCGAAAAATTTTCCAGAGGGGGCAAAACATACTAAAATGGATTACGGCAATGCTAATTTTTGATCTTCTAGGGGGCGAAAAATATTTCAAGGGGCCTTCGCCCCCCTGCCCCCCTTGACTAAGGGCCTGATTGTAAGACCTCCACTTGTACGGATGACTTAATTGAAATATTCTCTGTTTTATCATTCCAAATGAATTTATATATAAAGTGTTAAATATAGCAATGATATCAGCCGTTTGGGTTCGGCAGACAAGAAAAAAATTTAACTTAGGAATGAGAAGAGATTTAACGACTGTGGGTTTTCCAATTAAACTCAAAGAATGTATTTTCATAAAGATTTGTTTTGTGAATATCAATCAGGACTTTACCAAAATTCAGATTATTCATTTCATCATCATTTTCAGAAAACTTGATGAAGAAAATTAAAATAGCCAGAAAAATTCCAGCACAAACGATTAAAGTCAGGGTAGGTAACATCCAAACCTTTCATTATACCAATCCAGAAGAGAAAAATTTTTTCGTAATTAGTTTGAGACCAGAAATAAAGGTAAAGAAATATGAAGTTTCCACAGCAGCAGAAAACAAATTTTGTGAACCATTCGAAATTAAATACGTGTAGTCTGCATATTGGGTTAATTTGAAATGGTTATATTAAGAATGTTTATACCTTTGATTTTTGTGTTAGCTCTCCGACCAAGAACAAAGGACAAATAAATGTGGTGAAACTGGGTCTCCTTGTCTGCAGCCTCTTATATTATACCAATTTTTTCTTTAAACCAACCATTGATGAGCACATAAGAAGAACAGTCGCAATGTAAAATTTTGCACCATGTAATAAGATTTCTTGCAAAACCAAGAAAAGAAAGTACATCCTATATAAAACTGACTAACTGAATCAAAGGCTTTTTCAAAATCTAATTGAAAAAAAAAATGACCTGAATGTTGTAAATCATCAGTAGCAATAAGAATGTCATACAAAATTCTAACATTTTCCGCTATATACCTGTTAGGAATGAAGCCACATTGATTTGAATGGACCAAACTTTCTAAAACATACTTTAACCTATTTGCAACAGCGGCTGATAAAGTTATGTACACTTAAAAAATGTGAAGAGGCCTCCTATTTTTGAAAAAAGTTTCTTCTTTACAAGGCGCGTATCCAAGGGGGTCCGAGGGGTCCTGACTCCCTGCTCGCTTCGACCTTAAGATTTTAAGAGTTTTTAAGAGTTTTCGACCCAAAATACCTGTCTGATTTGAAAAATCATATCTCAGACCCCCCTGCTGAAAATCCTGGACACGCACCTGTTTAACTGGTTTTAGAATCAAAACAATAGTACCACGCCTCATGAAAGAAGATAGTCAGCAATATCAAAGGAATAAATTAAAGCTCGCAAAATAAAAGGAGAAACATCTTCCGCCAGAAAAATCACAAACTCGACTGTAAATCCATCCATACAAGAGGATTTATTGTGTCTCATATCATGAGCAGCTTCCGTAATATCCATCATAGTAAATGGTGTATATAAATTGGTGTCCGTCTCCTCATTCAAGTCGGGCAAATCAACATCTTGAAAAACCTCACTCAAATTTGCTTTTTCAATATTATCGTCTTTAGTATAAAGTCTTCGAAAAAAATAAAAAAAAACCCTCAAATAACTTTATTATCATTAACAATAGGACCATCCAAGGACTTAATCTGATTGATAGTCTTTTCAGTACACTTCCTCTTTTTCAAGTTGAAAAAGGGGGAAGGTTCCTCAGCTAAATCAATCCAAGGACTTTCTAAACGTATGAAAGCCCCTTCCATTTTTCACTATGAAGGTTTTGAAGTTGGGCTTTTTTTAAGGACAACACATGATTATCCTGAGTATCGCGTTCTTCAGCTCATATATATCCCTTCTTAACTTGTTTTTACGATCATCTTTCATCTTATCATATGAAGCGTAAGAAATACATTTCCCTCTCATCAGTGTTGTAACGAGTCACTCAATTTTGCAGTCGAGTCGAGACGTACTACTTTCAGTGTGACTCGAGTCGAAGGGCAAGATTGCGCGTCTCTTTGGTTTTGACTTGCACGCGTCCATTGTGTCACAGTAGTATCTATGGTTATGCCGTACGCGTGAGCTGTAAATTCGCTTACTGCGTGTGTGTTTTGCCTTTCAGTGTCTGGGAATCCATTGCGCGTGACGTCGCATGAAATCCCTCTATTAACAGAGTACAAATGGATACATACACGTTGGGGGGCATAAAGGGTGATCAGTAAAATATCAACTTTTCCAATCACCACTTCAAGAACTAAGAGACTGCATAATTATCATTATACACATTTCTCACTTTGTGAAGGTCATTTTTAATAGGACGGCAATCCTTCTAATGTTGAACTCTTTGAACTAGCAAAAATTTCGCCTTAGTCCCATTTTCCATTTCTGATTTGCGACTCCGATCATTAAAATGAGTGTCTTGGAGACAGTTTATGTCACAACTATATTGCCTTAAATAATGGAAAACATCGAATCTAGTCATTCGGTCATTTAAGCCACGACAGTTATTGAGTTCACACTTTTACTTTTCCCATACATATAAGCATGTGCCCTCAGCAAGGCTGCCATTTTCGGCAGTTTTCTATATTTTGTTGAAGCTCTGAAGATGTGTGGGCACAAAACATTTTTCAAACTGGGTTTGTTTTTTCAAAAGGGAGCAGTGGCGTAGCTAGGGGGGCAGGGGGCGGTCGCCCCCCACAAAGCCTCCGAAGGCCTCTGTCGGAAATTTCTAGTCTCTGTCGGAAATAAATAAAAACAATTCATTTGAAACACTTACAACACTTCTTATGTTTTGAAGCAGAATTACACATCAAAATGGTTACTGACAAGGCCTGGAAGTGTCATTTAAGGCAATCTCTGAGATATTTTAATCTAATTTTTTTCTAATCTAATTTTTAATCTAATTTTTCCGCGCGCTACACTCCAGATGATGGTGGCGCTACGCTTAGATAGTAAATCATTACTTCAAGATAATCTGTCGGAAATTTTTTTGGCTTTTGCCCCCCCCCCCAACAAAAAATATCTATCTACGCCACTGTAAGGGAGAATAAGGTTACTTGCAGCCTGCAGGTATTTTGGGTTTCAAGAAATTGCAGGGCATTTCCCCTTGCCAAGTGTGATGCAGCAACATGGTAAGTTGAGGTCGCATACCAATGTGCCCCCGATGCAATGGCGGGCTGCGAGTTTTTTTTTTTTTTTTTTATCGTAGGATGGCAATAGAAGAACCATGCTAATGGACGAATCATCTTCTTGGAAATTGGCCACACCCCTAATTCCAAAATAACAGCTTTTCGGCCATTTTTTTTATTCTGGCACGGGATTATGAAAGAACAGGTCAAATATCCCTCCTCCATTTGACCGTAACCTTAAGTTTAACCCTAATCATGATTTTGAAACAAATTTAAAAATTTTTGAACCGATTTTTTCATTGCCATCCTACGAAAAAAAAATAGCTGGCGGCGAGTAGCTGGCGGGCTCTAGCTGTAGGTACTTCACCCTGATTTTCAATTCCTAGGATGGAATTAGTAAGATGGAAGCAAGGTCCAACGTGACTTTTTTAATGTCAAGGGCAATGAGTTAGCATAAGGGCATGTGCCCCCCCCCCCCTTCCGTCCAGCTCACTGGCTATTACTTATTTAAATCACTGTAGGGGGTGTAGGCATGCAAACTCTCCAAGAGAGTATTTCCACCTCCAAATAGGAAACTTATTTTGCAGATGGGAAGGTGAGAGGCGTATGCTGCAGAACACAAACCGCCTTACCCAGGGCATGCATGGGGCAGGCTTTCCCCTTGCCCTTACTAGCCCTCAACAATTTGATCTAGTACTTGCACAAAATATATAGCTACACTAATCTTTTGAATAAGAAACAGCTTCCAATGGAATGGAGGGCAAGGATTGCTAAATCATTAAAAAAAGACCTTTGCACAACCAAATAGAGCCGGCCTGTTAGTATGAGCCAGTTGGCGGCTATAAGGTCCACCATATGTCAATATATATATATATATATATATATATATGTATATATATATATATATATATATAATATATATATAAATGTGCACTGACGTCAATTTGGAGGGCAAATAAGAAACCTAGCTAGAGGTAAGACTTTGGTACCCATGCTGTACGCACAATGTAACCATCTTAAGCACAGATATTAAATGTTAAAATTTATTCACTTAAATCCAAACAGTTCATTGCGCAATAATTTTTGACATTCTTGTTGTACAACTCACATTAAATGCTTTGTTTTCTTTTAAAATTAAAAATGTTTATATGACCTTGACCGCTTCCTGTTTTCTTGCATGACATGCTGTACAGAGAGGGCTTATATAGTCAAGTCACCCCAAAGCAGTAAGAACGCGATCACATTTTGGCACAAGGTGCGGTCGCTTTCAGAAAAAACAAAGAAATACAAAGATTGTAATTTGAGTAGTACAACAATGACATCACAAATTATTGCGCAATCTACCTTTTTAAATCGAGTGAATAAACTCCAACATTTTATATCTCAGCTTAAGAAAGTCCTGTGAAGATGGGAATTGGACCATTGGAATTCAGTTTTCATGCTCTGTAATATATATTTTTGAATTTTCAGACTTTAGGTACACTTTAAATCTTGGGTGCGTATAACCGGTACAAAAATTAACGGTCTCATTTGTGTTAGTGTAAGTTGTAATCCTACACATGCTAACCACTGTAGGGGAGTACTCTTTGTTCTGTGACATCATATGTAGAGCGGGATCCAGGAATATGAGAAGTGGGGAGAGGCGTAACCGTCTGCAGAAAGTGTATGGCACAAAGGAAGGAGATAGATTTGCCAGATGCAAAGTTCGTATGTAGTTGCCAACATTTGGTTAAATTTGTTTTTATGTATTTTGATAGGATTTCTTCTGATCACATCTTTTTTCATGGGCTTGGATATGTAAAATTCTGGTTAAAAAAATCATTGCTTTGCCGAAAATAGGGGGCGTACGCCCCTTACTTCCCCTTGGTTATGTTAGGTTAGGTTAGATGAGGTTTAACGTTTGAAGGGGAATTTTCATCATCCCAGACAGTTCCAATTCTCCCGACTATGCAACTTCTAGCTCCTCCCATTACTGTATAAAGCTACTCCTTGTGCAGGAATAAACCTGTTTTATTGCTTAAGGCCATGTCCTGGTGAGCAGACAAGGCTATAAAATGTAATAAAAGCACTCTCTCTGCCTTGTGTGGAATGTGAGCTACTCTGCATCTTTCAAATTTTCAAACTTTGATGTCAATCAAAGAGCAGTCACCAACTGCTAATTTTCATACCCCTACACTAAAAATATACTTTGGGGTGATAACTGTCTGTCTTTAAGGTTACTTCCACTTGGATCCGGCCCTGATATGCATAAGGTCTATATGATGGGCTGCAATAGTTCCCAATTATTGTGTTCCTGAAAATTACCAAAAGAGCACTGGCAAACGTGCATAGTGCAGGGCAGAGTACCTGAGCAGCGTTAGTATTTCCAGAAATGAGTTTATCCTCCCAAGTTGTACTCAAACCTTATTCAAACTTCAAGCTGAAGTTTGTTTGGTATCCCGAGTACGTTGGGGTCTGGAGATATGTGAGGTTTGCCATGCCGTTTTTTAAGTCCAGACCATCCATTGTAATGGTTGGTCGATCCAGTGACCGAGACCGACGAGTAAGTTTGTGCTCAGACCACTCGAGACCAAACTTGCATACGTCGGTTTGGTAGTCAACCAAACCATGGCCCCCGAAAACCGAAGAAGCTCACAGACTACCGTGACCCACCGGAGACCGTGACCAACTCGGACCAACCGAAACATGTTTCATGGAAGGAAAGAATTCCGGTGCAGGGTTGTCAAGTGTTTTAGACCAAGAGACACTTGTTCTTGAATTTTAACTGAATGTATAACACGGGAATTCAGACCTGAATTGAGTGCTTTATTTAACATTTAAATTTTAAGCGCCTTTTCTTGCTGTGGCCATTTTAGAGCACGTCTCGGGCAGCAAACTTTAAATGTCCCACCGGCCCCGCTTGAGAACCTAGGAAATAGAGACAATTAAGTTGATGGGTGCGATCTCCATGGATCAGTAGCAGTAGCGTAACTGGGGTGATAGAAGTGGGGGGGGGGGAGGGACAAAAATAGGGTAAATGTACCGACAGCATTAAGTCAATGTACCGACACTTTTTCAGAGGTATATCACTTAGCAAGTCACCCCGCACCCGTGACCCTCCACCATCCACCCAGGGGTGGCACCAGGATTTGCCCGACGGAGGGCAGGCTCCCCGACGGGAGGGCCAACGACCCGAAGCCCCGACTCAGTTCTACACTTGGACCATGATGACATCATCATGAGCAAGCTGTCATCATGCATTCTCAGCAATTCTGATTTGATACTTTTTAGTTAGGCCTAGTCTTAAAGGAGTTGGCGACGAACCCTTTTGCCCACTCCCACACATGCTCTCCCTCCCTACCATTATATTGCCCTTAACTTACAACAGAAATTCGATGCTGTGTGTGAAGTGCTTGCCTTGTCTCCCCATTACATGTAGGGAAAAACATGTCAACTTTGAATTGGTGGAAGTACTGTGTTTGCAGAATATCAACTTGCGCTGTGGTAATACAGGAAGCATGATTGGAAAATGTTTGATTACTTCAACTGCCCATCAAGCATTAACCACCGCATTAATTAACAATAAGCGTAAAGATCTGGGATAACCTTCAATTGCAAGGCTGTCTGGTTTTCTTTTCATTTCAAATGAATGACCGTTCTGAGTCCCTGGGAATCGACATGAACAATTTCCTTTCCGGGAAGGCCTTCAAAAATTGGAATAGCAAGGTCGTCTCGCTTAAAAAATCGAAGGTTGTTTAGTCGTCCTTATTGCAAGGACAGAGTTAGGGCAACAACATTCCTAGACAGTCAGGGTCGGATTCAGTGTTTAGATTACGTAGGGACCTAAGAAAAGGAGACGGCGCATTGACCAGGTAGGGTAAAGGAAAATCAAAATTTCAAGATATCATGTTACATGGGAGGCACCGTCTGCACCTCGGAGGTAGTACTTCCATGCTTAAACCAGGGAGCTGCCACGGTCTTCAGCAGTGTCACAACACGGAGCTGCCACGGCTCCCTGGTCACAAGAGCCAATCGAGTAGTAAATTATAGTCGGGGCTAGAAACTTGATCGAGTTGCACTGCTGCTGACACAAACATTGCATGTAAACTATATCAAATGTTGCAAAACATTTTACCACGCTGCGCCTAAGCACCAGTATAAAGAAAAATTAAAAAAAAAAAAAAATCACAGGAGCCTGGAGGTCTCAGTGACTATATAGGGGGACCCCTTCTCCCCTCAAGACCAAGAAGGCAACATCACAGTCGAGGCGATGTGGCCCCGCCCCGTGTGATATAGAGTAACAGCTTGGGGCCAGATCAGTGTTCCCACTCTTCCCGAAATTAATCGAAATTCGGGAAATCTGGGTTCTCTCCGGGAAATTTTCTGGAAGTGGGATTATTTCGGGAAATTTCGGGAAATCTGGAAATGGCATGTAGCGTATGGAAATGACGTATGGCTTGACAATGTCAAATCCTGGATCAGCCCATTAAATTTAGCATTAAATAAGCATTATTCGAAAATTTCAGGAAATACCAAACCGATTTCGGGAAATTTTAGATTTCACTTCAGGAAAAATGAATTTAGAGTCTGGAAACACTGGGCCAGATAACAAAAGCATTTTGGAAATGGTATAAAAAAGGCTGGCAAAGATTCCTCATTTAGAAGGGAGTACGTTTCTTTCACCGTGCCGCACACCAATGTTTCGCATATGCACGATTACATCTAATTACGTGCTAAAATCAATAAGCTTTTAAACAACGGTTAAAGGCAATAGACAGTCGCCCCAAAATTTTCTTTGAAAAATCAGCAAACTCTTGCAAATCTCCTCATATTGCATTACAAGCACCTCTGAAGATGTTTTGAACGTAACTATTACAAACAATAGGTAAAGCAAGGTGAAATTCTCCTTGAATTCCACAATTCACTAACAAAAATATTGTCACATGATCAAAATAGGCCAATCATGAACTAGAGTGACAGGATACACTCACTCTGTTTGGGGTGACTGCCTACTGCCTTTAAGTTCAGTTACCGCACAAAGCCTGATTTTTTTTCTGAATAAACTTCGTCTGAGTTCCTTTTGATTTCTTGCTGAAGACGAAAGGAATCCATGCAATCACGGGCGTGTATGTGTGTGTCATGTGTGTTTGTGGCTTGTAGTAAACATGATATCTCATGACAGCAATGATGGTCACTTCTCACACTTGAAAATAGCATTATCATATTAAGAGGAAGATCCCTATTGTTTTTGGTGGAGGTCAAGGTCATGTGAGGTCAACAGAGGTCAAACATCGAAAACCTTGTAAACACGATATCTCTAGGTAGGAACCATGGATGTGTAGCTTTCCCATAGGCTACATTACGTTCCTAAGTACATGACTCCACAAAGCATACATTTATACATGCACATGCATATTCACTGGCTACACGAACAACGTTGCAGACGGCACTGAACTATATGCTAGGAAGGATCATTCCATTAAAATGTTTTGAAGCCATCGTGGAGGGTCACGTGATGTAGATTAGCTTACTCCACCGCCGTAGAAACGCGTATCTAGAAGTGAAAATGTTGAGGCAATAGACCGTATGCATTGACATCACACTGACGTCATTTTGGGTGAAAACAATGGAGTACACGTGCACTCACGGCGTCGATTTCGCCGCACGTGTAGTAGACTTACGCGCGTATACGTTTCGTTGACAAATGAGCAGTTTGCATTTGTTGTTGTAACTTCCAATGATACGCGCTCTTCCTCCATTTGCCTCCAAACGAGGGAGCACCTTCTCCTTTGTGACATCATATGCATAAGGTCTATGGTGTACATGCTAACGCGCCGTAGCGGGCCTTAGCGTCTCTTCGTCCTCTTGGACGCTGATTTGCTCACTATCACGCGTTAGAGCGCACGTAATTGCGCCGAGGTAAAGTTGCCTCAGCAACTACGTGAAACTGGCCTACATCACAATAGACCTTATGCCTTGACAGCACCGATCTAAATGTAGGTCGGTGCTTGACAAAGATATTATAGGCATAGATTCCAAACTCCTATACCTACACTGTTACGCTCAGTGACTCCTCATGGAGACGTATTTATCGGGGCGGAAGTGTAAATTTGACATGCGCGCCATTCTATTCCGCGATCTGCGTACAAAAATAAGAACGCGTCACAGAAAATTTCATTGTTGAAAGAGGTTAGCGTGTGTGCACTTTTTCAACGCGTTCTATACGCGCAGAATACATTTCTCTGTGCATTATCCGAAATACTTGACGCACAGTTCTGCGCGCTCTGGAAACAAACGCGCTAGTTGCTTTTCCGTTGTGAGCGCGTAAGTAATTGAACGCCCATATAAAAGTGCGTCACTTGAAGAAACCATAGAAACTGACCAATGAATGTCCATGAACTTGCAAAACCAGTCATTGTGCGTTCATGTTCAAGTGTAAATACGTGTAATGCCGCGTTGAAGAAATAAGTTATTCTTGTTTAAGTGGAATTTATTGAGGCGGCGTACTTCTTCAGTCAACAACATTCCGAAATAACAAGTACTAATACATTTGTAAGACATTCATTTCCCCGTTTGTTTTCAAAACGACTGAACAGTGATCAGCACTTCCGCCCCGATATATTGGTCTCCATGGGGAGTCAGCGCGCCATTTTAAGTTTGGAATCTATGCTTGTAATATCTTTGGTGCTTGACAGCACACTGACGTTATTTAGGTGCAAACAATGGAGCACTCACGGCGTAGATTTCGCCGCACGCACAGTAGACTTACGCGCGTATATGACTGGTTGACAAATCAGCTGTCCGCATTTATTGGTGCTACTTCCAAACGAAGGAGCACTTTCTCCTCTTTGTGACATCATATGCATAAGGTCATTGTGAGCTGTGCATTATTATGATCCCATAAAGTACCATCGCTTCCATATCAACTCAACGTATTAATTCAAAAGTGGTGCATTCATATCCTGTACACGGAGTACAAAAAGCAAAATTAAAACAATTAAAATTTAAACAACAGTGTAAATCATTCGAATTTTGTGGAGGGTGTAGAAAGATGTCTCTCAAATTCTGGTGAGTACTATGTACTGAACATTGAGAACTAAAGTCTCTTTTAATTGTATGGAACCTGGGTAGATTAAGGCCTAACCCTATATAAATATTAAAAGGACCCAAGTCAGGTATTCGTTCCTTTCCGTTTCGGTCCATTCCATTTCTTTGTTCCTTCACAGCAGAAAAGAGGAAGTTTATAACATTAATCAGGAACGTAGCTAAACTCCTTTTTCAAGGGGATGTGAGATCCAATTTTGCCGATGCCAAGGACGATTTTACCCATGAACAGTGTAAGACAAGGTTTAACTTCATAGTCTCATTTTATATGTACTTGCACCTTGATTTAATAGACTAGGGCTTAGACAGTGCCGGATTTACGGCGGGGCCCACCGGGGCCCAGGCCCAGGCCCCGGGCCCCCACATTTGGGTGTTTAGAAAATGCATGGAGGTATACGATACCTTACCGTCCGTCCTTCCGTCGATGGTCAACAAGTAAAATACTGACCTTTGTCGGAAATCCACGCTGAGCAAAAGTTCATCATCATCATCATCATCATCAGTACGTCGCAGGAACCCACAGGGCATAAACGCAAGTTATCTTTCCATAAATACATGATGCCTTTAAGGATGCACGGGCTTTATTCTACAGCATTTGCGTAACTTGTCACACACGTGACACCACAAACCCCATAAATTCAGTGTTTACAAATATAAATTCTGTAGGTTTTGCACAAAACAAATTGGAATCCCTATAGATATTTGGGTGACGTTCTAGCTATGAATTTTCATGTGGTTAAAATTTAAAGTCACCATTTAGTTTGAGAAATTAAAATGACATGACCTGTGCACAATGTGCAAATCGAATTCCAAGAGAGCATTTACCAGCCCACAACTGGAGAAAAGGCCGTGGGCGCCGTAAGATTAAACCAAGAGGTTATAAGTTGAGGCGTAAAACCCTATATAACTTACTAACTCCAAGAGAGCATTTAAACTAGGCCTAGTTTATTCCATCCGGTGTCTCAGTGTGATTATGCAGTAGGCTACTAGCAGTTAATTACAACAGACACTTCATTATTTTGGGGGGCGTATCTATACAATGGGACTTCCATGATGACCGGCGATACGTTCGGTAAAATAGTGGCGCCTTGTAACACTTTTGTCTGTGTCTAATGGACGCTGTTTGGCTGGAAATTTAAAGGAGCAATAATTCAGGGGCGTAGTGAAGGTGTTATCTTTGGGGGATGTATACTATAGATTATGTTTTGTCGACAGATCTGGTAATGCGCAGCGCGAAAACGAGCTTTAGCGGGTGGGGTCCAGGGGCCCGCCTCAGGACCCCTGGTGGGGTCCAGGGGCAAAGACCTGCTGTGGCCCAGGGGGCGAAACCCCCGGAAGCTCTGAGGTTTAAGTATATTTCTGGGTGAAAAATTAAGTCTCAGGATGGATGTATATTGTTTCATATGCATCATATGCATATGCATCATCAAATGCAAAGATTCCCAATAATTTTAATGTGTTAGGCTATTCCTCTCGTCAGGCCGCTATAGTTTTAAGCGGTTGGGATGCAGAGGCCCTCCAGTGTTTTAGCTAGGACGTTTTCTCAATGCGACATTTACTGATCTGTGGCCTGGGGTGGGGTCTAAGGTTTTTGGAATTTGAAAGGTGCCTAGATCGCAAATGGTGCAATATTTGAGAGGATTTCTGCCCTAATGAGGAACCTCAAAATTTACACTCTGGTAGAATTTGTTTGTCAGACTTTTTTGTGTGGGCTTGCTAAAACACTGGGCCCGCCTAAGGAAGCTCTGAGGTTTTAGCATAACCTCTGAGTAAAAAATTAACTGAATCTCATGCAGGATAGGTATATTTTGGTTCATTATACATTATCCAATGCAAAGATTCCGGATAATTTTAATGTGTTAGGCTATACCTTCCGTCATGCCACTATACTTCAGGAGCTGAACCTGTCGTTCAGAATTGGAATACCATGCGTTCAGCATTTGAACATTAGACGCGTCAGGCGTTCAAATACGGTGAGTGTTCAAATAGGCGTTCGGCGTTCAAAAAGGGAGAAAAAGTGTACAGAATCTTAATACAAGCGTTCAAAATATGCTTTGAACGCCGGGGTTCTGTGTCTGTTTCATTTTGGTGATCAAAAGTTAAAAGCCTGAGATTGCAGTGAAGGGAAGACCCGCGCGGCACGCATTATCTTTTTTCCCAGGATGTTTGTGGGTAAACCGGATCCTCAGGAGTTTGCAAAATATGTTTGAAGTCAAGGTCAGGGTTTAGAAAACGGGCTAAGGATACCCTCTCCATGGGTAATTGGGTGTTGCTCCCTATGGTGATGATAAAAGTGAGGAATAATGTGCAGAAAGTGGTTTTTCAAGAATGTCATATGACCCGAAATAGTGCGCCTATACGGAAGCCTTTAATTCCCTTTCTTTCTCCGAGTTGCTGACGGACTCGTTCACTCGTCCAATTACACCGACGGCCGTTTACGGCCGTCACATGCATAATCAATTTGCCGAAGGGCCTTCAACTTGATTGGGCCGATTAAATGAAAGGCCGAAAATCGAAATAGCTGATAACAGACTGGCCACGCGCTCCCGTTCGATCTTTCTTTTTTTCTCCGTCTACCCTTTCACTCTCTTCCTTTCCCTTCTCTCTTCTTTACTCCTCTCTTCTTTTCCTCCTCTCCTCTTTTCCTCTTCTTTTCCTTTCCCTCTCCCCATTTTGCCGACAGACAGAAAATTTGCCGACGGCGACCAAATATTGGGGGGAGTGACACCCCCACACCTCCCGCTCACTACGGTCCTGCACTAATTTCACCCTTGACACCGACTGCGTTTAAGACTTATAATCTGGTGAAACTGAACTCGAATTGATATGTGTGTTTGTGAGATTTGATTATCAAAGAATTATTATATAGGATAGTCTAGTAGAGTGCATTGTGCCCCGCTCGAGGCATAGGCACAGACGCTCACATGAATTGTCTACAATGCAATTCCCACTTCATCCGTCCCTAATGGATTCAAAGTTCAACTGAAACAGAAGTAGGCCTAAAGGCATTACCCCCATTAGACACTTGTGAAGGAGAAAGCTTGCGGGAATACAATTTTCATACGGAAAACGGAATATTGATTCCTGGAGGGGCATTAGAAAAACAACGCAGAAACAAAATTTACATATTAATTGTGACAATAGTCAATTTCCAGAACACGAAATTTAAAAATTGAAAGTGTTTAGCTGCAACTTGCAAGGCCTGGGAAGTGCCATTTCCAGCAGTCTGGGAAGCATTTTCTGCCAAAATTTTCTTGCAAGCCACGCGTCAACCTATCGTGGCGCTCCGCTTAGATAGTGGGCCTTACCGTGAAAGGGTCCCAAACTATACTGGCCCTGGCCCTGGCCACCCCCTAGGCCTAGAGAACAGTAGGCTATATATAGATATACATTTCGTCAAAGTTTCATTAGGCCTAGCCCATCAAATACGGCACCAGAGGTTTGAAAGTATGGGTTGAATTGTGGGCTGAAGAAAATTTTTAAAGGGAAATAAACGAGAAAAGACCCATGGGCAAGTTTCTCCAGTCAAGTCTCCCCAACAAAGGAGTTTAAAGGCTGTTAGGCAGAAGTAGACAAAAAGTAGACAAGAGGATATCTATAAACAATATATCACAAGAAGGCATTTATGCGGACAAGTAAGCTTAAAGATAAGCTAAATGAACAAGTAATGAAAGCAGACACATACACCCCCACATACATAGGCTACACTCCTTCGGCAACGAGTCAAAATTGTGAAGCCTTAACTGACACCTATAAACAATGTATCACCATTCACCAATGTGACATGATGCATAACGTTTACTTTTATTACAATTGCTTCTTGAAATACTTTTCTCCGCTCCTCTTGAGAATTTAATCTTGAGAAGAAATCAATTTAAGGGACATTGCTTTGTTTCTGCTGGTAAATATAAAATTTCAATTGAAAAATAAAAACTATACGGGGACCTTCTTAGCATCAAGGTTGGCGCCAGGATTTGCCCGACCGGAGCCCAACTTCCAGTAGCCAGACAAGGTACTGTAGGGGGGCAAAAATTTTTCCAGGGGGCAGAAAATTTTTCAGGGGGGCCAAATGTGTACAAATGTATTAAGTCAAGGTAAGATTCAAACTCTCTTGGGGGGCCAAAAAATTTCAGAGGTTATTGGGTAAAATTTGAAATGTTTGGGTTCTCATAGACGAACATTTTAAAACATTTCGGTTGAATGGAAAGAAATTTGGAAAAGTTGGGTTTTATTGAAGAAAATTTGAAAATTTGGGGGTTTTGTTGAAGGATCTACCCTGTGACTTCTCGACCTTGAATCCCCCTCCCACACTAAAACACATTTGCTCAATGTGATTCTTCCGATTTTAATTTGAGCAAAATAAAAATATTCAAAGCAAAAAGAAACAAAAATAACACCATGCAGGAGTGATTTTTTGTTTAGGAGGCTCTGGAGGACTGGAGATTTTGTGGGGGTGACTCCCGTTTACTATCTAAGCGGAGCGCTACCATAGGTTGGCGCGGAGCGTGCCAAGAAAATTTTAGATTTGAATACGTCCCAGATCGCCGAAAATGGCACTTGTCAGGCTTGATAGCAGCCATCAAGATTTGCAATTGTTGTGAAAAAATGTAAAGCTTGATTTGATTTTTTTTATAAAACATTTCTGTGAGGACAGATTAGTTGAGCTAGCCTGGACTTGGGGTCCGAGGATTGGAAGTTTGAACCCCATTTACTATCTAAGCAAAGCGCCACCATAGGTTTGCGTGGACGGAGCGTACCGAGAAAATCTGAGATTTTAATACATCCCAAATCACCGGAAGTGGCGCTTGCCAGGATTTTTGAAGCCATCAAGATGTGTCCTTGTTGTGCAAATTTTGTAAAGTTTGATTTGAATTTAACACTTTAAGTCTGTTACAATCTATCCGACTTCATTCAAAATTGTTCAGCGTTGAGTTATCCCCCATGGATTTCAGTGGATTAGTTGGAACTGAGATTTTCTACAGCCAGAGTCTGTTAACTTATTATTAAGTTGAGTAGAGGTAGCCCCACGATTTGCCCGGCGAACGGCCAACGACCCGAAACTCCGACAGCCCCAATGCCGTCGAGTATTGGTGAGGTGGGATTTGAAGAAAGCCTGTGTACTAGCCTCCATTTCATGCGGGTCATATATTGCATAAAATTTGTATATACTAGAGAAGCTAAGTTCCGAGTTGATTAAATGTTTTTTCCAGAATCTAAACTGTAAAACTGCAAAGGGCGCGAAGCGAGCGAAATTTTTTCGGGTCATTTTTCACAAAAAACAAAGGCCTATGTAATTATTAAAAACAATAAGAAAGAAAAGCTGTAGGGGTTCTAGACCGTATAGGAGATAATATGCATTGTATCGAAACTACATTGACTATCCGATGAAATAGCCAAATATTGCTCGGTGAGTCCTTCACCAACTGGCCTTACTACATGACACACAAGAGAACAGTAGCTGGGCTTTACAATATGGGATGAAATTTACGACCTCTACATAAACTGTGTACTTTTCCTACGTGTTATGGTAAGGGGGGAAAGGACTTGCGCTATCTAGTGATGTAGAATGAAACTATTAAAGAAAATTTTAGGTTTTTATTAGAGAAATTGTCCTCTTAAGAGCAAAAATGGGTAAAACGAAACTGTAAACTGTCGCAATCATGGGGGGGGGGGGGGCCAAAATGACATTTGGTCCCTCTCAAAACATATTGGGGGGCCATGGCCCCCTTGGCCCCCCGGTTCCTACGCCACTGCTTGAGGGCAAAATGAAGTAAACAGGGTGATAGCAATAAGAGATACTTTTCATAATTGTTATACAGATTTTTCATATAAAGAGGAAGAATCCTATTAGTTTTGGTGGAGGTTAAAGATCATTTTAGGTCACCAAGAGTCAAAAAGTAAAACATTATAAACACGATACTGAATAGCAAGGTAGAAGGCACGGATGCTTTTCATGCTTACAACGTGGATACATAACGATCAGTGCGTAAATGAACCCTATCATTTTGGGGGGAGGGCAAAAGTTACCTGAGGTCAAGGAACTGTTAGAGTGGTAGTTCCCTGCTGAGGTTACAGGAGGTGAACTACGAAAACTAAGAAAATAGTATGTAAAATCGTTATCTCAAGAAAGGAATGATGGGTACTTTTCACACTTGCTTGGTTTATAGATTTTTCATACTGAAAGTAACCTATTGTTTAAAGAAATAGGTTAGAGGTCATTTAAGGTCACCAGACGTAAAAACCGAAAACCTTGTGAACACAAGATTTCAAGACAGGAATGATGGACACTTAATATTTGGTATATGGATTTGTCATATTAAGAGAAAGAACCGTTCTGTGTTTGGTGGTGATATCATGTCATTAGAGGTCACTAGAGCTAGCTGAAACTACGAAAAGGTCGTAAACCGCCTCAAAACACGTTATCTCAAGATAACAATGATGAATATTTTCATACTGGGTATATAGATTTGCAATATTGCGAGCAAGGTTCGTATTGTTTTTGCTGGAGGTCAGAGGTCACTTGAGGTCACCAGAGGTCAAAAACCGAAAAATTGTATACAAAATATTTCAAGATAGGCAAAATGGATAGTCTTCAGACTTGATATAGCCTATAGATTTGTCATAATAAGGGAAGGATCCCTATTGGTTTTGGTGGAGGTCCAAGGTCATCTGAGGTCACAAGACGTGAAACCACAAAAATCTTGTAAACTGTTCGTTAACACGATATCCCAAGAACAGATAGTGGCCGTAGCTTCACATTGTGTCATCTCGGGGAAAGCCTGAATATTTGTACCCAGTGGCGTCACCAGACTTTTCAAAGTGTGGAAAACTGGGGGTCACAGTGTTCTGCCGGAGGGGCAACATGAAGGACTGAGTGACACTGGAGGCGTTTTGGTGAAGCGATGGGCTCCCCTGAAGACAATGGGGCCCAGGGGCCCACGGTACGGCACCAAGTGGGGTCCAGGGACAACTCTCCTGTAGGGTCCATTGGGAGAAGCTCTTGGGTATATTTACAAAATTGTGACCATTTGTATGAAGCATTTTACTGTTTTCTAATGGCATTAGATGCAAACTAATCAGACCACAAAAATAAAATCACAATATGGCAGCTTTTAGCGTAATTCGCACTAACGATTTGATGATTCTGAAGGGGGAAGGGGTTGTGAGTGGACAAGACAGATCATACTAAGGTTTGCATAGGCTTTTGAACGATAAAATCCACTCATGTTCCGAATAGGAAGAAATGTTAAGACAACTACCAGGTATGCATTGAGGGGAGCCCCCATATTAAAGCATCGAAGATGTATCTACGGGGGCGGATCCGGAGCCTCGCTGGGAAAACTTGGAAGAGAGAAGCCCTTGTATGTGATTTAGTAGGTTTTGGGTGCGTCTAAATTATAATTATGGCAAATATGCTTCCTTCATTTTCTTCAGCAATAAATGAGAAAAGGGTGGATAGTGCCCGTTGAGACCACTCCTGGTGCACGTCGTGCAGCCTAATTCTCGGATTAAGTATTACTGAAAATTTCGTGCAAGTGTTTATACTCCTTATGGAGTGGTCATCATTGTATCATCCCTTGTGTGGTGCTTGGCTCCCCCTCGGCGGGGATTCAGGAGAGCAGACTTTTCCTTGCAAATTTAAAGTAGATGAATGGATATTAGCCAATGAGATGGAGCTATTTAGTTATCCTTATATGTTATTGGATGAGCGTAAAAAGGCAACAAAAATCGCAAATTTTGACAGTCATCGAACATTAAACTGGAATTAAAGATGATCGATGTGGGATCTGTATTGAATGGAGAGGATTCAAGGCTGTGGTCCCATAGCTGTCAAATATATATATATATATATATATATATATAAATATATATATATATATATATATATATATATATATATATACATACATACATACATACATACATACATACATACATACATACATACATACATACATACATACATACATACATACATACATACATACATACATACATACATACATACATACATACATACATACATACATACATACATACATACATACATACATACATACATACATACATACATACATATATATGTATATACGTTGAAACGATAACTCTGGAATATATTTTTCGTTAAGGCAATGCTTAACAAAGTTCACAAAAAATAGATGCCCGCGATTGACTGGTAAATTGACAGTGGGTCCTTGCGTCCAAATCGAGATATGAACCGTGTGTTTGTGCATATTGTTTGAATTCCCAAAATCTCATCTGGGGCACTTGAGGGGGCTTTGGGAACAGCCAACGTTTAGGGGCACGTGCCCGCTGCCCCCCCCCCCTGGCGACTCCACTGTTTCTCAAGGCTTCCATCCAAGGATGAAATTATTGAGAACAACATAAATCTCTTCCACAAGCATAGTCCTGTAAATTAATAAGTAATTCCAATGATGGATTTGTGTGAATGATGCTGTGATCATATCATAATTAAAAACAGCTCTCAATTAACGCATATGTTGATGGTATAGTGAAAAGTACTCAAAAGTAAGGTTAGGATCCCTTGCAAACACTTACCTTTTCAGCTTTTGTCTTCAGTTACTTATCATACTTGGGATTTAGATTTTTGATACTGAGAGAAAGAACCCTATTGTTTTGTAAGTTATAGGAATCATAAATGTTTTTCATTCTTGGAATGTGGATGCGTAACACTTAGAAATACGCCGTTGTTTTCGGTAGAGGTCAAAGGTAACCTGAGGTCACCAAAATCCTTTTGTTTTTGGTGGAGGTGAAAGTCCATTTGGAGACAGACACTTAAGGTCGTACGGTGAAAATGTATAGTAAACACGATAGACCATAAATGGCTATCTTGACGGAATACTTAGTTGGCATCATGTGGATGTCCCCGTTTTGCGTTCAATAACTCAATTGTTTGTCGTAGCGGTCAAAGGTCATTTGAATCCAAAGAGGTCAAGTAATAAAAACCTGAAATCTGTAACTGTGAGTTTTCTAATTCGCAGCAGGTGGACGACTCGTGTTGTGTACAAGAACCCCATTTTTGTATTACAATTCGGACAAAAGCGCTGAACCCCCACCCCAATTAGAAAGACGGCCCCCACGATTTATGCCACTGGCAAGTTAAAACAACTTTATTGATAACAAAAGGTTACAGAAATAATCTTTCCACTAATACCACCAAGGAGCTATGAATGAGCATTTTAGTTGTTTTGTAAAAGTTGTTCATGGTTAATCAATGACTTGTGCCTTTGTTTACTTGTATTTTAACCTTGCAGACCCAGATTCATATCACATCCAACGAACACGAAATAACCGTGGTCAAAGGAAGTAAAATTCCAGGGACACACGCCCGTCGACTTTCAAGTAGATGGCGCTATCATCAATCACGTCTACAACAAGATCCATCTCGACACAAAAGTACTCTCGCTGGATTCCAAATGATATCGAGGCTGTTGTGGTTATGAAAATTTTTCAACCCTTCAAACGTATTTTTGATAAGTGCGGGAGATTTCGTTTGTTCTCCTACTTGATATCAGAGAATGCACCAATATTTGTCGCCGAGTGTCCATTCGACAGATGGAGCTATCTGTTAATCTTGCGAGGAGTGTCCAACGACTTGCTTCATGTCGTTTACAAGATGGCACAGCAGTTTCATTGTCCACTAGTTCCAATGACACCATTACACGTCATGTCATTGACCGATGGTCAAAAATGGGTCAAATTACAAGGACGAAAGAGATTCTCGGTTGCAAATCGTTTTCATGACTTTCGACCAAAGCCTGCTACTTTCAGTTTTCGTAGTGAGAGATGAACTTAGGATCTTCGGTTAATGTATGATCAAAATCCGTTACAAGTTTACTCGTTGTTGAAACAAAAAAAAAAAAGAATTCATAAAAATTGAAATGCATTCAAATGTAAAAATAATCAGGACGAAAAATTAAACCTTTGCAATAAAATCACATTTAGTAATAGTCACTTGGTTTTTTGTTGGTGTGATAACGAAATGTACTACTAACTTCTATATTTCAATTCTAGGTTACCACAAAATAATCTTGCTGTTTTTTAAAGTTTCAAAAGTGAAGTAGACTGATCTTACGACTCTTAAATTTCAAACGGCTCTAACAAACACCAATCATGATAGTTATCGGCATAAAATATGAATATCGGCCGGTATTCCCCAGTGTAACATCGGCTTCTTGTAATATCGGTGTAACACTAAACTTAGTTACCTTTAAAGCGAATAATATCTCCTGCTTCAATATTTTATGCCACGACATCTAACCTTTCACCTTTATTGCATTCTCTTTGGAGCGATAAAGACCTCGTACTGTAAATGTGAACGTTACGTAGTTGAAGCTCAAACACAAAATGGCGGGAATTCCAAACAGAATGAAATTTGCTCGGACCGGCGACTGTATCACGGCTAAATGTTATAACAACGCTAATGTATACCAACCATAAATGTTATAAAATCAACCCTAAATGTAATAAACGTCTCACCTTAAGCGTTATATATACAACCTTAACGCTGAATGTAATAAATCGGACTCACCGTAAGTGTAATAAAGATCAACGCCAAATGTAATATTTTTTTTTTTTTTTTGCAATTTTCATTCCGCAGTGAAGAAGAAACAGAGGTATACAATCACGAGTTTGTGCGCATGGATCTGCATGTGACACAATGCTTGATTCTACTTCTCAAGTTCTCATCAATGTTATTTGAAGGAATATAAACCTGTGAATTTTGGCGAAATGTTATCATTTTGTATCCCTTGCGAGTGATGCCTTCTCGCTGGCGTAGGCTATGCGTATGTATGTATGCATGTGCGCGCGCGTGTATGCATGTTTGATGAGAAGATGTGTAGAGTCACCGATGTCCCGATCTATCCCAAGTTTACCACGAGCAAGAGTAATGAATGAGCCTACGAGGCAAACTCCAAAACCGAATTTCGACAGTCTGTTGTCAAGATTACATTAACGTAGCCAGATGGCGGGTAGAGGCGGGAGGCTTTGAGCCTAGGCCCCCCATCTATTGCCGGAATTCTTCCATTCAAGAGGGAGAAAATTGATAAACGAGGGACAGTATTGAGAAGAAATAGGTGAAAATGGACAAGATGCCGCGGGGGTAGAGTGAGGTTCAAACTCAAACAATTAAAGGAGTGAGTATCACCACTCCTTCCCTTGCCAAGGTTACAAGGAGACACTTGAAGGGTACCGTATATCATGGCACGACACCAGGGACGTACGCAATATTGAGAGAGGTATTTGGAAATGGCCGCTGGGCTCCTGCGGTGCCGATCGGCCCAAATGAAGGCATTCGGTGTAAACATTTCTATTTCGTTCAATTCAATGATCAAATGCTTGTCATCAGACAGAAGGGTGGGTAACTACTACTGATTAAGTTAAGTCTTAACGCGTAAACAAAGCTCGCTGGAAATTTTTTGAAAAGCTCTGTAACGCGCCTTTAGAACGAAGGTGTTATATCGTAAAATTGCAAATGGACCCAGCTAAGGACATGTTTGATAAAAAAAAATCTCCTCAAGTGGTTGAAAACTCGCCGAATGGAGCAAATATGCAATTAAAATGCGGAGGCGGAGATAGTGGTGGTGACGGCGGAGGCGGCAGTGGGGCGGCTGGGACCGTGGCGGAGACGGCGGCAGCGGAGCCAAAATCATAAGATCCCCGAGAGGCATTCGTGTCACAGGGATATCATCGACAACACTTGTTGTGACGAGTGTAACACTGCAAAGGATCGAAAAGTATAGGATTATTACATTTAGCGTTGATCTTTATTACATTTACGGTGAGTCCGATTTATTACATTTAGCGTTAAGTTGTACAGCATTTACAGTGAGACGTTTATCACATAAAGCGTTGATTTTATAACATTTACAGTTGGTATAACATTTAGTGTTAATTTTTATAACATTTACTGTTGGTATTACATTTAGCGTTGTTATAACATTTAGCGGAGATACAGGCGACAACGAGCACTTCTCTCAACTTCCCCATCAACATATGTTAATTCTAGGTTATGAATATATAACAGATGCACACACGCGACCACATAGTCACATGGAACACCCCAGCTAATAATAAAGTAGATTAAAAACGTCTTTGTATTATTGGTCACATGATTCAGCGTAGAGGATTTCATACCAAATATGCGGCCAGCGTCATACGATCATCCAGAGGAATGTCGAAAGTCAAAGGTAATGCCCCAATATTCCGATCATTTGACAAGCCGTGTGATTTATGGTTGGGAAGGTGGCAGGTATCAATATTATTTGAGCAAAGAAGAGTGATACGACAAAATTCATGGTGATTTTCCCCGGTAAGTTCCGCAGACTCTTCAAAGTACAATAAGTTACAAAAGTCAAAAGCAAAGTTACGAGTGACAGACCCGTATAAAGACGATGGACAATATCATATTTATAAGATTTACTTTTCCTCATAATATTCAGAACAAGCGCATGCGTTTCCATTAGTCAAAATAACGTAGTCAATTTGTGGAACAGGATCCGCAATCACATCCGACAATAGATGTGAAGTGTCATTCTCATGTTCTTCGGGGGAAAACGAGTTGTTGGTAAAAATAGACCTTATGCATGGACATTACACTGACGTCATTTGGGGTGAAAACAATGAAGCACGCGTGCACGAACGGCGTGGATTTCGCCGAACGTGTAGTAGACTTCCGCGCGGATACGATTGGTCGACGAATCAGCTGTCTGCATTTATTGGTGTACCTTGCAATGATACGCTCTTTTCCTCCATTTTCCTCCAAAGGAGGGAGCAGTTTCTCCTTTGTGACATCATATGCATAAGGTCTATAAGAAAAGGACAGAAAGGGCTCTCCTCTAGCCAATCACCAAAGATGTAATAAGCATAGATTTCAAACTCCTATAGACCTTACGTATTGACATCACACTGACGTCATTTTTGGTGCAAACAATGAAGCACACGTGCACGAACGGCGTGGATTTCCCCTCACGTGTAGTAGACTTCCGCGGGTAAGCGATTGGTTGACGAATCAGCTGTCTGCATTTATTGGTGTACCTTGCAATGATACGCGCTTTTCCTCCATTTTCCTCCAAAGGAGGGAGCACTTTCTCCCTTGTGACATCATATGCATAAGGTCCAGAGAAATCCTAAGCTTTAGCTTAGGATTTCTCTGATAAGGTCTATAGCTACACTGTAACGGAAATTGACTCCCTATGGAGAAGCAAATATCCCTATGGAGAAGCAAATATCGGGGCGGAAGTGTAAATTTGACATACACGGCGTTCTAATCGGCGATCTGCGTACAAAAAGAGAACGCGTTGCAGAAAATTCCATTGTTAAAAGAGGTTAGCGTACGTTGACTTTTACAAACCGTTCTCTACGCGCAGAATATATTTCTCTGTGTTTTATCAGGAACACTTGACGCACACTTCTGCGCTATGTGTTATGCCGCCAGGAAAAAAAAAACCTTCTTGTAAGTGAAATTTATTGAGGAGTGATAGGCTACTTCTCAGATTTACAATGTTTCGAATTAACTAATATTAAAACTTTTGCAAGACATTCATTTGTCTGTATGTTTTCAAAACGACTGAACAGTGATCAGCACTTGCGCCTATGGCAAGCCAAATGCCCAATAATTCGAAAAACTTGGTTTATCAATCGATAAACCAGGTTTATCGGTCGATAAACTTGGTTTATCGACCGATAAACTTGGTTTATCGACCGATAAACTTGGTTTATCGACCGATAAACTTGGTTTATCGACCGATAAACTTGGTTTATCGACCGATAAACCTGGTTTATCGACCAAAAAACTTGGTTTATCGACCGATAAACTTGGTTTATCAGTCGATAAACCAAGTTTATCGAAATATTGGGCGTTTGGCGTCGATAAACCAAGTTTATCAACCGATAAGCCAAGTTTTTTGATAAACTTGGTTTATCAAATCGATAAACCAGGTTTATCAATTCGATAAACCAAGTTTATCGATTTGATAAACCAAGTTTATCATCAGACAAGTGATAAACCAGGTTTATCGAAGAGACAAACCAGGTTTATCAACCGATAAACCAAGTTTATCAGTCGAAAAACCAAGTTTATCGACGCCGAATGCTCAATAATTCGAAAATCCAAGTTTATCGAACCGATAAACCGAGTTTCTCGATTTATTGGGCATTTGGCTTGCCATAGGCAAGCCGAATGCCCAATAATTCGAAAAACTTGGTTTATCGATTCGATAAACCAGGTTTATCGGTCGATAAACTTGGTTTATCAAAAAAAACTTGGCTTATCGACCGATAAACCTGGTTTATCGATTGATAAGCCAAGTTTTTGGAATTATTGAGCATTTGGCGTGCGCAAGCCAAATGCCCAATAAATCGAGAAACTTGGTTTATCGACCGATAAACTTGGTTTATCGATTGATAAACCAAGTTTTTCGAATTATTGAGCATTTGGCTTGCCTATGGCAAGCCAAATGCCCAATAAATCAAGAAACTTGGTTTATCAACCGATAAACCAAGTTTATCGGTCGATAAACTTGGTTTATCGGTCGATAAACCAAGTTTATCGAAATTTTGGGCATTTGGCGTCGATAAACCAAGTTTATCGACCGATAAGCCAAGTTTTTTGATAAACTTGGTTTATCAAATTGATAAACCAGGTTTATCGATTCGATAAACCAAGTTTATCGATTTGATAAACCAAGTTTATCATCAGTAAAGTGATAAACCAGGTTTATCGAATCGAAAAACCAGGTTTATCAACCGATAAACCAAGTTTATCAGTCGAAAAACCAAGTTTATCGACGCCGAATGCTCAATAATTCGAAAATCCAAGTTTATCGAATTGATAAACCAGGTTTATCAAATCGATAAACTTGGTTTATCGACTTTTTAAGTGAGAAATTCGATAAACCTGGTTTTTCAACCGATAAACTTGGTTTATCAAAAAAAACTTGGCTTATCGGTCGATAAACTTGGTTTATCGACCGATAAACCTGGTTTATCGACCGATAAACCTGGTTTATCGATTGATAAACCAAGTTTTTCGAATTATTGGGCATTTGGCTTGCCATATGCGCCTCGATATTTTGCTCAGTGGGAAGTCAACGCGCCATTTTAAATTTGGAATCTATGCTTAGAATATCTTTGCCAATCACATATTATTACGGTAATATTCCTTTGGCAAGTGCTATTATCTGTGCACATAGCGTGGGAAATGACGTTCCATTTGATGTCAGAGTAAACTCTATTCAAATTATCTATTTTCACTAAAGTAGCATCTTTATGAGTAAATAATACAACTTCGGAGCGTTCAAACCGAGTCAGTTTCTTGGGGGTGGTATACAAAAGCTACAATTCGCTGCCATATCAGAGAGTTTAATAGGAAGTCGATGATATGCGATCACATCCCGCGCAAACCCTATTTACAGCTTCATTAACCTCTTCAAAAGTGTCCGAAAAACTTCGGAGAGGAAAATTAAGTAGAATGTTCTCATTTTGTCTTTTACAGCAGTGCACAAAGTAGAAGGATACCGAGAAGCAGCTCATGGTGGTCTTTTTTGAAGTGTTGAATATTTCAAATAGCGAAATACACGATTTTTACTGTTTAATTCAAACCTTAAAGTTCCAATGCAACAAAAATTTTTAGGTTATCTCTTATACTGATGATCTTCGAATCAGGATCAAAATCACACATCTCAGACAATCACAACAATGTATATGTCATATAGACCTCGCAAGCATCTGACATTCTTAAAAGACACGTTCTTTTCATCAAATACACTTAAGTCAAACGGCACAATATGTGGTATTGGAGTCCCAAACCCTGGTAAGAGGGCATGCATCTACATAGTACGGGCAAATTTTTCTCAAAGAAAGACAAGGGCAGGATTATGACAGAGGGCGCAATGCGGTTTCTGAATGTCATACCCATAACTGTGGTTACATATAGCTGAATAAGACATACACTGTTCATAAAATGTGGATAACGATGAAAACTTGATTGTGTCCTTTAAGGCACATTTTTCGGTAAAGGGACTTATCATAAATTTCTGGACGCGGTATAAATGTGACGTCATCACATTCTGCAGATGGCTTACTTGAGTCGCATGTTGTAAATAACTGCCAAACTCGCATGTCTTCGTAATCAACGTCACTGCACTTCGCACAATAAACATTCTTGTACGTTTCTCTCTTTTTCAAACTGAAGATGGGAACGGCTGTTTGTATTCTTCAAGCGTTCTCGTTTTTTTTTTTTTTTTTTTTTAAAGTAGAGGGAGCTTTCTATGGTAACAAGCTTTCACGTAGTTCTCAGGATAATGTAATGGGTAGGTTGTCATAAAATATTTAAATAGGTTAGGCTCAAACTGCAGATCGAAACTTGATTGAAAGTGTGCATTGTGTGTATACGTGCATATTTTGGTGGTAGTGGCATCACCGTGTAGTTCAATACGATCAGTGGCGCCGGCACGGGGGGGCATGGAGGGGCGCGTGCCCCCCCCCAATCGATTTCAGATTTTTTTTTTGAAAATTTTAAAATGATCCGAAAAGGCATTTAAGCTATAGATTTCTGTATGGGGTAGGGTGAGGTGTGTTTTCAACCAAGTGATGGATCTTTTGTAACCATTTTCCATCACAAATGGTTCTCAAACTATCAGAATTATTCCAAATCCTTCGCAAACTTTCAAAATTTTCGCGCGCTCCGCGCGCTTTAAACATTACCTCAATATTGTTCTAATTATCAATAATTTCCGGTAGCAACTCCCACAGAAGCACAGCAACAGAAGCTGAAAGCTGTTTACGAATTCTCAGGTAAACTCGGACTGGCTTTGTGATTGGCAAATAAGTTTGTTGGGGAATTGAAAGTGTCTCGATGCAGAGCATAAATGCAGGTTTTGTCATGGTTATCTTATCTAATGAAAAATTTCGGCGCGCTTCGCGCGCATTCATCACTGTTTTCACTCCAACTCATGACCATCATTAAGGTTAAAACACATGCAACTATTCTGATCACAACACTTTTCCGAAAACAGAAGTACATCCCCAACATTTGCAAGGCCTATGGGATCTTTCAGTCTAATTTGTAGCATGATGTGGAAGGTTGAAAGTACGTATTTGCCGTTATACATTTTTCAAATTTTTTTACCCAGCGCTTCGCGCCTCTACCTGTATAGATGGTGATTTTTAATACACTTACGACGAAAAAAATATTCTGAAACGCGCCTTTTAGTCCTTAACCGGTCTAATATCACTTCCCTGCACCTATACTCTCTCTCATTCCCCATTGATGGAAGATGTTCGTCTGGATTTTCTTTCAAACTTAGTAAAATACCATTGTTGTAACGTGCTCGGCATTATACTCTGTAGTACCATTTGTATGTCAGGTAATATCAAATCAGTGCCACATTTTATATAATTAATACAGAGCTTCCAGGAGGCACTATACAGATGTCTGTCAGTAATAGATACCCTTTTATAATGCACAATGAGACAAAGGAAAATTTTCGTACTAGGCTAGTGCAAGAATGTTTCTGTGGACTCCACCCAAGTATTTTGTCGTAAAAACTTTCCCCGAATAGAAGGCATTAAAGCCTAGCCAAAAAGGGGGCTTGGCGAGGTTTGTTGACAACATACCCTTCTCTAAGACAACACACTCCTCTTTCACCTAACCAAAAATTAGAATTCACTAAATTATGGATATTTTCCAGCCATGTATGATCAGTTCCAAAAACATCCTAAAGATAACACCATTTTGCATCTAAGCAACTTTAAATTACCAAAATTTCTCAAAGGGGAGGGGGCACCCCCTCCCCTTAGACCCCTCCCCAAGGATGATACCTTTATGTAGTGACATAAAGGATTCCACACTGCTGTATACCATCGCAGGGACGCACACTCTCTTCTTTCTCCTAACCAAAAATTAGAATTCACTAAATAAGGATATTTTCCAATCATATAAGATCACTTCTAAAAATACTTTAAAGATAGCACCATTTTGCATCTAGGCAACCTTAAATTAACACAAATTTCTCAAAGGGGAGGAGACCCCTCCCCCAGGACTGCACCTTTATGTAGTGCCAAAAAGGACTCCACATTGCGGTGTACAATCGCAGGGACGCACAAAAATGGTACACTTTAAGCAGACTTGGGGAGAAACTGAGGTGGCATTGTGACATCTGTTATGCTCCCCCAATCACCAAATCCTGGCGGCGCCACTGAATACGATCTCTACAGTTGCCATCGGCTGTCCAACAACAGTCATGATAGAGGGCGCAATCTTTGTCACAGCTACAAACAAATGAATATTTGTTCTCGAGACACTTTGCCTTGCCAATGCATTGGTAAGCTTCACAAATTTGTATTTCTGATTAAAGACAGACAACAGCCAATCAAAAAATGGTAAATTAAAATTATGTATCAGTTAAGGCTCTATATTCTCACCCCAAACAATCGAAATTCTCCCTGCTAAGTTTACATCCAGCCCCTCCTCCAATTTAAGCAAAACACCTATCTAGTGCACCTCCAAGACGGAGTAACAGTAGCCTGCACTGAGTTTCAGTTACTCAAGGCCATATTGACACACAACTGTGTGTGAACTTAATTGGGAACACAAACTGCGGTACAAGTCATCATGACCAGCCAAAGTAGGGCTATTGTTTGCATCAATGTCAGTCAAAGTGCAGTCACCAATTGTATTTAGAACTATATAGGTCTATTCCTAAATATGTTTAGGGGAATACCACAGCCCCTTTATATAACTTCCTTACTTGTATACAGTGACAGTTTAAAAATATACAATGTTAGATGCTATCTATGCAGGCCATAATTTATGATAAGATGTTTAGTTACAGTTACCTTAGGCTATGTTTTGGGTTTGTGAGGACAAGGGAGGTCATTGCGGAAAGCAAAACACCTACCGTACCTAAGAAAACTGATATAGCTTTCCCTTTAGGTAATGCTTTTGCCTCTGTGAAATTCGCCCGCCCATGCAAATGCAGGAAGCAGTAATTGTAAAGCCGTTTTCAAGCCTTCTGTGCTGAGTTAGCCAATATTCCCAATTTTAGGGTTGTGTCCGAGTCCCTCTAACCCGAATCTAGGTCAAATTCTATTCCAGTGACCCTAATTTCGTGCCGCTGAGCCCCGATTCCGGCCTGAACCTATCCAATTTGGCAATCCATCATGCATCATACTCATGTTCTCATAATCTTTTACATGTGTACATAATCAAGTCAGTGTTCGGAGTCATTCCTAATGAGCCCGCTCCACCGGTCATTACTTTGATTGACTGTTCGTGACCATTCGTGCATGACAATAACAATATATCATTTTGTTGCCTTCAAGTAGTCTTCACTTGCCGAAAGGAAATGCTTTGTCCCACTGAGGTTGTTCAAAGTAATCCTCCTTGAAATATGCTGTTTAACGATGCTTTCACAACTTGACCTCTACTTAACATGGAATGTCCACCTATTAGATCCCTCATGTTACAACCGATAATGTAAAAATCAACCGATAATGACCATTCGTCACTATTGTCACGATTCTAAAGTTCGGGGAGAGAAATTTACACCTGCGTTTGTAGGTTAGTTGTTCGCATAAGTCCGGGGTCAGTTTAAAGGTCAATTAGAGTCTAAACGCGCTGAAATGGTAAAAGAAGCGAAATTTGAAGTAGCGAAGCGCCTACATTGGACCATTAACCTCCTGAATTTCTGGTCCATATCTTTCCATAAAGCAAAATAGTGGCTAACCCTAATTTTCCGTTTCCTAATAAACCCTAGTGCAGGGGTGTGCAACCTTTTCGAACAACGGGCCAAATCATGTTGCTGTGACCATCTGGGGGTCGCAGTGGAACAGAGATGTGTATACGATGGTGGTGTCTCACCCTCACCTTTCCCTCACCCCTTCCCCACCCTCCCTCCTCCCTTCCCCACCCTCCCTCCTCCCTTCCCCACCCTCCCTCCTCCCTTCCCCACCCTCCCTCCTCCCCCGTTAGTGACCAATGTGCCTATCTAAGCAGACCCACATACACACGAATAATAATGTAGTATGGGCCTACTAATTGTTGCCGAAACTTGTCCCGTGTATTGCATCTCTATTTTGTCGACAAATATGTTAATTCAGATTTAGAATGCGTTTTACAAGTGAATTCTTTAGTTTATCAAATAATGAAATGGTCGAGAAATATCCACCTTACATCAAAGGAAGTGATCGTTTCTTTGTTTTCATGATATGCTGTACTTACGTTAAGTTTAAGTTGTGGTCAAATAACAAGACGTACAAGGGCCAAAAATTAGCCAAATTGAAATTGGTTGGCGAGCCGCACAGGAGGAAGTCACGGGCCGCATTTGACCCCCGGGCCGCAGGTTGCACACCCATGCCCTAGGGTAACCCTTTGTAGGCCCATAAGTTGCCATAAGTTTTCAAATTTACTTCAATTTGCACGAAAGTTGATACACATGTTCCCCTTGCTCGAATTTTGTGGATGCAGACGACGAAATTAGTGTTAGCATATATGGAAAAAATGCGTTTTTTCAACTTAATGCATACAGCGTAGCTAGTAGGAGAAAATAAGGCTGGGGACTCACAGGAACGGTAGGCCAATGTAGTGCATGACCTTTTGACGGGGTAATCCCCTAATTCCCACTATCATCTCGGAGATAGAAACCTTCTCCGGAGGTAAGACGCAATTCGCCCACGTATTAGTGAAACCATATATGGAAGGGAAAACTTTCACTCCACATTTAACAAGTGCAATGGAAATCGTATTCCTAAAATTTAATTGGTAACCATCCAGTATGAAAACTGGGTGCTTTTGAAATGCCTAAAATCTGCTCTTGGGAATACTGACCCTAAAAGTGGGCCTTTTGACGGCCCGCACATCCCACTTCGACCGAGAGACGGGATGACTGACTTCGGATCTGTGATCAGCGTGATCGATAACCTCTAGGACGCAATTCTTATCAAGCGTGAGTAGCTTCGATTTCATACCCTTCTTCCCCTGGGGTGTGGAACGGCCGGGTGAGAGGGAATAACCTTTCTTCGGCTTCAAAATAACGATAATAACCCTCCTGGGTTTTCTGACATGCTCAATATAATTTTCAGTCCTTTAGTTTTTGAAATATCTGATTTTATTAGAGGGCGCCCTCTATTAGGCCATAGACCTATGCAAATAAGCTGTGCCATCACTATGACCCACCTTTATCTAATAAAATATGTTGCACTCCCTTTCATGATATTTTTTATCGTAGATATGTTCTTTTTGGTGAGCTTGCGGAACAACAGGGGGTGAGGGCGCTTTAAATATATGAAGGAGAAATATGATAGCATCATGTGTTTGGCCTAGACAATTGAGAAAAAGTGACCTTTTATTCTTCTGCTGTCTTTTAATGTACCTTTTTGAAGGGAAATATACCTTCAAGAGGGCGCTGTAAAATAGGGGCGAGAACCCCTTCCCCTGGGGTATGACCTACGACCTTTCTGAACTAACGTATGACTTTTTTGATAAAATTCCACGTTTCCAATTCCATATGAAAACGTCGTTAGAACAGTTTTTACATTATCGGTAAATTTTTTTTACATTATCGGTAGACGAGCGTTTTTACATTATCGGTAAATTTTTTTTACATTATCGGTTCAAAGAGTTTTTTACATTATCGGTAATTTTTTTACATTATCGGTAATTTTTTTTACATTATCGGTAATTTTTTTTTACATTATCGGTCGTTTTTACATTATCGGTTGATTTTTACATTATCGGTTGTAACACCTCACACTTACATACCATGTTTTTTAGGAAGAAGGGGGTAGTTCAAGACATTCTACGAGCGAAGCGCTAAGTAGACTGGCTGGAGTAGTTGGTAATCTGGTAGATCCTTCCTTTGTCACCCCGTCCAGGGATGCATCCCATGGGGGGAGGGGCCTATGCACATGTGAAACCTTTGTACAGTCGCCATGGGCCGAGAAAATGGTTTGAGTAAGTTTGCCAGTGTGTTTTAGCAAAGCTTCAACTAATACAGTCATCACGCTACTGATGTCACTCAAGAGATTCGATTGCCTCACGAAACCTCTTCATGCGAAACCTCTAATTTGGTTAGAGGTGTAGGCCCACATCTTGGTTTGGTCTGAATATTTCACGTGTATTATATTGTACCAAATATTATGGGAATATAGGCGGACATAAAAAGGCTCCTGGTATGGATATGCACGCTCCCACTTTTTTTTGGAGATGAAGACATGCGCCTAGATTTTCCTTTCAGGGTGCTTTATCCCCACTCCACACACTTTTGCAACAAAGCTCCGCTACTGTATATGCCGGCGTACAAGGCGGGGGCTGGGCCGCAAAACTTCCTCCTCATTCGGGCAGAAAATTTGATATTTGTTTCCAAAATACGACACGCTTTTTCGAGTAAACTACAGGTTATTTTTCAGGCAAACGTGGCTTAAAATTTAGGTCAACACTGCTCAGCTCCCTCTTTCCCTAAGTGAAAGTGGTCTCGTACGCTTTTGACAAGTTCACCAGGTATAAAGTGTAAGCAGCCTGTAAGGACTACACGCAGAGCGCAACACTTGAAAATTTGCATTTCATTGCAAAAATTGCATGCAGGATCAGAACTTTTAATTTTAGTTCAACAAAGTATGTATGCCGCGATGGCGAGTCTAAGAGTCAATCCCTTACATATAAAGAAAAGCAGAAAGAACTCCTTCGCATTTATAATACAATTCTGATTTTCTTCATAATCACGTCCTCAACGAAGAACACAGGGGCGGATGCAGTACTGTAGAAAAGGGGGAGGGGCCCACTGAAAGCTGGAGGCATGAGTGGGCCGCGAAGCGGCGATGGCGGAAGGTTCGAGAGGGGGTGCAATTCCCCTTCCGTCATTGGGACTTTTGAAAATTTCACATGAAATTACGTGATTTGGTGACTCTTCAAACGTAAATCAAAGACGTTAAAATGACTGCAATTATGTCCTACTCAGAAACAGAATCGGCAACTTTTCAGTAAGTACCTCCAGTGACACCGCCAGGATTTGATGATTAGGGATACCACAGAAGATGATGTCGCAATCACCCCCTCCCCCTCCCCGACAAGTCAGAAAGTCGGTGTAACCGTGCCTGTTCGTATCTACGATAGTTTGTAACCTGGATGAACACTTCCTTTGTCGTGTAGGTACCGTACCTGAGGAGGGGTCAAACGGGAGGGGACCCTTTGAGAAATGTTTGTTCGTCAAAGATGGCAGAGTTGCAAAACGGTACTACCTTTGGCAAAGTTTCAAACGGATCATGTTCAAAACTTTACATACTTTAGTGAATTGTTTTTACTTTTGTTGGGTGTAAGGAAAGGTTGTAGTGTCTAAGTGGAGGGGGTGAAACTCCTCCCCTAGAGAAACTTTTGTATATGTAAGGTGGCTTAGATGCTAAACGGTGCTATCTTTAGCAAAGTTTTGAACTAATAACAAATTAAGGAACTACCAGTATTTAGTGATATTTTGGCTTTGGCCCGGCACCTCTCCAGTGCTGTTACCATGAAACCGGCTCAGAGCCTCCTGGAAGCTTCGAGGTAATTACAAAATAGGGACGTTAGCATGATGCTTTTAACTGACATCCAAATAACAGTAGAAAAAAGAACACCAAGCACTTCGCAAAAATCATAGCTTTTCTTATTTTGAAAGAGTATCAAAACTAACAGCTTCCAATGGAGAATGACTGGGAGAGGAGTGAAGGTATAACAAAAGGGGTATATGATTAATAAGCATGTTCATAATGCAAATTCTCTGCAAATGCACTTAAAGGTCCAAAGCAGACGCCCCAAACTTATTTTGAAACAAAAGCTAAACGTCACAAACAGGGATGTAGTACTCGAGACCGTTCTCGGTCTCGAGACCGGTCTTGAGACCGATTTTTCCCGGTCTCGGTCTTCGCACCCTGTGGTCTCGGTCTTGGTCTCGGTTTTGGACCCTTGCGGTCTCGGAATTTTTTCCGGCCTCTCTTCGAGACAGGCAAAAAACTTGTCGTCTTTTTTTTTTTCATTTTTTTTTAAGTAAACTCATTTATTTCAAACTATTTTTAAGTTTATTAACTTTCATTGAAAACATAATTCAGTGAGAAAAAATCGTTCATCCAGCGAGTCCATACACTGTATCAAATATGGGTTGAACTTCCTTCTAAGAGCTAGTGAGTGGGTCTTTAACTTGGTCAATCTGGATAATAGTGCGTTGGACTAGCACACAGGTCAGTTACTCAGTATAATCAGAAAAGTGGCAGTCTGGTTCTGCATTGCGTGTTCACTGTGTGCGTGTGTGTGCGTGTGTGCGTGGGTGTGTGCGTGGGTGTGTGTGTGTTGAAATCCCTTTCTCAGTGCTATCCATTTCTAGCTCTTCGGGATTGCCTGTTGGCCTTTTCATGATCATGTTTAACCAAATCTGTCTACTAATGATCGTTTGACTATATTGAAAAAGTAGAATATGAACTAATATACCAGTTTCATATATAAATATCTTAAGTTATCGACCAGAATTCTTTCTTAGATGGGAAAAAAGTGCAACTGCAGAACATTTGGTCGTCATGATTAGACATGATACTACAGCTATCTGGCGACTCTTAAGGCTATGAGTCTAGGCCTCAATACTACACAACGTTAACTGTATATTATATGCTAGGTCAGAGGTGGGGAACCTTTTTCCCTACGGGCCCGTTTGATAGTCATAATCCACTCGCGGGCGGCAGACAGTGAGGGCGCAAAAAGCTTTCCCCAAAGGGCGCAGGCCAAGGAGCCCCAAACAAGCCCTGGTGGGGTTCGGGGAAAAGCCCAGGTAAGGTACTAGTGCGATGCCCCAGAAGCTGTTGAGTTTGTGCAAATTTGTAGGTAATAAAATGTTCACCCACTAACTTTTAATGGCATTGACTTTGCAAGGCTACTCAGACCAGGAGTAAGTATCACAATATGACCATTTGTCTTCTTATTTATGTACGAAGCAACAGTGAACGAAAAGTGCGCGTGAATCGCCCCAAAACAAGCTCGCATTTTGGAAGCAACTTTAGTTTTCTTCTCTTTAAATTGCAAAATTATCTACTTTTTAACGTTTAACTCACTCTTCGGAGGGACACTTCTAGCCCCCGCCCCCACCCACCACGGATCTACCCGAATAAATACAGTGCCCTCTGAGTTACATATTGTGTAGATAGACCTATGTATGTGATACTGCAATTCTGTTCAATGCTATGTAGCCTACCACTAGAAGTATTAGGATTCTGCACCTGGTTTGTCTAACGAAACAGTGGGCATGTTATGTTGTGCATACTAGGGTTTTAGTAGCAGTATTACGTGAAATATCCAGAAAGTGGTACGTGCAGGATAAATGATGGACACCTTGGGCTAAAGCAGGATAAACGATGGGAACCATAGGCTTAAAGATTATTATCAATTACTTTTTAAATGATTATGAATTTGCATTTATGACTTGCCTTGCGGGCCAGACAAAATTGCCTCACGGGCGCACACGGCCAGCGCCCGGAGGTTCCCCACCCCTGTGCTAGGCCTACATAGTTATCTGCATCCCTATCCTAGGTTCGAAAACAATAATGTCTGGTAATTGGCACTCACTAGAGTTCTGTGACTCATTTTTCTGTAGGTTGGACAAACTCACCATGATGCATTAATTGGCACCAAGTTCATCAACACTGAACACTTGTAGCACTGACTGACTCCGATTTAAATAGAAGGGCTGCATTAGAAAAATACATGATTATGTTAAATTATCAATTATGTTAACTATGTGTGGCATATGATAATAAAAAAGAGGTGTACATATCAATGAGCGATGCACTCTTGGTACTATGTAGGTCGTTTGTGGAGCATAAGGTAATAAAGTCAGGTAAAAAAGTATTCAGAAAGTTGGACAATTTGTTTCATTTTCGTATACAATATGTACAGTCGGTCTCGGTCTTGGTCTCGGTCTCGGACCTTGTTGGTCTCGGTCTCGGTCTCGAATTTCTGTCCTGGTCTTGGTCTCGGTCTCGGATATGCTGGTGTCGACTACAACACTGGTAATCACAGGTTTGCCCGGAAAGAACCAGTTTTTGCCCAAATGAGATATAGGTTGCAGACCCCGGTTGGAGTCTCCGCGTGCGTCTATGGGTGCTGGTATATCACCATTTAATGTTTGCCATTGTAGTAAGTCAGATCTATAAGGAAAGCTACGAGCTGGGATGTATTTATTGATTTTTTATTGAATGTAATCATTGAAATACATTTTTTTTTTATTCTGTCCAAATGAGTATAGGTTGCAGTCCCTAACTGGAATCAGGCCTTAGCCAGACAAGGTACTGGAGGTGGGCAAAATTTTTCCAGGGGGTGAAATTTTTTCAGGGGGCCAAACATGTACAAATGTTTTAAGTCAATGGTAAGATTCAAACTCTATAGGGCGTCAAAAATATTTCAGAGGGCTTCGCCCCCCTGCCCCCCTTTGACTACGGGCCTGACTGGAATATCGTGCGTCTATGGGTGCTGGAACTTGTAGGCTATCATTTGATATGTCCGCCATTTTAGTAAGTCAGATCTATAATGACAGTACCCCGCAGAGCGGACTCTATTTGATCAGCCCCTCAGCTTCCCAAACCACCGTCCTCCCAAGCGAAAAGGACTGCGTCCAGTTTAAGACGTGAACTTCATTACCATAATACGACTTATTCATGTACTCTCTCATTATTCATGGTATTGTTTTTGAGTGAGTGTGAGTACTCCAGACCTGTAGTCGTAAACTGAAAGCCTAGCCTGAAACATGAGAAATCCTGTCATTTCTGTATTGAATAAGCACCTGTGCAATGGGTACTACCAGGGAGTGGGAATTACAATGACATACTAACTCTTTAGGTAAAAAATGCCACTGCATGATTTGAACGGGACCAGATGATGCATTCTTGTGAATATTCACTAACAATCAACCAGTCTTTAGGCCACGTATTTCTCTGAATATCCAAAAGAATCTGTTTTGTTTCCCAGAGTTGTAATCGAGTCACTAGATTCGAGTCACCAATTGTCAACTTAACTTTTAAGTGACTTGAGTCGAGTCATTGACTCGAGTCACTGTACTATTTCAATGGGGAAATTACTCCTGAATTCTCTCGAGTCACTATCATTTTGAGAAGAAATGACTCGAGTCGTGACACTTTACAACACTGCTGTTTCCACTTGGGCAGGCGTTAGGGATATGACTGAACAAGGAATATGCCGTACAGCCTGTTACGTAGGCAATAATGACAGCTTCAACTTTGGATTGTTTTTACATATTTCGTTTAATGTAACCACTGAATATATAGAAACAAACATCGAACATCAACATATTTCACAAATTTTATGAACAAATATACCGTATAATCAATGGTATCATTTGTTTAACTACAATTGAAACTTCCTCTTTCTTCAGTACTCAATTAGAATGATCAATCGTCACATCTATGGGAGCCTGAGTAACAACAAGGCAACACAAGGATATCATCAATAGTATACAATGTTCAAAGTCGAATTTTATCGTCTAAAACATATTTTGATAAGCTGCATGTGGTCATTACTTTAAATTAACCCAACTCGAACCATAATCAAAGAAACTGCGATCTTACAAAATGACCAATACATGATCAATTCATCAGCATACGGCTACCGGTATCTCTCACGGAGAGGGATGTTACCGTGTTTACCTAACGATAACCCTCCTTAACATTTACGATATCGTTATTTCGATATAATAACGTTTTGATAAACCACTCCGAACGGCAATATCATTTACAGGGGTGGATCCAGGATTTTTGAAAAGGGGGGGGGGGCGAAGTTGTTCGACCTGTGATTGACGGTACTATACCATCTAAGCGGAGCGCCACCATCGGTTGGCGCGGAGCGTACAAGAAAATTTTTGACAAAATAGACCTCCCAGATCGCCGGAAATAGCACTTTCCATGTCTTATTTTTGCATTTTCTGCTTCATATAATTCCATGTCTCAACTCTCAACACATTAATTTTTCCACAAATTATTAACAGAAGACAGTTATCATAGGCACAGTGCCTTACTACAATGCATCCTGTTCAAGGTGTCTAATCAGATCTTTAGTAGTCATGTTCTAACTTGGTGAATATTGAGGGACTTCCTTGAGAAATTTGTGACCCATATCTTAGTTCGACTTGATGCCACGACTCAGGTACCTTGCATTGACATGTGGGCGTAAATATACGTTTTATCACGTGCATGTTCCCCTCTGCCTAATTTCTTGTTTTGTGTGGACTCAGTGAGAAAGTGAAAATCACCCAGAATGCACGAGACTTGGTAGCCCTGTCATTGTTTTGGGGGTACGTCCAGGCAGTGTAATGATGGTATTATTGTAGGCCTTACATAGTATCAAAACTGAATGACCGAATTGTAATGTTTCCGACCACTATATTTCTAAATAAAATTTTGTTGGTGACGTGCACTGTAGGCCAATCTTAACGTCTTTCAGAGAAAAATCGAGAGATTTATTAACTGACAGAACAGCATTTGGCCATTTAGTTTTGTCATTGATTATGGTTATACTTGTTGATTTCTGATTTTTACTTAATTTATAATTCCTCATTTTTCTCCTTAGGAATTTATTTATGGAGGGAGCTCCCCTCACTGAAAATTTTAGGGAGGGATGTGTCCTCCTCCCCCGTTCCCCCGCTACCGCTGCCAATGCGTAGCACACCAGGAAATTTGGGTAAAAACAAATCCCAGATAGCCGGAAAAGACACTTCTAAGGCCTTGTGATTCCCATGATTTTCCATTTTAATTCTCATGCAGTGGCGTAGCTAGGATTTTTTGTTTGAGGGCGGGGCTCCCGTTTACTATCTAAGCGGAGCGCCACCATAGGTTGGCGCGGAGCGTACCAAGAAAATCTGAGATTTTAATACATCCCAGATGGCCGGAAATGGCACTTGCCAGGCTTGATATAGCAGCCATCAAGAAGTGCAATTTTTGTGAACAAAATGTAAAGTTTGGTTTTATTTTATTACACATTTCTGTGAGGACGGATCAGCTCAGCTGACTGGGACTTTTGGTCCAAGGGTTGCAAGTTTGAATCCCGTTTACTCAGTGGCGTACCCAGGATTTCCCTCGCAGGGGGGATGCAGTATGTTGTGTGATAGCCGGCCTGGGGAGGGGTCTAAGGGGAGGGGGTGTCCCCCTCCCCTTTGAAAATTTTTGAAAAATTAGGTGTCCTAACATGCAATCTGGTGCCACATATGGCTACCTTTTGAAGTAAAATTTGTGTTAAAAAATGCCCTCCCCCTTGTGTACGCCATTGCGTTTACTATCTAAGCGGAGCGCCACCATAGGTTGGCGCGGAGCGTTCCAAGAAAATTTGAGGTTTTAATACATTCCAGATGGCCGGAAATGGCACTTGCCAGGCTTGATAGTACCCCATCCCAACTGATGCGCACTGTCTCGTAAGGTATTTTTCGATTGGCTGATGGTATTGTATCGATATTGTATCGTATTGATTGTATCCAATCATGTGTAGTAAGATCAGCATGTGTGTAAACGTCCCAATCGACGTTCAAACTGATCTGCTGTGCGCTATGACTCCCATACTTCGAGGTTGCTAATTGCAGCTTCATTTTCTATCACTCCACTCTCTGTCCTTCTCTCTTTCTCTTCTCCTTTCCGTTTTTTTTTTCTCTTTTTTTCTCTCTTTTTTCCTTTCATTTTTTTTTTTGCATTTTCAAAAAGGGGGGCCGGGGCCGGGTCGGCCCCCCGCCCTAAATCCGCCCCTGATTTAGTTGTAGTATCGAAACTCTTGAAGTTACTCATCCAGCTTGTTGAAATTACTGTTAGCTCCTACACCAATGATTATTTCCCTTTTACAAACAATGATGCTCTATAAATCGTTCTTGCATGTATGCATTATTGTTGTGAAAAGAAACAATAAAAGAAATGATATTATTCTCGAAAAAGTAATTCGTTGTGCCTTTTGAATGTAACATATCTAATGGTTTAGCATTGTATCTCTACATCATTACAAAACTCTAACAGAACCAGTATCTGATATTCCTAGTTTGCATCGCGGTCAATACCGATCCGATACCGATCCGATACCGATGGTTAAGCAATGGGCTTACATTACACAAAGTAATTTACAATGAAGATAACTTTGTTTCTGAGAGACAACCTGATTTAGAGCTGGGCGATTTCACTTTATTTTTAGTTTCGATGTGGTTCCCATACTTTTCACCTCGACCACGCAGCAGACCTTTCCACATAGCAGACACTCTTGTATTACAAACATAGACCCAGAAGATAAAGACACCGTGCAGGGAATTTAAAATGTTGTGTAGAACGAGAAAGATTGTCGCTTGTGGAAAGAAAACGTAGAGGAAGGGCCAAATCCAGCAGAGGCCAATCAGAATCGAAATCTGTTGAGAACAACCAATCAAAATAGAGATTCTGAAGACGAAAAATCTATCACCAATTATGGCAATTGTTAAAGTGACATCCTAAGTAAAATCCCATTCCCTGTAGAGAAAGTGTGCAACTAAAACATTTCTTTATACTAATTTCACCAGATCAACTTCATGAGGGGAGAATATAATTCACTGAGTGTTAACATTGAACTTAACTATTCCCACTGGATTTCGATCACTTTCTCATCCTTTGACGCAGAAGATGCATCCACCATGGCGTCTTTTACGTACTGCATTCATAGAAATTAAAGGTAGGGAGAACGCTGACACTGTGCATCGCTCCCTATTTATCCAGAAAAGACATGAAAATAATGAGGGGACTTTCACTGTACCAAGGGCGGATCCAGCCCTTAGCTGAAGGGGGGGCAGTTTGAAAAGGGGGGCGCCAACATCATGCAGGGGCCGCATACTCTTGAATTTGACCGACTACATTTCGGAGACCAACTCCCATTGCCATAGTTATATATAGCTATACGGTTCGAAATTCTGAGGACCTTTTTTTTTTTTTTTTTTTTTTTTTTTACTTTTCGGACAGTTTTTACTTAACTTTTAGGACGCAGGGGGCGCATTTTTCTTGTATTGAGGGGCGCTAGACTGGTCATAGGGGGGGCAGTTGTCCCTAGTTGCCCCCCCCCCTGGATCCGCCCTTGCACTGTACAGCTAAAAGTCAGATGGGTGGTTTGTATCCATACTTAAAGAGTGCATCAAAATTCAGAATTAAATATCATTTTATCAGTTTTTCGAAAGGTAAGGAATAATTTTTACACACAACAGAGATAAGTCATGGTGCCGTGAGTTTTTTTATATACTCCTAACTTGAAACTTGTAGTTTCTCCGCCAAAAACTAGGGAAAAACAACGTGATGTTTGTATTACGCACCGATGCTTTGTTGCCGTACAGGGAGCCAAATGAGTGGCTTCAGTCCATATCGCCTGACCTCACTCTCCCTTACTTAAAATTCTGTGGCTGCATTAGAAACATTACACCGATGGCACTGGTCTAGAGGACACCCTTAATGTGATTACAAACTCTTTGGGTTTCAGTTCAAAGACGCTTGCACCCCTGGAAAGCCGCCATGACTAAAGGTCTTTTAATATTGAACATAGACACCCAGCTATGTAATTTATTCTGCTTTCTGCAAGGTAGTCTCGTTCGAGACCCTACTATGTGTACAGTATAGGCCCACACGTAAAATTTGGAACTGCCTTGAAAACGCCCTCTATTATTCTTCATGATTCAGGCATGTAGTAGACTGGTAATAAGCCATTTTCCATGCCGCAGCAATTACAAAGATTTTTGTGGCACACAGTTTGGTAAGCGTTATTGTGAAAAAGGGATTTTACTTTGGCTAAAAAAGTACCAAAATTTTGTCGCATAACCCTTTGTAATTGCTATTCGGAAAGGGGTCGATGGACGGAGAACTCGATGTGCAAATCAGTTGAAAAGCGCCCTCATTTTGTAAGAACGTGTGAGAAGTAAAAACTTAGAAACGTCTTGACTAAGACCAGGGAGTTGTTAGTCCTAACAACTCCCTGCTAAGACTACCAGTGGGTTAAAATTGAATTGACAAAACCCCAACTGAATAGGTTTCCCCATTACGTAACTTGCTTAGAAGACTTTTCTTATCAGTTGTATATTCAGCGTGGGTTATTTTCTCTCTTACGTCTTAGGAGATAACATGTAATCAGGCAAATAATGACTGTGTAACAAACTTTCAGAAGGAAATACTCCGAATGATAACTTTTACGTTTTTGCGGCGTTACTAGAGAACTTCTGCTCCATGTCAACATAAGTGTACAGCTCAGGCGCGGATCCAAGGGGGGCTCTCCCGGCCTCAGCCCCCTCTTTTTCGCCACATCAACAATAACGAATACGCGAAAATTAGCATAATGTTAATCTAGGAAAATATTCAAGGGGGCTTTCAGCCCCCCCCCCTCCCCTTTCGAAATGTCTGGATCCGCGCCTGCAACTATTATTTATAGCACTGAAGACGTATTGGTGTAAAAGTTGTTATTTACTTTGGCAGAGCCAGTGTTCGGCATTTCACAATCTGAGAAATATTTCATTCATAAAGTAAACATTCCTTAATTTTTCTTACCAAAGTGGAGCAACGTCTTCCGAGTGATCCCGAATGTAAAATAGTGAAATTCTACCAAAAAGAGTAACTGCAGTGATCACTCTCTTTTTGAGTGATATCCTGCTCTCCATTAAGTGACATTTTACCAAAATAGAGTTAATTATGACTCCTTGCAGAGTGAGATTTCAATCGATTTTCATTTGATAAAGAGTGATGACGTCACACAGTCGTTGAAGAGCGAATTTCACTCTTTTACAAAAATAGTTACTGGCAATGCTGTTAATGTACACCAATACCTGTCAGATTTTTGAAAGTAGGTGTTCAAGCAGTTTTATTAAAGGACTTTCATCTGTAGTTTGAAATAATGCTTTTACACAAAATAAAAATTGTCTGTTTTACTCACCTTGACAGACAAGACATGCAGCCTGGCATCTCTCCGACCAGTTGATGAAGAAACACCGCTTCGAGCCATTTTCGTACTCTTATTAACTTCATGAATTCCCCTGACTGTGACGTAAAACATCATAAAGTTGAAACACAAGCAGAGAAAGGCGGGAATTCCAAATAAAATGACATTGGCGATTCCCGGTCGCAACCAGCACACGCTCCAATCGGAACCCCCGTACGAGAACCGATCAGGAAGAGTTGTATATGTCTGCATGAAAACACAGATGGCAACGACTACGAAAGGGCTGATCCAGCCTATTGCGACATACAAGAGTAACATCCGACGACCATGTAGCTCGCTACTACCGGGAAGAGAGGTCCCAAAAGTTCGTCTTACGTCGTATGCTACTACGCTCATCCAAACGAATGCCGACAACCAGAAAAAGTGGCCTAACATTCCAATGATGATGCAAATTGTAGAACTTTCAGGAAATGCTTTTGTTAAAAGCAAGACGAGTTGAGCGAAGAACATCGCTGTTATGAAATTCATAGTTACTAGTCCAGGCAAATTTCGTAGAGGTTTAAATATGACGTAAGTGATAAAAGTTGTGATTAAGCCAATGAGGGATAAAATTGTAAATATTGTAGAGATAACTAGCAATACAGTTGTAAGGGGTGAAGTCACGATTTCTTTCACATTTTTAATACAGACATGTGATTGGTTGTCGGCTAAGATGACGTATTCACTTTGGGGAAAAGCGCTCTTCAATTTTGGGGACACCAAACTTTTATTTTGGTGTATGGAATATTCTTGAGGACGTAAAAGTTCGTGAGGGCAATTAAGCTCTTCTGTAGATTGATCTGTAAGGTAGATATAAATATTCGTCTCCATATCTTCGATGTTAGTGGACGCGAGGTTGATTTCTAAATTTACAACGACTTGAGAGTACACTCTGTTTTCTGACTGGATGATAACATAATGGACCATTCCATATTTATAGACAATGACATCAGTATAATTGTAAATACCGTAAAGGGTTAGTTCACGTTTGTCTTCAGAAGAAGGCCAGCACGCGGTACGAAATTTAACCTGAGTTATTATCAGGTCTCCGTTGATTTTTTGTAATAAATTCTGAATTACCTTGACGATACCATTCTTGACGTACTGAAGATGTCTGTGGGATTCATATATGTTGAAATGAAAACATGAATTTTCATCGACAGGTATGGAGCATTTTCCTTGTGTAATGGTTGTCTTTTTCTGTCCAAAATATAACATGATGATACTCGTCAAAGTCTCACTCAAATTTAATAGACAGCCACTGCTGCAATCGATAGTAATATTTAAAACGATCGGATTCTCTTGAACAATGCAGGTATCCCACGAAAGTTTGGTTGCTTCTGTTGAAAGCTCACAAGTCGCATTGCCTTCAGTTAAAACAAGCCCATTAGCACACGTTTGGGCAGGTATGCTTTCCTCCCTTCCATCCGAAGGATACAGCGTGGAAAAATCAAACAGTATCATGTAAGGCAATTCATAAAACTTGTCTTTAATTGGTACCTTGTCATATGGTACAATATCCCGAGGAGAGCAGAAAGAAAAGTTTAAAGGAAACGTAAGGCGGGTGCTGCAGAGGGCGCACTGCGGGTTTCGGTAGACCACGCCCTCATTATGAAAAACAGCTAAGTAGGACTTACATGTAATGGATTTTTGTTCTTTGCCAGATTGAGAACAGTTTTCTTTATCGACTACAATGCAGTTTCTAAGAGGCGACTTTCTCATAAGATATTCAGTGTCTTGAAACTCAAATTCAATACGGTCACACTGTTGTGGTGACATCTCCCCTGAGTCACAATTAGTCTTTAATTGCCAGAAACTCATATCCGCATACTTGACATTGTTACACATTGCACAAAATATGTTTCTGTAAGTCTTCCCTTTTGCCGTATCTAGCAGTGGCACGTGGTGGGCGTACTCAGGCCACGTGATTAATGGCCTACTAATTACATCACGGGGGTCTGAACAAAGCTTATGTAACGTTCTGTTCTGCTCAAAGGAAGGACATTTCCCTTTCATGAAATAACCAAAAGTCAGCCCGTTTTTGATCCTGGTTCCAGTACAAATCTCACCTTCGTAAATTGGTGTAAGTCTATCGTGGTTTTCATCACACGAAGAGATAGGAGACGTCCAACAACAGTTGTCATACAAATCACACTGATCTTCACATTGACATGCACTTAGCTTAGAAACTTCGACGGATTTAGAACAATCAAAACACTGATCCATGCTGCAGATCGAGATTCTTTTTGAGTATGTTTCTGTCACACTGTTATCAGGAAAATCTGGAAGTAAAGCCAACAGAATAAAAGGAAAAATATACATCATTGAATGAATGAAACAGAGAGAGCATTTTATCATGACGTGAAAGGTTTACCATGTTCAGGCTTTTAACAAATCTATTGACCCATAAACTACTAGAATTCAAATGTTCCCGCCTCGTATTATCAGGACTATGTTACAGTCGATAGCTTCATAAAATGTGTCAAATGTTTGTCCTGTGATAGTTTTGGTCGACACATCAGTAATGGGTACGAACCAAATCTCATAAGTGAGGGCGCTTGTCAACAGGCCCTTGTACAAACTCTAATTTTAGTACGGAAGCCGAGAACATCACGGTGGTGTAAAATCTGACATGCCAGTTTTCCTACCCCTTTCTTCGGTAAACATGGGAAGGAGAAATAAAGATACGATTTCTACTTACCATTATCCACCGATAATGTGGAGTGGATAAAACCAAAGTTAGTGAGGGGGTACGTCAAAAAAGGACCATTACACAGTGTCTATTTTCGAACACCCTGTCCATAAATGGACGCGCCCGCACATGACACGTATTTGCGCTAAATAACTTTGGTTATATTATTACCAACGTGGGCTGATCCCACCGTGGGTACGGAGAAATCATCGAGCGAGATAGCTATGTTACTTAAATTGAAAAAAGGATCGATGGACATAGTCCGCTCCGAAGGTTTACCTTTTAGGTTGTTTCTCATGGAATGCAGATTCTTCAATGATAACCCCAGGTTTGCCCCAAAATTTTCAAGTTTTTTGAAATAAGACCCAAAATTTTCTGTTTAAAATCTAAAATTTTAGCTTTGCCGAAAATATCTGCTTTGAAGACGGAAAAATTGCTCTCTCGATCTTTCTTGCAAACTCACATTTTTTGTGGCCTCGGTTTGTTTTCCACCCCTGTCATGGAGCCTGCCCCCTTCCCCTGTCGGGCAAATTCTGGCGGCACTCCTGGGTAAGAATACTACTAGTACGTAGGCAAACGACGAGCAATCGGACAATGTGCAATAGCATCACGATGAATCGAACTAGAGCCATTCGTACCAAGAGTAATTGGACGCCGAACAATTGCATTACATAAGGAGCTTCGTTCGAAAGAGAAAATTAACAAAGTTTGAACAGCTTTAGTCCGAGGTAGTACTTCCATTTTTAGTGCAAGACACATTTAACATATGCCAAAAATACTGTCACAATGAAAGTAGTACATTCATGTTGAAACTAAGCACCTTGCAACCAGGGAGTTGTCCCTGTTGCAACACCGCTGACTTGCCGATCAGTATAATTGCACACAACCGAAGCATAGCCGTAATTTATCACTGATAGCATGGTGAGGACGACATGGAAAGGGGTAAAGAGAAATGGTGATTGTACCGACAAAAAGCCACTATTTGATACTATTTCCTGGGATATGAAAATCATTCAGATGATTACGTAAGAGGTATTTTCACCTCGTGCATTTTATTTAGATTGAGACAACCGTAGGCGTAGAAGGCTTTTCCAGTGGCGGATCCAGGATTTGGCAGAAGGGGGGGGGGGCCCAGGTCATAGTGGTTTGTATAAAAGTCCGATCTGGGAGAGGGATTTAAGGGGGAAGGCGGTGCGCCAGGGGTGGTGCCAGGGTATTTTGATAGGAGGTAGGCCTAAAGTATGTGATGAGTGATCACCGTCCTGCGGGAGGGGGTGTCCCCCTCCCCTTTGAGAAATTTTTGTTAATTTAAGGTTGCTCAGATGCAAAATGGTGATGTCTTTGGTATATTTTTTTGACTGATCATACATGGCTGGAAAGTGTTCATAATTGAGTCAATTTTAATTTTTGGTTGGGTGGAAGATGCTTTTCTGGGGAGGGGTCTAAGGGGAGGGGTGTCCCCTCCCCTTTAAGAAAATTTTTTTTAATTGAAAGTTTGCTTAGATGCAAAATGATGATGTCTTTAGTATATTTTTGAAACTGATCATATATGGCTGGAAAATGGCTCATAATTTAGTGAAATTTAAATTTTTGGTTGGGTGAAACATGCTTCTCTGCGGAGGGGTCTAAGGGGAGGGGTGTCCCCTCCCCTTTGAGAAAATTTTTGTTAATTTAAGATTGCTTAGATGCAAAATGGTGATGTCTTTAGTACATTTTTGAAACTGATCATATATGGCCGGAAAATGCTCATAATTTAGTGAAATTTAAATTTTGGTTGGTTGAAAGAGGAGAGTAAGTAGCCTTTGTTGTCCACATATTAGGATGGCAGTTTCCCGAATTGAAGTCTTCTTTTCCCTTATATTTGCCTAAATTAGAAGTACATTTCATAAAATTACAAAGCTTAAAGAAGATGCTAATGTTGCAGCAAGTTATAGTTAAAAGCCTGAGGTTGTTGAAAATATTCCTCTAAATATTAAAGAATTCTGAAATTCCCTTGAAAGTAGAAGCAGTGTTCCCAATGATGTGAGTCCGGCCGGTAATAGACTGAAGTTAGCAGTCTAATGCAGCGCTCATGGGGAACCCCTTGCAATGCCCGGAAAAAGTTATTGTGACCAATATAAGCCAAAATGTTATCAGCCGGAGGTCAGTAACAGAATTATTAACATAAGACTGATTTTCTGAGGTAGAAATTTGTATAATGAACAAATTTGAATTTCACTCTGACACATCACAAAGGCCTATTTAATTGGAATAGGGCCTAGTCATTTGTTTTATGACGTTGAAAAAAACTTCAAAAATTTTTCGAAGGGGGGGGGGCCGGGCCCCCTGGCCCCCCTAAATCCGCCCCTGTTTTCTCACCGGGGGTGGGTGGGTATTGAATGTTGTTTCGAAAAAGATTGCATATTTGAGTTTAGATGCAATTTTGGACATTATTTACAGAGGAAACACAGAAGAGGTTTTCTTCTTTGAATTGAAGGGGCGGGAGTGGAGTATGCTCTTTCCCCACCACATTTGTGACTGGGGTTTTAACCCCCAAGCCCCCAGCCCCCACTTTCACTTCCGACGCCTTTGGAAACAACTCACTTCCCATGTTTTGGTGTGGAAGGGGAGGACGAGTCCTTCCCAGTTCAAAGTTAAACACTCACGCTATTTCTTGGCACCTGGAAATCTACGTAATTTCAGGAACAATGTAGTGCAGCTTAGGGGTTGTCTCAAAAAAGAAAACGGTGATGGAATGGGAGGCTGAGGAGGCGAAATCTCCCTACCCTTGATCATCCCCAGGAATATTTGGAGTTGAACCTTGACTGAAACTTTTACAAAAAATTGACATCCAAGAACACATCTAAGAACGACAGTTCAGGGAGATAATATCACCTAATATCACCTCCCTGGACAGATGAAAGGAAATCTCATCTTGTAATTAAAACTTTACACGTTGTGATTTTTCCTTGCGCCTGTCGCATGATTCAGTCAGGTAAGGGGTTGCCCCAGGATTTTTCCTATGGGGAGGGGTACGATTCCCAACGGGCAAAGCAGCAACACGAAGCCCCTGCAAAGGCGACGAGTTACCGAAGGGATGGTGAAAGCCAACTTTTTGAAGCCGCGTCAAGCTTGCCGAAAATTTTGACTTTTTATAGATGGAAATTCGAAAATGGGAGGGGGTTATTGATGAAAATTTCAAAACGTTGGTTTTTTTATTGAGCAAAATTTGACAGTTTGGGGATTCAATTGGGGAATCTGCTCCCCTCAAGAGCAAAACCAAGTAAATCGTCGTCGCGACTAATCGCATCCTTAAAAACTTTATTGTACCCATTGATTTTCCCGACAATACTGGAAAATTTCCCCTAACGCCCCCACCTGGCGCTACATATAAGCCAGAGATATGAGTCCATGAGTTGTGTGAGTAGATGATGACGAGCTGTGCATGTCCTAGTCAATAAGAATCTAGCTAGTAGGAGCAAAAAAGCAAAATTCCTGCCAAATAGATTGAATACATCTAATGCAAAATGAGCTAAATTGGGTTCATTTTTTACCCAAATTAGATCAAATTTGAACCAAACGTAGTCAAATATGTAATGTAAAATGTTACAAATTTAACCGAAAAGTAGCACATGTGTTGCCCCAAGATGGCCAAGTGCTCGTCCTAATAGTAGGGGATCCAACTTTCCAAAGCCCCACTCCGCCACGCCTTGTAGGCATAGACACGCCTTGTCTGTCTTTTCGTTGACACAGGAGTTTTTACTTCACCTGATGTCTGGCCCATCTCATCCTTGGCATATATTACTATTGACCGATGGCTCAATGGCATTGTTAGGGTGAACAAAATGATGAATCGAGACGTTAAAGATACTCCTAGTAACCAACTTGATCTCCTCCGAGATAAGACCCTCGCAGTACTCCCCTGGTTTCTGTGTTGACATCTGGTCCTAAGGCTTTCCATTGGGACAGTTTTCTGAGAAAAGATGGAGTAAAATAAAATAAAAATTAGGTAAGTAAAAATTAGTAAGTGAAAGATTGGTTGAAAGGAACGTATGCTTAGGTCTCACATTTTTTTTAATTTTTTCATTACCCTGTATATGTCAAAAAGCTATGAACGTATATACGATTAAGTTATTATCTTGGATATTACACTGAAAAATCGTTACTGAAGATCATCATCACGAACAAATCCTAATTTTGATTGAAAAAAATAAGATTAAATAAAATTTATCCTCAATTTATTAAATTGAAAATTTCAATCGTAATTTCGATTGCTCTTTGATCTCGATCTTTGAATTGACAGATTACGAAATTAAAAGTCAAAAATTGTGACGGAAAGAGTACACTTGTTCCTATAGTACCCAACAAGAATTGCAATGTCCTTCTCATATTCATGTCTGATATGAAGACTTCCTATTGTTTAATTGCAACAAAGGAACTATTCACGTTTCATTAAATTAAGATGCAGTTTTCAGCATTTTCATCAGCAATAAATGCAAAACATTCAATTTAAAACAGAAATTACTAATTTTTTCAAGTCTGCGAAAAAGAGAAAAGCAAAGCTGGACCGTTTCAACCCTTATCAGGATCCTCGAATTTAATGAAAAAAGATGGGTTATTTGAATTTCAGAGAAAACACATAACCATCAGGCTACTTGTACTGTCCAGATGCACAAATGTTGATTAAGCATGTAGACTTGGTACATCGTTGATTTAGCGGCGCCCAAAACTACTTACGTTGGTTGCAAGTTTAACTCAGCCAGTAGGTTAGTGGCTAATAGAACACATATCCAGCTTTGTAAAAAAAAAATCCGCAAGTGTGTAGTTGTTCAAAGTGCAGGAGGAGTGCACAAAATTTCAAATACACTAAAGCCTTTATGTTCTGTTATAAAAGAAACGTGGGCCTAAGGTACAATATTTCAGCAAATTTGATATTTCGTTAAATTATAAGCAGTGTGCCTTTTTCAGTAAGGTTATAAGTATTTGTAAATTATTTCAGATTTAAAAAGAATGTGATTCTTACCTTTTTCTCGTCAAAATGGAAATTTTAGTTGAATTTAATGGATTATTTTGTAACCTTCTATCTGTACTACTCCTCGTCCTTCATTATCTGCTAGATCAAGGTCACATCAGTTCAATATGTAGGGAAAAACTATTGCTATTTGTATGTATCTTCTTTACAAAATATCTTGTTAATGTAAACTAACTTGCTGGTATGTGAAAAAGGACCCTGCCTCAGGTAAACCTCGCTCAAAACAAGGATATCTAATGACAGCCATTGTACTACAGAGTCTGGCAGCCTGCAAGTTTATACCAACAAATACTATGCTATCTAGAATTTACTGCTATGATTCATTTAAAGGGATTGTACCTGATTCGAAATAAGACTATCTATGTCAGAGATTCTACCCCATATACCGGCGTCTAGTTTGTACCGTTAAAGACCATACCATCTTGGGTTTATTATTATATGTGAAATTCATTTAAAGGGGAATTTTCATTATCCCAGGCAGTTCCAATTCTCCCAACTATGCAACTTCTAGCTCCTCCCATAACTGTATGAAGCTCTGCCTTGTGCAGGAATAAACCTGTTTTATTGCTTAAGACCATGTCCTGGTGAGCATACAAGGCTATAAAATGTAATAAAAGCACTCTCTCTGCCTTGTGTGGAATGTGAGCTACTCTGCATCTTTCAAATTTTCAAACTTTGATGTCAATCAAAGAGCAGTCACCAACTGAGAATTTTGATACCCCCACACTACAAATATACTTTGGGGTGATGACTGTTTGTCTTTAAAGGAATGGTACCTGACTGGGAACAAGATTATCCAATGGCAGACATTTTAGCCCCAGTAACTTCTAGTTCGTACCGTCAAGTATCATCATCATGTCATCTAGAATTTATGTTTGTAATTCTTTTTAAAAAATCATAGAGTTGTAAAGGTTTCGCATTGATATCCAACATGCTATATCTTCCTACACAATATAAATCAAATACAGAAATTCATTACATGACGAAATCCACAGGAATTCATAAGACGTGATCAACTAAACAGGGTTTCCTGAGTTCCATTTTTGTGCGAAAACGGCCTTGGCTGGCTCGGTAGCCAGTATACGATTGTGTTTTTCGTATAGGAAAGCGAGGGGAAAATTTTGGTTTCAGAGCGTCACTTACATTGCTGAGTGAATTCTTGTTTCACAATGATATGCTGGCAGCATGATATCTTATATGCTTTACCTAATTAAGTGTCACATGATAAACAATGCCACAACGTTTAGCAAAGTTATACCAACTCCACAATTACGTAAGGAGACATCGAGTTGATGGCGACTGGAGCATCCCCAGATATGAAAAATGACACTGAGAATATGAGGGCTAACCTAACTCGGTTTGATGGAATGTAGGGCTAATAGGCCCATCATGACGTAGTGTTTGCTAACTTTTTTGCCAGCATTTTCTGGAGAATCAATGATTATTAAGTGTCAGTGAGGGGTTGAGTTAAAGTGAAATCTTTTTTGCTTAAATCTTTCCATAGATGTAAACATTGGTATCAAAACCTCTATACTGATGCTACGTCCTCAATTGTGCCCCAAGGTGGAAAACGGCGCGTAGTCCCATACAACACCGACAATCCTGTCAAAGTAGACAGTAAAACCAGAAACAGAAAAAGAAACCAGTGGTGGGAAAAGCAAGCGCCACAGGTTTCACTTCAGTAGCCTAACAAGTAACAGTATAGCTAACAAGATTTAGCCCTGAAATTGATACCCATAAGCTGAAAGCTTACCTTGAAGGAAAACTTTCACAGACCCTCTCGCGTTTGAGCGCCTCCAAAGCAAATTTTTCTAAATAGGTCATAGGTAGTTCATTTAACATAAACGCTGAATATGACTATCCTACGGTCTTCATAGGTCCCGAAATTTGGTTGGAGAGTATCTACTTTTGCTGGTATAGATCAAATTGCAATGCCAAGAAACCTAATTGTGACTATTAAGTTCAGGGGAGGCTGGTAAAAATCTAGCTCCTTTCTTCACTATTGTAGGGTAGTCCGATTTTGGGATCCACGATCCGTTTTAACCTTTTAGTTGCCTTTCTGACACAGAACTTCATAACTTACTAATGCTACTGACGATCTCGTAACAAATCGCTTTTATGACAATTCATTCCGGTCCCGAGTTGAGTTCATCGTCAATTGCAGATGTTGGAAGCAGTAACCTTAGCTATAACTGTTACGATTATGATTCGTTCACGGCCATCTTCATTTAAACATAACAACATAAGGAGTCTTCTAAAGCACTTTTCTAAACTTGTAGCCTATTTTGAATGCCTTTCTCATACGTTTGATGTAATTATGCTCTCTGAAATTGGTCGCTGCCATCCGCAGTCTCTTTATAACTTTTTGCCAGATTATGATTTCGAACTCGTTTCACCACATATGAAATGTGGTGGTGTTGGCATTTTTACAAGAGATCGTTTGTTTATACCAATTTGACCAAAACCTCATTAAAGATCTTTTAACTTGCTAATGTAGCAACTGCTAAGTTGAGGATCTCTGGGTTGATATCAAATGTAACAATTCACAGTTCAAGCTTGTTGATTGTTTACAGGCATCCTAGAGGTAATATCTCTCACTTTATTGAAGCACTAGAGTCTGCCTTAATTAGATTCAGTCAAGAGTTAGAGTTAGATGAAGTTTTACGACTCAGTAACTGGTTTAAGAGGGACCGGCCACGGCCTTTTTTCCAGTTGTGTCTCACTAGCTTGTTTTCCCTACTCCATTGCTTATGCTGAGAACCAAACACAATGACAGTAGGTTCCATTTTTACAGTCTTTGGTATGACCTGGCCAAGAGTCGAACCCCAGACCTTCCGGCGGCTGCAAGTCGGATGCTCTAACCACTTGACCATGTAGTTGGTCTAGATTCAGTCAAGCCCTGAGAGTTGTGTATACAGTATTTGAAAGGACTGGCGGACCTGAACACTGACCTTATTAAAGTCGATAGCTGGTGTAGCCTTATGGGTTGTAACCTTTTTACCAAAGATATTATAAGCATAGATTCCAGACTCCTATACCTACACTGTTACGCTCAGTGACTCCTCATGGAGACGCATATATCGGGGCGGAAATGTAAATTTGACATACGCGTCGTTCTATTCCGTGATCTGCGTACAAAAATAAGAACGCGTCACAGAAAATTTCATTGTTAAAAGAGTTTAGCGTGCGTGCACGTTTACAACGCGTTCTATAGGCGCAGAATACATTTCTCTGTGTATTATCCGGAATACTTGACGCACAGTTCTGCGCGCTCTGGAAACAAACGCGCTAGTTGCTTTCCCGTTATGAGCGCGTAAGTAATTGAGCGCGCATATAAAAGTGCGTCACTTGAAGATACCATAGAAACTGACCAATGAATGTCGATGAACTTGAAAAACCAGTCATTGTGCGTTCATGTTCAAGTGTAAATACGTAGATGCCGCGTTGAAGAAATAAGTTATTCTTGTTTAAGTGGAATTTATTGAGGGGTAGTACTTCTCCAGTCAACAACATTCCGAAATAACAAGTATTAATACTTTTGTAAGCCATTCATTTGCTTGTATGTTTTCAAAACGACTGAGCAGTGATCAGCACTTCCGCCCCGATATATTGGCCTCCATGGGGAGTCAACGCGCCATTTTAAGTTTGGAATCTATGCTTGTAATATCTTTGCTTTTTACACCTGTAATTCACTCTACGTACCAGGCTTACTGCTCCTTCCAACAGTCTTATTGATCATCTTTTCATTCGCTTTCCCACATGTGTCTTATCAGACATCCTTTCTGGTAACTTATTTTGCGATATGAGAGACCATTTGCCGATTTTTTGTCTTATTAGTAATACAACTAATGGGTCTACAAACAGACCCATAATCAGAATCTCCAATAGTCATTATTTTGCTAATTTTATTTAATCTATTGAATCTTCTGACATGTTTACGCTTCAGAGGATGTTAATGTGTACAATTCTTTGATTTCTATGGTCACTTTCAGTCATGATACTCTCTTTCCAAAGGTAAAAATGTCACGAAAGAAATCCAGAAACAAGCCTTGGATTACAGATGGTATTAAAACACCAATACGCCATAAAAATATCATGTTTCCTTGATACATCGGTAACCCTACTCTTGAAAGGAAAGCTAAGCTGTCTTCAACAGATGCCATCAATTACTTTCAGTCATCCAAATATAAACGTATTTTGCAGACTAGACAACATTCAGCCCAACACACTTGGGCTGTCCTGAATGAACTTCTGAGCAATCTGAGCAAAGAAGTAAATTCTACCTCGAAAGTTTCCAAAATTGTGTACAGTAATGAAACTGTTACTAATGACATTGGGATTGCTAATGCTTTGGCTGTTTTTCTACCATTGCTAATGACTCAGTGATGGTATTTCTAGCTGTAAATTTCCTAGGAAGTTTATGTAGCCTGCTATACCAAACACCATTTTGTCACCTATTTCTAATGAGGACATTTGTAAAAGAAATCGATTCTCTTAAAATTGGTAAATCGTTTGGCATCGATGGTATTCCTCCAAAAGTTTGGCAGTCTGTCTCCAAGGTTATCGCCCCTGTATTATGTCACCTTTTCAGTCTTGTGCTTACTACTATTTATCCTGACGCTTTGAAGGTGGCCAAAACTCCCAAAGCTCCCAGAGCATTACATCTCGATCAGTTTGCTCCCTTGCATCAACCAGGGAGGTGATATTAGATGATCATATTAAGTGATATCTAATATCATCTCCCTGCATCAACAAACTACCAGAGAATCCTATTGAAAAGCGTCTCATAGGTGTTATTAGGTGTTTCTTGACTAGCAATTATATCCTCTTTGACTTTCAGTCCGGCTTTAGGAAACATCATAATATAAGTCATGCTCTTTTGGAGACCGTTAACTGTATTCGCACTTACCTTGATAACAGTGAAAATGCGTTGGATCCTTACTTTGACCTTAAGAAGGCTTTCGACAAGCTAGGTCGACCACACTGTTCTACTTGAGTTCAAATATTATGGCATTCGAGGCAAAGCTTTAGAGATCATGCATAGTTATCTGAATTACAGGAATCAATTCTTGTACGACATTGGTATTTATTCCACCTGTTTTTATCATGTCAGTGTTGGTTTACCATAGGGTTCGACACTAGGACCACTGCTATTTCTTGTCTATGTAAACGTATTCAAAGTGCTGTGCTTAACGAGTCTTTGCCGATTACACGAGTGCTTTTGTTAATGACAGTAGCTGTATTACCCTTGTACATAAAGCTCATTCCGTTCTGAAGCAACTACAGACTTAGTTTGATGCAAATAAGAAAACCAATCGATGATCAATTACATGCTTTAAGCAACATATTGATGATGTCTGTAATAACCTTGTAAAGTTTAATGGAATTTGTTATCGCCTATAGGACCTCCCTGCCTCCTGCTGAAGCGACCAGGTTATTTTACTGACACTTTTTCAAATTGTCTTATGGTGGGGAAATATATGGAATGACTAATCCCTCCTTGCTCAAACTCCTCCAAGTTCTTCACAACAGAAGTTTAAAAACATTCACTCTGAAAGGTCGACATTATCCCACAAATAGGACTTCTCTGTGTAGAGACCTTAGCATCCTTAAGATCGGCGATATTCATGTATTAAAAATGTGTTCTTTTATCTATAAGTGTACCATTAATTATCTTCCTTATGATATTGCCAATCTTAGCTCTTCTACGAATGCTCATCCTAGTACTAGAAGTTAGTTGCTCTCTTTATGGTTATAGTAGTAGGCACGGTAAATTATTGTAAACAACTACTGTTATAAAATTTGGAATTCTCTCCCTAACAAAATTAATTATAAAGACTAGAATCTATGCTACTTTTAAGATAAAGTACACGGAGTTTTCTTTTCTTTGCTGTTTCCTTAGTTACCTTTGTTTGTTTGTTGTTTTTTTGGTCTCATTTTTCTTAGTTTTCTTTTTATATTCTTTTTGAATAGCCTTTTTCCAGGCACATGCTAGTTAAACAATTGTTTTTCTAGTACGGTCCTGTATTTTTAATAGGCCTACAGTATATATTTGTGTGGACGAAATGAATGAACGAACGGAAGAACGAAGGAACGAATGCAGTTAATGAATGAAATAACATTACCCCCAGTCTTGGTTTGCCCTGCATGGTGGGATTTCACAGGTTGCGCTTGTCTTGTAGTTATATTGAACCAGGGGCGGGCGCGATATCTGAAAGTGGGTGGGAATAACAGGGAAGGGTGGGTAATTTTTCAATTTGAGAGGTGCAAGGTATACAACAATGCTTGTTAAACGATGACGTTCAGTCTCCTACTGCATGCTCTTCTCAATTACTGCGCTGTGACTTCCCTTTGGCAGAGCGTATGTCTATATGAACTGCCCATCCAAATCCTCTACCACACCTCACAGTAGGTCCAGTTCTAACCAGATTGCAGGAAATCGCATTCTAAACTTCTAAACACAAACTTGCCCCTTACAATCATCAGGTCTTGCTTTTAACCGGCTAAGCTTTGCACAGTACGGAAGCCGAGAAGTTTGGTTTTGTATAGAAAACGCACATCGATTTCTCTGTTCACCATTCTATTCTAACGAATGATGTGAACAGAGATATCCAAAACAAATAGGTGGTACTTCAAGAACGTTTCATTATAGCACGGAAGGTATAGCATATCCTCAAAGTAAATGGACAAGTCTCAAGTTTACTAGAGAACAGAGCCATCTGGACGATATTATATATTCCGCTCCGTTTATTCTATACGGTAAACCGTTAAAATAGAATAAAAATGAAAATGGAGAAATACAGGCAAAAATATTTGGTATTGGTAACTCATGAGGGAGCGGGTCACGGTTCATTTGGCCGATTGACTAAAAATAGCAAACAAAAATCACATAATAAATAAAAGTACAAAAAAAAAAAAAATCATTCACCGATTTTGAAAGTTGAGGAAATTACGTCTAGACCAACTCATACGGGAAATTAATAACTCCCTTAAGCTTATTGATCATTTAATCGGACAAATAGGGATCAACAGCTGCGCTCTTGTCCAATGGTTTGTAAAATATGTACATGTAAGATTGTTACTACCACAACTACATTCACAGTATTCCATTTATAGTAATTTTTTAATTTTATGTTAAGATTTCCTTCCATCCCCACTAACATTTTCCCTATATGCTGTATTTAATGTATTAAAATAATGGCACATTATGTTAGTGACACTGTTATGGTTTACTCAATCATGATTAGGGGCGTAGCGAAGGTGCTACCTTTGGGGAGGGGGGGTGTAGCGATTATGTTTTGCCGACAGATCTGGTAATGCGTAGCGTAAAAACGAGCTTTCTGGTGGGTTCAGGGGAAAATCCCGCTGGGGACCAAGGGGCGAAGCCCCCGGAAGCTCTGAGGTTTAAGCATATCTCTGGGTAAAAAAAATAAGTCTCAGGATGGATAAAGTTTTGTTCATAATACATCATCAAATGCAAAGATTACCCATAATTTTAATGTATTAGGCTATTCCCCTCGTCAGACCGCTATAGTTTTCAGCGGTTGGGATCCAGAGACCCGCCAGTGTTTTAGCTAGGACGCTTTCTCAATGCAACCTTTACTGATCTGTGGCCTGGGGGAGGGGTCTAAGGGGAGGGGTGGAATTTGAAAGGTGCCTAGATAGCAAATGGTGCAATATTTTTGAGTGGATTTCTGCCCTTATGAGAAACCTCAAATTTACACCCTGGTAGAAATTGCTTGTCAAATTATTTTTGTACTACATTTGTCGCCGCTTACGGCCGTCACATGCATTATCAATTTGCCGACTGGCCTTCAACTTGAATCGGCCAATTTGATGAAGAGCCGAAAATCGAAATAGCCGATAACAGACTGGCCACGCGCTCCCGTTCTCTCTTTCTCTTATATCTTTTCATTCTCCGTCTTCCCTTTCACTCCGTTCCTTTCCCTTCTTCTCTCTTCTTTTCCTCCTCTCCTCTTTTCCTCTTCTTTTCCTTTCCCTCTTCCCTTTATGCCGACAGACCGAAAATTTGCCGACGACGACCAAATATTGGGGGGTGTGACACCCCCACAGCCCCCGCTCGCTACGGCCTTTATCATGATTCCTTCTGCTATGATAAATATTGACCCCTGTTAATGTGGAGGGCAACACTCGACAAAACTTAACTTAGATTTTCTTTACCATTACGCTTAAAGAAATAATTTAAGGATTATGATTGGTTAATTCCATTATATGTTATGAGTGATTCTTCAGACGTGTGGCCAACCTCAGCCGCGAGTAGATAAATCACTGATATATATATTGTTACGGCTTGTGGTCGCGAGTCAAACCAATAACAGCGAAAGATCACAGAAGAACGAGATTAAAATTCAACAACTTAATGATTATTTACAATCCCCTTATCTTACTTAAATTTACAATAATTAATTAGACTTACTCACAATCCTTTACTTAATATTTGCCTGGTCTGGTCCAAGGGCTGGTAGTGCATGCACGTTGACGATGGCACAGTAGTAGACCTGCAGCGTGCTGTAGCGTAGGAACTGGTTCCACGAGCGAATAATGACAAGGCTAGGTAGGCGATGGATGATAACAACCTCAATACACAGTGTAGAAACGGCGTAAGGCAATTTGTCACAAGTGTGAAGTGTCAGTGGCTGGCCTCATATGATTCGGTCAACAAACGGGCAGCAGAATAACGTCTGGACTCGATGGTGTCTCTCAATGAAGTATTAGGGTATCTCTCGCCGATAATAGTTGTTGAACTGCCTTTTATATGCTAGGCTTTTATTCGAGAACTCTCCAGAATTTAACAGAAACTTCTAGTGTACACAGTCCAGTAATTACGAGAACGTTCCTTAATAGAAACTTCTAGAACACACAGTAGTTGTAATTGGGACATAACGTAAACAGTTCTCACTTCTAGACAGTTCTAGAAAGGCTGCGTTGAAGTTGGACGTCTCTGGAACTTTCCATTCGCTCGTCGATGGATTCAATCCGGTGTTCCTGGCGGGTCGTCTTGTAACACTCCCCCCCTTGAAAAAGTTTTGGACGTCTCGGACAAAACTTAAGTTACAGTATTTACAATGTATAACTTTACAGTAATAACTACAGTATATACAGTATGTAGTCCAATATTCAATGGAAGGTACAATTATAACATATAATTTGTCTTGCAAGGTGATGATACATGAATACAGAAACATCATCAATACACAGTGTGCCATAGTTAACACAAAATTTCAAAACTTACAGTGATATCTTCAACATACTGCATCAAATCAAATTCTTGACAAAGAGTCTGGTACAACATTGTCTTTCCCTTTAATATGCTTAATATCTACATTATATGATTGCAGAAATAAACTCCACCTCATCAATCTTTGATTCTTATTCTTCATCTTAGATAGAAATGTCAAAGGGTTATGATCAGTGTATACAGTGATAGGGAAACTAGTAGTTCCCAAATAAACATCAAAGTGTTGAAGACCAAGTATCAAAGCTAAAGTCTCTTTTTCAATTGTTGAATAATTTTTCTGGTGTTTGTCAAATTTCTTAGAATAATAACAAACAGGGTGATCAACACCATGCTCATCAGCTTGAAGCAAAACTGCTCCTATGCCATTGTCACTGGCATCTACTGCCAACTTAAATTGTTTTTCAAAATCTGGAGCAATCACCAATGGTGAACTCATTAGTGCCTTTTTCAATAATTCAAATGCTGCTTGGCAATCATCTGTCCAATCAAACTTTTCATTTTTCTTTAACAATTTTGTCAATGGTGCAGCAATGTCAGAGAAATTCGGACAAAAACGTCTGTAGTAAACAGCCATGCCTAGGAAGCGCATGAGCTGCCTTTTATCAGTTGGGGCAGGGAATTTGTCAATGCCCTCAACTTTGGCCTTTATTGGTCTAACTTTACCCTGACCAACCACATGCCCTAAGTACACCACATGGGCACAAGCAATCTCACTTTTGACCAAATTGACAGTCAAATTAGCTTTGGCAAGCTTGTCAAATAATGCCTTAACATGTTGTACATGTTCATCCCACGAGTTGCTGTACACAATAAGGTCATCAACATATACTTCACAATTTTCTAAATTCGACGTAAGATTATTTACTAAGCGTTTAAAGGTCATTTGTGAATTTTTCATACCAAACGGCATAACCTTATACTGAAATAGCCCATCTGGCGTCACGAATGCCGAGATTTTACGAGCCCTCTCAGTGAGTGGTATCTCCCAGTACCCCTTTAGTAAATCAAACTTTGACACATACGTAGCTTTCCCAATCCTATCAATGCAATCATCGATACGGGGTATCGGATAGGAATCCGTTCTTGTGACTGCATTCACCTTTCGGTAATCAGTACAAAATCTGTACCCACCGTCTGGCTTGGGGACCAAGATACAAGGGGAAGACCATTCACTATTACTAGGTTCTATAATGTCATGGTCTAACATGTACCGAACCTCATCCCTGAGATGTTGTCGTTTTCGAGGGTTAACTCGGTAAGGATGCTGTTTGATTGGTGTAGCATCTCCCACATCAACATCATGTTCAATCAAATTTGTCCTAGTAGGATCATCTGAGAACAAGCATGCATATTCATAGATTAATGATTTCATTTCTGACTTTTCTTTGTGATCCAGATGACTTAATTTCTGGTCAAGATTTTTCAACACATCAGAATTTTGTAACTTAATACACATGTCAGGAACATTATTAGCCTTGATCTCATCATTACTGAGTTCATAATCAGCATTGATAATACACACTTGATCACCTGTATCATTAGTGTTACTATTTACATCATGTATACTTTCATCCTTAGAAATGTCACAATCTTCTCTTTCATAATATCTCTTCATCATATTAATATGACATACTCTTTTAGATTTACGCTTGTCAGGTGTCAAAATGACGTAATCTGTGTCACTGACCTTTCTCTCAATGACATAAGGTCCTTGAAAGCGAGCTTGGAGTGGCTGACCAGAAACAGGTAAAAACACTAGCACCTTATCACCAGGTTTAAACTCTCTTTTCACAGTGGTCTTGTCATACCACGCTTTCATTTTCTTCTGAGAGTGTCTCAGATTTTCCTGAGCAAGTTCACATGCTCCATGAAGACGATCTTTAAAGCGGGATACATAATCAAGTAGATGTATGTCTTCACCTGGATCTGATAACCACTTCTCCTTTAATAATTTCAATGGTCCACGAACTGTGTGTCCAAAGACAAGTTCAAATGGACTGAACCCAAGTGACTCTTGTATAGACTCCCTGGCAGCAAACATTACAAATGGAATGCCTTCATCCCAATCTCTCTCATTATCATGACAATATGTCTTTAACATATTCTTCAATGTTTGGTGAAACCTTTCTAAAGCCCCTTGGCTTTCAGGATGATAAGCCGAAGACTTAATTTGGTCTATGCCTAACTCATACAACATCTGTTGGAATACAGTTGACATGAAATTAGACCCTTGATCTGATTGAATCTCTTTAGGCAACCCAAACAATGTGAAAAATTTAAGTAAAGCTTGTAAGACTGTCCGAGCCTTAATATTTCTCAGAGGTATTGCCTCTGGAAACCTCGTAGAAGCACACATAATGGTTAATATATACTGATGCCCTGCCCTACTCCTAGGTAGGGGACCTACACAATCAATGATGACTCTACTAAACGGCTCTTCAAAAGCAGGAATTGGCTTTAAGGGTGCAGCCGGAATATTCTGATTCGGCTTCCCAACCATTTGACATGAGTGACAGGTCTTACAAAATTTGGCCACATCACTTTTAAGTTTTAGCCAATAAAAGTGATTTAGAATTCTGTGGTAAGTCTTATTGACTCCTAGGTGCCCTGCAAATGGCATTTCATGAGCAATACTCAGTATTTCCCTTCTGTAAGTCCTAGGTACCACAATTTGATGGTAAATTCTCCACTCTTCATCTAATGGTGCATCAGGTGGTCGCCATTTACGCATCAAAATGTTATTCTTAAAATAAAAGCAGACTGGGACATCTTTGGATTCATCCTCAGTGAGTGCACCAGCTATTAATGGCTGAAGCTCTTCATCACGTTGTTGTTGGACTGACAACTGGTCTCTGTGGAGTGTGTCAGACATTTTTGATTTTTCCTGTTCTACCCCCTCACTATGTGTGGGGCCAGGAGACTCACAATCCTGACTATCATTAAGATTAGTCATAAAAGATTGGCTGAGATCATACCAAGAATCTTCACTTTCATGAATATTTTTACTGGAATCTTTTCCAGATTCTGACTCCTCTTTTGGGAGTGTTGTTCCACTTTTAGGAACTAATTCCTCAATTTTAGAGGGCGGATGATTAAGTTTATCATCCTTATTTTCAGAAATCATACCCTCATTTTTAGAGAGTGGATGTTTAAGATTATCATCCTTACATGATTCCCTACTTGTTCCACTTTTGGGAACTGTATCCTCACTTTTGGAGGGTGGATGTTTAAGATTATCATCCATGGCGAGCTTTTGTGACATAGCTCTAGTGACAGCACAGGCAGGGAATAAATTTGGAAATTACTTTTCTAATTGCTCTGTGTTGTTATAATCACATGGTTTATCTGTCAAAATTGCATTGGCTACTACCTTTCCACCAGCTAGGTCATTGCCTAGCAACAGAGATACCCCCTTTACAGGTAGAGTAGGTCTGACCCCTACTATGACCGACCCAGAAACTAAATCTGACTTCAAATTAATTTTGTGGAGAGGGACAGAAATAAATCCACACTCAACCCCTGAATTAGTACATTTGCCCCTGTGGAAGTAGAGTCCGATAATGGCAAAACTCCATCAAGAAGCAACGACTGAGTTGCGCCTGTGTCACGCAAAATTTTAATTTTGACGGGTGGATGAGCTGAACTCCCATCTAGGGAAATAAAACCCCCAGACACGAATGGAAGGTATTCTTCCTTAATTTTGTCGTTAGAATTAGGCCGTAAAGTCACGACTACCTCAGAAGAATTCTCTGCAATGGCTAAGGCATTGGAGGCTGTTTCAGTCTCCTTTAATTTTGCCAATGTGAAGCGATTTGCCATTGTGTGGCCCTTTTTGTGACAGAAACCACAAGTTATGTCTTTAAAGGCAGCTTTGTTTGAGCTGGCCTGGTCGTTCTTTTGACGACTCGAATCTGGTTGTTTTTTACCAGAATTTGTTGGAGAGATGGAACCAGACTGAGATCCACTGTTACTTGTTGTGCCACTATTATTGCCATATTTCTTATTTGGCTTACTAAACTGACCCTTGTTTTGAGTCTGACCCACTTTACCAAATTTATGGGTAAGTGCATACTGATCAGCCAAATTTGCCACTTCCTTTAAGTTGTCAGCCTTATTTTCCTCAAGGTGAGTCTTAATGTCATCATTCACACACCGTTTGAATTCCTCAACCAGCATCAGTTGTCTTAAAGTGTCAAATGTGGAGACCTTTTTGGAAGCACACCATCTGTCGAAATGCCTTTCTTTTTGATAAGCAAACTCTACGTATGTTTGTGTATCCGCCTTACGATACTTTCTAAATTTTTGGCGATAAGCTTCGGGCACCAATTCATAAGCTTGTAATATGGCCTTTTTAACCTTATCATAATCCATGCTGTCCTCTATTGACAGAGCGGAATACACTTCTTGAGCCTTTCCTGTGAAATTACTCTGGATGAGTATGGACCATTTATCTCTTGGCCATTTTAGCTGCTCACCCAGCTTTTCGAAATGGTTAAAGAATTTCTCCACATTATCCTCCTGAAATTTGGGGACAAATTTTATGTGCTTAGAAATGTTGAATACCCCAGTATCCAAGCCTACTTTAGGGTCTGAGCCTTTTATTACCCCTAACTCTAGTTGCTTCATCCTAAATTCATGTTCTCTTGCCTCCTTTTCCCTCTGCATTTCTCTTTCTTCTTTTTCCTTTTGCATTTGCATAATTTGCATTTCTCTTTCTATTTCTTTTAATCTAACCTCCTTATTCATTTCCATTTCAAGCCTTTTCAATTCAAATGTGTTTTCAGTTGGCACAGTGATAGCTGTTTCCAATACTGTACTAGGCAGGACACTTTCATCCACAAGATATTCTAGAACATATCTTTTAATCTCTTCTTTCCGCATTAAAGGCTGAAATTCAATGCCATAATGTTTTGCGACCTTTACAATCTCAGATTTCTTTAATGAATCTAGTTCCTCGACTGAGGGACTAGCCACGAATTCATCTAAGTTGAATGGCATTTTGAAGTTTTATCAAGCGTTCAACAAACAACTAAGTAGTCTGGGCAAACACAGTTGCTTACGATTCACAACAGAATTTCTCGAATTTTCTAGTATTTTTCGTTCCCGGATAGGCCCCCAATTCTGTTACGGCTTGTGGTCGCGAGTCAAACCAATAACAGCGAAAGATCACAGAAGAACGAGATTAAAATTCAACAACTTAATGATTATTTACAATCCCCTTATCTTACTTAAATTTACAATAATTAATTAGACTTACTCACAATCCTTTACTTAATATTTGCCTGGTCTGGTCCAAGGGCTGGTAGTGCATGCACGTTGACGATGGCACAGTAGTAGACCTGCAGCGTGCTGTAGCATAGGAACTGGTTCCACGAGCGAATAATGACAAGGCTAGGTAGGCGATGGATGATAACAACCTCAATACACAGTGTAGAAACGGCGTAAGGCAATTTGTCACAAGTGTGAAGTGTCAGTGGCTGGCCTCATATGATTCGGTCAACAAACGGACAGCAGAATAACGTCTGGACTCGATGGTGTCTCTCAATGAAGTATTAGGGTATCTCTCGCCGATAATAGTTGTTGAACTGCCTTTTATATGCTAGGCTTTTATTCGAGAACTCTCCAGAATTTAACAGAAACTTCTAGTGTACACAGTCCAGTAATTACGAGAACGTTCCTTAATAGAAACTTCTAGAACACACAGTAGTTGTAATTGGGACATAACGTAAACAGTTCTCACTTCTAGACAGTTCTAGAAAGGCTGCGTTGAAGTTGGACGTCTCTGGAACTTTCCATTCGCTCGTCGATGGATTCAATCCGGTGTTCCTGGCGGGTCGTCTTGTAACAATATATATATATATATATATGTGTGTGTGTATATTTTGCTAATATATATATATATATATATATATATATATATATATATATATATATATATATATATATATATATATATGTGTGTGTGTATATATATATATATATATATAAAACGAGAATAAGAAAGTTCAACGTACCCAAACAATGCAGCAAAAGTTGTGTTTCTTGCTATTATTTTTGCTTATACTTTCTATATATATATATATATATATATATCTCATTGCAACATTGGCCACTTTTCTGTCACTGCAGCTATTGCCTGCAGAGGATCAAATTACCAACGTCTTGTTGCAGAGAATAGACTTATTTTCTCTCTTGGCACCCTCATTCCAAAAGGCCTCAATTCCAAATTCGATTTACTTTAATCCGCCCTTTCTTCCCGGTTGACGGCTTTTTTCGTGTGTGTGTATTTTGTTTACGCCCGTCCTAGGTTCATTGCACTTGGTCTACGTCCAGGTCTGTTTGGTTCCCGTGTTCGGTGGAGAGTATCCTTAAGAATTGTGTTAACTTTCGTGCCTTGTCAGTTGTACGTTTTCTTACCTTGTTGAAGGGTTTAAACCCGAAACGTCGTAATTTAATAAAACTTCATTTTGCATAGTATTTACCATGTTTTCTACATCTTTGTGTTTCTACCCTATGCAACGCAGTACTTCGACTTATATATATATATATATATATATATATATATATATATATATATATATATATATATATATATATATATATATATATATATATATGCCATACGTAATGATCAGTCTGATACACGCGGTAGCACTGCATGATAGGCTTACTACATAAGAAGGCTCTAGGTTTCCGTACAGTTGTGCAGGGCATTTACGGTTTTCACATATAAAAATACCCTCGTATAGGTCGATAATATAGAAAGACTCCAAATCTGAGATAGATATTGATTTGAAGCTACTCGACCTGGCTTCTTTATTAATTGACAAGTAAGCTATTTCACATGACAGTTATGCTAACGTAAATGACCAGTGCTGTAAATGACCGAGCCTGGATAGCGGCGGTGACAATTGCATCAATAGACGTCTTAGCAACAAGGAACTTGATCCCCGGCGGGGTCCACAAGGTTGATTTTCCGAGGAGTTGCTATTAGACTCCCTGGAGGAACTTTCCAAACAATTCATTTTACTGTGCTATCGTCCCTTATGTTCATTAGGACAGGTAGCTACAATCTTGGACAAAACTGTTGGAACACCTCCAACCGTTTGTACCGTGTACAATATGATGTGCATGATTTACGAAACCCCCGTCCCCCCAGTACAATGTTGTGTCCAAACTAAATCAGTGCATCTCCAATTGACATTATTACCTCCAACAATGTACGGGGGGAGCGGGGGTTCAGGGGTGTTCCAACAAGTTTTGTCCAAGATTGTCTGAGTTTGAGACGGTCTCAAGTAGGAGCCAAAGATTTTTTGACCGTGCACAAGGTGGAAACAACTGGGGCCCTTGTAACTGCCCATGACGTCATTTCCCAAATGGTGAGATTACTATGCATAATACATAGACATTATAAGTTCAGGGCGCTGTTGCGGAATTTCGCAAATCACAGCGAAGGGAGGTACTTTACGGACGCCAAGCGTCCACTGCGTCCAACAAAAGCAACAGTTATCTTAAAGATTAGAGGCCATCGATGCTCTCAAAGGTAAATTATCAGCCTGGGCAGAATCTTTTCACAGGTTCAATTGCTTTCTACTTGGAAGGAACGAGCTTTACGTTAAAGACCTCTGTATTCTATAGAGTAGGCTCTCCAAGTGAAAGGGTTTGGCGAAAAATCAATGAAAAATTGATGTCCTTACGGGAAATACTGAAAAGGTGAAACGGGAGGGGAGGCAATAAATATAAATATATATATATATATATTCCTTACAGTACTCTTAAACAACAGGGAAAAGAAAACCATTCAGTAGGTCTTTGAAAACGAAATAGCGCTACGATAAACAGTACAAATTAAAAAGTCCCTGGACAATTGACCCTTTTGTGAACAACTAGTGTTTATCGTTTGAAACTGATTTACTCTTATTTGTAATGGGTTTTGAAATTGGTGTACACATTTTTGCGGGGAAGAAAAGGTTTCATGTGCATTTCTCTAGCAGTAAGTTGACGCCTTCTCTTCTCAGAGTCAACCTTAAAGTAATTGCGTCGACTTATTTAACTTGATTCCTTTGCAGTGACTACCGTTTATACTTGATGGATGATTATATTTTTATTATTATTTTGCTTATCTGCCATAATGATTACATCCTAAGAGAATAATTATCATTACGTTTGAAAATATAAACTAAAGTTCTTAGTCTATCGCTCTAATTTCTCCGAAAACCTTTGAAAAATGTACTGCTAATTCTCAGACAATCTTGGACAAAACTGTTGGAACACCTCCAACCGTTTGTACCGTGTACAATATGATGTGCATGATTAACGAAACCCCCGCCCCCCGCAGTACAATGTTGTGTCCAAACTAAAGCAGTGCATCTCCAATTGACATTATTACCTCCAACACTGTACGGATAGAGCGGGGGTTCAGGGGTGTTCCAACGAGTTTTGTCCAAGATTGTAGTCTACAACCGATATGTACAGAGAGAGCAAGAGGGGTCAATTACAAAACATCCACCCCTTCTGAACGAATTTCTATCACCACTAATATCTATATCATTGTCAGAGCAAGGATGGTGCCAGGATTTACCCCTGCAAGCTTCGGGGTTGGGTGCAGGAACCCGAAGCCTCGACACGGGCGACGGGTTGTGGAAAGAATATCAAAAGCATATCCAACCATTTGAATCCAGTAAATGGCTGTTTCCCTCCTTTTTGATATTTATTTCGTTAAATCGGCTATTGTCCCATTGCAAGCTATAGCATCAAGTATGAGCCAACTCATTCGGGTTCTGGAAAGAGTGACAGAGACAATCCCTTCCATTTTCAAAAATGGATGTCATCCCCCTCCCTCATCTATTGACCCCCATTTTCATACTCTTTTGCAATTAGTGCACTGAAAACAACTATGCTAGAAGACAAAATTTCGTCTTCGCTGAAATAACCACAAAACACCATTTTACAGTTGCTAAAGGATATTTTGTTGCCGAACATTTGGCTTCTTCCGGTCACACTTCTACGTAATCTAAAACTCTGCATCTGGAAAGGCAATTTTAGGGATGTCGGTAAACGAAAAGCTAATTAGGCTAGGCTAATCCTTCACATCAATAGCCACGGGACTCATTAATTTCAGTTAAGGATGAGACATCACGATGCACTTACCACAAGCCTTATAAAATGTCAGCACGATGGGTGAAAAAAATCGGTGAGTGAAGAACTGCACAAGATGCATCCGGTTACCGGTAATTGGATGTGCTTCAAACAGCTCTCTTATTTCAGGCCTAGTACAAAAAATTGCACAGAGAATATCTCCGAATGTTTAACTAATTACACATATATCAAACAATCTCAATTTTAACTGTTATTTTGAAAATGCCAGTTTCTGGAAAATTTATGTCCGAGCTCAGTTTATATATTTGTGGTCAAAATCTAGTAAACAACAGCAAATCAGTACACTAGGCCAATGGACAAGACAGTAGGCCCGAAGTTTCCAGATATCCTTTGGACATAAATAAGCTGTGTCGTCCTTTTTATTATCCACAGACTACTTGCAACAACCTAAGTATTTAAATGTATAGTTTGCACCTATGTGAATAATACCTGATGGAAGCTCTCATCTTCAAGCTCGTCGCCCGATTACCCTCTATAAATGGTCGTGTGAAAATCAAAGATTTCATCTTCTTGGCGAGACGTGACAAAAGTGCTTTTCATTTTTCTAAAAGTTAATCCCACCCTTTTGATAACATGGCGTTGCTTTTATGGTCTTCTACTCGACTAGTAAGGGGTTGTAAACAAGAAATTTGAAAAAATCAAACAGAACATTAGATATATTTAAATAATGTTTGTCCTATTTTTGGCATAAGATATACTTTCGACATTTCGATCCATTAACCAGAAACCACAACAATTATTTCTAATGGCTTATCATCAATGCACCACTGATTATTGTTACGTACAGGGTGCGACTCGTTAGGTAAACCTTTTAAAATGATCAAGATGTTTTTGCTTTTATCCATTCAATCACAAATTTAACTTGACGAAATGTACTTCAGGGGTGAATGGGTCCTCGTTCGAATAGAAATTATTTTTTAAAAAGCTTTTGCCTATTTATGCCTATAAAAGACTCTTTTTGAGTATCAGTGAAGGGGCTAGAAACAGTACAAAAGTTGAAATGATGGAAGGGGGTTAACCTACAGAAGATGTATTTACTGAATGCTATAAACATGTTCAAAACGATTCATTAAACTACCCGGGGGACACTTTATCTGGATGATACTTTTGGTTTTTGCTAGTAGAGCTGTACCGATATAAGTAGCCGATATCACCGATACCGGTATTTTTAATTCGCAATATTGGCGAATATCAATTCAATATCAGTATTTAGGAAATGAGCACACTGTACAAACCATATTCTGTTGGGCGCTACCACTCAGTGTTATGCTCATGCCAAAATACTTAAGTTCTTATGCCAGACATTCTAAAACATTCTAGTAGGCCTAAAGCATAAGATGAAAAATATCGGATACATAGTATCGGCATTTAGGCTAAGGTAAATGTCACCGATACCGATAAAAGGACAAAAATGAGTGATACCCACCGATACCGATATTGAATCAGACGATTAGTACAACACTACTACATATCAGAATGATATATTCATAAGAATGAAAACAATAGATTAACTTTAATAGGGAACACATTCCAGGACCACCCGGTTTGCATATAGGGAGGTGGCACACATTCCAGTACCACCCAGACGGCACATTTTCTAGTTACGCCACTACTTCTACAACTTGCGAAACAATGGTAAACTTGATCAAAAACCAAAAAAAGAAAAGAAAAAAAAAAGTTTAGTATTTTACACGGAATGCCAATTTAAATAATGTCATTAGTATAACATTCAATGCCAACGATTTAATCATTATATAACGGCTAGTACCCGAATGCAAATAATTAGACATCTAGTATCCATCTTATCCAGCAATCGAATTCCTAGGGCAGTAGGGTAAGCAATGAGTTCAAACAGAGGGCTGCTACTCTCTGTTAGGAATGAGACTGCCAAAGTAAAAGGTAAATTAAAATCTGTCTCAATCTTAATCTGTGGTAACCACTCTTTAAATGACTTTCTCCTCAAGGTGTAGTGAAACTTATATAGGATTAGTATCCTTGCATCTTTTTCCAGATGATAAGGCCCAAGTGAAACCGTCAGGGTTGCAAAATTGGGAGGTTTAGGGGGTGAGAACGCAGAATTGTTTGACGGCAAAAAGTTGGGAGTACTTATAGCGCATGCAATCTGTGAACCTCTGTGGGGTGAAAAAAACTTACTGGGGTTAAATGCCCCATGTCTCCCTCTTTAGGACGCCATTGATAGACCCACCTCCCTAGTTGCAAAACTAAAAAATAGCCAAATACATATAGAATTGAGACACAGGAGTACGGTTATTTTGGCGTGTGCCTGTTGAGGAAGAGCGTATGCGAGGGTTTACGTGTGTGTATGCGTTAAGCAGACTCTTACTTTTAAGCTAATGATTAGCTCAGATCCACTAACGTGTAAATAATTTTAATGTGCATTTCTCCTTCGATCAAGTGTGCTGTGTCAATAACAATGGTATTTTACATGTTCAAATCATTTTGAGTCTCCGAAACTACCTTCTGGACGAATCTCTGGGTAGAGAAAGCTTTTATAGGGGACGATTCAACGGTTCTCGTTCAAGTGTAAAAAGAACAGACTGCAAAGTGCACAGTTCATTTCATTTCTTTCTCCGCATTAAGTAACAATTCAATCCAGCTTTGGGAATAATTTGTGCATACATAAAAAAGAATGACTAAAACTGAAGCTAAACTGCAAATGACCTATGGTCTAGTTAGTCTAATCTTCGTCCACCACAAATGACACCGTCAATACTGGTATCTTCAGAATATTTTGCTTATCTTGAAAAATACAATGAATGTTGATATTAAATGAATATGAAAAGAGCATTTATCAAATTGTGGATGTTTTTAGATTTGAAAGGATCATATGAGATTAGAATTATTTTAGAATTGTACCAGAAAGCCCAAAGGCCTAGTGATTCCTTGCCAAAAGGAAATAAGAGGAATCCATCTTCTGCATCTTGAGCTATTACATTTACCAGCAATACCAAAGGTTTTTGCTGTTTCACCTCCTGTGACCTCATATAACCTTTGAACTATATCCAGAACAGTAGGGTTCATCATCTGACTATAACGCACCCACAAGCTTAGTATGAAAATTGCACATGCTTCATCCCTTGGGATACTGAGTTTACAAGGATTCTGTGTTAGACCTCTAGTGACCTTACTTGACCTCCAGCCTCCACCAAAACTATCATACTCTTCCTCTTAAAGACAGACAGTCACCACCCCAAAGTATATTTTTAGTGTGGGGGTATCAAAAGTCTCAGTTGGTGACTGCTCTTTGATTGACATCAAAGTTTGAAAATTTGAAAGATGCAGAGTAGCTCACATTCCACACAAGGCAGAGAGAGTGCTTTTATTACATTTTATAGCCTTGTATGCTCACCAGGACATGGACTTAAGCAATAAAACAGGTTTATTCCTGCACAAGGAAGAGCTTCATACAGTTATGGGAGGAGCTAGAAGTTGCATAGTTGGGAGAATTGGAACTGTCTGGGATCATGAAAATTCCCCTTTAATATGATAAATTGATATACAAGTATGAAAAGTATCTATCATCCCTAGCTTGGGATATCGTGTTTACAAGGGTTCCAGTTTTTGTCCTCTGGTGACCTTACATGGCCTCTAACCTCTTCCAAAAACAATAGGGAACATCTTCTGACTATATTTTTTGACCTGTGGTGAATGGACATCACCTCTGACCTCCTAAAATTTATTGAAAAACTTCATAGGTGTACGGGACGGATGGGGTAGATGAGTGAAGGGTTACAGAAGCCCATTCGAGCAGAAAATTTGTTCGTTCACATAACATGCCATTTTCGGGCAATCAAGCATTGAAGGTTCGGAAAAAGTGCTGCAGCCCAACCTCTCATTGGACATATTTCTCGGTATGCTTATCTCAAAGTTAGACAATATAATCCATATTTGCACAATAATGTGTATCTAAACTTGTGATATTCAATCCTCCTTTTTTTAAACCTGACCAAACTTAATAACATAACTCGAAAAATGCCTTCCATACAAGTAGTTGCAATTTGATTCTAATAACAGAACCACTAACAGCACTGGGAATAGTAGAAGTCCTAATGTTTTGAATGAGTTTGGAAACTGTCCAGATTTAAGTGCTTTTAAATAGGGAAAACGGAGAAATGTGCTAGGATAAGAGCAAGCTATATACAATATGTACAACGACTTAATCAAGTAGGCAAAAAATTAAAACAGTATGCATAGTTTGTTTCCTCAACTGTCTCCACTGTAAAAATGGTTGGACTCATATACACCTGACAAAATTTTGGGCAAAGAAACTGCACAAGTTGTAAAAAAGTTAGCAAGCTTACCCAACATGGGCACCTTTTTTACTATTCCGGGCAATTCTTTACCCAACAGTTCATCAGGTGGTATGCGTGCTCAACAGTTTAACTAGTGTCCACCCTACCCTTATTAATTCTCTTCCTATTTGTGTCATGAACATTCGATTTACTCCTCAGTTGAACGGGATATCCCCAATTGGTCATACCCGTTTGGTACTAAAACCAATTTTATTCTGGGTCCGCTTGTCAAAAATCCTACATGATTTTAGCAAATTTAGCATTTTAATCAGCTGTTTTCTCTGTTATGTCTCTTAAAGTTATAGTTTAACGGATGTGTAGAAACAAAGTTCAGCATACAATATTTTGTACGAATTAAGTTATTTCAGTAGAAAAAGGCATAGGAAAGAACTTAGAAAGCATTATGGACTTTTCACCCAAATTTCTAAATGCCAAGGCAACGTACTGCCCGGGATACTTTTGAAAATGAAAATCTGGTAGTGCAGCCATAGCCCTAGAAATAATTATAGCCCCTAGAAAGTTTTTGAGAACAAACGCTACTATGGTTTAAAAATAAATCAAGCCCCAAAAATATTTCTGACGTTGAAACACATTACGCTTCCTTAAACACCTTGTTTGGCTACCGACCTTAAGCAGCGCCACGAGGGGGTGGGGGATGGGGCCTTTCTCCCAGTCCAGGACTTTGGCCCCCACTTTCCCCAGTCCTCTAATGTACAAAGGTATTATGTTTACAGGGGCAATGAGCACCCACAACTGAGGCCCCTCCAATTTCTGTTTACTCTCACTTGCTCCTCACCCACTCTTCAGGTGGCGCTGCTGTCCTTTATACTTTTAATACGTAGTTGTTCTTGTGTGTGTCATCAATTCACTACTGAGGTAAGTATTGACCTTGCCCTACTTTAAGAAGTAGTGGATAGAGTTTTGTCATTTTTGCAATCCATAAAGGAAATGAAATTACAACTTGTTGAAACTAAGTCTTTCATTTGACTTTCAAGAATACCTTTATGTTTACTTTAAAGTGCGGTTGATGAGGTTTTCATATAACTTCTGCTGTTTGAACCAGTACTTCTTGTATATGGTCTTTTGGTACTCTCTGATTGGCAGCAAAGTTTTCGGAAAGTGCCTCTCCACATGGATAAAACGCGCTTGTTACAAATGTAGATGCAGAAGACGAAAAACCCTTGAAGTGGATTCAGAATAGAATGAAGATAGAGGAATACAACACTATCTTGAAAAAATCCGTAAAGAAGTGCCCAGATCCAGCAAAGACCCATCAAAATAGAGACCTGAAAAACAAACAAAAATTCTGAAACTGAAATACTACAGCAGGAACAAATAATCTTAAAAAGCTTCGAAAACAAAGCTAAATGATATTACAACTCATGAATTAAAAAGACGACGAGTTACTAACACCAATCATGTTAGTTACTAGCAGACGCGTAGCCAAGGGGGCGAAGGGGGCAGCCCCCCCCCCCCTTGAGCATATTTTTTGTATTCTTTTAATGAATTTTTATGATGTCGCTAGTAACACAAAAGAGAAAATGTTTAGATGCAACTTACAAGGCCTGGAAAATGCCATTTCCAGCGATCTGATAGGCGTTTTCGGCCAAAATTTTCTAGTACCCTATGGTGGCACTAGGATTAGATAGTTTGGCTACAGGGTTCGCCCCCTCCTTGGCAAATTCCTGTCTACGCGCCTGCTTACTAGTGTCGGACCAATTATCGCCATTCAATACCGATATCAGCATATACTTCCCGTTTTTGTTATATGTTGGTATCCGTACAGTTAACCTTAAAATGCCGGCCGATAATACCGAACCACACTTTTCGTCCTTTATTTCATTAAAAAATATTTTTATTTCAGTACGTTTGATCGTGAATCCTTACATTTACCCCAAGAAAACGAAACGAAACTAAGTGGTAGTGTCCAGTAAACAGTGGTTTTAGAAAAGTGCGTTTATTTCTCAAATATCGTTATCCGAACGGTATCGGCCGACATACAGGTATTAAAATATCGGTTTTTTTAACATCGGCTTCTTGTAGTAACGTTACAACACAAAATATAAGTTACCTTCAAAACAAGAAATATCTCCTGCTTCACCATTTCATGAGAAGAAGTATGACCTTTCACCCTTTTTGCATTCTTTGTGGAGCGATGAAGACCTCGCACTGTAAATGTGGACGTTACGTAGTTGAAGCTCAAACACAAAATAACGGGAATTCCAAACAGAATGAAATTTGCTCGGGCCGGCGACAACCAACACTTGTCCTCATTATCGACATATGCAAATGTTAGGTTGTGAATATGTAACAGTTGTAGTATTACACACACGACCACATACACACAAGGAGCACCCCAGCCAATGGTAAAGTAGATACAAAACCTCCCTGTATTGTTGGTCACGTGGCTCAGCGTAGATTTCATACCAAATGTGCGACTAACGTCATACGCTATTACGCTCATCCAAAGGAACGTTGATAGCCAAAGGTAATGCCCCAATACTCCGATCATGTGACAAGGCGTGTGATTCATGGTTGGAAAGGTGGCAGGTATCAATATTATTTGAGCAAAGAAGAGTGACACGACAAAATTCATGGTAATTTTCCCTGGTAAGTTCCGCAGACTCTTAAAAGTACAATAAGTTACAAAAGTCAAAACCAAACTTACGAGTGACAGACTCGTAAAGACGATGGATAATATTAGAATAATTAGATTTACTTTTCCCTGATAGTATTCAGAGCAAACGCAAGCGTTCCCATTGGTCAGAATCACGTAATCATGTGGTGGAACAACACCCTCAATTACATCCGAAAGTAGATACAAAGTTCCATTTTCATTTGCTTCAAGTGAAAACGAGTTGTTCGTTAAAACTCGGAAAGGACAAAGAGGGCGCTCTTCTAGCCAATCACATATTATCACACTACCATTCCGTTCGCAAGTTTTGTTATCCGTACATACACCTTGAGAAGTGACGATCCATGTAATTTCAGAGTAAACCCTGTTTAAATTATCTATTCTTGCTGACGTAATACCTTCGTGAGTAAATAATACAACTTGGGGGCGTTCAAACCTACTTGACTTTTGACAGAGGTCTGGTGGAGAACAAGAGCTACAATTCACTGCAATATCAGAGAATTCAATCGGAAGTCCATGGCATTCAATCACATCCCGTGAAAACCTATTTGCAACTTCGTAAAACTCCTCAAAAGTCTCAGAAGAATTTCCTAATCGAAAATTCAGTAGAAAATGGTCATTTTGTCTTATAGGGCTGTGCACATCATAGGGAGGTATTGAGAAGTACCTGCTAATGTTCCCTGGCAACTCGTCGATTATTCTAGTAAATTGCCACATGGGCAATTTTTTATTAGTAAATTGGAACCTAACACTTATTTCGCTACAAGACTTTCTTTGGCAATCCCTTACATTGATGATCGTCGAACCGGGGGCAAAATCACACATCTTTGAGGATGAATTATAAAATAGACCACGCGAGCACGTGACATTCTTGAAAGAAACGTTCTTTTCATCAAAGACACTGAAGTCAAACGGTACAATATGTGGTATTTCAGGTCCACGCCCAGGTAGCACTCCAAAAACTTTACCCAGTTCGAATGGGCAGAATTCTTTCTCACGAAAGAAGTGGCCAGGATTATAACAGAGGGCGCAATGAGGGTTTCTGAATGTCATACCCATGACAGAGATCACAGCTGAGTAAGACATACACTGTTCATAAAATTGGGACGATGATGAACACTCGATTGGGTCACTTAAAGCACACTTTCTCGGTAAAGAGACGTTATCATAAATTTCTGGTCGCACTCTAAAAGTGACGTCATCACATTGTAAAGATGGTTGACTTGACTGGCATGTTTGTGTAAATAACTGCCAAAATCTCATGTCTTCGTAATCAACGTCATTGCACTTCGCACAATAAACATTCTTGTATGTTCCTTTATTCTTGTAGCTAAATACGGGAACGTGGTGCATGTATTCTTCAAGAGGTTGCGGTAGTGGAGGGAGCTCTTTATGACAACGATTTTTCACGTATTTGTCAGGATAATGTGATGGGCATGTCGCTATCATAAAATATCCAACTCGGGTAATTTGAAGACCGAATCCTGATTTAATGAATGTACTGTGTGTATACGTGCATATTTTGGTGGAAGTTGCACCAACGTGCAATTCAATACGATCTCTACAGTTGCCATCGGCTGTCCAACAACAGTCATGATAGAGGGCGCAATCTTTGTCACAGCTACAAACAAATGAATCTTCGTTTCCACGGCACTGTTTCTTGCCAAAGCATTGATAAGCTTCACAAATTTGTATTTCTGATTCATAGGATTCTGTAACAGCTATGTGAAAAGAGAAAATAAGCCCTCAGTGAAAGAAATGTTACGTTAATCAAAGAAAGTTTACGTTAATCAAGCTTTAAATATAAGTTTGATTACTTACTTTTACCCAATGAAAGTTTAGGAAAATCACATAGATGTGATCTGTGCATCAGCAGTTATTCACATTTTTCTAGGCTGGAATGTTTATAGAAACAGTGCGAACATACTCAAGGCTATATTTGGGTTTGCTTTAGCCAACTAGTCTTAATTTACCAGTGTTTCATTAGACTACTTTCACACTTTAAAATTTTAAAAAATTTTAAAAATTTTCATGGTCACCAGCTTAGATAACAGTTTCTCTGTTTTCTAGTGCCCATCACATGTTGTCCGTAAAACTATCATAATTTTAATCATATCGTGGAATTACTTGTGACAAAGCATATGAAAAATAAATTTGAAATTGAAATTGAAATAAATTACATTCAAACTTAGTGACATTGAGAATTCGAATGTATGGACTGAAGGAAGGGGGAGGGATTGGTGTTTGGCTGGTAGATGGGTGGGTGGATAAATAGATGAAACTTAAGAAAAGTTTCACCCTCAAATTAGAGACCGTGACAGGAGTAGGCACATCGGTGTATTTTGGTCAATGTAATTACATGAATATCAGTAATTTCAGTGTCCTGAGTGATTCCCAAAATGTATATATTCATTTGTGTTCTTATTAATTCTTAATAATTTCTCCTAGTTTTGGTAAGTATTGATATCTTTATTAAAACAAACATGTTAGGAGGTAAGGGTAAGGGAAGTAACTTGGGGTGGGAAGTAAAGGTTAGGCCCAGGCAGTGGACAAAGTTACTCGATCAGTTCGTCGTGACGAAATAAAGTGGCTCAAATGCCACATATGGTTAAGCCATGTAAGATAATGCATAGGCCGATTGAAACAGCAAGCTTGGATTTAGCCAAAGAAAAATGCTAAGCAGGCTATTCGATCTCATTAGTATGGAATTTAAGTGCTGAAGTGGTTGTTGTACTAGAAGGAGGAAAAATTGAAACTTCGAAATAATTCATTCTACGGTCGGTTACTTTGCAAATACGGACTTCAAAGGATCTTATCCCAACCAGGCAGTGGACCAACATTGGAGAATTCTCCCTTTCAACCAGACTGCCGTAATTTCGGAGCCAGTAGCGTTCAGATCACATCTGAAGGTCACTTGTCTGAAACGTAACCATGTGTAATACGTAACTACCTCTTCATGTGACTGTAATAAAAGAAAGTATCATGGATAATTCGCTCCCCAGGGTTGGATGTCCTGCTATCTTCTTTACGATAGTGCTAAATTACCCCAGACAGTAAAATTTTAGAATAGTGGTATCAAAGGGCGAATTCTCAAAATGAAACTGATCAGTTTAAATTCAACCTAGAATGATGCATGTAGTACCAAAGTCTCAGTCTATCAGCCTATCTATGTGCGAGCTTATCGCTCATTTAGCGAAACAATCATCCTTCAACAGCTCTGCTAATTTCAAATCCACGTCCTCTCCTTCCAAACTTTAAAATCAACCAGCTGTTTTGTCCACTTTAAAAGTTTTAAGAGTTATTATTGAAAGCTGAGGGCGCATACCCAGTGCTACTTGTGGTCAGTTTCAATTCCGGAATGAGAACGGTCTGCTCTCCTTCGGGAGCCGTTAAAGGTTCTCTGATATCAATCCAGACAGTAGCAATTCTCCCTAAGCTAACCTCTAGTACCTCCGCCAGTTCAAACACAAACAACTATCTAGATGTAGAAGCTTTCAAGACAGAGCCACAGTAGCCTGCAGTGAGTTTCAATTATTTGAGACAATATTGAAAAATAACCTGTGTGTGACTGTGAGCTTTAAAGGCAGTGGGCAGTCACCCCCATCAAAGTGAGTATGCCCTGTCACTCTAGTTTATGATTGGCCTATTTTGATCATGTGACAATATTTTTGTTAGTGAATTGTGAAATTCAAGTAGAATTTCTCCTTGCCTTGCCTATTGCTTGTAATATAGTTATATTCAAAATGCCTTCAGAAGTGTTGTAATGCAATAAGAGGAGATTTGCAAGAGTTTGCTGATTTTTCAAAGAAAATTTTGGTGCGATTGCCTATTGCCTTTAATCGAGAACACAAATGACAGTACAAGTCATCATTGACCAACCAGACTGGAGCTGTTATTTTTGGAACGTGTCAATCAAAGCACAGTTATCAACTAGGTTTAGAGTTGTATGGCTATGCCAGGTGAGTCCAGTTCAAATTTGGTTTAGACTTGCCCATATTTGAACTGGACCTAACGGGACTGAAAGGGACTTCAACTGGACTGGACTGGAACCAGTTGATTTCAGTAGGACTTTTTCTTCTCATTACAGATTTCGTCAGCTTGAACACTGGACATTTATACTTTGACCTTGATTTCCGAATCTAGCCGTGCAGTTATTTTTGCGGTTAACCTTTTCGTAATGGTCTTCCACTTATTCTAGGGATCGATTACACCGCTAGTCTTTGTTCGGGCTGGTGAATACCTGGTGGAATTACCAAGGTCAGTTAATTACTTGCGGTTTTTAATCATTAAAAAATCGGCCAAGTCGTGACGCCCAGCTTCGAGGGGAAAATTTTTCTAATGTACCACGATTACAAGGCAAGATTGCTAAGGGGACTGAACTGGGCTTCAGCTGGACCCAACTGAGCTTGTCCCTGTAGTAACAGTTCAAATGGACTATTGCTAAAGAGATCGATAACCATTTGAATAGAATTTCTTTTAACCAAGTGAATTTGCTGGACTGATGGAAGTTTTGTAAAGTTTTTCACACAGTTAATCACAATAAAGTTCAACTGTACTGGCCTAGTAAAGTCCAATTGAACTAATTACAATAAAGTCCAATTGAACTGATCCAGTGAAGTCCGGTTGAACTGATCACAATAAAAGCAAGTTGATCTGCATGGTCCAGTAAAGTCCAATTGAACATATCCAGGAAGGTGCAGTTGACCTAGTACACTGAAACTTAAATGAGCTAGTCAGTGAATTCCAATGATACTGGACCAGCAAACTCCAATTGAACTGGTCCAGGAAGTCCAATTTAGCTGGTCCACATACGTCCAGTCCAAATGAATTGTCCCAGTAAAGTCCAATCAAACTGGTACAGGATATCCACTTGAACTAGTCCAGTAAAATCCAGTCAAATGGCCCCGTGAGGTCCAGTTGAACCATCCAGAAAAGTCTATTGAATTCAGCTGCTTTTTCCTGTTTTGAATTACCAAGCTAGAATGCATTTTACCAGATCAGACCTTGTGTATAATTTTGTTCGCGGTTTCTTTTTTCAAATTTATTCCCAAAATGTAATTTACAAATAGTTTATAGCCCTTATGGAATTGTTTTTAACATCTTTGCTTTGTTAACTATTTTAAATTTCTACATGGGCATATAAATACTTCTTGACACATTACTGTACTACACATAGATTTCATGCAATAACAATCCTGGATGGTTTTGGCTTTCTTCAAATGCATTTTGAAGTACACCATTACATCTGAACTACCCTCCTACAGGCCACACATGTGGTATAGTAAACTTTCAAGGGAGTTCATTAATTCAGGAGACTTATTGCAATTAACAAGTTGACATCCCAACTGGATATGCCCAATTTTCAGAACAGCCTAGTTGAAATGGTCCATTTGAACTATTTCAGTTCAGACCAGCTCAACTGGACCCAACTGGAATTTTTAGCTGAGCTAGTAGCCTAATTGTTGCCAGTCCTACCAACTCCCAATTATATCCCAAGTTTTCCTTTATATTTGCCCCATCCTTCTGAAAACTTTTTGTAATAAATTTATCTATGTATGTATGTAGCGATACTCATTCTTATTACGCATATGTAAGCCAATATGTATACGTATTCATAAACATTCACGTCAAGCAGTCTCGAGCGAGCGAGCGAGTTTCGGGGGCAGCCTTCTAGAAAAGTTTCCTCCCCTAGAAAATTAAAAAGTTTCTCCAGTGTTGCCTTAATACATTCTATGGTATATCCCGGCAGTCCCCCTAAAACAAATGTCGCCCACTTTAGTACCTCTACGGGCCAGGCTGATTCACGTTTTTATGCTTATACACATTCATGTGTGTATATAAATATTTAATATGTACCACCATTGGAATCAAGTCGATACTATCCTCCTACGTACAAAAAGTCGTCACAGGCCTATGCCAGTTCAGTTGTGTAACACTTTCTCTAATTTCTAACCTGATACCTGGAGGTCAACTTGGTTCTTGGGTAATTGTTCTATACACTTTATAGTTCATTTAACAAACATCACATAGCTTGTTAAATGGAGTGGATACGTATGCCAGTTCTTAGTAATACAATACACAAGCTTGTTCAAAGAGCATGGACTGGCTGTCTCCTTCATATTTTATGTAGGGATGAGCTTGACCTAAAAAGCTATCCCTTCCCGCACCGCTGTGCACCCTTACTTATGTTTGCCATAACCAGTGACTTGGCTGCATATTTTTGGAAAGGGCAAGGACCAAAAGTTCCCACATATAACGCTTCTTATCCAAATATGATAAAAGTTTGGTTACCTTGAGTTTGGTTACCTTGATCCCTTTGTAGCAAGTGCGTTGATTTTGCAGGCAGGGCTTTGCTTGAGGCTCAAAGGGGGAGAGCAGTCGCCCAAGTTTATTTCCGAAAATCTGCTTAATCTTACAAATTTTCTCTGATTTCGCACACAAGTATATTTCATTATGTTTCTGTGTAAACACATTGTACATTGAAAGTAAACCAAAGAGCTGTTTTGATGAGTTTAACAAAAAAAAATTACCACATGAGTGATAGGCGCCATTCCTGAATTAGGATAGCGGGCTACAGTAATTAAAATTTGGGGACTGCATTTAACCTTTAAGGGTTGCCTTGAGGAGGGGTCTCAGTGGGGGAGAAGAAAGGGTTTTCCTTTGGAAATGTGAGGAAAACCTTAACGTTTAGGCCTTAATGCAAGACGTTGCTAAATGTTTCGACAATTTAGGACACAATGTACATTTTAAAACAGTAGTAGTGTTAGCCTGTTAGAAATACTTTCTTCAATCGATGAAATGCTACTGTTGCATATAGTTCACATACAGAGGTGACCACGGTCATCCATACAAATATGACAGGGGCGACAAAGTTTCAGTGGGGGTTTTGTTCTTGTTATAGGTGTGGTTGACAAAAAAATTAAACTACGAAGGAGGAAAATCCAATCAGATGTCAAACAATCCCATAGCTATTTTTTTTCTAAAATTAGATTTCTTTTTAGGGCTATGCTTGGGCTTTTCTGTGGGAAATCTCCGGTACTCAAGGTATACTTACACTTCCCTTGATTTGTTATTACATTTTTTCCTAATACCTTACCCAAAAGTACTTCAGTGAAAGTTTCTTTAGGGAGGAGAACGATCCTCCTCATGCCATCCCATGGTCACGTGCCTGTTAGAATGGTGTTTTCGATTGTCTATACTCAAGGTATAATACTGTAAGTATTGTACCGTATCGTAATATTTGGGGGATGATGATTTCACCTTAATTGCTCACCAAAAAATTTCATTGCAATTTGAAAAGACCCTGTTGGAGTGCTGCACTCTCCTCATGTCAGCGTTCCATCCAGATGGGTCCCTTTCCGGTACGCTTCTGGTAAAGTCCACGGCAAACCCTGGAAGCTCGTGAGATTTTCACAAAGTTGTGGCCATTGTAACCAAAGCAACCAATCAGAGGAAGGGCACATGTAAACTACGATCGTGGTCTAAGATGGGGTGTTGAGGGCCTAAAAGGTCAAATGGTACAATATTTTATACTTCCCTTGATTTGTTATTACATTTTTTCCTAATACCTTACGTAAAAGTACTTCAGTGAAAGTTTCTTAAGGGAGGGGAACGATCCTCCTCATGCCATCCCATGGTCACGTGCCTGTTAGAATGGTGTTTTCGATTGTCTATTAATGGGACTGTCAATGATACAGGCCAAAAAGGTCATGGTTTATAACCTTTTAAGACTCCAGCTGTAACGGTTAGTCGAGTTAATAAGGACCGGCGTTCGTCAGTAGGATGAGCAGATGGCAGGAGATGTTGCAATGATTTTTGAAATACCACTCATGATACCGTAGATGTATTTGATTGCAGATAGGATAGGTTTCTGAATTGTGCATTCAAAGATCCAGGTGGGGACGGTATTCCATGACCATCGTTGACCTTGCGGTGCAAGGGAGGGGAACAAAAACTTCAAACCAGGACTTTAGAGTCCTTTGGGGGTATTCGTTCCCATGTCCCCCTGTAGCTAAGCCACTGAATGTATAACAAGATATACTGATAACTACCAAAACTACTTTAATTATCGACGAATATATATGCCAATATTAGCCCTAAATTTGACTAATTCTTAGCTAAGCCTACCAGAAGCGATCCTCGTTGAAACCCTTTCTTGACAGGTCTTAACCTGCTGACCCTAACAGTATGCTGAATTTGTACGTTACTTACATAATGTAATAACAAATCCAGGACATTTATTGCAATAGGCTCACAAACAGAGACACTATCATAGCCCCGGACCCCCATTGGATCGATGAAGCCAATTACTTGGCAGACGTAATACTCGGAACATTTGAAAGAGTCAGTCCCAAGGAAGGAAGTCAAATTCAACTTTTTTTATTGGGGAGGGGAGCAAAACGGCTGTACCCTACATACCAATAGCCCTTATGGTTACTGCATACTTACAGGTGTTTCCTGTTGTTAGTGTTGCAGAATCGAGTCGTATCAGCTTTCCCGATGACGGTAATCCAATCGCCAGCATGGTTACAAAAAACACTTGACTTTGCAGATCCATTCTTGCCTTTAAAGTTCCTCCTACTAATGTATAGATGACAATCTCATTTTCTTCAACGGTTGTATGCTCGTTTCTCCTAGACTAATAGGTTGTCAGAGTTACCATGCAAAGAACGACCACTGGGACGGTTCAACCATTCCTGTGTAATAAGTGAACAGAAACCACCAGCTTCATTGCGTATACTTTTATCGTCCTGCAACCTTAAGCTGCATAGCTTACGTCAATACTGGCGACCCAGCTATAGCGAACAGAATTATGCGATTCACTCATCAGGTTTCCGTCCGTATATTATGTATGAAGGTTGATTCACTGAACCTTCCAGGAGACAAAACCTAGTCACCATGATCAAAACAAAACAGAAAAGTCGCCTGGAATAAACGGGTACTAAAGGAACGGCACCTCAGCACGATATACCCTCTCGGCAATGTGTAATAATCAAAAAACTAAATTTTATCGTTCATCGTCAAAGAAGCATGCAAGACCGACAGAAAATTATTCTGGCTTTACAATGAAAACAATGTATAAAAAGACTGAAATCCAGAGGTCACTCACCAGGGCGACTATTTCTTTCTCTCTGCACGTCCTGTCGTCGCAATAATATCTAAAACAGGCGCCAATTCGCTACTGCACAAATAGACATCATCAAAGTACATATATGCATGCTGTAACTTCTGAAATTAGTTTAGAAAGAGCTTGGCAAGTTGACTAATTACAGTACGCAGTTTATTCTAACAGGTAGGCTGGCAATCAAGAGTCGTTATACAGCCTATACAACTGTCAAGTTTTAAGGGCCATGTAGTAATCTCAAGACCATATGGCCCACAATATAAAACAATTGAATGGATGAGGTTCAAATGCTTCAGACAAAAGTACGTGACATGTTTCGCCTCTTTCCTTGATACCTTTGACGTCATTTGTACAATTCTTCAGACCAAATATTTTCTTTGAAGGAGTACGTGTTGTAAACCATTTTGAAAAACACCCTATTGTTAGTTGTACCAGTTACCTGGTTGTACATATTACACAGTACAACGTTGTTAGAAAAGCCTACCAGTCTAGTAATAAGCGATTTCGAAAAATTCGAGTGCTGAATGGAATTTTGGAATATACTCGGGATAAGTGAGCTCATCACATAGTATACTACATTTCCCTATTTTCGGGCGTCCGCCATTTTCATCAAGTACATACATATATTAATAAGCCTGTGTTTACTATTTGTGGTAAACCCTACTGCACATCGTAAGGGTCTCCATCCTACTTTATGACAAATTATAATGCAGGTTCTCATACCAATGTAAGTCAAAGACTAAAAACTAGGAGTGCATCCGAACTACATTTTTAGTTCCGTCCGGAACCGTAACTGGCCGGAACTTGAAGTTACGGCCTTAACTGGTATTTTGGATGTATTCCATTTTTTTCAGTAAAAGAAATTCTAAAGGAACGGATGGGGCTACAATACTAATTGCCTATACAGTGTGATGCTAACTTGAAAGAGTGGTTCAAACCAAATGCCAAACTAAAAAAAAGTAAGGTCGATATATAGTGAAGGAAAAGAGACGTACAGTGTTAAGTTCCTACTGTTGGTGGGATTCTCTTGGAGCAAGTTCAGTGCGTATTTCATTTTGTAACACTGCTTGATAATATTTTGATTACATGTCTCTGGCTTAGTGCTTCATATTAACAGTTGCCCGATCGTCCATGGTAAGTCGTTACTCTTAACTCAAGCCTTAAACAAAGAAAACAAACAAAATCATTAGCGGCTCGCCATAGGGGCACGGGGGGCACTTGCCCCCCCCCCAAAAGTTTGCAAAGCATGGTCTTCAGTTTTCAAAAATAAAAATAATAAATAAAAAAAAACATGTAATTCGAGATGGGTTAGGCCCTCCCTTTTCCTTGAGTGGGCTTCAAATTAAAGAAGTAAATAACTTTTCAATGCAATGAGAAGGTTAAACATTAATAAAGTGCTTTCAAAACGACATTTTTTTCGGCGCGCTTCGCGCGCGTTTTCTCAGTTGCTTATTTGTAATCTGATTAGCTTAGGCACCATAATGTCATTTACAGCGTGTAACGGTAATGCTGGAGTTAAATGCCCATAGTTTTGCAGACACTTCAGAGCTATCGGGGTCATTAGATACACTACCCATTAGCCGTGTTGATTATCATCCACGACTAAAAGCGTCCTGGGTATGACGTTAAACTGCATCCAGGTAGGGTGAGGAGGTCGTGTGTGGCGAGAAGTTTGTCCCCGACTCTCGCCCTATAAAATGCGCACATAAGACCGTTATTACTCATCCTACGACTGGCGGGTTGTCGGCGCCACAAAAACCGAGTAAGCCCCTCCATGGTTGAGCCCCCTGTGGGCTGGGGTTGTAGAATATGCCCACGGTATTTCCCACCTGTCGTAAGAGGCGACTCTAAAGGGAAGGACTTGCACCGTATTTAAACTTTGCTTGACACCTATATAACACATTTGTGTTGGTGTGTCGTTTAAATTTGATCTAACTAACTAACTCCACGACTAAAAGCAGTTTTGCCAGGATGTCACCTGGCCAGATTAGCATAGGTATCTGTCTACAAAAAGTTGTAACGGGCATGTAGTCTAATAGTAGTGTGTTTCACATAGAAGGAGAGGTTTCCCTTCCCTTGTCCAAACTGACAGCGCCGTTGGCCTACGAGCGGTCTTATGACTGTCAAATGGCCTTTTATAAGCAAAAGGTTCTCCACCTCTGTGCTAAAGTATACCGTTTCAATTGATATAAAATAAACACACCAAACAGTCAATCTAAGCTCAGTGTGATGAGACTTTTGACTAGTGGCCTAGCTATTTGTATATAGGGATGAGACGTCGTTCTGAGTTAGGGGAATTCCTCTCTCCCTTTCAAAAAATTCGTTTCGGAACGGTACTGAGATCCAAAATACTTAGTGCTATCATTTCATCGTTTTCAAGTTTCTTCATGCTCGAAATTTTCGTTAGTTTAAGAAAACAATCCAGAAAACCAACATTTTATGGCTTCTTGGCAAAGCTGAAACATATTGTGACACAATGAAAGAAACGAAAACTATTTAAAGGTGGGGCTCATTTATACAAATGGATCAAGCGTCTTTGCCCATTTCACCTGCCTCTTACTCCACCCCTATGTTAGTACGGTAGCGATCGGTTGATATGGTTGTATTTATTTTTGAAGAAATCAGCTCATGACTAACTGCCTGAAATGGTTTTTGAAGAGCTTTTGAAAACCACATGGGCATCGCTGTAATACATAATCATAACCATACTCCCATAGGCATAGGAGGTGGGGGCTGGGGGCTGCAGCTCCCCTAACAAAATATTTTTGTGAAAATTCGGGCAATATTCTGAGAATTTTTCGGGCACCTACTGAAAGAAAAATAATGCAATAATGTAGCCTAACGGAAATCGATACTTTAGAAAACTTCCTTGGTAATTAAAATATAGTTCTGATTTGGATTGCAACATCACCTATATATTCGGTATTAATTCACCAGTGCGTTTTAATTGTAATAGTTAAACTTATATATTATGATTATGAATGGTGTATTTGAGGAGCCATTAGGCCATTCCCCCGTCACTGACGCCGATATTTTAAGTACCTAAAATAAAGCACAAAATTTTTTCTTCAAAGGTAGCATATGCGGCAACAGATTGCATGTAAGGACACCTAATTTTTCAAAAAATTTTCAAAGGGGAGGGGGACACCCCCTCCCCTTATACCCCTCCCCCAGGCCGGCGATCACACAACATAGTGCCTGCCCCACCCCCATGAGAGAAAGTCTTGGCCACACCACTGATTATTATCATCATTATTGTAACGACTTCCCCCAGAATTATAACCAATATGGAATAGGTAGTAACGTGGGAAATTATTCTATGTAATTGGCATGCGGTGTGATGACGAATGCATGCCTATATGGTATGTACATTAACATTTTGAACGCGCGCGGAGCGCGCAGAAATTTTCGTTTCTATTTTTCCGACAGATCGTTACAGCCCCCCCCCCCCTCAATCAGCTTGGGTCCATACGCGTGCATACTCCTATTGAGGCTACTGTACTATCTGGAGCTGACCATTAATATTGCTGGAGGTCTTCCGAACCTCCTTGAATACGGACTTGAGTTTGCCCCCCCAAACAAAATTTCTTAGAGCCGCCCATGAACAAAATCTTCCTACAGCAACAAAAAAAAAAAAAAAAAAACCGACAGTTCACAAATAATGCTGACATTGATGAGACATTGGAGGACAACTCATCAAACTGATTTATTAAACACTACACACACATACACACACTTGTTATTATCACTGGAGAAAAGGAGACTATTATAAAATGTGAGTGTGTAAAAAATCTTATCGAGTAGGTTAAAGAAGGATACAACTTAGCATTTGTGTAGTATAATTTCAAGGATTGATTTCATTAGTATGGCTGTATGGAACCAACGGAGCAATCAATTTCCTGACTGTCCCGCTAGAAGGGCAAGTGAAAAAGTTCCAGGACAAGTAAATTTCAGTGGCTGCTTGCCCAACTTGGCAAGTTACTTTAAAGAGTAACTGAAGAACCCTTTGACTATTATTTTGATTTAGTGGTGGAACTACCTAACTCTATGGTAAGTTTCTAGCCTACAGCCGTTTTGCATCCTCACTGAGAAAACTTTTCAATGAAAAAATGGTTGTATCATTTATACAAAACAACACAACATGAATCAATGTCAGGATATGTCAAAGTATCTCTTCTTTGTACAGCATGACTATGTACTATGATGTACAGTAGTAGTAGAGTATATCTTGTGCAAGAATAGGACAACATGAAAGTATCATGGACTCGGAGACAAGAGTATTAATTTGTGTTTTTATTTACCATCATTCTCTTAAGACGATAATGATGTACAATTTACGAGGCTATACTCAAGAAGAGCAGTTGTATCTCATCTCTGAGCTACTAAGAATATGCAACACAGATAGAGAAAATTCTACTGACTCTCTTATTGTGAGAACTTGTCGAATGCCGATTACACATTTTGAATTATAGAAAGGTTGGCAACCTTGTCCTGATTATGACCATTGTTTTCCACTATTATTGCTCGTTTCCTTGCCACTGTCATAATTGCATGTTTGATAACAAAAAAGACTGGAAAGAAAAAAATCATTTCTTGAATGATTTTTAATTGTTTTTCTTAAGTTAAATCAAAACTCTGAATGCAAATGACTTGGCCAAGTAGAAAGTTCGGGCCGGAACGGGAACTAAAAAAAAATTGGGTTCCGGCAGGAACTATCCGCGGGGAACCCAGCTCCGATACACCCTTACTAAAAACATAAGAACCCCTCTAAGAACCTCCTAATATTGCAATCGATTTCAAAAGGAAAAAAGATAATTCGACATATTTATCAAGTTAACTCAAATTTTGGAAGACGTGTTGTAGGTACGAATGTCTTGTGTTTATCCCACCGGTTCGGAAGATGTGCTCAAGTGCAGTCGAATTATAGAACTCTATTATTTTGGACGAAATATTCGAGCAAGCACAGGTCAGTTGACAAAAGCCCTCATTTATTAAAACGTATGAAAGGAAAAATTACCCTTTAATTTCTTGACCAATACGTGTTGTTTTTAGCGACGCCCTGGATGAGGTTCTTGTAAACACTGTACCTTCAGGGGTGGGAGACTTTTTTTCGGTAGGGCCGTTTTGATAGTCATAATTCTCTCGCACGCAGCAAGGACGCCGCAGAAGGCGAAGGTGCAACAGGGAGCTGCCTCTAGTGGCAGCTCCCTGGGTGCAACAAGCTTTCTCCACTGGACGAAGGTCAAGGGGCTTTTAAGAAAAACTTTCTCCTATGGTACAATCTTAAAGGCAGTCTCGCAAACTTCTTTTTCAAGAATCGGTTAGATCTTTCTCCGTTTATTTCTCTCGCAAGAGTATATCATTATGTTTCTGTGTAAGGGATAACAAGGAGTTATTTTGCATGAGTTTAGCAAATGAGTAACAAAAATATTGTCACATGATTGAAAGGAGCCATTTCTGAATTTGAATGACAGTGTGCACTCATTCAAGTTACTGGGAGTGCATTTTCCCTTTAAGTACTTACCAGAAAAGTAGGCTACATTTATTTCTACTTATCTGCAGTAGGACTTACTATGTCTTTTCTGGAATTTAAAGGAATCTTGAGGGTTGCGAAAAGCAAAAGCAAAAATTTAATCTGAATTCCTTAAGTTTGAAGGAATTCTGGAGGTTTTATTAAGACTTCGTGCAGGGCCCAATACACGCATATCCTGACCTTGAAATGAACGAATTCTGCCGGTACTGCATTTTCCCATTAAGTACATACCAGAACAGTAGGTTAAATATATTTCTACTTATCTGCAGTACCGTGGTAGGACTTATTTAAGTCCTATATGGAATTTAAAGGAATTTTGAAGGTTTCTTGAGGATCGCGAAAAGCAAAAACATTAATTTAACTTGAATTCCTTAAGTCTGAAGGAATTCTGGAGGTTTTATTAGGGCTTCATGCAGGGTAAAAACCGTATATAGGCATATCTTGAACTTGAACTGAAGGAATTCTGCAGGACTGTACAGTAGTGCAGGAAAATTGCATAACATAGGACTCTGAATGAAGGAAACTGAAGGCTACAACTAGGGATTTTCTTTGAAATGTGGGATTCCTGCAAGATTTTTTATTCTATAGGTCCCCTGAGAGAGTCCTGAAGGATTTGTGCCGGACTTTTTTGCCTGGACCTAAGATCGTCCTGGTGGGGTCTAAGGGAAAAGCCCAAACACGGAACTGGGGGGGGGTAGCCCTGTATATAAATAAGATGTTGCGTTTGTACATCTTTATGGAAATTAAAGTGTTCATCCACGTGCTTAATTAGCATTGCATGTGCAACGCTACTCAGACCAGATCTATCACAATATGATTATTAGTCTTTTTAGTTTTTATGTATAAAATTATAAGCAATGAGCCCTTACAAAAAGTGCGGGCAAAGCTGAAAAAATATGTATGTGAAAATAATTTGGATTTTCTTTGCTTTAGATTTCCAATGCAAATATCGGAGGGACCTGAGTTCCGACCCACGCAATCTACTGAAGCAAACCCCGTACCCACTGAATCTTGCATTGTGATAGGTACGCCTATTCATGTGATAATGCACTTCTGTTCAATTTCATGTAGCCTATATCCCAAGGAAAGTGTCCAGTACCACCAATTTTAAAGAGATGATGCTCCTTGTTTCAGTCTAACGAAACGGTACATGTCACGGCAGATTGGAATATGGTGCTGTGTGGGTTAGTTTTGTACATAATTATGGCATGCAAGGCACACCATACTTGCCCTCATTGTTATTCAGTCAAGCACACACAGCCATCTGCAGGTCCTTAGGCTGGCCATGCATACCAATTTATTGTCTGGTGTGCTATACTGTCCATTGTTATGCACGACTAGGGAATGTAAGGCAGTACTCAGTGATGCACAAGGTGAAGGTGAATGTGATAGCTTTGTAGCTTACTTGCTGTTGAACATCTGAGAGAGGCGGGTCTGTAGTGCTCTGTTGTGCAAAATCTATAGGCACAGGGCTTGGTCAATTGCTGTTTTAAATCTGTGGGTCGCTTCTTCCAACGTGAAGTCTGGCCAGGGGGTAGGAACTGCAACAGCAGTATGCGCTACCTGTGAGCCGCATTTTGACGGGAAGCAGATTTTGTTACTTGGGAGGTGTCCAAGTCTTTGTTTCAGCAACTTGAGCCAGCAGGGGATGAGGATTGTGGCAGCAGCCTTACTCTCAGCAAGTCACACACTCAAATTACAAGATTCCAATGTAAGTGAATGTTTTACTTGTATATTTATTATAATTATGGTTTGGCAAATGATGTATGAGAGCATGTTTATGTTTATTAACGATTATGTGTACTGAACGAGTAAAGAAAAAAGACATGCCCTGACTAGGCCAAAATATGGGATGTTCAAGAACGGGCGTGGCAAAGGTCAAAACACTATTCCATTTGGGTGCAGAGTTTGGTTTATTACCATATTTTGGGGCAGATTGAGGATTGGAAAGTAGTTGTACATTGTGAAATAATGTGAGGGTGTTATATGGTTTTATAGGGAAGTGGTAATCGATATTTCACGAGTTATTTTTAATAGTTATGTTCAGGAACAAGAATTGTACGTATTTTATGCACGGGAGACAGTGGAACTAGAAACTGTGTTTTAAGGGAAGTGACGGTCAAACTGTGGCCTGTAAAGAGTTTGTAAAATTTTCTCAGTCAAAGACAAACAGTGAAAGAATTATCGTAACTAATGTAATTATTATAAAGTATTTCATGAGGAAAATTGACTATTATTTTCCATGCATAACGAATAATTGAAGAGGAAGTTTATCAATGAATTTAAAAATGTGTTTATGTTTACCTTGATATGGTTTTATAAGCAAAACCAAGTGAAATCTTATCATCAGACTGCCGGCACTATTTAGAAATTTGGTATTTCTGTTTTGCCTGTAGCTGCCTTTTTACCCTTTGGGGATAGCCGAAACTGACTTTACTCTTCCTCTATGAATGTGTGGAATGTTGGCACCGATCATAGGCCTACTTTTCCGAAGTCTTGAGTCATACTTAGCAACTGGAAGTCATACCACTTGCAGAATGGAAGGGTCATTATGAGTTGCCTTAGTTATTATAGACGTGATGTTTGCCGACTTAGGTGGTAATAACTATAATTGAAATATAGACAGCCAAGGTATGTGATTTCCGATTAAGCACATCGCAGTGGAAAATATTGAGCGACATGGACAGAGTTCTGGAACATTGGTGAATTGTAAAATTAACTCTGAAATTGAATACCTGTAGTTCAAAACCTGGTATTTGGCTTCAATTCATATAACAGGCAGTAATGTCATCAAACCACTCTCCAAGTTATTTGTGTTAATTAATGTTATTTGGTGGTGAACCACCGCCCAAGTTGAGGGCCACACAGACCGGCAGAAGTAAACGCATAGATAATCTATTCATTTTGTAGATGCTTTTGTTTTGAAAAGTGTTGACTGTTAACGTACTCATGAGGGACTCACTATTGAAATTGCGCCATATTAGGGGATTAAACGGAGTCTAACTTATGTTTGAAAGTTGAAAGTTTTGTTTTTCATTCGTTTAAAGAATCAGCTGAGGGGGTACGTTGTTATGCAAATGTCATGTATTTAGAATTTCTATATATTATCCAACTGAGCTCATGTGAAGAAGAGAAACCAAATTTTGTATTTAAGTAAAGGAAATCAAGTTATATTTGTTGAGGAATTTATGCAAGAAATATATGTTTTGTTTATATAATTTCAACCGTGAGATTTATCTATAGTCTATCATATAGCGTCTACCTGAGCGCGATGTTTGGAATATTTTCCTAGGTGACAGTACATTTGTTTCATTGTTTATGCTATGGTTTTAATAGCATATCCTGGTAGTGATATTTTGCAGCGAATTTACGTAAAATAAATGGTATCAGCAGGTATAAACGGTAGCAGTTATATTTCAAGTAATCCTGAATTTCCATTTATGAATTGCCTCAGGGGGCGGAGTTTCTCTAACCCATAAATGTATTAACACCTGCCATCTACCAACAATGGGTGAGAGCGGAGTACAACGTGAATTAGTTAGTTAGATGAGGTTTAACGTCCCAGTTTCCAACCAATTGGTTCAAGTCGAGACGACCACGGCCTTTTTTCCAGTTGTGGCTCACTGGCTTGTTTTCCCTACTCCATTGCTTATGCTGAGCACCAAGCACAAAGGCAGTAGGTACAACGTGAAAATAATGTGAAAAGTGTATTTCAGCAAATACGTTGTTTCAATTATTCACGTTATACTACAGTCCTGTCGAATGTTACGATAGGATTCTCATGATACTTAATTACTGAATGATTCTACACAGGTTGGAGGTGTACATCTAATCTTCGGAAAAGTGTTTTGGCTTGAATAATGTTCTGTTTTAATACTGATTATGGGTTGTAGAAATGACGAATGCGCACCAAGCGCGCGAAAATTTTGCATTAAAAATCTTGTTTCTATGACAAAGTTGCATACGCACTCTGCACGTAAACACTATGAACGCCTCCAAAACTGTGTCGTCCAATTCAAGATAGCAAGCCTTCTGCCTGGTGACTAGTTAAAGATTTCAATTTTCATAAAAGATGTCTTTTCAAAAATAGAGGAAGGCGAAAGCAAATCCATTGTTTAGCATTTTTACAATACTGTATTACTCTGTTATTTTGCTATGCACACGAAAAATCGGCTTCATTGTAGAACCCCCACCAATGAGTTATGTGAATATATGAGGTAGTGTTGATAATAAACACATCAATTAATGAGTTTTAAGTGTGCTCAGAGAGCTCAAACATTGTAACAGATTGCGAAGGCTTTTCCAAATTTGCAAACGGTTTGAGGAATAAACCGATTGAAATAAATTTATCATTATCACTTAGTCAAAAATCCACTTCTCCCTACCTCATACAGAAATATATAATCTAAACGCCTCTGGAGTTTAGTAGAAAAGTGATGAAAGTTTTCGGAAATCAAATAGGGGCACTCGCCCCTATGACCCCAGTTCCAGCGCCACTGCGCACGATGGTACGTCTAATTACCAGACCGGTGTTTCTTGTAATCTAAGAAGGCCTGTATGACCAAAAATTGATATCTGAATCTACCTACATTGTAAAAAAATTTACTCTTTTAGATAAACGTTTTACTACAGTTCAATGCAGCAAGCAGTGTCCCCATCCCATGTGTCATTATATTCACGTACATAAAAAAGCATCATTGCCCAGTGATTCACTTGCTTTCACGCCTTGCAGACCCCCTGTCGTTTTCAACCACTTTATTCAGAAGAGATGATTGCAATTAGAAGCTTCATCCAACCCTGTCAAAATAAATGTGTTGAAAACTGAGGTTTAATCAATATTGTTAGTTTTTCCTCTTTTCTTCCTTTCTCTTTTTTTTCCTTCCTATTTCCCTTCTTTCCACCTTCATTTTTCGCGTCGAGTGGAGTTGCGCGCCCCCTTCGCCTGGCAGGAAATATTAATGGCACCCTCAAATTGAAACAAAACTGTACAATATGACACCCCTACACTCCCTATCGCTAGGTCACCGATCTGCAGACGGAAAACATGATGCCTCTATCATCTTTCAGTAGTAATGAATGACTTACCTTTTACAGGACACCTTACGGCAAACATTTACAGTAGTCCTCGGTATGTTTTCCTGTAGTAAACCAAACATCCTACAAAAATTTTCATGCGGAAAAACCTCCGAAAATCAAACCTCTGAGTTTTGTTGAGGTGGATAACTTAATGAATAAATGGCAAATTAGAATCTTGCTTCTCAACTCTCAAGGATGTTTTTGACTGCTCCTAAAAAGCTCCTAGCCCATTTTCTTTAATTGGGCAAATGCTAAAATCCTTCAAGTGGAGTCTCTCTGTCTTACCACTTAAAGGGAAACAGTCATCCTAATTTGACCCCGGTATCCTAATTCGTGTATGGCTCCCTTCCATCACACGAAAATATATTCGGTATTGAACTGTTGAGTGCATCCTAAATCCTTGGTTTTCCTTGGTTTAGGTGCAAAATTCACATCCGGAAACACCATGAAAGATACTTGAACGGGAAATGTGAGGAGATTTGTAAGATTTATCAGGTGTTTCAAAATAAGGTTTGGGCTCTCTCCCTTTAAAGACAAGATTTCAAAGCAATTTTATAATGATGAAGATAGGACTGACAGTTTTTCACAGCTTTTAACATTTTCATTCTTGCAATAGGATCTTTGGTCAGGTAATGACAGATTTCAACCCTTATATTTTTACGCATATTATATTACATCTTCACACATATTGTATTACATCAATAAAAGTATCTTTTTAACAACTTCCACGCATACTGCATTATATCAATAAAACTGGTGTTTTTTAAGGGACAAGTCAGCAAATGTATTGCCATTATCCATTACAATTACAATTGCTGCAATTAAGAACATATACAACAATTTTGGACTCACAAGTAAAGTTAGTTTTAACAAAGAAGTCTTCGTCTGTGGCAAAAAATGAATTTTCTCACCCTGCATTATTATAGGACATATTTTACAGCGGGGGCGATTGCATTTGCTCATTTGCGAAGTTGATTCGTTGTCTTCAAACTTTGCTTGGGTTAGCATATTTTTTCAAATTACGTGGTTGTCGTTTGTTTTTGATAAGTCTTACGTCTTTCATGACAGTATTCATTTTGACGCTGCAGTTCAAAATAGGTATGTTATAGCATATTAAATTGAAAATTTCCGGATGTCTAGGATTAAAGGTCCAAAAATGTTGCATATGTTTTTAATTGCAGTAATTGTAATGATCAATATATAGGTAGCACAAAAAAATTTTCGAACCGTGTAACTTTACATAGAAGCCAGTTTAAAAATGAATGTTATAGGATTCTGGAAGTTAGTAAACATATTCATACATGTGGTAAAAATAATATTAGAATTTCACCCTTCTATCAATGCTCCAATGAGAACCAACTACCTATTAAGGAAAACTATTTTATCTGTCAATACAAGCCGCCACTTAACAGATAATTTTGTTCACTGTACATAGCTAACCATTGTATTTGTCTTCTTGAAGTTCTCGCCGCTTTGCGGCAACACATTGTAAATAGCTTCTTTGTTGAGCTTTAAAGGTCGTGTGACATGCCACCAAAAAGAACTGTTTCACTTGTCAGTTAAAGAATGAAGTCCTCCAATCAAAGATCCGTTGGAATTATTTCAATATCTTTTACCGTTCTCAAAATATACGTCTTCAAAGTTTGGTGGTTTCTGAAGAAACTAATTGCCTATGCAAAAATAATTATGTGGAGTGTTGCAAAGTGTTATGATTTCTTTTGTTAATCCTATATAAATTATCTCTTATTTACTGATCATATAGATTACAGTTTGGTGAGTGACACCAAGATTTTTCAAGGAAAATTTTTTAACTTTTATAATAAACCCCTCAGAGAATAACAATGCTACCAGTGTCCTTGAAATTAAGGTTGAAAAAAAAAAGCCATATATGGTATGTCCCTCTTTCGATGTCACATATTTGCATATTTAGCTCATGTTTATCCATGATACAAGTGTGAAATAGAAATTTCCCTGTAAAATGGTCAATATGTGATGGATTTTAAAAGAAATTGCGGCTATTGTCTGGATTTTAATGCATTTTACATCAAATGTCCAACTATGTTATTTTCATGTCACACGACCTTTAATCCGGTAAATAGCCTCTTTGATAGGCAGAGAGCAGAGAGGCCTATAATCTAACGATTTGTTTACTTAAGTGTGTAAAAACATCCGCCAAGCCTAATTGGCATTTACTATTACAACCTCTCCAATTTCTTTGTATCAACTAATTTTGTACATACCCGTGTCATTTACCTCTGAAGATTCCGAATGAACGGATGAAAGCGCTTAGGATTTAATACATGTTATGATACCATTTTGGTAGTGTTTTGTGAAGTTATTTCAACTTTTCTTTCTATGTATATATATATATATATATATATATACATATATACATATATATTTACATATATATATATATATATATATATATATATATATATATATATATATATATATGGACCCGGCCGGGGAACTTGATCCCCGGCCTGGTCCAGCAAGGTTGGTTTTTCAGGCCTGGGCAGTTGCTGTTAGACTTCCTGGATGAACTTACTAAACAATTCATTTTACTGTGCTGCGGTATCCCTTAGGTATCCCTTAAGTTCATTAGAACAGGGAGCTGGTCTAGAACCGATATGTAGAGAGAGCAAGAAGAGTTAAATTGCAAAACATCCACCACTCCTGAACGAATTTCGTTCACCGCTAATATTCATCACATTGTTAGAGCAGGGATGGTGTCAGGATTTACGCGACAGGGGCAAGCTTCGGGGTGGGTGCAGGAACCCGAAGCCTCGACAAAGGCGATTGGTTGCCGAAAGCATGAAGAACGCAGAATTACTGGCGCGCAAAGTGCCTCAACTAATTTGCGTTTCTGTTGAAGGAAATTTGGGTTTAAATGCTTTGGTTTAAATGAGGGAAACTGAAAAATCTGGGGTTTCTATTGAAGAGGCTACGGTACCCTACTTGAGAGTAAAATCAAGTAAATCATCGAGGCAACTGGGGTCCTGAGGGATTATATATTTTGTCCTACATATTAAGAACCTCTGACCAAATTGGAAAGGCTTACCCTATAGGGGGGGGGCACGGCCTCCTTTCCCCCGTCTGGCGCCACCTCTGTGTTAGAAATCTCTTTCAAGGCTGCCGATCTGTATGGAGCATTATCCTAAGAGACGCCCGAGTAGGGTGCACTTTACTGACTGCAGTTGTTCTGTCTTTTCAGACAGCTCTAAATCTTATCATATTTTGAGCCCCATCGCAAAATCTACAAACACAGCTGCACATCATCCCCAATGATCCCCCTTTTCCTTAAACCCTTCACTTCAATTATACCCTGGTTATATTGACTGCACTTCTGCAACTGTTTTACTCAAGAGCATCAACAACTTCTCAAAATAGACGAGTTGGGAAATTCCGTACTTCGGTCGGGTCACACGGTCAAGTGTACCCTGACAACAACAACGCGTTAAGCTCTGCGTACTCAGCAGGCAACACCCGCGCTGGGATACTGTGAGCGTGGTACACTTCACCTTAGACCCACTACCATAATGCGTTGCGTGGAAACATTTTCCAACACGTCTATTGAGGGGACAAGATCTTGACCAGAACTATTTCAAGCGGGAATTGCGAAACCCTAGAAGCGAGGGATCCGGGGTGCACTTAAGGTCTCTGGAAAAATCTGAAGTCAACATTATCTGTTGTGCCAGTTGAGGCATTTTCCAAAGATTTTAATCCACTAAATGGCTGTTTCCCTCATTTTTAAGATTGATTTCGATAAATCAACTATTGGCCTATTGCAAGCTATAGACTCAAATATGTGCCACCTTTTTTCGTTAGGGTTCTGGAAAAAGTGACAGAGACAACCCCCTCCACTTTCAAAAGTGGATGGCATCCGCCCCCCCCCCCATCTGTTGACCTCCATGTACATACTCTTTTGCAATTGATGCACTGAAAACAACTATGCTGGAAAGAAGAAGACAAAATTTCGTCTTCGCTGTAATAACCACAAACACACCATTTTACAGTTGCTTAAGGGTTACTTTGTTGCCGAACGTTCATCTTCGTCCTGTCACACGGTACGTGATCTAAAACTCTGCATCTGGAGAGGCAACGTTATAGGGGATGTCGGTAAACGAAAAGCTAAGGAAACTTTCACATCAGTAGCTACAGAACTCAATAAATTTCAGTTAAGGATGAGACATCATGAAGTACTTACCACAAGCCATGGGAAAAACTCCGTGTATGAAGAACTGCACAAGATGCATCAGTTACCGGTAATTGGATGTGCTCCAATCAGCTCTCTTATTTTAGGCCTATTGTAAACAAATGCATTTTCGTCTCCAGTGAATAACTCCCAATGTTTACAATTACACATATATCAAACAATTTCAATTAAAACTATTATTTTCCAAAATGCCCACCGTATCTGGAAAATTTATGTCCGAGCTCAGTTTATATATTTCTGGTCAGAATCTAGTAAACAACAGGGCAACTTAGTACACTAGGCCAATAAACAAGGCAGTAGGACCGAAGTTTCCAGATATCCTTTGGACATAAATAATGAGCTGTGTAGTTATTTTAAATATCCACAAACTACATGTAACAACTAAAGTATTTACAGATACAGTTTGAACCTATGTGAATAATACCTGGAGGAAACTTTCATGTTGAAATCTCGTCGTCCGATATCCCTTTGTAGAAAGGTCTTGAGAAAATCACAGATTTCAACTTCCTGGCCAGACGTGACAAAATTGCTTTACATTTTTTCTGAAAGTTAATCCCACCTTTTTGATAACATATTATTGCTTTTATGGTCTTATACTCGATTAGTATGTGGTGTAAACAAGGAATTTCCAAAAAGGAAACAGAACATCAGATATATTTAAATAACGTTTGTTCAATTTGTCCTATTTAAGGCATAAGACATACTTTTGACATTTCGATCCATTAATCAGAGACAAAACCGATTTCTTCTAGTGGCTTATCATCAATGCACCGTTGATTACTGTCACGTACACAGTGCGATTCGTTAGATAACCCTTTTAAAGATGATCGAGATTCGTTTATTTCATCCATTCAGATCTCAAATTTAACTTGAACAAATATATTTGAGGGATGAATGGGTCATCTGTCGAATTGAAGTTCATTTTTAAAAAGCTTTTGCCTATTTATGTGATAAAGGGCTGTTTTAGTATTAGTGAAGGGGCCAGAAACAGGACAAAAGTTGTGATGGTGGACTGGGGTCACCTTCAGATGATGCATTTACTGAATGATACGTCATCAAGCAAGATTGTTTCAACTTACTGACTGGGAGACACTTTATTTGGGTGACAACTTTGGTTTAACAAATTACAAGTAGCCCAATCCCTCACTGGAAATATATCCAGGTATGCTTATGACAAAGTTAGACAATAAAATCCATATTTGCACAAGTCCATCCTAAGCAAAACTTGTTATATTCAATCCTTTTTATTTTACTTGATCAAACTTTACAAAATGTGAAAAAATGCCTTCCATACAGTAATTTCGATTCCAGTAACAGAACCACTGACAGCACTGGGAATAAAGAAGTCCTGCACAATACGGTTCTGACTGGGTCTGAAAACTTTCCAGATTCGAGTGCTTTTAAATAGGTAAAACGGCGAAATGTTCTAGCACTACAGCAAGTTACGTAGAATATGTAAAACGACTTAATCAAGTCGACAAAAAATTAAGACAGTATATATTTTTTTTTCTCAACTTTCTCCGCTCTAAAAATGTTTGGACTCATATGCCACCTGACAAAATGTTGCGTGAAGAAACTGCACAGGTTGTTCAAAAAGTTACCAAGCTTTGCCCAACATAGGTACTTTTTTTCACCATTCTAGGCAATTCTTTACCAACAGTTTGTCGGGTGGCACACCCTACCCTTATTCGCTCTCTTCCCATTTGCCTCATGAGCATTCGATGTATTCCTCAGTTGGACGGGATATCTCCAATTGATTAAACTCGTATGGTACTAAAACCAATTTTTCTCGTTCTGCTTGTCAAAAGTCCTAGATGATTTTAGCAGGTTAACCACCTGCATCCTCTGTTATATGTCTCTTAAACCAAGTTGAATAAAGGAAAACAAAAGCAAAAGATACAAAACAAAGTACAGCATGCAATATTTTCCACAAATTTAGTCATTTCAGTAGGAGTAGGAAAGAACTTAGCATTATTGACTTTTATCCCAAATTTCTAAATACCAAGGCAACTTACTGCTCAGGATACTCTTGAAAGTGAAAATCTGGTGGTGCAGCCATAGCCCTAGAAATAGTAAAGACGCCAGAAAGCTGTTTGAGAACTAACGTTTCTATGGTTTAAATATATGCCACCTCCACCTTCCCCTGCCCAAAACTCTTTCTGCCGCTGAAACATATTACGCTCCTTTAAACAACTTGTTTGGCTACCGCCAGGGTGGGGGGATGGGGAGATTTACCCCAGTCAAGGGCTTTGGCCCCACTTCCCCCAGTCTCTTATGCACAAAGGTATTACGTGTACAGAGGCAAGGCGCACACGCACCTTTAGTCCCCCATTCCTGCGTGATCCCACTCGTCCCCCTCACCCTCCTGGTTGCGCTGCTAACTTCCATACCTTAATTATTCATGTGTGTATCATCATTTTACTGCAGAGCTAATTACTGACTTTGACCAACATTAAGAAGTAGTGGGTCGAGTGTTTGTCATTTTTGCAATCCATGAGGAAATATAATTAAATCCCAGTCTTCCATTTAATTTAAAGAATATCTATATATTTAGATTTAAAGTCCCGTTGATGAGGTTTTTACATTGCTTCTGTTGTTTGAATCAGTACTCCTTGTGTATTGTCCTTTTTTACTCTCTGATTGGCTGCAAAGTTTTCGGAAAGTGCCTCTCCACATAAATATAACGCGCTTGTTACAAACGTAGATACAGAAAACGAAAAAACCTTGAAGTGGATTCAGAATAGAATGGAGGTAAAGAAATACAGCATTATCTTGAAAAAATCCATAAAGAATTGCCCAGATCCAGCAGAGACCCATCAAAACAGAGACCTGAAAAATAAACAAAGAATCTGAAATTAAAACATTACAGCAGGAATAAATAATCTCTTACCTTTCTTAAAAAAGTTCGAAAGCGAAGTTATTTGAATAATAGACGACGAGTTACTAACACCAATCACGATAGTCACTTGTGTCGGACCGATTATCGCCATTAAATACCGATATAGGCCGATATTCCCTATTTTGTCATAATGTTGGTATCCGAACAGTCAACCCAAACTGTCGATACTACCGAACAAACATTTCTCGCCCTATAATTCATAAAAAATGTTCTAATTTCAGTACTTTTGATTAAAAGTCCTTACATTTACCCCAAGAAAACTTACAAAACTAAGTGGTAGTGTCCAGTAAACAGTGGTGGTTTTAGTAAAGTACCCTTTTTCTCAAATATCCTTATCCGATTGGTATCGGCCGACATTGAGGTATTGAAATATCGGTATGTGTAACATCGGCTTTTTTTAGTGATCGTAAAACCAGGGGCGGACTGGGAGTTTTTACGCGGCAGCGGTAAACTTCAGTGGGCGTCCCTGTGACACTATCTAGGTGGAGCGCCACCATCAGTTGGCGCGTAGCGTACCAGAAGATTCTGGACAAAAATACTTGCCAGATCGCAGGAAATGGTACTTCAATTCCCAGGCCCATTTTTAGTTGCGGTGCCTGCCACCCAAGCAGCCGCAACTAATGCAGTCGACATCGAAACACCAATTTTGGCTGGTCACACGATCTCCTCCTAGATGGACGGTGGTATCGAAATACATCATCGTCCAAGTTGTAGGAATGGTTGTTCCGTTCCAGTGAGGGTAATGTCGTTGGGCATATGACTTTCGTAAGGGCGTATAATCGGGATTTTTCTTCATTTAAATACGTGGGCGGAATCTATTTTCAGCAACAATCTTGGGTATATACTACACTCGCTATATATAGTATGGCGAAGAGTCTGTTACTAATTTTACACAGCGCCATCGAACTTATGAGTGCATTAACCTGAGCTTATCTAGATTAGTGTATAACTTTTATTTTGCTCGTGAGGACGCGTACGTGAGGATTAGGAATGTACGGTATTGTTTCCAATGCATATGGAGTTGCTATTTGGCTAACGCCAGTGTTTGGCAATATGTTCTATGCATTCAGTTGGTAAGTATTGATTTTTTTATGCACGTAGAAGTCTGTTAATGTTACTTGGTTAGTGAAAACTGTAACTGACATTGACGGAGACTAAATTTTCCAAAATATCATCCAACAATTAGTGTTGCATGATATTCCTGGAGTTACCAATTTCAGCGACGATCCATACTCATTTTTGGAGCAACACAAAGCGGCCATGATCTCTGGAGGCAGTATTCAAATGTCTGAGCGAAAACAACCTGAATATCAACAAGGATAAGTGTTATTTTAACAAACATAATCTGAAATACTACGGCTACGTCTTTTCACATCAAGGAATTCACCATCATAAAATTACACCTCTATGGCCAAAAGCCAATGGTGAAACTGAAAGATTCATGAAAACCCTGGAAAAAACTGAGCCATTCGCACTGCGATTATTGAAGGAAAACCCTGGAAACATGAGCTACATTCCTTCCTAAGGAATTACAGGGCAACTCCCAATAGTACCTAGGGTTTCTGCCAAAGGGGGGAAAGGGGTGATTTGTCCCTCCCTTTTCAGAAGAAGGTGGGTAAAGTCCCCCCTTTTCATTTCCATAAAAATTAAATAAATTGTCAATATCTTGGTTTCTTACTTAAGAAGAGGACACCTTTGCAGCAATGTTTGGACTTTCATAAGTAAATGGCCTTTAAAACCCTTCAAAATGCACCTTATAGGGGTCTTGAAGCAAGCTTTTTCCCCCTGAACCCACTCGCAGAGTTTCTGTTTGGCCGTGCCATTAGGACCAAAGTACAGTTTGATGGACAGTCCCGAACTGCATGACTAGTCCCTGCAAGCGAGAGATGCTAATGCAAAACAGAAAATGGAAGTCAAATTCTGACAGTAAGATGCACACAAAACCAGCTCAAATAAAAGTTGGTGACAGGGTATTACTTCGTGAAAAGAAATGCAAACAAGTTTTCCTCCCCCTTCAATTGCAACCCTTACACTGTAGTTGAAGTAAAAGGGTCTATGGGACCTCTGCAAAAAGAGGGGAACAAATTGTGAAAAGAAACTCGTCATTTTTCAAACCAGTAAATATTGGTACAGACGCCCCAATTGACGACGATGACAATTTCCCTGCGACTCCCAACTCACAACAACCGCCAGTCACCGACCAAGTCCCACCGGACCTACCAACCCAGACACCTCATCCGCAATGTCGAGTATACCCAGACGAAACAAAAGACCTCCACAGTATTACAATCATCATAATTCGAACTCTTACACTATCACCCACTGTATATATATATATATATATATATATATATATATATATATATATATATATATATATATATATGCATGTTACCATTACTCTTCGATACGCTCATTTCCCATTACTTTCTTCATGTATGAATTACCTATATAAATTCAGTTATATTATCTTCAATCATTTTGCTTTCGCGGTATACCCTCGTTCAAATAACTTATAATCATCTTATGTGTACAAAATTCCTCTCCAAAAATTTTGATCGAAATCCCTTGGCCTACAGTCAATTTTAAGGTCAACCCTTGAAGTTTGATAAAACAAAATACCACATAGGTTCATTGATGAATTATTGACTTGATCTATGATCTGAAACGCGTTAAGCTACACCTGTTGTATATATCTCTAGTTTCAATTCCATTGCCACGAAAAAGTGACGGAAATATTCGAAAACTGAATGTGACTCTTCCTGATAGTTTATGAACAACTTTGAAAATATACTTCTAGTGACTAAAACAAAATTTACAAGAACAGGTGGAAGATGGTCATATTCAAAACTTAAGCTATAACCCACCAGTTAACGACACAGCACCGCAACTAGTCTAGACATGTGTCTTGTTTACATAACAGTTTTCATTCAAGAGGATTTTAAAGGGGCAAAACTTGCTTGGTTATTTAGGATTTTAATGTCAAAGGTCAACAAGGGGTTATTTTGTTAGGACTCACTTATTTGTTCCTATGCCGTCCCAATAAACAGGGGTCAATGAGAATGAAGGAGCGGCCCTTTGAGATGGGGAACCTGTAGATGCCCCAAGCGGCTAGTGTTGAAGTTATCCACCATTTCAAACCCCAGCCATGAGTACTAAACCGGGACATTGTTTTCCAGTCTCGTGGTTTCTATGATAATTTCCGAACATTGGCCCAAACGTCTTATAGGGGCCACCAATGAGGCAGGGGATTAATATAGGGAGCTATGGGCCCTCAGAGCACAATCAGTTCCCGTGCACTCAGCATTTCGATCCTGTGTTCCTCCCTCTCTCCATCTTTAACATTCTCTCTTTCTTTTCCATTCCCTTTCTTAATTTTTCTCTTTCTTACTCTACCTCCACCCTTCTCTTGTTTTTTCTCTCTTTCTTTCTTTGCAGCATCTGGCCCAAGGCAGCCATGAACCAAGCGGCCCATGCGGCGATCGCCACAACGGCCAATCCGCCTATGGGTAAAACAATAAATAAAAGTTACCTTCAAAACAAGAAATATCTCCTGCTTCATCATTTCCTGTGAAGATGTCTGACCTTTCACCTTTTTTGCATTCCTTTCGGAGCGATGAAGACCTCGCACGGTAAAAGTAAACGTTACGTAGTTGAAGCTCAAACACAAAATGGCGGGAATTCCAAACAGAATGAAATTTGCTCTGGCCGGCGACAACCAACACTTCTCCTCAGCATCGACATATGCAAATTTTAGGTTGTGAATATGTAACAGTTGTAGTATTACACACACGACCACATACACACAAGGAACACCCCAGCCAATGATAAAGTAGATAAAAAACGCCTCTGTACTGTTGGTCATGTGATTCAGCGTAGATGATTTCATACCAAATGTACGACTTACGCCAAACGCTATTACGCTCATCCAAAGAAACGTTGACAGCCAAAGGTAATGCCCCAGTATTCCGATAATGTGGCAAACTGTGTAATTAATGGTTGGGAAGGCAGCAGGTATCAATATTAATTGAGCAAAGAAGAGTGACACGACAAAATTCATTGTAATTTTTACCGGAAGGTTCCTCAGTCTCTTGAAAGTACAATAAGTCACAAAAGTCAAAAGCAAAGTTACGATTGACAAACCCGTGAAGACGACGGATAATATTAGAATAATTAGATTAACCCTTTCCTTATAGTATTTAGAGCACACGAAAGCATTTCCATTGGCCAGAATCACGTAATCAATTGGTGGAACAGCGCCCTCAATTTCATTCGACAGTAGATACAAAGTTCCATTTTCATTTTCTTCAAGTGAAAACGAGTTGTTCGTTAAAGTATGAAACGGACAAAGAGGGCGCTCTCCTAGCCAATGGCATATTATCACGGTAATATTACGTTCGCAAGTGATGTTACCCGTACATACACCTCGAGAAGTTACGTCCCATGAAATGTCAGAGTAAACCCTATTCAAATTTTCTATTTTCGCTGAAGTAATACCTTCATGAGTAAATAATACAACTTGGGAGCGTTCAAACGGAATTGCCTTTAGACAGAGGGCTGATGTAGAACAAGAGATACAATTCACTGTAATATCAGAAAATTCAATAGGAAGTTCATGATATTCAATCACATCCCGCGAAAACCTTTTTAAAGCTACGAAAATCTCCTCAAAAGTCTCAGAAGGATTTTGGAGACGAAAATTCAGTAGAATGTTGTCATTTTGTCCTTTATAGCTGAAAACATAATAGGGAGGTATCGAAAAATATCTGCTAGTGATCCCTGACAGATTGCCGATTATTCTAGTAGATTGCCAAATGGGCAAATGTTCATTGTTTAATTCGAACCTAACAGTTATTTCGCTACAGGATTTTCTTGGGCAATCTCTTACACTGATCATCGTCGAACCTGGAGCAAAGTCACACATCTTAGACGAAATATTATGAAATAGACCATGCGAGCACGTGATATTCTTGAAAGACACGTTTTTTCCATCAAAGACACTGAAATCAAACGGTACAATGAGTGGTATTTGAGGTCTAATCCCTGGTAACCCTGTATGAAGATTTCCATCTACTTCGTATGGGCAAATTTCTTTCTCACGAAAGAAGAGGCCGGGATTATAACAGAGGGCGCAATGTGGGTTTCTGAATGTCATACCCATGACGGAGATCACAGCCGAATAAGACATACACTGTTCATAAAATGGCGATAATGATGAACACTTAACTTGGTCAGGTAAAGCACACTTCCTCGGTAAAGTGTCGTTATCATAAATTTCAGGACGCGGTTGAAAAGTGACGTCATCACATTCTGCAGATGGATCACTCGAGTCGCATGTTGTTGTAATTACCTGCCAAAATCTCATGTCTTCGTAATCAACGTCATTACACTTCGCACAGTACACATTCTTGTACGTTCCGTTATTCTTGTAGCTAAAAACTGGAACGTGGTGTATGTATTCTTTAAGCGATTGTGGTGGTAGAGGGAGCTCTTTATGGCAACGATTTTTCACGTAGTTGTCAGGATAATGTGATGGACAGGTCGCAATCATAAAATATCCAACTCGGATAGGCTGTAGATCGAATTCTGATTGAATGTTTGTAATGTGTGTATACGTGCATATTTTGGAAGAAGTTGCGCCATCGACCAGTTCAACAGAATCTCTGCAGTTGCCATCGGCTGTCCAACAACAGTCATGATAGAGGGCGCAATCTTTGTCACAGCTACAAACAAATGAATCTTCGTTTCCACCACACTGTTCCTTGCCAATGCATTGGTAAGCTTCACAAATTTGTATTTCCGATTGGAAGGATTCTGTTACAGCTATATGAAAAGAGAGAGAAATATTACGTTAATTGAAACATAAATACAGTTTAGCTTGCTTATTTTTACAAAGTGAGAGTGTTCAAAAAATAAGAAAGACGTGATCTGTGAATTTCTCATATTTTGTCTCCTTGAATATTTGGTGACAGGCTATATTTTGGGTGTAGTTAAGCGCACCAGTTTTAATTTACCAATATTCCATTGAACTATTTTCTCAGTTTCAGTTTTTTTTTTTATTCCAGTGTAAATTATATAAAATTTACAAAGAGGATCAAAAGTGAGAATATAAAAATGCAAAATTATAAAAGAAATAAAAGGATTAGCACAACACGATAACATTACATATCAAAATTACAAAAACACATCCAAAAGGTCATAAAAGAGGATCTAAAATTCCATTCTGAATGAAAAGGGCAGCTTTGTAAATAAACGAATTTGAAAAGTATGATTCTAAAACTTGGAATGACCCGCAGTATTTCTTAAATTGTAGTTCGCTTTATTGCACAATGACCTCAGCTCCAAATGAAGGGGGTGATCTTTGGAGTTAAAGATACTAATAGTAAGTCTGACAAATTCCCTTCTGGCAGCAAGATTAATCTGATTTTCGAGTAAGTCGTAATCAAGGCAAAATATCTTAGCACAGTATTTCAGAAAACTGTTCTTTTCTTGTCTTTTATGTGAATGAAATGGTACCAAACTGGGACCGTATAAATAGTATGAGGTACTAAAGCGGCACCAAATACTTTCATGACCAGCAACGAGGAAACGAGGAAACAGTGTAATACACTTTAGATATAATCTTTGAAATATGGTTGGTAAAAATTAGCTTATCATCGATGTAGACTCCCAGGTACATTGCCAGGCGCGGATCCAAGGGGGGGGGGAGGCTTCCTCGGGCTCAGCCCCCCTTTTCTCCACATCAACAATAACAAATACGCGAAAATTAGCATAATGTTAATCTAGGAGAATATTCAAGGGGGCTTTCCGGCCCCCCCCCTCCTCCTTTTCGAAATGTCTGGATCGGCGCCTGATTGTGTAAGGAACACGCTCGACACATGAACCATGAATGACAGTTTTCTCCTCTTTTGTGTCAACTAGGCCTTTATGTTTAATACTGATATTTTCAAATACCGTTTCTTTACTATTCTTTGGATTTAGAAACAATTTCTTTTCATCACAAGTACTGACAATTTTCATAATAGAATCTTGATAGTGACACTGATTTTGGTGATGAGTAAGTTTAGAGATGTTGCATCATACAGCGGTGTCATCAGCATATGAGAGCAGTTTGAATTAGACGTTATTTCATCGTAGGGGACCACCTTGTGGAACGCCAACTCTTATCTCAGAAGTAGACAAATATCCTTTCGGTAATTTTACTTGTCTGGACCAGCCTTGGAGGAAATCTACTAGCCAGTGAATAAACCAGCTTTCATTGATAGAACTACAAAGGTCACTTATTAGGCGATTTGGTAAAACAGTATTAAAAGCACTTGAAAAGTCAAGGAATAAAACTTTGGATATTGTTGTGTCTTTCATATTTAGTCCAGACACTATGAAAGCTTATGTGACCTGCAAACTAAATCATATTAGTACATGAGTGAAAACGGATGGATGGATAAAACGTAAGAAATATTTCAAACTCAAATTAAAGAGGGTGACAGCGGTAGGCACATCGGTGTACTTTGTTCAATATAATTACGTCAATATCAGTAATTTCAGAGCGCTGGGTGTTTCTTTAAATAAACAATCATCTGTGAACTTCTTATTAACTTCTTAAAAATCTCAACTGATTTTGGTAGATATAAGTATCCCGAAGAACAAAACTGTAAGGAGAAATGGGTTAGGGAAGTTACTTTAGGGGGTCAATAGTTTAGCCCAGGCAGTGGACAAAGTTTTCTCGTTTAGGTCGTCGTGGAGAAATAAAGAAACAATGTAGCCCTAGGGAATAAATATTCAATCTTCATTTTTTGTGGACTCGGCAGAGAATCGGCTCTGAGTTTGAGTCCAGCTGCAGCCCATTCCGGACCAATTCCGAATCCAGAACCTCCTATTTCAGGCCAATTCCGAGTCCGACGAAAAACGGACTCGAGTCCGGAATCGAGTCCGAATCCTGACTCGGACGTTACAGCCGTGTTCCACACCCCCTGCCCCCCCCCCCAGTAAACACGAAATATTTTTGAAATATTTTTTTAAGGCGTAAAAATGTTACAGAGAAATATGGAGAAAAAATGTTTTTGAAATATTTCAAAAATGTTTTATTAACAGTTCAAAAATATTTTCACTAAAATATTTTCTTTTAATGTTATCAAAATATAACCAAAACATTTCTTTGTCAACAGAAGAAAATGATTTTTTCATGCATATGATTCTTAATTCTTGTGGAAAGCACGCCAAAACTAAAAAAAGACCTCAAAATGCTCGTTGTGTATGTGTTTGTGTTGAAATGTTTTAAAAATATTTTGAAGATATTTTTATTCACATGTTACACTGAAACATTTTAATAATATGAATAAAATGTTTCATAATAACACCCAAATTTGAATTGAAAATAGCCCCGAAGTATTACACAGTACTTAGACTATCATGCTATGGCAGATCGGAGAGAAAAAAAAATGTGGTTTTCTTATTGGATCATGGATATTGCAATTATGTTGCTAGATATATGCCTATGTTTTCATAATGTTCATAAAACATTCTGGTAACATTTCAATAATTATTTTTTAAATATTTCGGAAATGTTTCCATAGTATCATTCTATAACCATAAAAGTAGTAAAAGTGAACAATTTCAATTTGTAAAAAGGTGTGTAGATTGGTACAAACATACGGATATAAATGAGAAAAAAAATTAGAGAGCAAAACATTTTTGAAACGTTAGAAAGATATTTCCAGCAATATATTTTTGTGATGTTTCCAAAATATTACCAAAACATTTTCTTGACAACGAAAGAAAATGATTTACTCAATTAATATGATTCTTGGTACTTGTAGAAAGCTCGCCAAAACTGTACAAACACTTCAAAATGCTCATTATGTATGTTTTTGTGTTGAAATGTTTTAAAAATATTTTGGGGATATTTTTATTCACATATTACACTGAACATTTTAATAATATGAATAAAATGTTTCATAAGAACACCCAAATTTGAATTGAAAATAGCCCCGAAGTATTACACAGTACTTAGACTATCATGCTATGGCAGATCGGAGAGGAAAAAATGTGGTTTTCGTATTGCATCCTGGACATTGTAATAATATTGCTAGAAATATTCCTATGATGTTTTCATAATTTTTTAAAACATTCTGGTAACATTTCAATAAATCATTTTTTAAACATTTCGGACATTTTTCTATAGTATCATTCTGTAACCCTAAAAGTAGTAACAATGAACAATTTCAAGTTGTAAAAAGGTGTGTACTGTAGACTGGTACAAGCATACGGATATAAATGAGAAAAAAATTATCACAAAAATACATTGCTGAAATATCTTTCTAACATTTCAAAAATGATTTGCTCTCTGTTTCCAAAATATAAGCAAAACATTTTCTTGACAACGAAAGAAAATGATTTGCTTAATTTATATGATTCTTGGTGCTTGTAGAAGGCTCGCCAAAACTGTACAAACACTTCAAAATGCTCATTATGTATTTTTTTGTGTTGAAATGTTTTTAAAATATTTTAAAGATATTTTTTATTTACATATTACACTGAAACATTTTAATAATATGAATAAAATGTTTAATAATAACACTCAAACCAAACTTGAATTGAAAATAGCCCAGAAATGTTTTACAGTAATAAGACTATCATACTATGGCAGATTATAGAGAAAAAAAAATCGATTTTCTTATTTGACCTTGGATCGTTGTGTATGTGCTTGTGTTGAAATGTTTTAAAAATATTTTGAAGATATTTTTATTTACATGTTACACTGAAACATTTTAATAATATGAATGAAATGTTTCATAATAACACCCAAATTTGAATTGAAAATAGCCTCAAAGTGTTATGCAGTACTTAGATTATCATACTATGGCAAATCGGAGAGAAAAAATGTGGTTTTCGTATTGAATTGTAAAAATGTTGCTAAAAATATTCCTATGATATTTTCATAATGTTTATAAAACATACGGATATAAGTGAGAAAAAATTAGAGAGCAAAACATTTTTGAAAAACGTTTGAAAAACGTCCTATTATAGCCTATAAAAGGGCACCAAATCTCAAAGATTTACTTGTAAAATAAAGGTTTTCCCCAGACCATGAGTCTAACGAAACAGAAGAAAGTTATGACGATATCTTAATTGATGCGCTCATAGCGGCATTAAAAAACATAACACACCCTGCCTTAGTATTACACAGTACACAGACGCTACTACTGATGACGTTCTGCCCACAGAGCGAAGTAGAGAAACCGGTCTAGTTGGTTTTCATAAAACCTCTTATTTGTCAATCTCAGAACGACTCACATTCCTCCAAAAGAGTGGAATAATTTAAAACTTTTGCTTGGGTCATATTTAACATGATCGGGCACTTTTTCCTAAAATATAACAGTTCACCGACTTGGTAACGTCAGAGAGTGAACCACCTACCCCCCTCTTTCATTTGTTTTTGCTTATCTTTTCTTCGGAAAATGAGACGTAGATTAGATGCACTGAGAATTCCGGGCTGAACCTCTGACCTATAGCGAAAGGAAATACCCGTACATCCTTTTATCCCACAAAAGAGGGATCCTAAATACCGGAAAACAGTCGAAAAGAACTGCAAACTAGCACAAATGTGTGTGAGATCTAAAAGGCTTTAACTCTTAGCCTTAACTTTCATCCAATCAGCGTCCAGTATTTGGGGTATTCTCTTTCACGTCCAAATACACACATATAAACAAAAGCTAGACGAGGCTTCGACGATATACTAGAGACCTATAGTGGGAGAGATTGGCCAACTTATTTCATGGGCGCCATTTTGGAGCCAAATGGTAACTATGGCGAGATATCATGTACACTGTGTGCGCACAGTTTTCCGTACAAAATGTAAAACAAAGTGAGTTACAGCGTCCTGTTCTCTTGTGACAATCATTCGTATTGGTTGACTCTGGCTGGCACTGTCTCCCGGATCCTTCAGTTTGTCACCCGGTGCAAGAAAAGTCGTCCTGGGAGGGTCTAGGGGGAGGGGATAACACCGTCCATTTTGAGTAACTTTTTGCTAATAGAAAGTGACGAAAATGCAGAATGGTGTAAGCTATTTTAACAGTTTTAAAAGTGATTTTATTTCAAAAAATCTCATTTTAGTGTGTCTTATTTTTGTGCTTCTAAGAGAGGGAGGGGGTGGGTCTATTCTGGGCTGGGTCTACCCCTTCTTTCTAAGAAAACTACTTGTACGTTAATGCAGGATGGCATACATGCAAAATGGTGCTTTTTATGGAAAGTTAAAGCAAGTTGAACTAATCATTTGAGATTTTTCATTATTTAGTGAAAGATTCAGGAGAGGTCTTGGGGAAGGGGTAAATATAGGGGAGCACTTCGTAGTGAGACTCTTTTATTTTATGGAAAGGCCTATAGGCATGGGCGTCAATCTTTACTCGAGTGTGGGGGACATGGCCACTTCTGTCAAAAGTTTACTGTGTAAAAATCTTAAGTCAATGGGTGTATTTCCAAAATGTGGGGGGACATGTCCCCCTGTCCCCCCAGGATTGACGCCCATGGGCCTAGGTCTAGGTTTTATAAAATTGTGACTAACCAGGGTGTATTCCATGTAAAAACCTACATCAAAGTCAAAGGTACGCAAATGTTTCAGTTTTCTCATGTTACTAATAGATCCAGGAGCAATGTCTGATCTGTTATTGTGTCCCCTATGAAAATTTTTGACAAAATGGGTGTCCTTACATGCAATCTTGTGGAACATAGGCTACATTTGAAGTAGAACTTGTGTTAACAAAATTGATGTGTTTTTAGCTAGGAGCTAAAACAAAAATATCGGCATCAGTGAGGGGAACCATGGCCCGATGGGGTGCCCCCTCCCCTTTGAAAATTTTTGAAAAATTAGGCTAGGTGTCCTTATACATGCAATCTGGTGCTACATATTCTAGGCTAAAATTTGTATTAAAAACTTTACGTATCTTTAGGAAGTAAAAAAAAAATCGGCATCAGTGAGGGGGTGGGGGTATGGCTCAATGCCCCCCTAAATACGCCACTGCTCTTACACCTATGGGGACTGCAGCTCTGGTATATTCCAACGTCTCTATGGGGATGTTCCGACAACTCTCCAATAGGGTTAGTGCTAGGATTAGGGTTAGCCGGTTAGGCTAAAGGGTTCATTAGGAGTTGCATTTGGGTTTATTTGTTGGAATATCGAGCAGTCGGAATATAGAGATGGAACCGCCGTATACGGTATAGGCTAGGCCTTGTACAGAACGTCGTAATCTAACTCTAAGCCTACCCTAACGTTAGGCCTACATGTATTACTAGTTGTATACTGTAAAGTTACGTCGCATAAGCGATCGTTATTTGATGGACTACAATTGCACCTTCTAACTTTTACAGCCCACCGAAGCCTTCTTTTTGTACAGGATGGGAATCTATACAACTTGTAACCCTTTTCTGGTCTGTTCGTGCATCCAAATGCAGCACAACTTGACCGCAATTTTGGAAACAAAACATATTTATCTTACATACTTAGGATGCGCACGTCCGGCCGTACGTACAGTACAGCCTGCACAAACTTCTCAAATGTACATAGGCTACACATGATCTTGCAAGCTCGTACTTTGGCTCCAAAATGGTGCCCATACATTTCATCCAATCAGAATGCGTATCTGAGAACAATGGTTGGCCAATCTCTCCCACTATAGGGTCTCTAGGATATACGAACAGCACACACACCCATCAAACAGTGATATGCGCAGAGCATGGAACCTAGGCCTATGGATATTACGGATCTAATACCGGATATACCTGCCTCGCCTACAGGCTACAGACACCACAGACTCTGAAGAAGATAACTTGTGGTCAGAGAACACCCCTTCCTAATAAGGACAGAATTCTTCTAAATGAAGCAAACTACAGGAAAGTCAGACAGCACGCTTATACTCTTAACACGGCATCGAGAAGAAGACAGTACTAGGCCCTACCTCATCACCTGAAGGTACACAGAAACCCACCCAGACTCCCGAAGTCTCGGAACTGCTCTGAGGAATTCTCTGAGTCTTGGTTCGAGCGGGAAGGGGGCTTTGCAAAGTCTGTCGGCAGAAACTATCCAGCCAGGCGAAAAGGCAACGTCAACGCTTCCTTGAAAAGGAAGGCAGGACAAAGTTGGACTTTGAGTCAACTTCAGAAGATGAAGAGGCCAAGAAGCTGCTGCACAAACTTCTTAGGTGATCGGCCAAGAAGGAGGAAGACAGGTTGCGGCACTGAAAAGCCCGAAGAAAACACCCCTTGGCTACAGGCGTTGAGGGAATCTGGATAAGCCTAAAACCAAATGCTTCCGAAAGAGTGGTTTCTCTCCTCTGCGAACATGCTTAGGCTTAGCCTAGAGTGTCTTCTAGGTTTTATTCTAAGCCAGATCCTAGGCCTAGGCCCCTAAGCCTAATTCTGTATCCCAACCTACGCTAGGCTAACTAAAAAGCTTAAATTTAATTAACCGATCGATCGAAGCTGTAAAAGGCTAACAATGATAGGGGACTAGGCCTATTTCACTGACGTTTCAAAAACAGCCCAAAAATGTTTTAGTGATAGTGTGACAACGTAGTGAAAAGGTTTCTGTAACATTTTTAAAATGAGCTGGAAATGTTGCAACATTTTTGGAACGCAATAACAATATTTTAGAAATGTTGTGAAAACGTTTTAAAATATAACAGAAATATTTCTAAAAATGTTCTGGAAATATTTCTGCAACTCAACAAAAAATATTTCTGAAATGTTTCTTGAAAATATGATGAAAACATTCAACAAACTATTTTAAAGATATAACAGAAATATTTCACTGACGTTTCAAAAACATCCTCAAAATATTTTAATGATAGCGTGAAAATGTGGTGAAAATGTTTGTGTAACATTTTTAGAAATGAGCTGGAAATGTTGTTGCGACATTTTTGGAACTCAATAACAATATTTTAGAAATGTTGTGAAAACGTTTTAAACTATAACAGAAATATTTCTTAAAATGTTCTGGAAATATTTCTGCAACTCAACAAAAAATATTTCTGAAATGTTTCCTAAAAATATAACAAAAACATTCGTAAGAATATTTTTAAAATATGACAAGAATATTTTCGTGTTTACTGGGGGCCTTTACCCGGCTATCGGCCTTTACAAGCACGACGTGCATTGGGTGCTTTATAACTCTCCATTTCAACAAACACACCTGAAAAGGAGTGTAAGTTGACCTAAGCCATGTAAGATAAAGTACATCCCTGTTAAAAAATCACCGTGTGTTTAGCGAAATATAACGGCCACGCAGGCTATTCGATCTCATTTTCCGGAGTGTAAATGCTGCACATGGTTGTAACAGATGTCAAAATGCAAAGAGTTGTACTGGAAGACGTTACACTGGACTCCTCTGACGAAGTCATTCTATACTGTCTTCAAGGGCTTCAAGGGGATTCATCTCAACTAGTCAGTGGGCCCAATTGATCATATAAACCAGCCTAGAATGTATTTATTACACAAAGTCCCAGAGTCAATCAGCCTATTTTTGCGCGAGCTTGTGGAGTTTTCTTCTATTTACCCCTCATCAATTATCAATTCCTTAGTAGCACGAGCATTGATTTTGCGGGCAGGGTTTTTGCTTAAAGCTTAAAAGGGTCTTTGCTCAAATCAAGCTTTGATATATTAGAGGGGTACTTATTCTAAGCAATCTGGTGAAATTTCCATTGAAATCCGATGCGTGGTTCTCAAGATATCAGCAGATAAAGTTGTCACATTTTCAACACAAAGTGAACTTGAAGCAAGCACATGTGATGTCACAGCCTCACATTAATGAGCAGTCTTTTGTTTTTCTTCAAACTTTATCGCCAATTTTCTCCTCAACAATCAAATGTTACTGGAATATGATTGCATGGGAGGCATGAGAAAATTACCAGCTTTATATTCCCAACTTACGGGGAGGTCCTATCCCTATTAATTTCAAGGTCAACACAACAGACTGAAAAACAAAAGAAACAAAGCATTCCTTATCAATGTGAGGAAGAGATATCAGGGAGCTGCCTAGTGATATAACTCCCCCTTGCCCCAAGCTCACTTTGCATTACCAATTTAGTAAGTTCTTTTGCTGATATCTCGAGTAATTACTTGTCCGATTTGAATGAAAGTTTTACCAAAATGCATAGATTTAGTTCCTATTTCACATATGAAAAGTAAATTTTTGCTTAAAACCTTTTAAGTGCCGGCGTGGGGAGTGGTCTCAAGGGGAAGGGGAAAAGGGGTGCCTCTGGAAAATGTGAAGAGAAATTCAGTGCTTAGGCCTTAATGCATAATGGTGTTATATACTTAACAATTTAGAGTTTTGAATATGCAAAAAAATACCAGTACTGTTTTAGGGTTAGGAATACTTTCTTCAACCAATGAAGTGCTGTTGTTTGCATAGTTCATATACAGACGTAACCACTGCCATTCCTACAACAATGTCAAGGGGGAAAGATTTTTAACGGAGATTGCATTCTCGTAAAGTGTGGTTTACTAAGCCATTAACCTCGAGCGAGAAAGGAGCGGAACCAGAATCGGAAGGCAACAGGTCTAACTGAGAATTTTTCTTAAATTAGATTCCTTTTGGGGCTATATACTGGACCTTTTCTGGAAGATATCTTCTGTTCTCCATGTATAATTCGAAAAATTGTACGTTAATGAATATTTGGCCGACGTTAATTGCAAGTAAGTTGTTCACCGACACCTTCATCGCAATCTGAAACAACCCTACTGGAGCGCTGCACGCCTTCGCCCTCCCCCTCCTTCCGAGCGTACCAGTTTCGGTGAGGCCCATGAGCAAAGCCCCGGAAACTCGTGAGGTGTTTACAAAATTGTGGCAATGTAGAATACAGGCCAGTAGCTAGCGCAACCAATTTAAGAGGTGCACATGTAAACTAGGATCATTGTCTTGGGAACGGGGTTTTCAGCGTCTGAAGGCCAAATGATACAATATTTTACCTTTCCCCTGAACTGGTATTTCATGTTAAAATTTTTCATTGAAATGTTCTGTTGGGACTCGGTGCAAGTTCCTCCTCATACCACCCCGTGGTTAGGTGTTTGTTAGAAAGAAGTATTCAAATATCTAAAAATGACACTGTCGATAATACAGGCAAAAAAACATTTTGATTTATATAACCTTTTCAAACTTCGACTATAACGGACAGTCGAGTTGGTAAGCATGATGTTCGTTTATAGGGTGAGTAGATGGGGAGAGGGTTGCAATGGTTGCGAAACACTACCCACGTTGTCGGACATACAGTGCGTCAAGTTGTGTTCAGTTGTGTTTATATTGGGTGGGCGCCAAGCTCCCCGAAAAAAACTTTTATTAGATATGAATTGCAGATAGGTTTCTGTAATGTGTATTCAACGATAGATAAAGGATGACCATTGTCGACCTTGCGCTGCAGAAATTTGAAGGAGACAAAAACTTCCGACAGATCGAGACTTTAGGGGCTTTGTGGGCGCATTTGCCCCTTGTTCCCGCCTGTAGCTACGCCACTTAGTATAACAAGATACTGATACCTATCAAAATCAGTTGAAGTTTTGTTTTTAAATTATCCACAGGTATCTGTGCAATATTGGCCCTGCATTTGATTAATTCTGGGTAAGGCTACCGGAAGTAGTCCTCGTTGAAAACCGTTCTCGACAGGCCGTGGCCTACTGACCCCATCAGTAAGGTGGCAGTTGCTACTTAAACAGTTATCGCAACAGCCGCATGAACCAGGAGCTACCTAATTCAGGGACCCCGTTGGATCGATGAAGCAAATTACTGGGAGGCACACTGGGAACACTTGGACAATCCAGTCACACGAAAGGAAGTCAAATTCAGGTTCTTCAAAACGGCTGCACCCGTCCATAAAAAATACCCTTTATGGTTATCGCATACTTACAGGTGTTTCCTACATTTGGTGTTACAGTATCAAGTTGAATAAGCTGTCCCGATGACGGTAATGCAATCGCCAGCATGGTTACAAAAAGCACTCGACTTTGCAGACCCATGTTCCCCTTGAAAGTCACCTCACATTAATCAAAAGATGCGAGTCTTCTTTTCCTCAAGGATTGTATGCTCGTCTCTCGTAGACGAATAAGTTTATCGCAGTCACTAAAGCATAACCATGGGGATGGTCCAACCTTACCTGTTTGCGTGATATATAAGTTAACAGGAATTATTAATCGCCAGCTTCATTGTGTACACTTTGTTAGCTGTGCAACCTACATAACTCACGTCAACACTGGTGTACAGTATCAAGTCAGTCACTCGTCAGGTTTCCGAATATTACACATGAAGCCTAATTCACAGTTGTATTATGCCTTCTCTGCATCCAACCTTTCCGAATCGAGACTAATCTAAGACAACATGATCAAAACAAAATAGAGAAGTCGCCTGGTATGTAAGATTACCAGAGGAACGGTAACTAAGTACAAGATGCCTCTCAACAACGTGTTATTTTCGAAATACAGTGTAACTTGCTTTTATCGTTCATCGTCAATGGAGCTTTTAGCACCGACAGAAAACTCTATAGCTTTGCAATGAAACCAGTTTGTTAAAAGACGGAAATCCAGATGGTCACTCGCGGACGAATACTTGCTGACAAGTTCCATGTGCCAGTTCGCTACTGTACGAATAGATCACTACACACATCGTCTGTAAACATCTGCATGCTGTAATTAGCTAGGAGAACTAAAAAGTTGGACAACTACAGGTATTTTGACAGGTACCGGTAGGCTGTCAAACAAGTACCACTGTTATAGTCTGTACAAGTGTTGACGTTTCAGGGCCATACGGCCATTTCAGAACCATCTGGTCCTCTGATAAAACAATTGAGTGAATGAAGGTCAATGCTTTAGAAAAAAATAACTGAAATCTTAAGTCTCTATGACGTCATTTTTAGGAGTGAATAGCGAAGTAAAAATGTCGTGTTTTGTACAGCCACAGTCGTTAAATCCCAATTGTCAACATTTCTCTTGTTTCCCTATTTTATATCTGATTTACAACAATCTACAATTTTCAGATATTCTATTTGATGCAAGTTAAATTACCGACAAAATAAGGATTGGTGAGCACTTGAAGAAAAATCTGCTTTACTGTTTTATTAGCAAGTATCTTAAGTCTAACTTGTAGTTTCAAGCTGCCTCTTACCGTTGGTCTGCTGTTCCAAGCACATTTCTCACTTTTGCCTAGGAGCAATATTTAAAATAAGAACTGAACAATAATTTTAAGCAACTTCTTTCAGAGGAATCAATGAAAATATGAAAAGACAGATTATTAAAATTGAATATCTTCGCAGAGAGAAACAACATTTTGTTCAGGCATTATACCTGATTGGTATCAGTTACAGTACCAGTTACAGTACTTATATATACATACCGCCGGGTCATACCAACGACTAAAAAGTGGAACCCACTGCCATTGTGCTCGGTGTTCAGCATAAGCAATGGAGTAGGGAAAACACGCCAGTGAGCCACACCTAGTGGAAAAAAGGCCTTGGCTGTCCCAACTTAAACCAATTGGTTAGGAAATGAGCCGTAAAACCTCATCTAACCCTAATTCTCTCAAAGAGATATGGTTGAATGCTCACTGCTCTGAATAGCATGTACATGTCACTGTGATGCTACCGCACAGGGCAAGCTCTTATAGCTATGAAGTACATTAATTTGAGGGTCCTGGAAGTGCACTTTTGTGACTGTGTTGCGTCAAGGGGTCTCTCAGTAATCACAAGGCATGTATGCTGCACTTAGCCCCCCGAAAATTGGCCTTTCATGGTCAATAGAGCTATAAACGACAGTCGTTGACAAAGAGGTGAGAGGGGGTGAAACGGATTCCGTCCCCTCAACCAAAATAATAGGAACAATGACTTTTGGGCCTACACACAAATGCAAGCAAATATTGCGGGTTTTGCAAAAAATACTAAACGTAAACCGTCCACCCAAAGCGAATTATTGCAGACTGAGGTGTATGCCTCCCATATACCAATTTTACAAAATATCATTGCCGTACATATATTTTGATAAGTGTGCAGGAAACTTTCTTTTCATGACCTTTGAGTTATCTGAAAGTCTAACATTCAAATTACTACCAACAAATGTTACGGTTTCTCCCAAAATATCGAACACATTCCGTCCCTCTCAACCGAGTTGTGAAGGGAACTATGTCTCATATATTAACCAGTATTATGGTCGCAGTGACCAGATTCTGAGGGAAGAAGATGGTTTGTCCCGCAACCAAATTATTCGTGGCCATGTCCACCCCCTTCCGCATTCCCCGCCCTTGGACGTAGTAGATCGTTTCAAAATAGCGTAATTCGGCCCGATTCCTTTAAGATGCTGCGGGATTCATGGTAGGGAGGGTGCAGGTTTTGGAATAGTTATGCTAATCTCCTTCTATGGTATTTAGCATGTTCAAATAGTTTTGAATCTCCAACACTATCTTCTGAACGGATTTCTGAGTAGAGAGAACTTTTACAGGAGGACCATTCAACAGTTCTCTTTCATGTGTAAAAAGAACAGACTACAAAGTGTACAGTTCATCTCATTTATTTCTATGCTTCGAGTAACAATTCAATTCAGTTTTGCGAATAAATTATGGACACATAAAAATTTATGACTGGAACTGAAACTAAAATGCAAGGGTGTGTGGTATTACATCACAGTAAGCCTTTTATTCGTCCGCTTCAATGTACACCGTCAATACCAATACCTTCAGAATATTCGTTATCTTGAAAAGTACAATTTTATGATTAATGAATGTCTCATTAAGCGGATATGAAAAGAGCATTTATCAAATTTTGGATTTAGGTAAATTCGATAGGATCATATGTGGTTAAGTTCATTTTAAAATTAAAAAGTAGTGACTAAGGTTACCTTAAACGTTTGGGAAATGTGCTGCAGTCTTTCCCTCTTTAATGGAAGCATCCAGGTACGCTTTTGACAAAGTTAGATAATGAAATCCATCAAAAGACAAACTTGTGATTTTCAACTCTCTTTCTTAGCCAAATGTGAAAAATGTCTTCCATACGATATATCCGGTGCAGCCTACTGCGTAGGCAGTGGGAATAGTCTGATAGTAGAAATAATAAAGTTTAAGGTGGGTTTGGAAACTTTCCAAATTTGAGTGCTTCTAAATAGGCAAAAGGACGAAATGCTGTAGCATACAATCAAGCTACGTACAGTATGCACAACGACTTAATCAAGTAGGAGAAAAATTAGTAGATTATAGGCCTGTTTCTATTACTGACAACTTTCTCCACTCTAAAAAGGGTTGGACTACTTACATGCCACCTGAACCCCCCCCCCCCCTGGCTACGCATCTGGACCCTAGGAAGTTTTTTTTTTGAGAACAAACGTTACTATATGGTTTTAACATATGTGGCATCCCCTATCAAGAAAATATTTCTATCGCTTAAACCAGGGAGGTGTTAAGACCTTAACACCTCCCTGCTTAAACACATTGATTGTCTGCCGACCTTCAGCGGGGTCACAAAGGGGAGAATGGAAGACTAGTCATTCATTTAGCTTCAAGCATACCTTACTGTTTAGTTTTATCAGGGAGGTCTTAACACCTCCCTGGTTTTATAGTACGGTTGATGAAGTTCGTACATTAAGTTTGCTTTTTTTATTAGTGCTCCTTGTGTATTGTCCTTTTGTACTCTCTGATTGCCTGCAAAGTTTTCGGAAAGTGCCTCTCTACATGGATAAAACGCGCTTGTTACAAACGTAGATACAGAAGACGAAAAAACCTTGAAGTGGATTCAGAATAGAATGGAGGTAAAGGAATACAACATTATCTTGAAAAAATCCGCAAAGAATTGCCCAGATCCAGCAAAGACCCATCAAAATAGAGACCTGAAAAATAAGCAAACTTTCTGAAATTAAAATACTACAGGAGAAATATATTATCCCTTGCCTTCCTTAGGTTTTGAAAGCAAAGTTTACTGGTATTACCCTCTCATTACAGTTAACTTAAATAAAAACTCCAGAACTTTTAAGAAAAATTTTACAAATACTCAATGGGGAAATTTCATTTAGTGTGTGTTATTGGTCAAAAAAGGAAATGGTTACATTTTTATATATAATTTTCCAGACAATAGTTTTTGCTGAAGAAGGCTTACTTCTCAAACATCGGGGGTATTTAGATATTGAAGTTCTTGAATCTATTGAAATGTCGGTAACATCGGCTTCTTGTAATAAAGGTTCAAAACTAAAATTACTTACCTTCGTAACAAGAAATATCTCCTGTTTTATCATTTCATGAGAAGACTTCTGATCTTTCACCCTTTTTGCATTCTTTTTGGAGCGATGAAGACCTCGCACGGTAAAAATGAAATTTAAGTAGTTGAAGCTCAAACACAAGATGGCTGGAATACCAAACAGAATAAAATTTGCTCTGGCCGGCGACAACCAACAGTTATTGTCACCATCGACATATGCAAATTGTAGGTTAGGAATGTGTAACAGTTGTACTATTACACACACTATCACATACACACAAGGAACACCCCAGCCAATAATAAAGTAGATTAAAAAAGTCTTTGTATTGTTAGTTACGTGGTTCAGCGTAGAGGATTTCATACCAAATGTGCGACTAACGTCATACGCTATTACGCCCATCCAAAGGAACGTTGATAGCCAAAGGTAATGCCCCAATATTCCGATCATGTGACAAGCCGTGTGATTTATGTTTGGGAAGGTGGCAGGAATCAATATTATTTGAGCAAAGAAGAGTGAGACGACAAAATTCATGGTGATTTTCCCCGGTAAGTTCCGCAGATCCTTAAAAGTACAATAAGTTACAAAAGTCAAAAGCAAAGTTACGATTGACAGACTCGAAAAGACGATGAGTAATATCAGAATACTTAGATTTACTTTTCCCTGATAGTATTCAGAGCAAACGCAAGCGTTTCCATTGGTCAGAATCACGTAATCAATTGGTGAAACAGCACCCTCAATTACATCAGACAGTAGATAGAAAGTTCCATTTTCATTTTCTTCGAGTGAAAACGAGTTGTTCGTAAAAATACGAAAAGGACAGAGAGGGTACTTTCTAGCCAATCGCATATTACCACGGTAATATTCTGTTCGCATGTATTGTTATCCGTAAAAACATCTTCAGAAGTGACGTGCCATGTAATGTCAGAGAACACCCTGTTCAAATTTTCTATTTTCGCTGAAGTAATACCTTCGTAAGTTAATAATGCAACTTGGGAGCGTTCAAACCGACTTGTCTTTTGACAGAGGTCTGATGGAGAACAAGAGCTACAATTCATTGCAATATCAGAGAGTACAATCGGAAGTCCATGATATTCAATCACATCCCGTGAAAATCTATTTATAGCTTGGTAAAACTCATCCAAAGTTTCAGAAGAATTTTGGAGTCGAAATTTCAGTAGAATGTTTTCATTTTGTCCTTTATAGCTGTACACATCATTGGGATGTATCGAGAAGTATCTGCTAGTGGTCCCTGTCAGGGTATCAATTATTCTAGTGGATTGCCAAATCGGCAACTTTTCATCCTTTAATTCGAACCTAACAGTTATTTCGCTACAGGATTTTTTTAGGCAATCGCGTACTCTGATGATCGTCGAACCAGGGGCAAAATCACACATCTTAGACGATAAATTATAAAATAGACCATGCGAGCACGTGACATTTTTGAAAGACACGTTTTTGTCATCAAAGACACTGAAGTCAAACGGAACAATATGAAGTATTTTAGTTCTATGAAACACTGGCATTCTAGCATCCAGTTCTATACCTGCTTCGTATGGGCAGAATTCTTTCTCGCGAAAGAAGAGGCCAGGGTTATAACAGAGGGCGCAATGCGGATTTTTGAATGTCATTTCCATGACGGAGAACACGGCTGAATAAGACATACACTGTTCATAAAATGGGGATGATGATTTACACTTAATTGGGTCACTTAAAGAACACTTCCTCGGTAAAGGGGCGTTTCCATAAATTTCTGGACGCGGTTGAAAAATGACGTCATCACAATCCGCAGATGGCTGGTTTGAGTTGCATGTTGTTGTTAGTAACTGCCAAAATCGCATGTCTTCGTAATCAACGTCATTGCACTTCGCACAATAAACATTCTTGTACGTTTCTTTATTCTTGTAGCTAAAAACGGGAACGTGGTGTATGTATTCTTCAAGAGGTTGTGGTAGTAGAGAGAGCTCTTTATGGCAACGATTTTTCGCGTAGTTGTCAGGATAATGTGATGGGCAGGTCGCAATCATAAAATATCCAACTCGGGATTCGAATCCTGGTTCAATGTTTGTACTGTTTGTATACGAACATATTTTGGTGGTAGTTGGACCACCGTGCAGTTTTATGCGATCTCTACAGTTGCCATCGGCTGTCCAACAACAGTCATGGTAGAGGGCGCAATCTTTGTCACAGCTACAAACAAATGAATCTTCTTTCCCACGACACTGTTCCTTGCCAAAGCATTGGTAAGCTTCACAAATTTGTATTTCCGATTGGAAGAGATCTGAAACAGCTATATGAAAAGAGCAAATGAGTCCTCAATCAAAAACGTTACGTTAATCATGCTTTAAATATAATTTTAATTACTTAGACACTCAGTGACTGTTTTAAGAAAATAAAACAGATGTGCTTTGTGCATTAGCAATTTTTTATGTTTTTCTACTTCAATGTCTAGAAACAGTTAGGCATACGTTAGGGTATGTTTTGGGTCCAGTAAAGCCCATTGGTTTTTATTTATCAATATTCCACTGGACTTTTTTCACACCTTGAAAGTTAATGTTACCTGCAAACTTAAGGATATTACTGAATGCAATGCAGAACAAAGGAATGGCGAACAGACGGACTGACGTACGAATGGATGCGTGGATGGATGAATGAATGGATGGATGGACGGCAGGCTCGTAGCCAAGGAAGGGGGAGGTACGGGGCCACGTGCCCCCAAATATTTCAATAGAAAGCTCTTGCACTGAAGGAGGAAAAATTTATCACGAGACCAGCATTCTTGGAATACGAATATAAGAAGGAAAATGGGACATCCCTTACACCCCCTCCCCCAGGCCGTCGAAACTCTAACATCGATGTGTCACCCCATTGGTTATTCTGGCTCCGGGTCTGATAGACGGATGGACGTTTTGGGTGGGTAAATGGGTGGGTAAATGGGTGAATGGATATAGATAAAATAAAAAACTGACAGGAGTGGGTACATTGATGTACATTTGTGATTATAATCGAGTTAATATCAGTGTACTGAGTGTTTTTCAAAATTCGAAATCATCTGTGAACTTATTATAAAGTAATTTCTTCTGAAAATGGTAGGTAGTTAATACCCTTATTAATAAAAATGTAAGGAGATAAGGGTTTGGGAAGTTACTTTGGGTTAAAAGGTTAGAAGCCTAGGCAGTGGAAGAAGTTTCTCGTTGTTTGTCATGAAGAAATGAAGAAATAGCGTCAGCTCCCCCTCCCTTCAACACGGCTCCTTTTTTTTTGGTAGGATTGCAATGGAAGATATATGAATTATGCATGCATAGCTCATGAATAATTGGCATCAATGTACTGCTCATGGTTGTATATGACACAGATCTCGCGGGAACTTCGGTCGACGTACAGTATAAACAAATGGCAGGTCTATGAGCAGTGTTGAGTAGTGTATACACCACTGTAATGCTATACTATGTGTTCACCAGATAATACATAAACAGGCATAGCCTAATGCAATCTGGCAATCTGGTACATGGTATTTGGATAGAGCAGTGAAATAAAGAGCAATGGCATAAATTCATAATCCCAGCCAGGGCCGTAGTCTGGGCGAAATCCCTGCGGGGCAATTCATGACACTAGCCAGTGTTGTAACAAGTCAAGTCACTGACTCGGACTCGAGTCGACTCGAGTCGCATATTTGACTTGACTTGACTTGGTCATCAGCCAAAATGACTTGACTTGACTCGAGTCTGGAACCCTACATGACTTGACTTGACTCGAGTCACCACCTAAAATGACTTGACTTGACTCGGACTCGAGCATAGCATGACAGAGGGAAAATGACTCGAATCTCCTTCTGCGACTCGAGTCCTTTGATGCGACTCAGTACTTCCATGGTAAATGTACCCAATTCTGGGCTGTGCTACGTGCATATCGCGATGTAGACGCGGCCTCAACACACAGTGCACGTGTGAAATTAATACCAGAACTGCATGCCTGTAGTATAGTTGTCACTTGACAACAGACGGGCCTCGGTAAATCGACAAATCAGCACTCACTGCTGCGGAAACATGTCATACCATGGAAGTACTACTTCCATGGTCATACCATACTATGTACACAGCATGACAGGTATGGACCATTACGAGCATCAGCCTCACTGGTTTCTATCGAAAAACAACATAGGCCTATTACACAGACAGGGTTGCCATCTGCATGATTCTTGGTCTGATTTCAGCAACTTTCGTTGTCCTAGAGTTTTATGCATGGGTGAATATTTCAAAATGAATTTATTAAAATGTGAGTCTGTTCATTTCAGTTGCTCTCTATAATAATTTTTTCGCCTCTAAAAAAGAATTATTCAAATAATATTGCTTGTGCAACTCTGATGGGAGTTGTGTAGGGGGCATTCCACGAGACCGAAGGTCCGAAAATCAAAAACAAAAAGGGCCCACGACACCGAAGGTCCGTGACTGACCGAAAATGAGTAAAGGTTTGCAAGACCGAAAATGACAAAGGTCCGCGAGACCGAAAATAAGAAAAGGTCCACGAGACCGAAGATGAGAAAAGATCCGCGAGACCGAAAGTGAGAAAAGGTTTGCATATAGTTATAATTATCACATACGAAATACGTTTTTTTTTTAATAATAATGCTTACGTTCGTAATAAATAGTGGCCGCGTACAGTGACGTAGCGAGGTGGTTAATTGGGTCATTGCCCAACCCCTGGCAAGAATAAAATAAGCCAAATTTTACTTCCAAAGTTTTCACCCGCACACAAAATTATTTAAAAATCATCTCAAAGGGGAGGGCAGAATCCTCCCGTTAGACGCTTTCCTCTTTGACCCCTCTCCCGGAGCATCGTTCACAAAGTCATGATCCCCCTTAGCTGAATTCTGGTTACACAACTGTGCACGTACGTATATCCTTAAAAGTTCCGGTCTCGCGAGCTGTTTTAAATTTCGGCCTCGCGGGCCTTCGGTCTCGCAAACCCTATTTCATTTTCGGTCTCGCAGACCCCGTCCCTATTTCATTATCGGTCTCGTGGGCTGTAACCGTGGTCTAGCCGGTCGCCGATAGCTCCCTATATATACAGTACATGGTCCTTACAACGACCCATTAGAAATCCGGGGTCTTCGACCATCTTAATGCCGGACGAGAATGATTTTTTTCTTATAGCAAAGCTAGTAGGTCCTTAGCTACTTATTTACTGCGATAACATTTCCTTTCCAACTCTGTAACTAATATTGCAGTTGTTTTTGATCACTTTAAACGTCTGAAAAGTTCCGAAAATTTGAAATAAAATCAATAACTTTGCCACTTCGTAAAATTTACTGTAGGCTGTTGCGTTCGAAATATTTGTTTATATCAGAATGCGGTGTGCGTAACATTGTGACATCACACAGAACATTTTACTACTGTAGTTCCTATACACACACATGACAACTGCCTCTGAAAACATTCCATACTGACGTAAGAATGTAGATTATTATCATACTGATGTAAACAACGTTCCTTAATCACACAGTAAATATTTAGGCATGAAAAAGTTGCTAATTTCATTTCAAGTTTTTGACCCTTTCAAAAAGATCTCAGTGATCAAAAACAAAACTGTTATACTCCTGTAAGATCTGGAGAAGAAAAGTCATGGTAGTAAATTAAGATTTTACGTCCAAAATTTGCTGAGAGAAGAAAGTCAATTTCAACACCATAAAGACGGCCGATCCCCCCCCCCCCCCATCTATTTTCAGAGGTCGTTGTAAGGACTGTGTATAGTGAGCTCCCAGCGAACGACCATACAGTCCTTTACTGAGGACCAGGACTGGTTGTAATTTCGCAACCCCGTGTAAAGCATTGTTCATCAGGTGGCGTTGTCAGGGTGACTTCCACAGTACACAGTACCGACGATAGCAGTCCGGGTCATGTATGTTATGTCCGTACACATGCATTCATCAAGCAAAGCCATTTGTCGCTGTCATAGGCGGGATTACGGTGGGCATAGGGGAACTTGTCCCCCCCCCCCCACTTTTCTCCACGGCTTACAAACTAATAAAAATAATAAAAAGTAGCGAAAGGAATCGAGACAAGAGAAACTATAGGAGAATTTCCAATAGCCTATTATGATTAAATTTTGCAATGTTAAATGAAGAAAAACATTAAAATCAAATGCTAAAAAATGCTAGGAAGATTTTTCTTTGCGCGCTCACCCCCGGAGAAAACTGACTAATACAATTGAAAATTTTGTCTGGCAGCGTTAAATTTCTTTCAAAGCGTGGGCGTCTCCTACGCGCCACACTATTGGGACTTGAAGCTCTGAAAGAAGTCACTGAAGGTACTTTAAGTCATTAAATGCACCCTGGTACTTGCAAACAAAATCCCAAACACTACCCATGGAAAGGGAATCACAATTCTCGATAAATTTTCGGCGTGCAAGCACGCATGAGCCTGATATAAATTGGCCTCCTTAGTACTGGTGTACGGCTGTGCGTAGGAAAACTTTGTTGGAATCGCCTCGTCATTATTTCCTGTAGGACAGCTTGAGAAAATTACTATTTCCAAAACCCTCGCTACACCTCTTCCTGTCCACTTTCCCCACTAACTACCATCATGCATCCTCAGCAAATTGACTTACGATTACTATCTTAAATTTGCGATTTTCACAAGAAATCTATTTCATTAGCATTTCAAATCACAGATGGGGAAGCAGAATTTGTTCAAGGAATTGTCCAGAATTGCCGCAAAAGCCGTCAAATTTTTTTAAAAAATTACTCAGTCTCCAGCCTCCGGCTTCGCACCTTCGGCGCTCGCGGTTAAAGGTTTCGCCGGCCACAACTTCCTAAGATGTAGCCTCCAGTGAAAATTACTTCCCTGCATGGTATTTAAACTGCCGATGGCCTTGGCCATATCCATGTAAAAACTACCCGTAAAACATTTCTTTGTTTCTTTTTAAAATTATCATAATTATACTCTATAACCTGATAACCTTCAAAATCGACACTACCTTATTTTTCACACTAATAAAAACGGTTGAAGGGGATCGTTCCAGACCATCGACAAAAATGAAACATGAAAGAAAGAACCATAGAGCAGGATATTGGGCCCTGTATCCTGCTCTATGGAAAGAATAGGCACCTGGGAAAGTAGAAATTTTTTAATGTAATAAACAATAGTGCATTTAAAATCAAAGAAAACAATAAGCTACAATTTAAAATCTCAATGTGTTTTCTTCGAAGCGCTTCACGCGCACCCGTTTTAAATATTGTTTGGGTATTCCGGGTTACTTCCTGTAGAAAATCTGGCTTTTCATGGCTTCTTACATACTTTTCCATTACTTTTGAAACCCTTGAATTCCCCATGGTCTTAAGCAGTGCAGGAGGGGAAATTCCCCTCCCCCAGAAATTTTCAAAGCAAATTTATCATCATTGATCTGTGTAAATTTACCGATTTTTTGAAGATTGTTTAGATGCAAGTTGTAAGGGGTGAAAAAGTGCCATTTCCGGTACCGTAATATGGGACAGGCGCTTAGCGACGGGGGAGGGTGTGCAAGAGTCCTCTCCTTGAGGATACTTTTCTTAACTTTTATATTACTCATATCGCTAAAAGTCTAAAATTGCGATTTTTTTCAGCGCGCTTCGCGCCCACGGCCCACCTACTCTGAGTTCTAGATCTCACATTTATAAAATTATTGCTCCAAAGTCCCCGCCTTCGGCGCCGCTTGGCACTCCACAAGGGTTTGCACCCCCATTTTCAGACATCAAATCCCCCCACCCCCCTCGGTCGTTGTTGCAATTTTTATTGACGGAGAGGGTTTATTTCCGAGAGTTGCATAGTGCTACATGCATGCTACGTCCTTGACTACTTCGTTCAGTTAAAGTGTATGTTACACCATGGCGTAGCCATCTGTGGATTCTTGGACGACGACATCTAACGTTAGGCCTACGTTGCAAAGTGAAACTGAGATTGTGCCAACAAATATACATTAACATTGCTTGTAGTTTCAGTATTCCTGTGTCCTGTGTGGTACCTTAGTATGTGCAGGGTACTCCTGGCAAATGGACCTTGAAATTTTCAGCATTTTAGTACTTTTTCTCAAGTAGGCCAAATTTCATTTACGATTTGGAAATCTCAGTTGGGCAGAAGCCCCCCCCCCTCCCTCAGGCTAGGGTCCTGCCAGCTGACCAATCAGATGGGTGAAGGAATAAGTTAGCTGTTCAGTGAAAAGCAACAATACAAGTGAATGACTCACTACCTCTTTATGACGATATTGAATTCGAATAACCAGTAGGCTACTTACCATAGCTGTCCAAACGAGAATAGGAAGATTCTACTGGCTTAATTGTACTAAGCGATTGTAACCGCACGTATTATAGTGGCGGTGCTACCCATGCATTTGTCCACCGACTAAATTCTGGTAATTATCAGGCATAGCGCCAGGATTTGCCCGAGGGGTCTTCGACAAGGGACCATCAACCCGAAGACTAGACAAACTAGGTGATTTATTGAAGAAAATTTGTTGAGGAGGGTTTTATTGGAGAAAATTTTAAAATGTTGAGTTTGTTGAACAATCTGCCCTCCCCTGAGGGCAAAATCATGTAAGCGGTCTAAGCTTTATCGTGCCGATCAAGGCTCCCGACAAAGTTGGAAAATTCACCGAAAGAGGGGGGGGGGCAGCCTCCCTGACTGGGCGCTAGGCCCTCCTGCCACCTGGCACCATGCACCCCTGATAATTATCCAAACTGTATAGCCTTGACTGACAGAACTACAGAGCAATTTGCCCTCAGTCGTAAGTTGTGTTAATTTTCTCTCGCTAGAGCTAATTCTGCCGGGGCTTCGGTCCTTTGTCCCTACTGAAAAATTGCCCCGGAGTCCATGGGCCCCACTAGAGAGTTGAGTGGGCTCAAGGACCCCACCCCCTCAAGGGGATTTCTTCCTATTCCCATGCGCATTCATGCCATACCGGGCCATTCGTGTTCATTTAAATGATTCCCCAATAATTTCCTCACTGCCCTGTTTGTCCTCCACTAACAAAACTATAAACAATACAATTATACATAATTAAACAGCGGTAGGTCTACAACTAGGTTTGACTCAGCATAAATAAACCAACAAGAATATCCTTTGCCATTAAAGCAATTCTCCTTTCCCCACCCCAATAACCCAGGCTGTAATAGGCAACAACTATAGGGCCTCGGCAACTTCAAGACTCTTCTCACAGTCCCTGAAAACTCACATGTTGCAGAGGCAAAATAGAAGTCAGTCTATCCACTGTTCAGGTCAAGGTTTCATTCTAATAGTTCAGTACATACGTAAACCATGGCACACATAGTGCATGGGAGTAGTCAGGGTACGTAATTGTATGGTGCTTGTCCTCATAATTATTGTATAGCAACTCAGCTGGCGAGTAGTGACCTTATCACCTCACTCAGCCGGAAGGCTTAGAATTTGCTTTTACTTCTTCCAATCATCATCTGTCTATTCAGCTATCCAACGCAGAATGCATATGCCTGTATTAAGGACGCACGTATCTCGCGAACATGCATCAGTACTTTTACTGCTTTATTCCAGTGGCGTGGATCCATCTGTAAAGGGGTGTGTGTGTGTGGGGGGGGGGACTTTCACCATTTGCAAATCGCCGTCCTGGGGGAGGGGTCTAAAGGGAGGGGTTTCCCCTCCCCTTTGAAAAAAAGGAAATTAGAAGGTGTCTTTATGGCAAATGGTACCATCATTTGCGCGCAATTTAGCTTTTAAAATGTAGTGTCAATTCGTAATCTATGTTAGGCCTATAATACAATTCACAACAGTTTTAGTTTTCATCATTTTTGAAAAGTGGGGGACTTATTGGAGATGTCCCCCTTCCGAAAAAGTGAGGGGAACGAGTCCCCCCGTCCCTACATGATCTACGCCAGGGGTGTGCAACGTTTTCGAACACCGGGCCAAATCATGTTGCTGTGACCATCTGGGGGCCGCAGTGGAAAAGAGATGTGTATACGAGGGTGGCGTCTCAACCTCACCCCTTCCCCCACCCCTTCGTCCACCCCTTCCCCCACCACTTCCCCCACACCTCCCCCGTTAGTGACCAATGTGCCCATCTAGGCAGACCCACATACACTCGAATAATTTTGTAGTATGGGCCTACTAATTGTTGGCGAAACTTGTCCCGTGTATTGCATCTCAATTTTGTCGACAAATATGTTAATTCAGATTTAGAATGCGTTTTACAAGTAAATTCTCTAGTTTATCACATAATGAAATGGTCGAGAATATCCACCTTACATCAAAGGAAGTGATCGTTTCTTTGTTTTCATGATATCCTGTACTTACGTCAAGTTTAAGCTTGTGGTCAAATAACAAGACGTACAAGGGCCAAAAATTAGGCAAATCGAAATTGGTTCGGGGGCCGCACAGGAGGAAGTCGCGGGCCGCATTTGGCCATCCTCCGGAGAATTTCTTTGAAAAAGCTATGTATGCACATAGCCATACGTATTCGTATTACCTACATATGCATGCTACGTGTGCGTATTCATATACATTCACTTCAACCCCGTAGCCAAGCGAGGCCAGAGGGAGGAGCCCTAAAAAAATTTCGCCACCTATAGAAAGTAAAAAAGTTACTACAGTTTTGATCTGATGCATTTGAGAATATATCGCCCCCTAAATCGTATGTCCACCTTGTCTAGCTACAATCCTGGTTCACGTTTTCATGCCTAATACATGTTCATGTATGTAGGCTATACAAATGTTTAAAATTTACCATCAATGGAATCTTGTCGATGCTATCCTCCGAAGTACAAAATAAATCTTTATATGCCAATTCATTTGTAAAACACTACCTTTAACACTAAACCCGATATGTTGAGGTCAACTTGGTTCTCAAAGTCTTGTTCTATGTAATTCTCAGTATTTAAGTTCACGAGGCACAATTGACAAAATTTAGGGCGAGATCGATTAGCTTGCATAATGCCTCTCTGTGACTACCACCACCGTAACCCTCAACAGTGATGTTCCTTACAGTATAGGTCAATTAAAAACATCTCTCAAAGCCTGTGGAATAAAGCGTAGTGTGCCTACCCCAATTAAAGCATCACCCAGCCTTGTTCATGACCAATCGCCTAGGGGCTGCCTCCCTTGCATTAAACAGAGCGATCAGCTTAACAAAAAAAAAACGTTCTCTTGACCAAAAAAAAAAAACGTTCTTCCTAGGCGCAAGCCAAACTTAAAGCCCCGAAAAGTGGGCATTAATTGCTATTCCGGCTTACTTATATTTTACATAACCAGTGGCTTAGCTATATTGTTTCTACGGGCAAGGACTGAAATTAGTTGTAAACAGGTTAGACTTTTTTTTTGGAAATACGGTAAAAACTTAGCTACCGTTTTCTTCGTTGTATTATGACAAATGTGAAGAGAAATCTAGCGCTTAGGCCTAAATCCAACATACTTCTACATGTTTCAAAAATTTTGGATGCAATGAACATGTAAAAAAACTAACTTTACTAAAGGATAAAAGTTCGAATACTTCTTCAATCAATGAAATGTTATTGCATAGTTCATATATAGACGTAACCACGGCCATTCGCACAAAAGTGACAGTGGGAAGATTTTCAACGGAGGCTGCATTCTCGTGGAGTGTGGTTGACGAAACTCGTTCATGATCTTTCTTGTACTACTCACAATGTCATTTATCTAGCAACTTGTTTAAAATGTAAAGTACAGTACGTGGGATCTACTGCTACTCAATTCAAGGTTAGATTTCGTAACCATAAGTCTGATCTCATCCACAGCAAAGGAAGATGTGAATTTGCTGTGCATTTTAATTCTAATCCACATACGCTCAACAATATTTGTTTCATTATTATCGAAAAAAAATCATAGCACCAACAATGTGGACATAATTTTAACTAAAAGAGAAGTTTACTGGATGGCTCAGCTGTGTACTGTCCATCCCTTCGGTCTTAATAAAAGAAAGGAATTTAATTCACACAAGAGGGTCAGTTACTTAAACTAATCTCTTGCCGCCCTCTCCTTTCAGCCCAACTTGTAATCCTTTTTAAACCCGTTTTAAGATTGTCTTGCCTCTTTTATTTCTGCCGTCGGCTTTTATTACTTTTGTATTATTTAGTGTTCTACTATTTTTATTTATTGTTTTAAAGCTCTTTGGGAAGTTGCCAGCCTTTATTCCCTTTGAGATTCTTACCTTTTATCACTTTAACGCTCAGGCATTTTTGAAGCTTTTACTTGCTCAAGTCGTTAGTTTGCCTCTTTTAACAGTTTGTATGCTTGCTTTTTATCAGTTTGGCTGAAGAAGGTTGATAAAACACCGAAAGCTTCCAAGCCCGGTTCTTTTCGCCCATCATTTTAGCTTGTAGTTGACTTTCACAATTTACTTTACTCTTATATATATATATATATATATATATATATATAAATAAATATATATATATATATATCTATATATATATATATATATATATATAATATATATATATATGTATATATATATATATATATATATATATATATATATATATATATATATATATATATATATAGTATGCTCTATCTAGGATTGGTATAAAAATTCAAGATCGAATGTACTACTATTTACCTTTCGACCTATATATATATATATATATATATAACCCTAACATATCAATTTGTTTGTTACTTTGCATAGCAAAATTACAGTGATGTTCATTCAGTTCCATGTTCTACTATGTCTCAGCTTCTGAATGCCATAAAAATATATCGATGTTGTTTGACTATTACATAGGGACCTACAGATTTATACATAGGCATAACGTGTCACAGACAGAAAAGTGTTTTGACAGGAAAGTGTTTTGAACAAATTTGTATGTAGTATAGGGCGACACAAAAAATGGTCATTGCGAAAACTTAATTAGATATATTTGTTTATTTAATTAAACAAAAAATACCTTAATGATCTTCAGGAACGCCCTCAAATTAAATATATGTCCAATTACCTGTGTGACGTACGCACATCGTTTTATTAAATAAAACAGAAATAAATTGGTATTGCGCAATAAGGGTGTGTACACCTAACGTACCAATTTAGTACATGCATGATATACACCCCCAAATTTCAAAAGTAAATTAATGCACAATGGGATTCTAGTGCAACTTACCCATAGTAACCCCAAACAGAGGGCGCTAGGATACTTTTATATATTTCAAAACTTTTGAAATAACATACAGAGAATGGTTATTACAACGTTGTAAACATTTAGGCGACACGTATATGTACACCTAATGTCAATGTCGCCTAAAAGTACCATTTTTTCACCCGAAATGTCGCCTAAAGTGACCATTTAGGGAAATATATATATATATATATATATACTATATATATATATATATATATATATTATATATATATATATATATATATATATATATATATATATATATATATATATATATATTTATATATATAGGTCGAGGTCGGTCACGGCTCAATTTTTCTCTCTGGTATTTCCTCTGAACCTTTCCTGCTTTGATAAGGGCTATGCTCTATCTAGGATTGGTATAGAAATTCAAGATCGAATGTACTACTATTTACCTTTCGACCTATATATATATATATATATATATATATATATATATATATATATATATATATATATATATATATATTCTGTCTAAGTTCGAAACATACCAAAATCATACTCTATCAAATGGGAAAAATATATGCACTTTGTAAAAAAAGGTAATACAAAAATGAACATTTAACTTCCGGCTCGATTCACTTATAGTAGGTACACCACCATACGCAAGATTGACATCAATGCACCTGATTTTACATACATACAATAAACATTTTATATGGGTGCGACTACTCCATTAGCTCGCCAAACACGTTCATGAGGTACTGGTCTCGTTAAAGCTACTTAAAACCTCTTTCCCCTTCTCTATTACACCAATTGCCTCAAGGCTGGAGGTTGCCATTGTCCAGATCATGACATGTTATACAGCTTGTTGGAAAGAGATAATTAATTGGTTCGGCGATGGAGATACCCTCAGGCGTTAGAAAATGACATATAATCCTACCCCACGAAAGTCCAATTTTGTGGCCACAGAAATGTAACATTTTTAACGGGTTCAATACGGCATGTCTCCGTGCGTAAATAGTAGATATCATATACTACTGAACAAACTATAGCTAGTTCAAATGCACAGTCAAAAATAAAAAAAATATTAAAGAATGCAAAACTAAGATTATTTAGGTAAGAAAACAAGATAATTACCAGTTGTTGCGTTAAGAATTACGGCTCTAGATAGCCCGACTAGGACTTTATCGCAGTATGAGCAGATCTGCAATACAACACACAATCGTTAACTATAAAGGACAGACACATTTGCAGTCACACCTGTACTCCGTTCACATAATCATTGCCTGAGAGATCGCAACCTCTTCTCTCATGTAGGCAGAGTTCACAACCTCAAGTTAGTTCGGTTAACTTAACCTGTCACAACACTTGTATACAATTATATGACAAATCTATACCAGTTATCGCAATACTTAGGAGCGCAAACCAGGAGTTGTCGTTTAGCCCAGGAAGCCCGTTGGATCGATGTAGCCAGTTATTTGACAAAATACTGGAAACATTTTAACAATTCAGTTCCAAGACACGAAGTCAAATTCAGGTTTTTCTGGGGCAAAACGGCTCTACCCCAGAAATCCCATATACTTACAAGTGTTTTCCATAGTTGGTGTAGCACTAGCAGTATCAAGTTGAATCAGCTGTCCCAATGACGCTAACGCAATCGCCAGCATGATTGCAAAAATCACTTGATTTTGCAGATCCATGTTTGCCTTGAAAAGTTCCTCACATTAATCCAAAGATGCCAATTTTCTTTCCTTCAGGGATTGTATGCTCATTTCTCGTAGATTAATTAATAGGTTTATCAGAGTCACTAAAGAACAACCGCGGGGACGGTTCACCCTTACCTGCGTGGTAAGTGAAAAGCAATTGTCAATCGCCAGATTCAGTGTGTATACTTTTGACATTGTAAGTTCCCACTATTTTATATGAAGCTAGATTCACTGTTGTACTTGTGACGTGACCTCCGCGCAACCTTCCCGAATTAGGATTAAACTGAGTCAACATGATCAAAACAAAAGGTGACGCCTGGTATGAAAGGGTATATTAAAGGAACAGTACCCCAGCACCATGTACCTCTCAACAACGTGTTATGTTCAAAATAATTGCTTTCTTGGTTCATGTTCAATGAAACATGCAAGAACGACAGAAAAACTCTTCTGGCTTTGCAGTGAAAACAGAGGTAACTACTTTTGACGTATTACGAATACAGCCAGTAGGCCAGAAGGTGCAGGATTATTACACGTCGGCCAAGTGCCATGGCAATGCTCACTGCACGAGCGCACGTCCTGTCGTTACAGTAAGTTGGATAAAAGTAAAGTGTCTAAAACTGGTGCCAATTCTCTAACTGTACAAACAGATTTCTACACACATCGTCAGTATACATTTGCAAGGTGAAACTTTTGAAATAAGTTTAGGAAAGCTGGAAAAGTTGACTAGCTACAGTGTGAACTGGGTCATAATAGATTATTTTGAGAGGTAGGCCAGCTGTCGAACAAAGATTTGTAATAGGCCGTTGACCAGAGGCACTTCACGGGCACCCCCCCCCCTTCCACTTGAACTCCCCGATCGAATGTTTTTTGGAAACCGTATATCTCCCTTGACACGAAATTCAGAGGTAACAGTTAATACTTTGCGTCCCCCTCATTCAAAATGGCTGCCAAAACCAAAATGGCAGAAAAATTATGAATATTTCGTATTAAATAATAATAAAGAAAAGGATATTGGCTTTTTCCGCCATCTCTGTCAACCTGAATTCAAACAGAAATATTTTGAAAAATAAGTTTTGCATATTTGCCAGATATTAGGGGCAACTGTGTCAAAAGTATTTTAATGATTATTTTCTCATATATTTACAGGCTTATATTATAATATTGCATTGGCAGTCATTTTGTTGTTTCCCCCATCTTGATTAGCCTGGGTTAAATATCGAAAATCATGCTTTCATTTTTAAGCACAATTTAAAAAAATCAAGCTTTTTTGGTTGAAATATATCGTAAAAGATAATTTTCTGTGACTTTTTGGATTATTTTTCATTCTTTTTTACTTCATCTCCCTACATGTAATGTATAGGTAGATGAGATATTGTACTTCAAAAAGTGTGTCACGAACTCCTCTTAAACCGTATGTCCAAGGAAGTTCCAACTTGGTGGGTAGGTACCTTACTATAAAAACTCGTTCATGCTAATTGCGAAGTCATTGGTCAAAGGTCAAATTTGCTAAAAATTGGGGGTTTTGCCATTATTTTGCTAAAAGTATAAGCACTAAAACCACATGAAATGCTAGCAATGATAAGATGATTTTCAAAATAGCATTTCTGGTCGCTAAGAGTGGAGTCAAAGGTCACAATGTAGGGCAAAGGTCAAATCAGCCTAAATTTTGCGAGAAGTGTGTCCCGCTAACTCCTCCTTAACAGTTATTCCGAATGTGAAGTTCAAACTTGTCGGATAGATTTGACCTTGAAAACTCGTGCATGCCTAATTATTGACGTCATAGGTAAGAGGTCAAAATCGAAATTGCTAATTATTGGACATTTTGCCATTATTTTGCCGAAGTATGTTAGAAAAAGTAATAAAACCGCATGATATGCTAGGACTAATAAGATTGTATTAAAATAGCGCTTTTTAGTTGCTAAGGGTGGGGTTAAAAGTCAAAATGTGGGTCACAGGTCACATTTACCTAACATTTTCCACGCGTAATCGTCGGCGTCATATGTCCAAAATCAGAAGGTTAAAGTACAAATGAGCTAAAATTGGGTTTTATCCATTACTCGCATAGCAGTATGTTACAGTATGAAACATGACAAAAAATTTCTTTAACCCCAAGGTAGAGAATTGGATGTGGGGTGAGATTTGCACCTCCATGGATTGCCCTCTTGTCTTATTTTTGTGGGGAACTTTTACTGTGTTGTTTTTACTTATTTGGTTCTTTCCCGCTATATTGCCCGAAATATACATTTGTGCCATTTTTACAGTGGCGCCGCACGGAAGGCATGGGTTGCATGTGCAACCCAATCTATTTCTGAAAATTTCCGAACATTCTTAAAATGAGCGCAAAAGGCGTTTAAGCTGTAGATTTCTGATAGGGGTGGGGTGAGTTGTGTTTTCAACTGAGTGATTTCAAAATTTTCATAAATCCTTTGTAAACTATCAAAATTTTCGGGTGCTTCGCGTCCTCCCAGCAACACCTTATCGCTGTGCTCATTATTAATACCGTCTCAGACGTATTCGCACTATTCATCGGTGAGGGCTTCTAGGCCGATTGTTTGTGCCCGTAGTAGTGATTATAGAGGAGCATAGCATTGCAAGAATGTGAAACAAGGGAATTCCAGAGAAGGCATATTTCATGAAAATTGAAAGCTTTTACGAATTACCGGGCACAAGACTCGCCGTCTAATTGCAGACTTTATCAATTAACTTTCTTAGAGAATTCAGAGTTTCCCGGTGCCGCGCATAGTCTGCATGGGAGTATTGTCATGGAAAAGATTTCTAATGCAAAATTTCGGCTCAATTCACGCGCATTCGTCACAGTTCGCACTCCGCATCTCATAACCCAAGGGTAATAATATTCGGACCAAAACGCTCTTTCGAAAAACAGAGGCACATCTCAAACCTTGGTAAGGACCCAACATCAAGGGGGGGATCCAAGAGTAATATTATATCACGAACAGATTATAAAGTAACATTTTCAGCAGGATGTGAAAGATTTAAAGTATGTACTTGTCGTTATACATTTTTGTAGGACGGTTGCCATACTAGGGCCAAAATATCACTACCGGTAATTAATGAGAATTTCTAAGGATGAAATTACTGAAGTTCAAACATTTGCTAAATGTACAACCATTTTGAATCTAAGTCAACTAACAAAAACAAAAGTTTCTCAAGGGGACTAGTCGTCACTCCTTCACTTAGACAGCACACCCTTCCCTTACACCCAACCAAAAATAAAACTTCACTGAATTATGCGAATCTGTCAACGTATGATCAGTTCCAAAATTTACCCAAAATAGAACCATTTTGCATCTAAGCCACCTTAAATGAACAAAAACTTCTCAAAGAGGAGGGGTGCAATCCATGGAAGGTACGCATACGCACAAATTACACTGACTTTGTGGGAGGTATCTGGGGTGGGATTACAACATACTCTGCTGTGCACCCCGTTCACCAACTGCTGGCGGCGCCACTGTGTATCAAGGTTTGTACAATCCAGCTTTGATTACAAAACATTGAATTTCGTCATTAGGAATGGGGACTGTGACATTGTGCAATGTTTTTACATAATTTTAAAAAAATGTTCCATTTTGTTTTCCGCCACCATGGTTAACTTGGATCTCGCCAAAAGTGTTCCAAACAATCAGTGGTTTGGAATTTTCTCCATAAAATAATGTCAAATTTTAAGAGTACATGTGTCACAAATATTTTTTTTTAGATTATTTTTTTAATTATTTAATACAAAATATTTATAATTTTTTCCACCATTTTGTTTTTGACAGCCATTTTAAATGAGTGAGACCCAAAACATTTACTGTTGGCCCTTGATTTCGTGTTTACGACACCTTAACGTTTCCAAAATAGATATTGGGTCGGAGGTTTGTGGGTGGAGGTGTGTTACGAGGCACTAAATATAGGACAGCCATAAGGTCACGACGCTAACAGAGGTTTGAACTCTGCTGCTGCAACTCACTTTTCAATTCGCATCAGCTGGATAGTTCGAGTAACTGTGTTTACAAGGAACATTATGTCATGGCATATCTGCATATTGTGTGAATGCTTAGATGTAATCTCGAGTCTTCTACCTCAATCTTCGAATCGAATGTTCTCGTCGGCCTTTAACTGACATATAATCATGTACCCGCATAGGTACAGGGAGAGAGACAAACGAGACGAGTATACGCCAGTCAGATAGTCAGATATTGATAGTATTCGAGAGGAGAGTGGCAGGCCACCTGAATAAGGTATTTTGCCTGTAACAGACGTTTATGTTTAGCCTCTTGCTGTAGTCGACTGCTGAACCGTGCGGACCAGCTAGCCTAGCCTATAATCGTTATGGCGTTGGGTACCACGACCACAATTCCAGCCTTCACTGATATTCAATAGTCGATATCACCGTCGTCCTCGGAAAAGGGTATGAGTGCCTCTGTCCAGTAAAGACTGGAGATATTTAATTAATTATACAGATTAAATTTGCATGTAAGAGTATTAACGAAAGGGGGCTTAAATAATAATCAGTCTGAAATCTTAATTGCATTCTTCGTCATCCTTTTGCTGTTTCGGGTATGTGTATTGTACCTAGCCGTAACAGAATTGGTGACCTACTATCCGGGAACTTGAACAAGTGCAGGCCTAACGTTAGAATCTCAAAATTTCTAGCACATTCTGCAGTAGATACAGTACTGAATTTACTTGTTCAGGCTTGTTTGTCAAAGTGAGATTAGTTCAAAATGTTATTCGATCTACATAGATTTGTGGCTAGTCCCTCTATGGAGTAACTAAATTCATTGAAAAAATCCGAAATTGTAAAAATTGCAAAGCACTTCGGTATCTATTTTAGTCCACAATAAGGAAGGATGAGATTAAAAGATATGTTGCAGAGCATCTAGTCGATGAAGACATTCTGCTTAGTACCGCACTCGAGGCAGTGATTAAGGTGCCAACTGACAGCTCATTTGAATTTAAAAGATTAGATCTAGAGATGCAAAAAGAGATCTGGTTGAAAGAAATTGAAAAAGAAGAAAAAGAAATTGAAAGAGAGGGATAAGAAAGAGAAATTGAGATTCGTGAAAAGGTAATTGACAGAGACAGAGAAGAAAGAGAAAAAGAGAAAAGGAAAGGGCTGTGGAAGAGAAATTTAAGATGAAACAACTAGAGTTACAAATCAGGTCTTCCCAAAATTCTGGTTCCATAGGTCCTAAAGCTGGAGGATTTAATTTATCCAAGCATCTGAAATTTGTTACCCAGTTTCAAGAAGACAATTTAAAAAAAAAATTCACACATGTTGAAAAATTAGCTGAGCAACTCCAGTGGCCTAAAGACAAATGGTCCATACTAATTCAAGGCAATTTTGTGGGTAAGGCACAAGAGGTCTATTCCTCTCTGTCAATAGAAGACAGTATGGATTATGATGCCGTTAAAATTAAAGGACAGTTCTTCACGCTTTTGAACTGGTTCCGGAAGCCTACTGACAGAAATTTTGAAGCCGCAGAAATTCAGACGAGCAAACCTTTGTGGAGAAATTTATTCGATAGGTGGTGTTCCTCCTAAAAGGTTTCGGAATTTGAACAATTAAGGCAATTGATTTTGATGGGGGACCTTAAACGATGTGTTCACGATGATATTAAAGGGGAACAATTGTACGGCTTTCTAAGCAGGTACAACATTTAGAACACATTTTTCCAAGCATTGTGATACCATTAACAACTAATATAACTCAACATCTAATTTAAAACGAATTTTTCAAAAAACTTTCTGAAACTCACTAAACGCCACTCCGTAGGCAGTCATGATATTGTGTTTTTACCCACAATGCAACGAAACTGTGATGTCACACCTGCACCTCGCCGCGGGTTGTACAACAACTGTTGGTGTAGTTTGTACGCACACACCTACAGTATTCACGGTAACGTCAAAACTCTCTTTAATTTTCCAAAAATGCAACGGCTAAATTTGCCATTGAAATCCAGAAATCTGTACATTACTATCTAAAATCATCATACAGCCTTCCTCTAACTTGAAACGTACGATTTTAAACCAGTTAAAAAGTTCGAGAAAATCCTTCACCCTACACTTGTAAGTGCAGCTCGAAATCCGTATTAACTCTATATGGCATACCACTACACTGCATCGCCGTAGTCCGAAGGGATTCGATCATACTTGTCAAAACATTTTAGATTTTTCTTAACTCTCAACAGCCAATCTGACAATGAAAGTTGTAAAATTCAAAGTAAAATATTCAAACAATACACAGAAGTCCCTTACCAGACCAAATGCGTCTGATTGAAGCTTACTCAACCAAAAAGAAATTCTGTGCCTGTTACCGATAGCTCGAGGCAGCTATGATGGGAACACATCGCAGAGAATGGTTAGGCTTGCTTCCGGTAGACTAAAATACAACTGTCGACTGACAGTTCAAGGTGTTTCTGTAAGAATGCGGCCATGATTACTTCACCAAATATGCAATACGGTAATCGATATCATAATTCACATTACCTACGCAAAATCCTCATTTTATGCACTAAATCTGACAGTATCACAAGTCTTTCGTCTCGAACGAATGCCAGGCCCTAGCGAACAGGTATAGGTTTTTTAAGGAGAATAGTGTTTCCATAAGTTAGACAAAAATTTTCCTCAGTGGATCCGAATTTCCTTAAGTTTTCATGACTACTACCGAAGAGTTGAATCTCTTAATGTTCTCATGGTAACATAAGAGTAAAAACAGATAATCATCATTTACGTATAGAAATCTTTATGAAGAACTATCCAAACACCGCATGAACACAGCCCTTCAGCGTGATACCATGGGCTCGGAAAATGGAACCACTGAAAGAGAGTTTTCCTTGATAGCATCCTCTTGCAATACCATGAAAAATAAATGGGCAAGAACTATTTAGTATTTTTAGCTGTGGGATATAAAAAATCCCACAGAAATCTTTGTCATGCTTTTTTATAATTTTAAATACATTAATTTGAAATTTTAACCCACCACTCAGAAAAATTAAGAAGGCCTCTTTAAATCTGTTTGAGCTGGCAAAATTTTGCTCTGGAAATCGTGAGGTGCGCGTTTTACGTCAGCAATCAGCTGATATCCAGCCGTCTTCTTTCGAATATGTCTGCTCACATGCCAGGAAGCGAGGGAAATTTGAAATATATTCTTCTAAATAAAGGTTTCATGTAAGGTCCACCAGGTAAAGATTATCTGTAGTATTTATATGTATACTGCACATTTGTAAAGGGTCAGATAGCTACTATTGTTTCCCTTTAAAGTGCATTTTGAAGAAAAGAAGGTTAACAGTTTGAATAAAGCTGTAAATATGGCTGATGAATATGCCCTAACCCACAAGTTTGGTAAAGCGGGCATGACCAAAAATAAAGGTCAATTCAAGACAAATAAAAGATTTGGCAGTACAGGTAAAACTAGTGGGTCTCCCTCTCAGTCTGATATTGTCTCTCAAAGTCAAAACTTGTCTGGTAATAATAAGAAACAACCAGATTCGAGTCGTAAACAAAACGACAAGAGTGACTCAAGAAAAGTGAGCTTTAATGAAATTTTGTGTAGATTCTGTCCCAAAGAGTGCTATACAGTTATGGCAAATTGCTTTAAATTGGCAAAAAATGGAGGCAGAAGCAGCCTCAAATGTCTTTGCCATTTCCGAAAAGCCTTCTAGTGTAGTTGTGACTTTACGGCCTTCGACTGACGAAAAGTTAAGGAAGAGTACCTTCTATTTATATCTTAGTGATTTATCTCCGTAAATGGGGATTCGGCTGAGCTCAGCCACCTTATAAATTAAAACTTTACATGGTGCTAGCGTAACTCAGTCATTGCGCTTAGATGAGCTTTTGCCATTATCGGACTCTGCATCCACTGGGGCAAATGTACTTATTCAGGGGATTGAGTATGGTCTTATTTCTTTCCTTCTTCACAAAATTAATTTGGAGTCAGATCTAGTTTCTTGGTCGGCCAGGTTTTAGGCCTACTCTACACTTGTTAAAGGGGTATCTTTATTGTTAAGTAATGACGTAGCTGGCGAAAAGGTTACAGCCAATGCAATTGTGACAAATGAACCCTGTAATTTCAATAACAGAGAACAGTTAGAAAAGGAATTTCCAAATTTATTCCTTGCCTGTGCTGTGTACACGAGCTATGTCACACAAGCTTAGGGATGAAGAACATTCCCATTTTTCCTCAAAAAATGAGATTTCAGGTTCTAAACAAGGAACAGTACTCCCAAAAAAGGACTCAGAATCTAGAAGAGATTCTAATGTAATTGAAGATTCTTGGTATGACCTGAGTGAGTCATTTATGACTAATCTTGAGGATTGTCAGGATGTTGAATCTTCTAACCCTACACAAAATTGTGAGGGTGAAGAACAGAAAAAAAACTGTTTCTTCAAAAATGTCTGATACTCTTAAAAGAGATCAGCTTTCAATTGAACAAAAGAATGATGAAGAACTTCACCCATTATTAGCTGAGGCACTTACTGAGGAAGAATCAGAACATGTCCCAGTGTGCTTTGTGTCAAGAATAGTATTTTTATGGGTAAATGGATGCAACCTTAGATGAGGAGTGGAAAGTTTACTATCAAATTGTGGTGCCTTAGGTCTATAGGAATGAAATACTAAGCATTGCTCATTAAATGTCATTTGCAGGGCACCTAAAGGTTAATAAGACCTACCACCGTATATTGAATCACTTTTACCGGCCGAAACTTAAAAGTGATGTGGCCAAATTTTGTAAAACGTGTAACACATGTCAGATGGTTGGGAAACCGAATTAGAATATTCCGGTTGCACCCTTAAAACCAATCCCAGATTTTGAAGATCCTTTTAGTAGAGTCATTATTGACTATGCAGTCCCCTTGCTCAAGATTAAGGCAGGACATCAGGGTACACTGTCAATCATGTGTGCTTCTACAACTTGGTTTCCTGAGGCAATTCCTCTCGGAAATATTAAGGCTCGTACAATTTTGGAAGCATTAATTACGTTTTTCACATTATTTGGGTTACCTACAGAAATCCAGTCTGATCAAGGATCCAATTTCATGTCAACAGTGTTTCAACAAATGTTGTTTGGATTAGGTATAGGGCAGATTAACTCAACTGTCTACCATCCTGAAAGCCAAGGAGCTTTGGAAGGATTTCATCAAACTTTGAAAACTATGAAAAAGACATATTGTAATGACAATGAAAGAGATTGGGGTGGATGTATTCCATTCTTAATGTTTGCTGTTAGGAAGTCTATACAAGAGTCACTTGGGTTCAGTCCGTTTGAACTTGTATTTGGGCACACAGTCCTTGGACCTCCTTCTGAGGTTGCTGAAGGAGAAGTGAATAGTAGATTCAGTCGAGGACATTAATCTTCTTGTTTAGATGGCAAAGTTCAAAGGTCGACTACACTGAGACTATGAACTTGCTTAGAAAAATCTGCAACGTTCTCAAGAGAGAATGAAGGCATGTTATGACAAGAGCACTGTCGATAGAGAATTTAAATCCGGTGAGAAAGTGTTAGTGTTTTTGCCTGTCTCTGTTCAGCCACTTCAAGCTCGCTTTCAAGGACCTTATATCATTGTCAGAAAGGTCAGTATCACAGATTATGTAATTTTAACTCCAGGTAAGCGTAAGGAGAAACGATTATGTCATATCAATATGATCAAGAAATACTATGAAAGAGAAGATGGTAATGCTAATAAAGATGATGTTGTAAACGAAGTAAATGTCAGTGTTGATGTAACACTTGATGAACTGCTAATAAAATCATGGATGATGATGTTGAAGCTGGCCACGTCCCTGAGATGTGCATTAAGATGCAGAATTCTGTTTTGAAGAACCTTGAAAAGAAATTAAGTCATGTGCATGCCAAAGAGAAATCAGAAATGACGTCAACAATCAATCAGTATAAAGGTTTTTTGAGTCTGATTGAGCATGATGTAGATGTTGCGAGGTCAGCTACATGTTAGAGCATGACATGATCGAACCAAGTAACAACAAGTGGTCCTCCGCGTGTGTACTAAGTCCCTAAGCCAGACGGTAGCTACAGGTTTTGTTCTGACTATAGCAAAGTAAATGTAGTCAGCAGGGCAGATTCTTACCCAATACCTCGTATTGATAATTGTAGTGATAGGATTGGGAGGCAAACTATATAACAAAATTTTACCTATTAAAGGGTCATTGGGAAATTAATACCACTCACTGAAAGAGCTAAAAGAGTGTCAGCATTTGTTACGCCAGATGGTCTATACCAATACAAGGTTATGCCGTTTGGTGTGAAAGATTCTTCGATTACCTTTCGACGTTTAGTAAATGACCTTACTTCAAACATTGGAAACTGTGAAGTGTGTATAGAAGACCTTATTGTGTACACAACTCATGGGATCAGCATGAAACACACATGAAAGCATTGTTTGGCAAGCTCTCTGAAGCTAGTTTGAGTGTAAATTTGGCCAAAAGTGAAGATGCCTGTGCTCGTGTAATATACTTAGGTCATGGGGCTGATCAAGGTGAAGTTAAGACAATTAAAGCCAAAGCTGAAGGCACTGACAAATTTCCTGTTGCAACTAATAGGAAACAGCTCATGCGTTTCCTTGGCATGATTGGTTATTACGGACGTTCTTGTCCAAATTTTTCAGATACAGCCGTGTGTTAATCACCCTGTATGTTACTATTCAAAGGAATTTGACAAGCATCAGAGAAATTATCCAACCATTGAAGTAGAAGCATTAGCTTTGTTATCAGGACTTCAGCATTTTGATGTCTATTTAAGAGCCACTACACTCTAAATGCAAAAGAGTGAAACTAACTCCAAGAGAGAGTGTAGTTTGGGGTCACTCCTAGTAAGAGTGAATTTCACTCGGGGTGGAGTGAAAATTCACTCCAAATAGATTGACTCGCATGGAATGATATGTCGCTCTACTTCGAGTGAATTTTCACTCCACCCCGAGTGAAATTCGCTCTTACTAGGAGTGGTCCCAAACTAAAGTCTCTTTTGGAGTGAATTTCACTCTTTTGCATTAAGAGTGTCGTTTTCCTATCATTGTATATGCTGATCATAATCCTTTGACATTTCTTTCCAAAATGAAAAATAAGAGTCAGAGATTAATGAGATCGAGTTTGTTCTTACAGTCTTACGATTTGTGTATTAAGCATATCAAAGGTAAAGATAACATTATCCCTGACACATTGTCTAGAATTTGATTTCTGTAGTTGAGATTTATTTTGTAAGATCTTGTCTTGAAAATTTTGTGACTATATGCTAGTTGTATTATAATGTCAAGCTTTCAAAGTTGTTTAAACCATATGTTACAGTGAGAATTTTCGTGTACTTCAAATTATGTAGACATGTTGTATCAATGATACTGTACGTATCTTCGCTGGTAGCAATGTAACATATATATTGTAGTTGTGACTATAATGTTGCAAACCTAAGTAAACTAAAGTTTTGTCCTAGTCGTCCAAAACTTTCTTCAAGAGGCGGAGTGTTACGGGGCATTAACTAGGACAACCAGAAGGTCACGACGCTATCAGAGATTTGAGTTCTGCTCCTGTAACCCAGTTTACAACTCGCATCAGCTAGATTGGTCGAGCAACTTCTGAAATCCTCTAGACTGTGTTTAAAATGAACATGATGTCATGGCACATTGTGTCGAATGCTTAGATGTATTCTCGAGTCTTCTACCCCATTCTTCGAATCGAATGATCTCCTGTAACTGACATTTAATTATGCGACAGTCCTAAATTTCGGAAGTTGAAAGTAGCGACTGTAGTTCTCATATTTTAAATTATTGTCAATGGTACCAAAAGGGGGGGGGGAGAATCACCCCTCACCCTCTAGGTATACTGATCAGCAGATAGAACATATGATGCTTTTAATCACTTGTATAAGTTAGTAATGACTAACCTTCTCTTCAGGAGACCTTACGACAAATCTTCACGGTACGTCCTTAATATGTTTTCCTGCAGTATACTAAATATTCAACAAAAATTGTTGTGCGTAATTTATGCAGAAAATTACTTAGGGCAAACCTCAGCTGAGGTTTGTCGAGACGGGGCAACTTTATTAATAAATGAATACTTCGAGTTCGAATCTCGAATCTCTAATCTCTGCTCTCAAGTATGTTCTTGACTGCCTCCATTAAAGCTCCTCACCAATTTTCATTAATTCGGCAGATGCTAAAATCCTTAACATTTAGTCTCTCAATCTTACCATTTAAAGGGAAACAATAGCGTTACTTTGAATTAGTATAAACTCTGGTATCCTAATATATGTATGGCCCCTTCCTTCACGTGGAAATATTTCCATTATTAAATTGTTGAATGCGGCTTAACTCATTGATTTCCATTGTTTGTACAATATTGATGTTTTGAATCAGCATGTAAGATACGCCTTCTTGTAAGGGAAATACGACATTTGTAAAATTTGGATACGGTCCCTTTAAGACAGGCTTCCAAAGCAATCATTATGAATAAAAACAGGATTGACGGTTTCCATATCTTTTAACGTCTTTATTCTTGTAATATATAGGATCTTTCATCAAGCAATGGCAGGATTTTTACCCTTATATATCTACACATATTGTATTACATCGATAAAAGCCATGTCTTTTATAAGACATGCATTGCCAGTATCCATTTTATGGCCTAAGTAGATCGTTTTACCTCAACAGACATGTCGAGGGTAGCGCTTTATTTCGATGCCCTTGGTTGTATTGTTCGGATAGTATTTTCTCCCTTTGGAGGTAGCAATATGGACTTTTGAAAGACGGTTATAGAGGTCCTTGGTTGAGAAGTTATCCTTGTTGTTTTGGAGCATGGAAAAACCATATCTTCGGTGAATGAAAGAAAGTCTGTGACCCTGATTATGGGAATTTCGAGATGGCTTACGGTATATTAAAATTTAGTTATGTGCATGCATGCATGGACAGCATGGAATCCTTTTACTAGTATTTCATATTTCTGTATTAAAAGCAGTGTTGCAGACATTCTTTTACCATTCTTTAAAAATTCTTTTAAAATAACTGTATTTAACATGGGATTTTAATCCAGTACACACTTTTCTACATGTTAAGGCACAGATATCAAATTGACAGAAATATTTCAGTTATTCATTTTATGGAAAGAAAATGATTTTATTTTACGGCAATCAACAATTTCACTAATTCAGTTGGGTTTACTTGCAAACCATACCTCTTCCCCATAAGATATACTCAAGTTCGTTATAAATGTTATGATATGCAGTATTGTATATTTCTATCCATTTAGATAACAACAACATTACACTCCTTCATTTTCACACTGATGCCTAGTGATAAAATTATTACCTGGGTGATCAGAAACAAAAAACAGAAAAAAGAATGTTTTAAACGAAAGAAACTTTAAGGAATTACTTACCCTCTTCCACTAAAACATTATTCAAAATGTCGTGATAAACTGATAGAGATTGTCGATTTTGACGTTTAGTTACGATTTTCTTGAAAGGCAAAAGCGATCATATCAATAATTCGTTAATTTACAAGCTTTAAAATATCGTTGATAACGTCCTTGATCTATGATTGTTGTATCTGATTCAGGTGTGTCAATCGTTTCTCGCCGTTTGCTATTCCCTGATTGGATGATGCTCCTCCACATGGATGAAACGCAATTGTTACAAATATAGCTACAAAAAACGAAGAAAGCCTTGTGGTGGATTCAGAATGGAATGGCGGTAACGAAAAACATCAGCATCTTGAAAAACTCCAGAAAAATCGCCCAGATCTTGGAAAGACCAGTCAAAACAGAGATCTGTAAATACATAACACTTACTTTGAATCAAGAGGAAATAAATGTCAATGAAACTAGATCCGTAAGTGCATGCAAGCACATGTAATTAATTGTAGTGCACCTGAACAACGTAAGCAGGTTTGGGTAAGGAACAAGTCGTGCAGAAGTCTTTGCTTGTTGAATGTGTTATGTAAAAAACAAGTGGAAAAGTAGGTTCCATTTGAGTATCTGGTGCAGTAGTACTTGAAATATAGAGTGGGAATGGGGAGGGCAATTTTCATGTGGTTTATTGCTTCAAATTTTTTATTACTGGACAATGTCTTCCTCCTGGAGAGGGCAACTGTACACTCACATATTACTCAGAGTGACCCTCAAGAGTCATACTGAACTACCCATGGACCTCAGAGCCCAGATTGTGTTCAAACTCTAATCGTGGAGAGTAATGGGGGAAGGCTGCGCGGCCAGGGGCGTATATACTTGAATTCGCAGGGGGGGGGGTGAACCATTTTGGGACTAAAAGATAAATTAATTTTTTAACTTACCGGATTTGAGACCGACTTTTGATTTTCCCGGGGGGTCACACCCCACAGACACCGTATTAACGACCCTGTGCGCGGCACCATTATATACTTACACACTAAACTGACCGCTTGTTCCATAACCTCTCACTACTCACAGTTTTCATCCCCATCACAGTTCACCATGAACCTCATGAGGTTGGTGCTTGCTGGAACATCAAAATTTCCATACTATGACTGATTAGCGTTTGAGCTAGAGGTGCCTGAATAATTAAAATTGTGATCCAGCTATCCTCACACCCACATCAAGTTATAAGATTGTTTTAGTTTCCTCCAAACCCTCAAAATCATATAAAAGAAAACCAGTTTTTACAATTTTTTGAACATTTTTTTCCTATAAAATCTAACAAAGCATCCACTGCTCCATTAGAAAAGAATGCACATTGAACCAAAGCAACAATTGTAGGGACTATTTGCAGAGTTCAGCTTTTGGCAAAATTGTAATGTTTCTATAGTGGTCGTGCGCCACTTAGCTGCTTGGGAAGGTGAAGCAGGGAGGTGCCCTGGATGTATATATATATATATATATATATATATATATATATATATATATATATATATATATATATATATATATATATACATATAGACTTCTGTTACGGTGGCTGCAGGCTGACCGCAGCATACCGCTGATCATGGAGCATAGCTGTAGGCTACACTACCAGACTACGGTAATATACGCATTTAAGGATAGAACAGTATTGCGTCCACGGACGTTTGTCTAAAATCTTTTTAACAGAAACATTGTTAAGTAGTAAATGAGCAGGATCAGTCACTTTTAGCACAATTTTTAAAATATATTCTTGATCTTAGTGGCATAAAAAGCAATGAGCTGTTAAGTCTCCAACAGTTTCTTATAGGAAAGTGAAATAACAATTGGAGGCCACATAAAACTATGATATGTAGGACTTTGGCTACGAATTACAGTCGTTTAAGAGAAAAATCGCTCAATTTTTTTTATGTTATGAATATTTAGTCATTATTTTTGTCATCTTATTTGCCACGAATATTTTATTTTGTATACTAAGTGGTGTTTCATTTAAGCGAAACATTATTTTTTTTTTTCATCTTTTAATCAGTTCACATTATAGCACAAACAATACATATATTCATAGAAAGACAGAAATTTTCTGGTCATCACACTTTGAGAGTTCAGTACATCTGTACATCAAGCTTTTTAGTTAATATGTACAATTACAATACAGTTACAGTACTTCTTTTTGAGATCAAAAATTAATAGAAAAATGCATTACAAAAAGAAAAAGACTCATATTTAATAGGGCGGTGAATACTTGTAGAAGAGACGCGAAGGCAAAACATTAGCATGGTACGAGAAAAATGATAAAGAGTGATAACGAAAGACTGCTACAAACACGATAGGTAGATAGACTTCGCTAATAGCTAGTAAAAAGTCCCTCCAAACCGTACTGCCGTAAATGTAGCCCACCCTCATTATGAAGTATATTCCATTACATTCCATTTCTGCTCTTCCAAAAATATCACCAAAAGAAGACATAACGGCAACTTTTTTTTCTATATGGTACCAAATGAGGTGGGGTCCTTCGTCACTTTGATATGCACGTAGACTAGATGAAACATCAGGGTTGCTAAAATGGGGTCAATTGAAGCAATTTTGGGAAAATTATGGACTCAGAAGCTGGAGGAGGAAAATCTTGCTTGGAGTGCGTGACTGGAAAGACCTGACAGCCTTGTAAAGGTAAGAAAAGTTTGAAACCTTGCCCACAAATCTTCACGATTATGAAAGAAAACTGAAATTGCCAGGAATGGCCAACTTGTCAGCTACTTTGTGAAGGGCATTTTCTACTAGGGAAAGGCTTCTGTAAGATAAAAGCCAGTTTACTTTTGGGAATTAGTGTGTAAGTCGTTGACGTATTTATTGGGTATGTTCTACCTAAAGCGATGCCATAGTCGAGTATGATTGGCCATGTGGATCATAATGTCTAAATCTTTACGGGTATAAAGAATCCCTTATTACGCCTTAAAGAACGAGACAACCACAGTCCTTAAACTGCATTCCTCTCAGCGCAAAGAAAATCTTTAAGTGCCACGGGTACAATTTTGTCGGATTTTCTTTACGCGTAAAAATATTTTTCAAGTCATTACGAGTCAATATTTGTCATATTTCTTAAGCCTAGAGTTGCCGAATTTGGAAAAAACAATAATACATAAATAAATAAAAATAAAGAGATCGCCACATGGAATACTTTGAATGTAATGTGTGCGAGGCTGTATAATACAGGCCATGTGAATACTATACATCATACTTGGAATGTAAGTTGTATATGTGACCATGGGTAGTACTTCCATGCTGTGACGTAGCCTACAAAGAAATTAAAAACTATTGTAGACGAGAATCAGATTAAAACCTTCAGTTAAAACCGGTCAACACGGCAAATTAACATGGTTTTGAACGCTCAATTTTACAGAATGACATTTGTAAATAGCCTATAGTTAAGAGTGCACAAGATTTTTAAACTAACGTGGCGAGTTCTGTAATAACTCCCTGCTTTTATTAAGTCTACTCATTTTAAAGGCCCTCTAAGCTCACCCCAGACAGTACAATTCTCCCAACTAACCTAACTTCTAGCCCCGCCTCCAATTTATACACAGATAACTTTGTAGAAGTAGAGCCCTTCCAACCCAGTAGCCTGCCCTGAGTGTCCGTTGCTCAAGAAACTTTAAAAAACAAACTGTGTGTGACTCTGAGCCTAATTAGGAGCACAACTGACTGTCCAAGTCATCATTACCAACCAGAGTGGTGCTATTATTGTTTGAATGCCAATCAAAGTACAGTCACTAACTGGATTTAGAACTATGGGGATATGTCTAGATATATTTGGGGGGGATGCCATAGCTCCTTCAAGTTTTCTTTTCTTAAAGGGGCTAAATCATCACCCCCAAACAAATTTAGTAATAAAATTACATCTTTAAATGCAGTTGGTGACTGCACTTTTATTGACATTAACTCAAGCAGTAACTTAACTCCGGTTGACTAATGATGACTTGTACATACAGTCAGTTGTGTTCCCAAACTTACACACAGTGTTGCATGGATGTGGTCTTGATTAAACTCAGTGCAAGCTACTTTTCCTGGGAGCTGTACTGGACGGATTGATGTTTGTTTAAATTGGAGAAGGGGCCTGAAGTATACTTAGTAGGGAGACTTCCACTGTGTGGGGGAGAGATTTTAAAGCATTTAAGCACTGTTTCCGCTTTGATCCAGAGGTCATTTTGCGCTCTATGTACGTCAAATGCACAATTATATAGTACACGCATAGCCTACTGCAGATTATTGCTTCCGCAAACTACATTCATTTTAGTGATCGCTCTTTTTTAAATTTCCTTCCATCCTAACAACTTTTTCCTCCAAAATGCTAAAATAATGGGGCGTTATGTTAGTGGCCCTGTTATGAATCTTAAGATCATTGTTTCTTCTTTTATGTTCAACATTACCACTGGATATGTAGAAGTCAAATCTCAGTAAAAAAGAATATATGAGACCTTCACGCGTAAGGACTTGACGAAAGTTCACATGTAAAGAAATGGATTTTAAGAACTGTGATTTGTTATTCCTTAAGACGTAATAAGTGATTCTTTTTACGGGTGAAGATTTAGACATTATGACCCATATGACCAACCATAGCCGAGCGGAGACACATCATCTTACAGCGGCTTAAGTGATATTCAGTTTCCAAACTTTTGTCTTCCCCGTAAAACCCGGAAAAGACAGAACGTAATCTAAACCCTTACATCTGGAAATGCAACGTTAGAGATGTCGGTAAACTAAAATCTAAGGAGGCTAGGGTAATCTTTTACATCAACGGCCACGCGGGGCTCAAGAAATTGCAAGAAAGACTTAGGACATCAAGATGTACTTATCACAAGCCGTATAAAATGTCAGCACTTAGTCTAGAAAACCGGGGAATGAAAAAATGGTAATTAGCAGTGGCGTATTTCGGGGGCTATTGGGCACCCCCCCCCCACACACACACACCCACACACACACAAACACACTGAAGTCGATTTTTTTTTGTCCCTTAAATACGTATTCTTTTTACTTCAAAAGTAGCATATGTAAAACCAAATTGCAAGTAAGGATACCTAATTTTTCAAAAAGTTTTAAAGGGGAGGGGATCCCTCCCCATAGATCCTTCCCCTGATCACAGAACTTACTGCATAGCCCCCGTGCGAAGGATCCTCGTTACGCCACTCGTAATTAGATGTGCCTCAAACAGCTCATTTATCTTAGGGCTATAATAGACAAATACACTTTCTTCTCCACTGAATAACTCCATGTTTCACAAATCAAACACACTTCAAACTACCTCAGTTTTATCAAGTTTCTTCCAAAATGCCCACCGCTTCTAAAAAATTTATCTCCGAGCTTACTTGATCTATTTCTGGTGAGTCTCCATCGTCACTAACAGCAAATCAGTACACTAGGCCAAGAGGCAAGTCAGTAGGACCAAATGTCCAGATATACTTTGAAAATAAACGAGTTGGAGTTTTCTTGAATATCCCCAAACTATGTGGAATAACTAAAATATTTCCAGATTGATATAGCTCGTACCTATGTGAACAATACCTGACGGAGGATTTAATGTTGAACCCTTGCCGCCCGATTATCCTCAATGGCATGGTCGTGTGAAACCACAGATTTCAACTTCCCGACGATTAGAGACAACATTGGCTAAAATTTGTATGAAAGTGAATCCCTACTTGTTGATAAAATTGTTTTGCTTTTATGGTCTTCCACTCGATTAGTTTATGGTGTAAACAAGAAATTTAAAAAAGCAGTATTGGATGTTTGGATGTATTCACATAACTTTTGTCTTGTTCGTTCTGCTTACGGCATAAGTTACCTCAGTTTTCGTTCCATTAACCAGCAATTATTTTTAATGGTCTATCATTAATGCACCATTGACAACTTTTACCCATTCGTTAGATCAGGGAGTTGCCATTTACCTGAATAAACCTTTTAAAAATGATGGAGATTGGTTAATTTTTTGCATTTAAATCACAAATTTAAATTGAAGACATATACAGTACTTCAGAAATGAATGGTTCCGCTTTCGAATTGAAGTTAATTTTCTAAAAAGCGTTTTTCCTGTTTACGCTGATAAAAGGCTCAGTTGGAAAATTAGTGAAAGAGAAGAAAACAGAACAAAATTTGTGGGTGGGGCTTACCTGAAGAAGATGTATTTAGTATTTTGATATAAAAGGATCAAACATGATTCATTTAACTCCCCGGGAGACACTTGATTTGGGTGGAACTTTTAGTTTTTACTATAGTAGTGTTGTACCGATATTAGAAGTAGCCGATATAACTGATGCAGATATTTCTCGCTTAATCACTCTTTAAAAGATTTTCTCCTCAAGGTGTAGAGAAACTAATATAGGGTTAGCATGAGTTGAAGTATCTTTGCATCTCCTTTCAAATGATAGGAACTAAGTGGAACCGACAGGACTGCAAAATTGGGGTGGGGGGGGGGGTTACAGCACAGAGTCGTCTGAGAGCAAAACGTTGAAAGTGTTTATTGCTCCTGTAATCTGTGTACCTTAGTGCAGTAGCCGACAAGGAAGAGAGTGGAGGGTGAAAAGCACTTACTGGGGGACATGCTCCATGTCCCCCTCTTTGAGGGCGCCACTGATAGGCCACCCAATTCTCCTAGCTGGTTCTGTTATAACTGAGGGATAGGCCCACCGCAGAGCCGAATATATAGATATAAGACTCTGGCCCAACTCGCTGGTTGAATAACCAGAAACGAGTTAAATAAAAATGAGACAAAGGAGTACGGTAAACGAAGGCTATACTTTCAAGAACGTCTCAGATCCATGAACGCGTTAATTATCTTAACGTACATTTCTCCTTCAATCAAGTACGTGTATGTGTAATGTTATTTTCGATGGTATTTACCATGTCCAAATAATTTTGAATCTCCAAAACTAACTTTTGGATGGATCTGCACTTTTTACAGGAGGAACATTTAACAGTTTTCTTTCATGTGTAAAAAGAACAGACAATGAAGTGTACATACAGCTCATTTCATTTATTTCTCTGCTTCGAGTAACAAGTCGATCCAACTTTGCGGATAAATTATACATACATAAATTTTTACAACTAGAATTGAAACTAAAATACAAGGGGCGTGTGGTATTACACCTCAGTAAGAATTATATTCGTCCGCCACAACTGACACTTCAGTAACAATACCTGGAGATTATTGATTATCTTGAAAAGTAAAATTTTATGATTAATGAATGTCTTGTTAAGCGGATATGAAAAGAACGTTTATTAACTTACTATTAGGGTTGTTAAATTTGACAGGATTATATGTGATAAAAATCATTTTAGAATTGAAAAAGTGGTGTTTAAGTTAACCTAAAAGTTTACTTAAAATTGACCAAGTTAATAGGCTTTCGAGGGGGGAAGTGGGGTGAGCAGAGGGTTGCAGCCGTCCATTCGAGCAGATAATTTGCCTTTTTTGAGCATATTACATGCTATTTTGGGCGATCATGCATTAAAAGTTCGGGCAATGTGCTGTAGTCCCTCCCTCGTTAATTGAAATATCCAGACACGCTTATGACAGTTTGACAATAAAATCTGTTTTGCACAAATACCCATCTGATATCAATTTGGGATAATCAACTCTCTTCTTTTTACTCCAGCAAAGTTAATCAAATGTTAAAAATGCTTCCCATACGGCAGTTACAATTAGATTCCAGGAACCGAACCACTTGCATCACTGGAAATACCGTAGTACCGGACTCTGTTTGCTCAGCCCCTCTTTAAAGCAGGGCCGACTTAACAAGGAATATGCCTTGCAGCCTGTTACGTAGGAAATGGGGATAGTAGAAGTCCTAAAGTTTGAGTGAGTTTGGAAATTTTCCAAATTCAAGTGCTTTTAAATGACAAAATACTCACATGATTTTATGTATACGATAATGTCTTCTAGAGACTTCTAACCTTATTCCATGCCTCCCCCTCTTCTTCCTAACAAACCTTGTGCTGCCATATTATGTAGGATAATTTCTTCTCGAGATAAGAAGGTGGCACAATACAAAATAAAGTGTGAGGATATGGTGTTTTACATAGGCAAAACAACGAAATGTTGTAGCGTACAAAAAGCTTTGTATAGTATGTACAACGATATAACCAAGTCCTAAAAAATCAATTATCTTTTTGTCAACTTTCTCCACTCTAAAAATGGTTGGACTACTTATAAGCCACCTTATATGCTACCGACCTTCAGCGGAGCCACCAAGGGGAGAATTAAAGCCTAGTCTTTCATTTTCTTTCAGATTAAAGAATACCTTTATGTTTAGTTTTACAGTAAAGTTGATGAGGTTTTTACATAACTTTTGCTGTTTGAATCAGTACTCCTTGCGCATTGTCCTTTTGTACTCTCTGATTGGCTGCAGAGTTTTGAGAAACTGCCTCTCCACATGGATAAAACGCGCTTGTTGCAAACGTAGATACAGAAGACGAAAAAACCTTGTAGTGGGTTCAGAATAGAATGGAGGTAAAGGAATACAACATTATCTTGAAAAAATCCGTAAAGAATTGCCCAGATCCAGCAAAGACCCATCAAAATAGAGACCTGAAAAAAAAGCAAAATATCTGAATTTATAACAATACAGCAGAAATAAATTCTCTTGTCTTCCTTCAGTTTTGAAAGCAAAGTTTACTGGGATTACCCCTCATTACAATTAACTTATGTAGAACTCCAGAACTTTTAAGACAAATTTTACCAATATTACAAGTAGGAATTACCTTTAGTTTGTGTTATTGCTCAAGAAAAGTAAATTGGTTACATTATTTATATGTAATTTTACTTTATTGCACAAGACGTGTAATTTTTACAGTACTTTCGTGTTAATTTATTCTAAAAACTGAAAAAGGTCTGGAGTTCATCCAGCTTCCATTTTCATAGCTTACTCCGTTGCTGAGATACAAGATGTAGTAAATTATTCACTTAACTTAAAATAGTCGATTGCAAAATAATTTGTGATGGCCTTCTTGCACAACTCACACAACCTGTTTTTTTTTTTTTTTTTTGCTTCCTTTTGAAATCAAAGTGTTTATACGACCTTTAAAAATTTGCGGTGCTCTTGCATAGCACGTTGATCAGAGAGGGTTTGTTTAGTCAAGTCACCTTACAACAGTAAGACAGTGATCACATTTTGGCACGAGGTGCAGTGAATTTTGAAAAAAGAAAATCGAAGACAGTAATTTGAGTATACAATAATGATATCACAAATTATTTCGCAATCTACCATATCAAATTGAGCAAAGAAGTTTCAACATTTTATAATCCAGCTCACGGATGTCCTGTGAAGATGAGAGTTGGAACATTTGGATTCATATTTCAAGCTTTGTAACCTATATTTCTGAAATTTTAGACTTAAGGTACACTTTAAACTTTGAAGCTTACTTCTGTGATCGTATAACTCTTGAACGAAAATTAATAGTGTCGGACCGATTATCGCCATTCAATACCAACATCGGCCGCTATTCCCCACTTTTATCCTTTGTCGGTAATATGCAGATACTACCAAACCAATATTTCTCGTCCCATCTTCAAAATTCGGTCCTTTTTCCCAGTGTATTTGATCTTAAATCCTTATAGTTCTTATTTCTCAATAAAGGGAAATAAACTAAATGATGGTGTCCAGCAGACAATGGTTTTTAGTAGAGAAAGCTTACTTCTCAAACGTCGGCTGGTATTGATATTGAAGTTTTTGAAAGGTATTGAAATATCAGTATATGTAACATCGGCTTCTTGTAGTATCGGTACAATATTAAATATAAGTTACCTTCAAAACAAGAAATATCTCCTGTTTCATCATTACATGCGAAGAAGTCTGACCTTTCACCTTTTTTGCATTCTTTTTGGAGCGATGAAGACCACGCACGGTAAAAGAAAACGTTACGTAGTTGAAGATAACACACAAAATGGCGGGAATACCAAACAGAATAAAATTTGCCCGGGCCGGCGACAACCAACACTTCTCATCATCGATATATGCAAATTGTAGGCTATGAATGTGCAAAAGTTGTACTATTACACACACGATCACATACACACAAGGAACACCCCAGCCAATAATAAAGTAGATTAAGAAGTTCTTTGTATTGTTTGACACCTGATTCAGCGTAGAAGATTTCATACCAAATGTGCGACTAACGTCATACGCTATTACGCTCATCCAAAGGAACGTTGATAGCCAAAGGTAATGCCCCAATATTCCGATCAGGTGACAAGACGTGTGATTTATGGTTGGGAAGGTGGCTGGTATCAATATTATTTGAGCAAAGAAGAGTGATACGACAAAATTCATGGTGATTTTCCCCGGTAAGTTCCGCAGATCCTTAAAAGTACAATAAGTTACAAAAGTCAAAAGCAAACTTACGAGTGACAGACTCGAAAAGACGATGGATAATATCAGAATAATTAGATTTACCTTTTCCTTGTAGTATTCAAAGCAAACGCAAGCGTTTCCATTGGTAAGAATTACGTAATCAGGTGGTGGAACAGCGCCCTCAATTAAATCAGACAGTAGATACAAAGTTCCATTTTCATTTTCTTCAAGTGAAAACGAGTTGTTCGTAAAAATTCGAAAAGGACAGAGAGGGCGTTCTTGTAGCCAATCGCATATTATCACGGTGATATTCGGTTCGCAAGTGTTGTTATCCGTACATTCACCTTGAGAAGTGACGTCCCATGTAATGTCAGAGAAGACCCTATTCAGATTATTTATTTTCGCTGAAGTGATACCTTCGTGAGTAAATACTACAACTTGGGGGCGTTCGAACCGACTTGACTTTTGACAGAGGTCTGATGGAGAACAAGAGCTACAATTCACTACAATATCAGAGAGTTCAATCGGAAGTCCCTGATATTCAATTTCATCCCGTGAAAACCTATTTACAGCTTGGTAAAACTCCTCAAAAGTCTCAGAAGAATTTCGTAGGCGAAAATTCAGTAGAATGTTGTTATTTTGTCCTATATAGCTGTACACGTCATTGGAAGGTATCGAGAAGTATCTGTTAGTGGCCCCTGTCAAATTACCGATTATTGTAGCAGATTGCCACATGGGCAATTTTTCGTCGTTTAATTCAAACATAACTTTTATTTCGCTACAGGATTTTCTTGGGCAATCGCTTACATTGATGATCGTCGAACCAGGAGCAAAATCACACATCTTAGACAATGAATTATAAAATAGACCACGTGAGCACGTGACATTCTTGAAAGACACGTTCTTTTCATCAAACACACTGAAATCAAACGGTACAATATGCGGTATTCCAGGTGCAAACGCTGGTCTTCCATCTTCCAATTCTGTATCAACTTCGTATGGGCAGAATTCTTTCTCACGAAACAAGAGGTCAGGATTATAACACAGGGCGCAATGTGGGTTTCTGAAAGTCATACCCATGACAGAGATCACGGCTGAGTAAGACATACACTGATCATAAAATGGGGACGATGACGAACATTCGATTGGGTCACTTAAAGCGCACTTTCTCGGTAAAGGGAGGTTATCATAAATTTCTGGACGCGGTTTAAAAGTGACGTCGTCACATTCTGCAGATCGCTGAGTTGAGTCGCATGTTGTTGTAAATAACTGCCAAAACCGCATGTCTTCGTAATCAATGTCATTGCACTTCGCACAGTAAACATTCTTGTACGTTCTTTTATTCTTGTAGCTAAAGACGGGAACGTGGTGTATGTATTCTTCAAGCGATTGTGGTAGTAGAGGGAGCTCTTCTTGGCAACGATTTTTCACGTATTTGTCAGGATAATGTGATGGGCAGGTTGCTATCATAAAATATCCAACTCGGGTAGGCTCAGACTGTAGATCGAATCCTGATTGAATGTTTGTTCTGTGTGTATAGGTGCATATTTTGGCGGTAGTTGCACCACCGTGTAGTTCAATACGATCTCTACAGTTGCCATCGGCTGTACAACAACAGTCATGATAGAAGGCGCAATCCTTGTCACAGCTACAAACAAATGAATCTTTGTTTCCACGGCACTGTTCCTTGCCAATGCATTGATAAGCTTCACAAATTTGTATTTCCGATTTAAAGGGTTCTGTAACAGCTATATGAAAAGAGAAAATGAGTCCTTTCAATCGAAGAAATGTTACGTTAATCGAGCTTTAAACATAATTTTGACTGCTTAGTTTACCCAGCGAAAGTTTTCAGAAAATCAAGTAGATGTGATCTGTGCATCAGGAATGTATCATTTTTTTCAACGTGAATGTTTAGAAGCAGTTAGGTATACGTTAGGTTATGTTTTGGGTCTAGTTAACCCATTGGTTTTTATTTACCATTATGTTACATCTGATTATGTTACACCGACTGCAGTGGCCAAGCGGTTAGAGCATCCGACTTGCAGCCGGAAGGTCTAGGGCTCAAATCCTGGCCGGGTCATACCAAAGACTTTTAAAATGGAACCTACTGCCTTTGTGCTTGGTGCTCAGCATAAGCAATGAAGTAGGAAAAACAAGCCAGTGAGCCACAACTGGAAAAAAGACCGTGGTCGTCTCGACTTGAACCAATTGGTTGGAAACTGGGACGTTAAACCTCATCTAACTAACTAACTAACTAACTAACTAACTAACTAACTAACTAACTAACTAACTAACTAACTAACTAACTAACTAACTAACTAACTAACTAACTAACTAACTAACTAACTAACTAACTAACTAACTAACTAACTAACTAACTAACTAACTAACTAACTAACTAACTAACTAACTAACTAACTAACTAACTAACTAACTAACTAACTAACTAACTAACTAACTAACTAACTACACCTGATTAATTCCCCTACATCTGATAAGAGGATTGGTGCAGTGGCGTAGCTACAGTGGGGCATCGGGCTATTGCCCCTGGCTCTGGAAAATGAAAAATTCGGAAAATGTAAGATAAAGTATGCAGTCCTTGACGGCGACTAGTCTCACCGACAGTTTACCTGTTTTTTGCTCTCAAAAGACAATTTCTCTAATATGAACCCAAAATTTTCGGTGCGCTACGCGCGCTGTAGAGAGTTTCTTCATTAGTTCCATTCCACATAGCAAGATAGCACACGTCCTGCACTCTAAAAACGTTGGGCAAGTTTTTGGTTGGGTAAAACATTTTGGTTATATGTTGGTCAAACTTTGCCCAAATAGTGGTTAAAACTCCCCTTCAATGCACGTTTATTGCATTATCCAACTATTGGCTATTCAACGGTTGGGTATATTTTCTATTTACCCACTTTTTGAGCAACTAATGGCTAATTAGCATAGTGTTTGCTTAAAAGTTGGGCAAATCGTTCGCTACAGGTTTTGCGGCGAACAACCGAACACTTAACTCGATTTGGCTCTGCATTTCTCCTAATTATGGGGCTTCGTGTTGATACTCCGAAAAATCCTTTTAACGTATTAGACGTTTGCATAGAAGAAATACTCGGACATTCTGTTTGGCGGCAGAATTGGGCTCTATTTCACAAAAAGTGTGAAAATAGTGCTTCGAACTAGCACACTTTTGTATGAGTTTGACATCAGTTATCGATCACGGAACGGGTATTCGCTATCACGAATTCAAAACGTTACTTTGTTGTGCGTAGTGATAATCCTATGGTTGAACTTTATGGAACTGCCACAGTTGTATGTAGATCAGTGGTGTGGACTTGTGTTTTAATATGTTTGGTTTGTCACAGACTTTAGTGTAGGCCTATAATGTCCGAAACAATCAGGTTTAAAAAGCACGTTTAGAATTAAGGTTAAGCCAAGGCGTTTGAAATGAACGTGTCAATATAGATGGTGTTTTGTATTCGGGTTTCGGACAGCAGGTAAAATATTTTAATTCACATGCACAACGCACAATAAATATATAACTGCTTAAGAAGTTCTTATGATGTATTTCCCAATCAACTCAAGCAATTTTAACAACTGTTGTGTACAAAGTTCACCTAAATCTCCTGGGAAAGAAATGCCCAGCATGCATGCATGTTATTCTGAAGTAAGGAAAGCACCAACGGTTAGGCAAAAATGGTTAATATAAAACCAACAGTTGGTTAATACATTTGCCCAACAGCTTCATGAAAGAAATGCCCAACAAGTAGGCATGTTTTGAAATGCTCATTTACTTAACAGTTGGGTAATTTTCCTCCCAACGATTGGGTTCAAACTTTACCAAATTTGGTTGGTCAAAATTTTGACCAACTGTTTAGGTTGTTGAATAGATGCCCAGTGTTGGTCAAAAAGTTGGGCAAAATTTGCCCATCTTTTTTAAGAGTGTGTCCACCTTACCAAGTAACATGTAGACAGAGTACACAGTTTATGTAGAGGTCGTAAATTTCATCCCATATCGCAAAGCCTAAGTTGCCGTTCTCTTGTGTGTGTCATGCGTACGGTCAGTTGGTGAGCCATAGCGTAGACCTTGCAAGAAAATGAAGGAATTTTTAAATTTTATTAAATTGGAAATGGTGTGACCCCAATTTGAATTAGTGTACCCGGGCATAGTATTTCATGAATGGCTCTAGAAAATCATGTTTCAATACGTTTCTCACTGCATCAGTTAATTGAGAAATTTACGTATAGACTAGCTCCTTGGTTTACCTTGAATATGCAATAATTATGTTCTAAATATCATGAAAGATACCTGAAGTGAAATTGAGGATGTTTGTAAGATTAAACTGTTGTTCAAAATAAATTTGAGGGGACTGCTCATGTCCTTTACTTTATAAGCTCATTGACTTTTGCTAATATTAAAGGTAATAATTGGCTATCGGTATTTTATTTTTAGCCAATAATATATATGGTGGTGTATTCAAGGATGAAGATGGTTATTCGTCAGGCAGGGAAACCCATATAAAAACGTGTCCACGGCGGGGATCCGGGGATCTGCCTGGGAAAATTTGGGAAAAAAGAACCCTTACATGCCAATTTTCCAGGTTTGGGGGGCCTTGAAACCATAATTTGGACAGTGAAATCTTCAGCATTCTGTATATTTTCTTTACCCAACTTTCATTTATGTTTTGGACATCTCTTGGGGCAGTAGTAGCCCCTGCCCCCGCAGGCTACCGCAATGTAAAGCCCTGAAAAGGCCTAATCGCTATTTCCGCTTTCTTATGTTTTGCATAACCAGTGGCTTAGCTACATGTTATTTTGTATAGCCAAGACTAAAATTTCCAGAAAGATTAGAATTTTTTTTCGAAATAAAAAAATAAGAAAGAAATAGCTGTAGACCATTTCACTCGTCGTATGAACGTCGATTATGCGAGCGAAAAACTAGGAGCGAAACTAATTGAATGTCATCTTGAAGGGCCTTAGCTGAGATTTTCTCTAGTTAGATTCCTTTCGAGGAGGATATGCTGGATTTGTCTTGAGGAAATCCAGGAATAATTCGAAAATTGTAGGGTATTTAAATATGTTGGGAGGACCATGATTGCAACTTAATTGCTCACTCAAAGTTTTCATCGCAATTTGTAAAAACCCTGCTGGAGTGCTGCACGCTCCCAGCGTGCCATCCTGATTCCACGTGACCTTTAGTGCCGGACCGATTCCAAGCACCGGTTTCGGTGAGGTCCATGGGCGCAGGAAGTGATCCTCGTTCAGATACGTCCTCGACAGGGCGTAGCCTGCTGACCCCATCAGTAAGCTGGATCCGTACATTGTTCTAGTCTACTAACATGACAAATCAAGTTCTAGTATACTAACATGATACATAACAAATAAAAAAAATATCAAAAAATTAACTAAAAATTAAAAAATTAACAATTTAAAAAAAAAATCAATAAAAGCACCGCAAACAAGAAGCTGTTACCGTATATAGCCCCAGGGACCTCGTTGTATCGATGAAGCCAACTATTTGACAGAACACAGTGAACATTTTAACAATTCAGTTTCAAGAAAGGAAGTCAAATTCAGGTTTTCTTGGGCAAAACGGCTGCCTCCATAAAAAAAATTCCCCTTATATTGTTATCACATATACTTACAGGTGTTTCCTCTAGTTGGTGTAGCAGTATCAAGTTGAATCACTTGTCCCGATGACGGTAACGCAATCGCCAGTATGATTACAAAAATCACTTGGTTTTGCAGATCCATGTTTGCCTTGAAAAATTCCTCACATTAATCCAAACATGCTAGTCTTCTAAATCCAAAGATGGTAGTCTTCTTTTCTTCAAGAATTCATGGTATGCTCGTTCCTCGTAGACTAATAGGTTTATCAAAGAACCACGTGGACGGTCCAACCTTGCTGTGTGAGAAGTGAACAGCAATTGTTTATCAACGGCTGTGTATAGTATGATACTTTTGTAAGATCTGCTGCAGCCGACATATCAATAACGTCAATACTACGCGACCCCAACATTAGAATACAGTATTATGCCTGCAGTCACTCATCAGGTTTCCGACTTTTATATAAGAAGGTAGATTCTCTGTTGTATCAGGGAGACTTCCCTACAACCTGAGTTGACTAAATAACTGAGTCAACATTATTATGAAAACAAAAGAGAACAGGCTCCTGGTGTGAAATGGAAAGGGTATGGAAGGAAAGGTAACTCAACACGATGTACTTCTCGACAACGTGTTACGCTCCGAATACATGTGTGTTTTCTTCGTTCATCCAGGGAGTTGCTATTTGTCAAATAGCAACTCCCTGGTTCATCGTCATGCAAGAACGACATGAAACTATTCTGGCATTGAAATATGAAAACAGTTTGTAAACAGAAGGAAATCTAGAGGTCACTCGAGGGTGAATTCCTTCCTTACTGGTACCTTCATAGCAGGTGTCGTATATCAACCCTCTTTCACGTGTTACGAGTGCAGCCAATAGGCTTATATCAGTGGCGTAGACAGGGGGGACGGGGGGGGGGGCAAGTTGCCCCCTCTGGAAGAATCTTGGGGGAAATTTTGAAAGTGAATATATGGTGAAATTTGCGCATGATCTGGTAAAATTTTAAATTTCTCAACCAGTACACTTTACTTATTTTAAAGTATATGCCACACTGGCACAACCAGTCCGCATTAAGGTTTTCAGAGATGGAATGATGACACCGTGCTTATAGTTGTACTAGTTATGTTTTACTCTCTGTTTTATACAGCATGGGATCTCTGGACCCAGGACGTCGCCAGAGCATTTATCATGGGGGGTGTGGTGCCGTATTTGCCGACTAAGAAGGAAGAAATGCTGACTGAAAGTGTTGATAAGAGATGCAGTTAGAGCTGAGAACCGTTAGTCCAACCGCGGTAATGGTCCAGCAGGGGTGGCGCCAGAATTTGCCCAAGGGGGGGGGGGGGATTTGAAGAAAACCTTTGTACTATACCATGTCATTGCGGGGCATATATTGCATAAACTTTTGTATATACTAGAGGAAAATACTTCCGCCCGATTTAAGGTTATTCCCGAAATCTAAACTGTAAAATTGTAAAGCGCGCGAAGCGCGCGAAACTTTTGGGTAAGCTTACACTAAAAAGAATCTGTACTTATTTAAAGCTTATATAGGTCAACCAGTAGCATACCCAGGATTTCTCTCAAGGGGGGGGGAATGCAATATGTTTTGTGATCGCCGACCTGGGGAGGGGTGTAAGGGGAGGGAGTGTCCCCCTCCCCTCTGAAAATTTTTGAAAAATTAGGTGTCCTTACATGCAATCTGGTGCCACATATGCCACCCTTGGAAGTAAAATTTGTGTTAAATCATTTACGTTTTTTAGGGACCAGAAAAAAAAATTGGCATCCGTGAGGGAGATATGGCCCAATGGCCTCCCTCCTGTGTACGCCAGTGAGGTCAACTGTCCAGGCAGTTGGGCCCAATTGGGCACAACTTACATTGTACTTTCCTCTTCGAGTCACTAGCCGTGCCGAAAGACAGACTCAAGAGAACATTACTAGTAACTTGTTTAGCGAAATGAGATGAGATTCCCGGCATTTACATAAAACGATAAATTCTACTTAAGTTACTTGAAAAGATGGAAAGGGTTTGTTTTATATTCAGCTATTAGTAACGAAACTGAGGAAGAGCGGGCAAAGCATACCGAAAAGTTGGGGTTTTATAGCAGAAATGACCTATGTGAAAGCTAAAATAAGTAAACCGACCATGGGTGGCGACAGAATTTTTCCAACATGGGGCCGGGCCATGCCAGAGACCCCAAGTTCCGACAGCATGTCGAAGGGGTGAGAAAGGGATATGAAGGAGCCTAACTATCCCATGGCATTGCAGAGTACCGTATATTTAGCATAATATCACTTAAAGGTGATCAGTCGTCTTGAAATATTCTTTGTGACGTCAGCCTTTTCTTGACATGTTTCTGCAGTCGTCACTGTTCAAGGATACACCGTACAAGCATGGTATAGCTAATCGGTAAGCAAGAAGAGACGGCTTGTAGCTGTATACCTACTAGCTATACCGATGTCATCATAGCTACTTGTACGGTGTATCCTTGAACAGTGACGACTGCAGAAACATGTCAAGAAAAGGCTGAAGTCACAAAGAATATTTCAAGACGACTGATCACCTTTAATATGTCAAGAGCCGGGTTGCGCACTGATACTGTTCTTTTGAGTCTGAATCATGAAATTGCAAAGGGCGCGAAAATTTTTGATAGCCTGACACAAAAACATGTTATCATTAAGAACAAAGAAAAACAGTAAAAATATAAAAACTGGAAGGGTTGTAGGCTGTATCAGGGACAACATACATTGTGTCGAAACCACCTGGACTACCCAAACTACTCCGTGAGTCGCTCACCAACTGACCGTATACCGCGGCATGACACAGACTACAGAACGGCAACTAGGCTTTGCGATATGGGATGAAATTTACATAACCTGTGTACCCTGCCTACATGTTCCTTGGTAAGGTTGACAGGACTTACGCTATCTAGCTATGTGGAATGGAACTACTGAAGAAACCGGGGTGACATTACAGCGCGCGTAGTGCGTCGAAAATTTTGGGTTCTGATTACAGAAATTGTCCTCTTTCTTTCACTTTTTTTCCTTTCTTTTCGTCATGTTTCCTTCATTTTGCCGACTGGTGCAGAATTTACCTACTCAATGCCAGAAACCACATGAACGATGAACTTCTTTAGTATGTAATGATACTGAAAAGCCCTATGTAGCTTTTTTGCCGACAGAGTATGTTTTAAGTTTCAACAAGTGTTGCTTACGGGCTTTGAAAATATTGTAATAAACGTTGTTTACAAATGCATTCCAATCTCCTGTCTTCCGTCTGCACCAGCCCCTTTCTCTTGCCTTGTTTTGTCCCTCCCTCCCCTGTCCTTTTCTCTGTTCGCTCGGTCTCTCTCTCTCCCTCTTCTCTCTCCTCTTTTTTCTCTTTTTTCCCCTTTCTTCTTTCCTCTTACTTTCCTTCGTTTGCACTTCCCTTTTTCCTTCATTTGCCGACTAGTGCAGGATTTTGCCGACTGCGTGGATCCCTGTCCCTAGAGTCGTCCCTGTCTGGACCTCTGAAAAGGGACTCTGTCCTTATTTTTACTGTATACTTCCAATGTTTCTTGATAATTAAAGGACCAGCATTGTGATATATGCAGTTTGTTAGAATAGGTCAGTGGTCAAGTGCTTAACTCTGATACCAGGGCAGGTCCTCGTTAAATTCACTGATTGTGGTGAATGTGGTGAACTGATGAAGGGAAAGGTGTACCAGGGTTCACTAAATTACTGTAATTCACCCATTGTGATTCTGAAGTACCAGTAGGACTCAAGAAAAATTCACCAAGACAAGCAAGATAAAATAAAGCTTCCTAAAAAATAGGAATTCTTGGTGGGAATTTAATTTTCATTTATCACCAAATGTGGCACCATTTTGCATCTAGTCCACCTTACATGAGGGGTTTTCCCCTCCCCTTAGACCCCTCCCCCATGCAGGACGGCGATCAGTCACATCAGCCAGGTCAGAAGAAATCACCCGGACAAAATCTGGACCTGTGGAGAACACTAATTATTAGGAAGCAGATCACTAATTGGGGGAAATCTTGGTGCTCTTGCCCCCCTGACAAAAAACCTGGCTACGCCACTGGCCTATATAATAGGTGCAGGAGGAGTTATACGTCCGCCAAGTGGGTAAATGTCACTGCACGTCCTGTCGATACAGTAAATTGGACAAAAAAGTAAATGTCTAAATCGGTGCCAGTTCTCTACTATACAATTAGATTTCTGCACACTCCCTCACATGGGCGTCCGCAGAAAAAAATTCAGGGGGCAAATTTTTTAGGGAGGCCAAACTTTTTTCTTGGGAAATGTTTTACACCCAGAAAAGAGTGAAGACGCTACTTCACACAGTGTTGACAAGGCGTAGCCATGAATTTGTCAAGGGGGGGGGGGGGGAGCGAAGCCCATAGACAGACTCTCAGCGCTCCGCTCCACCATGGGTTGGCTCGGAGAGCAAGAAAATTTGGCCCAAAATGCTTCCCAGATCGCTGGACATGGCACTTCTAGGGCCTTTTTACCGCATATAAAAAGGGGAAACACTTAGCAATATCATAAATATAAACTTTAAAAAAATACCAAAAATATGCTGGGGGCTGCTGGGGCTTGAGTGTTGCATATTTTTATTCAATTCCTGTCTTGGAATAGATATTCACAATGAGTGAACTGTTAAGAAATAATGTTACATTTTCTTCGTTTCTTCAAGTTTTTTATTTTCCAGTGACAAGTGCCCCCCTTGCCCCCCTCAGGACGCTCATGCCCCTCAGTATATATTTGCATACTGAAACTTTTGAAATTAGTTCAGTTCAGTACATTTTTCAAACATTTTTACCGAGCGCTTCGCTCGCAGCCATTATCGGTATAGATGGTGATTGTTAGATGCACTTACACGAAAAAGCATTCTGGAACGCGCTTGTTAGCTCTTCACCCCTTTGCTATACCTATCAGGGAGGTCCAATATCACCTCCCTGCACCTATAGTCTCCCTTCCTTTTTTTCTATCGAACATAGTAAAGATACGATAGTTGTAAAGTGTTCGGCGTCGTACTCTACAGCATAAGTAAGTTGTCAGGGAATAAGCATCATGTGAGTGCCCCATTTTATACAATTATTTCAGAGCTTCCGGAAGGCCCTATACAGGTGTTTCCCAGCCTTAGATGAAACAAAGGAAGAGTTTTTTTGCAAGAAAACTTTCCCAGAATAGAAGGCAGTAAAGCAGCCAAAGGGGGGGGGGGGGCTTCAGAAGGTTGTTTACAACATACTCTTCAATCTTAAAACAATTTGGTCAAATTGACCAATGACTGGGTCAACTATGCACCGAACCAACTATGGTCAAATAGTTTGACTAAACTATGGTCAAATTTGACCACTTATTGGTCGAAGTTGACAATAGTTTAGTCAAACTATTTGACCATATTTGGTTCGGTGCATAGTTGACCCAGTCATTGGTCAATGTGACCAAATAGTTTTTAGAGTATTCTCTTATATATACAACATACTCTCCCCTTTCACCTACTCTCTAAAAGTAAAAGAGTGAATTTCGCTCTTCGACTATTGCCTACAGTGACCACTCTCTGTTTCGAGTGGAATTCCACTCTGCCCGGAGTGGTTATTCACTCATTTGGAGTGAATTACCACTCTCAGCAGAGTGAAAGTTTCACTCGAAGAAAGAGTGGTCACTGTAGGCAATCGTGAAAGAGTGAAATTCACTCTTTTACATTTAGAGAGTAACCAATAATCAGGACTCACTAAATTATGGACATTTTCCAGCTATATATGATCAGTTCCAAAAATATCATAAAGATAGGACCATTTGCATCTAAGCAAGCTTAATTAACAAAATTAATTGGGACTCCCCCTCCCCTTAGATCAATCTCCCAGGAGGGCACCTTTATGTAGTGACAAAGGAAGGTTCCCCCACTGTCGGTTGTTTACAAGTGCAGAGACGCATAAAAAGGTACAATTTGGCAAAGTAGTCTAGTTAACTATTCCGCCCGAAGGCGCTTAATTCATTCAGGCGAGCAACCGACTTCGTCGGCTACCAGAGGCGTTATATTTAAAGATTTCTGTAGGGAGTTGGGTGGGGTTTTCAGAATGTCCAACCCCTGCCACCGTTGGAATATTCTACATATTATGAGCCTGTATTTACATAGAAATTGTACCTTTTCCTGCAGAGTAGGGGCTTTACTGTGGAAAAGGTAAAGCTAGAGAATTTTGGTGCAACGTCTGAATGATTGGTCTTATTTCAAGGAGCTATTTGTGGTTCGGCTGCTCCCCAATAAACACGAAACATTTTTAAAATATTTTTAAGGCGTTAAAATGCTACAGAGAAGTATGGAGGAAAGATGTTTTTGAAATATTTCAAAAATATTTTATTAACATTTCAAAAATATTTTCACTAAAATATTTCCTTTTAATGTTTATCAAAATAAAACTAAAACATTTCTTTGTCAACAAATTAAAGAAAATGATTTTTTCATAAATATGATTCTTAAAGCTTGTGGAAAGCACGCCAAAACTAAAAAAAACCCCTCAAAATGCTCGTTGTGTATGTGTTTGTGTTGAAATGTTTTAAAAATATTTTGAAGATGTTTCTATTAACATGTTACACTAAAACATTTTAATAATATGAATAAAATGTTTCATAATAACACCCAAATTTGAATTGAAAATAGCCCCGAAGTATTATACAGTACTTAGACTATCATACTATGGCAGATCGGAGAAAAAATATGGTTTTCTTATTGCATCCTAAATATTGTAAAAATGTTGCTACAAATTTTCCTATGAAGTTTTCATTATGTTTATAAAACATTCTGGTAACATTTCAATAAATCATTTTTAAAATATTTTGGAAATATTTCCACAGAATCATTATATAAACCTAAAAGTAGTAAAAGTGAACAATTTCAATTTGTAAAAAGGTGTATAGATTGGTACAAAAATACGGATATAAGTAAGAAAAAATTATAGGGCGAAACTTTTTTGAAATGTTAGAAACATATTTGAGCAACATATTTTTGTGATGTTTCCAAAATATAACCCAAACATTTTCTAGACAACGAAAGAAAATTATTTGCTTAATTAATATGATTTTTAGTGCTTGCAGAAGGCTCGCCATGCAAAACTGTACAAACAATTCAAAATGCTCATGATGTATGTTTTTGTGTTGAAATGTTTTTAAAATATCTTGAAAATTTTTTTATTTTCATATTGCACTGAAACATTTTAATAATATGAATGAAATGTTTAATAATTACACCCAAATTTGAATTGAAAATAGCGCAGAAGTGTTATACAGTAATAAGACTATCATGTTATGGCAGATTATAGAGAAAGAAATCCATTTTCCTATTGGACCTTGGATCGGTGTGTATGTGTTTGAATTGAAATGTTTTAAAAATATTTTGAAGATATTTTTATTTACATGTTACACTAAAACATTTTAATAATACGAATAAAATGTTTCAAAATAACACCCAAATTTGAATTGAAAATAGCCCCGAAGTGTTATACAGTACTTAGACTATCATACTATGACAGATCGGAGAGAAAAATATGGTTTTCTAATTGCAACCTGTAAATTGAAATAATGTTGCTAGAAATATTCCTATGATGTTTTCATTATGTTTATTCAATATTTTGGTAACATTTCAATAAATCATTTTTAAAATATTGCGTAAATGTTTCCACAGTATCATTCTATAACCCTAAAAGTAGTAAAAGTCAACAATTTCAATTTGTAAAAGGGTGTATAGATTGGTACAAACATACGGATGTGAATGAGGAAAAAATTAGAGAGCAAAACATTTTTAAAATGTTATAAAGATATTTCAGCAATATATTTTTGTGATGTTTCCAAAATATAACCCAAACATTTTCTTGACTACGACAGATAATGATATGGTTAATTAATATGATTCTTAGTGCTTGCAGAAGGCTCGCCAAAACTGTACAAACAATTCAAAATGCTCATGAATATATGTTTTTGTGTTGAAATGTTTTTAAAATATTTTGAAAATATTTGTCATTTACATATTGCACTGAAACATGTAAATAATATGAATAAAATATTTAATAATAACACCCAAACTTGAATTGAAAATAGCGCAGAAGTGTTATACAGTAATAAGACTATCATACTATGACAGATTAAAGACAAAAAACTCGATGTTTCTATTGGATCTTGAATATTGTAGTAATGTTTCTTGAAATTCATACGATGTTCTCATAATATTTATAAAACATTCTGGAAACATTTCAATAAATCATTTTTCAATATTTTTTATTATTGGAAAAGCACCTAAAACAGGCTTTAGGGGATAAAAGCTGTATCCCCTACTTCTCTTCGTGTCCTCATGAAACTCGTCCTTGAAAGGAACTGTTTTGAGTTTAATGGCTAATTTTTCCTACCAAAAATTCGATGCGCTATGGGAAGCCAATCTTCACTTGAAACCTGCGATATTGTCATGCATAGACTTGAAAATTATACCGACAGATCCAAACATACTCAAATGGCTTGTTACAGGGATGCAATTTTACTGCTGTATAAGGAAACGACATTTGAACTTTCTAATTCGGTGGCTGAAATGAATGAAATTCACTCTTCTCTGAAATTCACCATAGAAGTCTCTGACAACGAGGTTACGTACTTAGACCTAAAAATTTTCACAGGTAATAAATTTCAATCTAGTGGCATATTCTTGACACAAAAGTCTATACTAAGCTCACACCTTTCAATACCTCGATCGAAATTCTGCACACCCACTAGCCACTTTTAAAGGCTTCTTCAAGGGTGAAGTACTGAGATACGATAGAATTTGCAGTAATTAGAACGATTTTCTAGAGAAAAGAAATTTACTTGACAGAGAAACTTCTCACAAGAAACTATTAACGAGAAGAGATAGCCCCAGTCACTAACGGCACTGATTATAAACAAAGATTAAATCTCTTTGCAGATAAAAGCCATTGACAAACGCAATTCAAAGACAAAATCCCCGAACGCCACGCCAAAAACTGCTGTGGCGTTCGCATTACTTCGACTAGAAGTCTTCTAGTCGAAGTTAAAATTTGACATTTAATAAACAGAAGGAGAAAGAGGTTTCTGAGAGTATCTGGCGTTTATCCAGGTGTGGATCTGGTTTCTAAATCAAATTGCCGTTATCCCGGGTTCTGAGGACCTTACAGGCATAGTTTAGAATATGAAATTTTGAAAGTTTTCACTAGTATTGAAAGCAACGATAACAGTCTGCTGACAATATCAGGAAGGATTGTCGAGCAGGCTACGCCCCATTTGGATCAGCGCCTAACGTTGGTTATGAAACTGATTTTCAGTATCCGCTTGGCTACAAGAAAAAGAGCGCAATGAGCATCAAACTTCAGTGCTCTGGAACGATTGTGATAGATAGTGGTTACGACGCAATTACTCCCAGCGTCAGTTTTTTGCTGGGTGATCTCAGACTTCCGAGCACTCTTATTTTCCAGCCGCGGCTGTCCCTGTTCGTAGGCTATAAAATTCTTGCTTCAGGCCCTTAGCCAAGGGTGGGGGCAAGTGGCGGCGCCGCTAGAAAATTAAAAAATTACTGTTTGCGTAAAGCACTTTAGCCTATCTCTCCCCTAGAATGTGTATTTCGTTTTGTTAGAAGCTATCTATCCCCTTTCAGTCTTGTCTATCTACGGACCTGTCATGTTTATGCAAGAGTCAAAAGATACACAGTACCGGTTTACCGTTTCGCACAAATGGTACAGCTCAGCCACGCTCCTCAACCACATCGTCTACAGCCCTTGTCTTCGGCGAATAAAGACCACATGACGAACAAAAGAAAGAAACAATTGCTTGAAAAACAAGTGACTTTTGGAGTATACCTCTATGCTCCGACTTCCCTATATTGCGACATACGTAACCCTAGTGCATTCACCCTACATTAACTCTAGCTTAACCATTACTTTAAAATGACCTTGATGTAGACTTGTCGAAAAAAACCTTTTCACTGACCTGAAAGTTAGGTTTTTCTGCTGTTACGGACGGAGATACACGTCCCAAGGTCATTTGGTCGGAGTAAGGAGTGCAGCAGTCCTGAATTTTGGAAGTCGAAAATACCGACGGTAGTTTTCACATTTTAAATTATTGTCAATTTTACCAAAGGGGAGATGAATCACCCCACACCCTTCTAGCGACGTCGCTGATCTGCAGACAGAAAATATGATGCTTTTCATCACCTCTCTCAGTTACTTATGACTCACCTTCTTTTCAAGACACCTCACGGCAAATATTCACGGTACTTCCTTTATATGCTTTCCTGTTGTTCAATAAACATCCAGCAAATAAAACTGTGTGGAAATTTTGCATAAAATCACTCAGAGCAAACCTTATCTGAGTTTTCTCGAGGCCTGCAACTTTACTAATAAATGAAAAACCCGAATCTCCTATATCTACTCTCAAGTATCTTCTTGACCGCATCCTACAAAGTGCCTCACCCATGTTTTATTCATTTCGCAAATATTAAAATCATTCAAGTTTGTTCTCTCATTATTACCATTTAAAGGGGAACAATAACCTTAATTTGAATTAGTAAATACTCTGGTATATCCTTATTCATGTATTCACGTTACAATATTCCCATTATTGAAGTGCTGATTGCAGCTCATTGATTACCTTTGTGGGCAATATTGATATCCTGAAACACCATGTTAGATAAGCCTACTTGTAAGGGAAAGATGAAGGATTTGGTAGAGTAAGGTTGGACGACTGCTTACTCCCTTTAAAGGCAGTAGGCAGTCACCCCAATCAGAGTGAGTGTACCCTGTCACTCCAGTTCATGAATGGTCAATTTTGATCATGTGACAATATTTTTGTCAGTGAATTGTGAAATTCAAGGCGAATTTCGCCTTGCTTAACCTGTTGTTTGTAATAGTTATGTTCAAAATGTCTTCAGAGGTGCTTGTAATGCAATAAGAGGATATTTGCAAGAGTTTGCTGATTTTTCAAAGAAAATTTTGGGGCGACTGCCTATTGCCTTTAAAGACAGGATTCCAAAGTAATTAATATGTATGACGATAGATTGACGGTTTCCACATCTTTTGACGTCTTCATTCCCGTAATAGGATCTTTCATCTGGAAATAACATGTTTCAACCCTTCAGTTGTATAACCAGTTAGTTTCCGATATAACTACTCATATTGTATTACATCGATAAAAGCCGTGTCATTTATAAGAGACAAGTCAGTTGACGCATTGTCATCATCCAATTAATCCTAGGTAGATCTTTTTGCCTCAAGAAGCGTGACAAGTCGAGGGAGAGCTTTATTTCAAGGCTCTTGGTCAGTGGGTTGTATTCTTCGGAGACTTTTTTCGTCCTTTGGCCTTAGCCGTATGGACTTTGGAAAGGCAGGTAAAGACACCCTTGGTTACAGGAAATTGTCACCCATGTTTTGGAGCAGGAAAAATACTGTCATATCTTAAGAGAATGAAAGGAAGTCTGTATCCTTGATTAGGAGAATTTTGAGATGGCCTTGAGCAATGAGCATGTATGGGCAGCATGGAATCTTTTTAACAGCATGGAATCTTTTTACTATACTAGTATTCAGTATTTCTGTATGAAAAGCAGTAATATAGACTGATTAGACGAAAATATTGTTTAAAATAACTGTATTTAAGATAGGTTTTTTTTAAGTCAGTACACACTTTTCTATATGCTAAGGTAGAGATAATAACTTAACAGCCTCAGCAATATCCCAACAATTCATTTCAAGGAAAGAAAAAGATTTATTTTAGGTCAATCATGTACGGTGTTTCACACATACATGCACTTCGGCTTACTTAAAAAACACACCTCCCACCTCAAGTCCAGTGATAATATTGTAATATGCAGTGTTATGTATTTCTATTTATTTCTTTCATATGTTAATCTAATTACTCGTTAAGTTTTTGAAGTTGGAACTTGCTAGGTGACCAGAACCTTTTTCAACATGATTACTCAGTCTATGCATGCATGTAGTGTAATTGCCCAATGATCTGCTGAACACTATTGTCTGTAGTAGAGGCTAACCAGAAGTTTTTTCAACATGATTGCTCAGTCTATGCATGCATGTAGTTTAATTGCCCAATGGTCTGCTGAACACTATTGCCTGTAGAGGCTTTTCAACGTGATCACTCAGTCTATGCATTCATGTAGTTTAATTGTCCAATGGTCTGCTGAGAACTATTGTCTGTAATAGAGGCTACACTACTGAAGTTCTCACATTTAATTAATATGCACATGTTATGTAAGTTACATTGTAATAGAAGATGATCATTTAAATTTTAGATCTTAGGAAATGTTAAAGAAAAATCGATCATTTAAAAAGTCTCTGTATGACATCAAATAAGAATGTGCACCCTAGCCAGTCAGAAACGAATCTGAAAGTCGTCCGGCAGAATTTGCCGTTGTAACCGTCAAATCTTTGGAGTGGTTTGAAAGGCGTGGAGTCCCTCATAAGGGTTCCACAGTTTGCAAGGAAATGCCATTTTTCCTGGAATAGGCTTGGTGCCATTAATCGATAATTTTACAAATATTTCGATGGTAAAAATATAGAAAACATGAAGTAAATGAATGCAACTTTCCAGGAATATTCATCAAATCCCAAGTTGAAAGCACTTTTTACACAAGTTAGATAACAACAGCGTTGTATTTCTCCATTTTCACAAATAGGACTTACCATAAATCATTACCTGAGTGATAAGAAAACAGCTCCAAAGAATTCGTTGAACGAAAGAAGCAATTGAAGAACTCGCCTATCCACTAAAACTTCATTCACAATGTGGTCTTTAACTGATGAAAGCTATCGATTTTGTCGTTTTTGTCAAGATCTTAATGAAAGGCAAAGGAGATCATATCAAGAATCTATTAATTTACAAATTTTCAAGTATCGTTAATACCGCCCTTGCAATATTTCTTATAGGCCTATCTGATCCAGCTGTGCTGACCGTGTCTCGCCATTTGCTATTCCCTGATTGGCTGGAACTTTTACGAAAGATATTCCTCCACATGGATAAAACGCGTTTGTTACAACCATAGATACAAAAGACGAAAAAGCCTTGTAGTGGATTTAGAATAGAATAGAGGTAAAGAAAAACATCAACATCATGAAAAAAATCCATAAAGAATTGCCCAGATCTAGAAAAGACCAATCAAAACTGAGATCGCTACATATAAGACAGATATGGTAAATCTGAAAGAAACAAATTTCAATTAAAATTCGTATTCGACAAAGGGACTTACCATGGCAACTTCTTTATCTATATATACTATAAACTTGGATAACACGTTTTCGTAAAGATGTTTTAGGGTACTAAGATGAAGGTTGTCATGCAGAAAAGGAACTATTGTTAATCTTTCTGATGATTAATTTTTAAGGCTAGGGAATATGTGTGTTGGACACAACACAGGCCTGTTTTGGTGCTTTTCTCTAAACTTCCCTTCCGCCAGATGACTAAAACGAAAACGAAATGTCCCTGAAAGAGGGACGTCCCATGATGAGACACTGACTTGAAGTGACAATTCTCTCAGCCGTCAGACCCCTATGTAATGGGTCTGTCATGCGTGGCTCTATTCTAGACTGACTGACAGGAAGATACTACGCATGATCAAACGATCTTGTACATTGCTAAAGAGACTGTATTGACTGGCTTTAGGGGAGCTGGCCTAATTTGTTTTTGTCAAAACTCAGAACAAATCTATAATTTTTGTTCGGTGTACCCTTCTTTAGTCACAATCCTATTTACAATATGGAACTGAAAAGCCAGATAGCGGTAGGCTACCAGGGATGGCGCCAGAATTTGACTGACAGGATCCAGGCTTCGCGACGAGGGACCAGCGACCCGAAGCCCCGACAGGCATGACTGGTTGCGGAACGCTGTGTACGGGGAGGGGGTGGTGGTGAGGAGCGCATGGTTGGAAGAAAACGTTGGTACTATACCATTCCCTTGCAAAGTGTATTTTGCATAACACTCTTAGATGCTTGAAGTGCCGAGTTGTGTGCTGATTAAGTGTTTTCTGGGAAATATGTGGAGGGGGGGGGGGGGCAAAAGCAAAAAAAAAAAAAAATTCCGACAGATTATTATCTTGAAGTAATGATGTACTACCTAAGCGTAGCTCCACCATCATATGGCGTGTAGCGCGCGGAAAAAATTAGATTAAAACATCTCCGAGATTGCCTTAAATGACACTTCCAGGCCTTGTCAGTAACCATTTCGATGTGAAATTCTGCTTAAATGAATTGTTTTTATTTATTTCCGACAGAGACTAGAAACTTCTGACAGAGGCCTTCGGAGGCTTTGTGAGGGGGAGACCGCCCCCTGTCCCCCTCTAGCTACGCCACTGCAATAGCACAGCACGCGAAGTTTGCGAACACGCGAGGATTTTGCAACAAATTACAGAATCTGTACCAAAGTAAACATGGTTCAACTGTCGGAGTAGTTGATCGCTATCGGGGGTAACATACATTATATCACATCCAACTAGTCTGCCGATGAAATAATCAAACCTCCCTCCGGGAGGTGCTTACCATACCGCACTACCTAGGCAATAGAAAAATTAGGCTACGCGATATGGTATATAAAATTCCCTCTCTTTCCATAAAACTGTGTTGGCTACCTATAGGTAACTTGGCAAGGGGAAAGGATTTGTACTATTTAACTACATGGAATAGAACTATGGAATATCTGAGAGGAAACTTTCCTATATGAGGGCAAAAACAGGGAAACCGTTCGGTCGACTGTCGCCGTCGGGGGCTAAACACTTTATCGTACCTATCAGGGCTCCCAACGAAATTGGAAAAATTCTCCGACGGGGGGCAGCCTTCCCTGATGAGGAACAATGGCTTCCTCGCCCCACCTGGCGCCCCCTTGTAGGCTACAGCAATACGTTCAAACTAAATACTTGTCGTGGCCTGACTGTGTTTACAATATTTGTCTTTCTTTTTCAGTTTTTTTAAATAGAGAACACGATGAAGTCTATGGTTACCTTCAAAAACAGAAACAGTTCCTCTTTTATCATTCTCTGTGAACATTTCTGACCTTTCAACTTGTTTGCACCAAATCTTGGCTCGATGAAGACCTCTCACGGTTAAAATAAAAACAATGTAGTTGAAGCAAAAATACAAAATGGCAGGCATTCCAAATAGAATGAAATTTACTCGATCCGGAAACAACCAACATTTTTCGTCTGCATCGAAGTATGCAAATTCCAGGTTATGAACATGAATTTGTTGTATCAAAATGCGCACAGGAAGAACAGACTACACACTGTACAGTTCATTCCATTTATTTCACTGCTGCGAGTAACAAGTCAACGAAGCTTTGCGAATAAATTATACATACATAAAAAATTATGAATAGAATTGAAACGAAAATTCAAGGGCGTGTAGTATTACACCACAGTTAGCATTTACTTTGTCCGCCACAAAGTACACCGTCAATAACAATACCTTAAGAATATCGGTTATTTTGAAAGGTGCAATTATGTGATTAATGAATGTCTAATAAAGTGGATATGAAAGAGCATTGTACAAATTGTGGATGTTTCATTTAACAGGTTTATATGTGATTAAAATCATTTTAGAATTAAAACATATGGTCTAACTTTACCTTTTGAATTCCTCACTCTCCAACTGATGAAGTTCATAGGCCCTACAAGGCGGGGGGGGGGGGGTCGGAGCGGAGGGTTGCATCCGCCCATTCGAGCAGATGTACTTTTTGAGCAAATTACATACCATTTTGGGAGATCATGCCTTAAAAGTTCGAGAAATGTGCTGCAGTCTGTCCCACGTTAATTTAACTATCCAGGTTGGCTTTTGACAAACTTAGATATAAAAATCCATACTGCACAATATCCATCTGAAGCCAAACTTGTGATAGTCAACTCTCTTCATTTTACTTGATGAAACTCAGACAAATTTGAAATATGCCTTTCATACGGTAGTTACAATTCGATTCCAATAAACGAAAAACCAAAATCACTTTGAAGAGTACCCCGAGGAGCGGAATCCTTTCAGCCCCTCTTCAAAGCAGGGTATGATATGACTTAACAAGGAATATGCCGCGCAGCCTGCTACTTACGCAATGGGAATAGAAGAAGTCCTAAAGTTTTGAGTGAGTTTGGAAACTTTCCAACATAGGGCTTTTAAATAGACAAAACAGCGAAATGCTGTAGCATGAAGCAAGCTATGTACAATATACACAACGACTTAATCAAGTTGGAGGAAAATTTAAGTTCAACGTTTGAGGGTCAGGAAGCCAATTGGCTCATTGAGAACACTATACCAGAGTGAACATGAATGAACACCGGGGAGATTCGCCTTCTCTTTTCGATTAGTTAACGAGCTCAGAGGTTAACGAGACAGGCGTGGGAAAATCGCTCCCAATCCTGCCCCCTTGACAGCCATTTAACGTCCCCATCCGACGGAAGTGAAAGTATCCCCAGCTTTTAGCCACTTTCCCAAAGGATGTATGAGGTGGAGGTTCCTTGCTCTGCACCACTGCTCGAAAGCTGAACCGGGAAAAGCTACCTACTTCCTGAATCGGACAACTTTCTGAAACGGACAATCAGATACCGAAGTAAAATTCTCCAATTTACACCCCTCAGCATGCATTACTGTGAACAGCTATGCTGAACAAGTAAATTTAAATTAAATTTCTAAGTGGTTCCACTGGGATTTGATCCGGGGACCTCTAGTATGCAAGGCAGTATACTCAACCACCAAGCCAACACCACCCACAACAGAACATTCCTGTTTCTCTTTTTGTCAACTTTCTCCATCCTAAAAATGGTTGCACTACTTACATGCCACCTGACAAAATGTTGAGTAAAGAAACTAAACAGGTTGGTCAAAACGTTTACAAGGTTTACCCAACTTTTTTACCATTCTGAGCAATTTCTTTACTCAAAAGTTTGTGACAAACGTACCCAACAATTTTTAGAGTGTCCACCTCTCCCCTTATTCGCTTCCTTTCCGTTTATCTGATGAGCAGTCGATTTATTCCTCAGTTGAACGGTATATCTCCTGTTGGTCAAATCCATATGGTACTAAAACTATTCCGGTTTGCTTGTCAATATTCCTGGATAATTTTAGCAGGGTAATCAGCTGCGTCCTCTTTTATGTCTCTTAAAGCAAGTTGAATAACGGAACAAAATAAGAAACAGATATAGAAACAAAGAGCATGCAGTATTTTCCCCAAATTAAGTTATATCAATAGGAAATGGCGTAAGAAAGAACTTAGAGAGCATTACGGACTTTTCTCCCAAATTTCTAAATGCCATGGCAACGTACTGCTAAGAATACTCTTGAAAGGGTTAATATGGTCCTGCAGCAATAGTCCAAGAAATATTGTAGTTCCTAGAAAGTTTTTGAGAACAAACGTAACTATGGTTGAAGCATATGTCTCCCCCTCCTGAAAATATTTCTGCCGCTTAAACATATTACGCTTCCCTAAACACATTGTTTGGCTATACCTACCTTCAACGGAGCCACGAAGGAGAGAATTAAAGACTAGTCTTTCATTTAGTTTCAAGAGTACATTTATGTTTAGTTCTATAGTACCGTTGATGAAGTTCGTACATTACTTCTGCTGTTTGAATCGGTACTCCTTGTGTATTGTCTTGTGGTACTTTCTGATTGGCTGCAAAGTTTTCGGAGAGTGTCTCTCCACATGGATAAAACGCGCTTGTTACAAACGTAGATACAGAAGACGAAAAAACCTTGCAATGGATTCAGAATAGAATGGAGGTAAAAGAATACAGCATTATCTTGAAAAAATCCATAAAGAATTGCCCAGATCCAGCAAAGACCCATCAAAATAGAGACCTGAAAACAAACAAAAGTTTTGAAAGCAAAGTTATCTGGTATTACCTCCAGTTACCGTTGAATTAAAAAAGAACTCCAGAACTTTTAAGAAAAATTTATACTACATGTAGAACTTTCCTTTAGTTTGTGTAATTGCTCAAGGAAAGGGAACGGTTACATTATTTCAGTGGCGTAGCTAGGTATTTTTCGTGGGGGGGGGGGGGGGGCAAAAGCAAAAGAGTTCCGACAGATTATTATCTTGATAGTTGTAAGATTCGAAATTCTGGGGACCTTTTTTCGTTTTTTTTTTCCTTTCTGGGCAATTTTGAGACCGACTTTTGATTTTTACGTTGACATATAGATGTGTTATTCTGCTTAAAAACATAAGAAGTGTTGTGTTTTTCAAATGAATTGTTTTTATTTATATCCGACAGAGACTAGAAATTTCCGACAGAGGCCTTCGGAGGCTTTGTGGGGGGGGGCGACTGCCCCCCCCCCCTCTAGCTACGCCACTGCATTATTTATATGTAATTTTACCTTATTGCACAAACTATTTGTAATTTTTACAGTACTTTTAAGTTACTTTATACTTAAAAGTTCTGGACTTCTTATTTTTCTTAAAGTGTACCTAGAGTCTAGAATTGCAAGAATATATAGTTTAAAGGTTGAAAAACGAATGTCATTCATCCAACTCCCATTTTCATAGCTTACTTTGTTACTGAGATAGAAGATGTGAATTATTCACTTAATTTAAAATAGTCGATTGCGAAATAATTTGTGATGGCTTTCTTGTACAACTCACATTACCTGTTTTTTTTTTTTTTTGTTTCCTTTTGAAATCAAAATACTGTACGACCTTGAAAAAATTGCTGTTTCCTTGCAAAGCATGTTGATCAGAGAGGGTTTGTTTTGTCAAGTCACCTTACAACAGTAAGACATTGGTCACATTTTGGCTCGAAGTGCAGTGGCTTTTGAAAAAAAAAAGTGAAGACAGTAATTCGAGTATACAATAATGGTATCACAAATTATTGCGCCATCTACAATAGCAAATTGAGCAAAGAAGGTTCAACATTTTATATCCCAGCCCAAGAATGTCCTGTGAAGATGAGAGTTGGAACATTCGGATTCATATTTCAAGCTTTGTAACATATTATTTCTAAAATTTAAGATTTAAGGTACACTTTAAACTTTGAAGCGTATGTCTGTGAGTGTAGAACCGATTATCGCCATTCAATACCAACAGGGCCGCGGCCGCTGTTCCTCGTTTTTTGTCCTTTGTCTGTATCGGTGTAGTTAACCTAACACGTAGATACTGCCAAATCAATATTTCTCGTCCTATTTTCAAAGCAGGGTCCTTTCTCCTGTATATTTGATCATGAGTCCTTACATTTTGATATCTTAATAAAACAGAAAAAACTGAGTGATGGTGTCCAGGAGACAAAAGATCTTACTAAAGAAGGCTTACTTCTCAAGTATCGGGGGTATTGAGATATTGAAGTTCTTCAAATCTATTGAAATATCGGTTTATGTAACATCGGCTTCCCGTAGTAACGGTACAACACTAAATATAAGTTACCTTTAAAACAAGAAATATCTCCTGCTTCATCATTTGATGTGAAGACGTCTGACCGTTCACCTTTTTTGCATTCTTTTTGGAGCGATGAAGACCTCGCACGGTAAAAATGAAATTTACGTAGTTGAAGCTCAAACACAAGATGACTGGGATACCAAACAGAATAAAATTTGCTCGGGGCGGCGACAACCAACAGTTGTCGTCAGCATTGACATAAGCAAACCGTAGGTTTTGAATATGTAACAGTTGTACTATTACACACAAGATCACAAACACACATGGAGCACCCCAGCCAATAATAAAATAGATTAAGAAAGTCTTTGTATTATTGGACACCGGATTCAGCGTAGAGGATTTCATACCAAATGTGCGACTAACGTCATACGCTACTACGCTCATCCAAAGGAACGTTGATAGCCAAAGGTAGTGCCCCAATATTCCGATCATGTGACAAGGCGTGTGATTCATGGCAGAGAAGGTGGCAGGTATCAATATTATTTGAGCAAAGAAGAGTGAGACGACAAAATTCATGGTGATTTTCCCCGGTAAGTTCCGCAGACTCTTAAAAGTACAATAAGTTACAAAAGTCAAAACCAAACTTACGAGTGACAGACCCGTAAAGACGATGGATAATATCAGAATAATTAGATTTACTTTTTCCTTATAGTATTCAGAGCAAACGCAAGCGTTCCCATTTGTCAGAATAACGTAATCAATTGGTGAAACAGCGCCCTCAATTAAATCAGAAAGTAGATACAAAGTTCCATTTTCATTTTTTTCGAGTGAGTACGAGTTGTTCGTAAAAATACGAAAAGGACAGAGAGGGCGCTCTTGTAGCCAATCGCATATTATCACGGTGATATTCCGTTCGCAAGTGTTGTTATCCGTACATTCACCTAGAGAAGTGACGTACCATGTAATGTCAGAGAAGACCCTATTCAAATTATCTATTCTTGCTGACGTAATACCTTCGTGAGTAAATAATACAACTTGGGAGCGTTCAAACCAACTTGATTTTCGACAGAGTTCTGATGGAAAACAAGAGCTACAATTCACTACAATATCAGAGAGTTCAATCGGAAGTTTATGATATTCAATCACATCCCGCGAAAACCTATTTACAGCTTGGTAAAACTCCTCAAAAGTCTCAGAAGAATTTATGAGACGAAAAATCAGTAGAATGTTGTTATTTTGTCCTGTATAGCTGTACACGTCATTGAGAGGTATCGAGAAGTATCTGTTAGTGGTCTCTTTCAAAGTATCGATTATCTTAGTAGATTGCCACATGGGCAATTTTTTATCTTTTAATTCAAACCTAACAGTTATTTCGCTACAGGATTTTCTTGGGCAATCGCTTATACTGATGATCGTCGAACCAGGAGCAAAATCACACATCTTAGACGATGAGTTATAAAGTAGACCACGCGAGCACGTAACATTCTTGAAAGACACGTTCTTTTCATCAAAGATACTAAAGTCAAACGGTACAATATGTGGTATTTTTGGTCCAAACGCTCCCCCATTCAATACTGTATCTACTTCGAATGGGCAGAATTCTTTCTCATTAAAGAAGAGGCCATCATTATAACAGAGGGCGCAATGCGGATTTCTGAATGTCATACCCATGACTGAGATCACGGCTGAATAAGACATACACTGTTCATAAAGTGGGGATGATGATGAACACTTGATTGGGTCACTTAAAGCACACTTTCTCGGTAAAGGGACGTTATCATAAATTTCTGGACTCGGTATAAAAGTGACGTCATCACATTCTGCCGATGGCTGACTTGAGTCGCATGTTGCTGTAATGAAGTGCCAAAATCTCATGTCTTCGTAATCAACGTCATTGCACTTCGCACAATAAACATTCTTGTATGTTCCTTTATTCTTGTAGCTCAAAACGGGAACGTGGTGTATGTATTCTTCAAGAGGCTGCGGCAGTAGAGGGAGCTCTTCATGGCAACGATTTTTCACGTAGTTGTCAGGATAATGTGATGGGCAGGTTGCTATCATAAAATATCCAACTCGGGTAGGTTGTTGATCGAATCTTGATTGAATGTTTGTACTGTGCGTATACGTGCATATTTTGGTGTTAGTTGCAACACCGTGCAGTTTAATGCGATCTCTACAGTTGCCATCGGCTGTCCAACAACAGTCATGATAGAGGGCACACTTTTTGTCACAGCTACAAACAAATGAATCTTCGTTTCCACGGCACTGTTCCTTGCCTCTGCATTGATATGCTTCACAAATTTGTATTTCCGTTTCTGTAACAGCTATATGAAAAGAGAAAATGAGTCCTCCTCAATCGTACAAATGATACGTTAATCAAGCTTTAAAACTAACTTTGATTGCTTACTTTTACCTAGTGACATGCAGTTTATAGGAAATAAAATAGATGTGATCTGTGCATCAGCAATTTTTCATATTTGTCTATCTGAATGTTAGAAGCAGTTGGGCATACGTTAGGCTATATTTTAGGTCTAGTTAAGCCCATTGGTTTTTATTTACCAATATTCCACTGAACTATTTTCACACCTTGAAAATTAATGTTACCTGCAAACTAACGGATACTATATGGCTGAGTGCAGAACGAACGAATGGCTAACGACCGAACGGCCGGACGTACGGATGGATGGATGGATGAATGGATAGGTGGGTTGGTGGGTGGGTAGGTGGATGAATGGATGAATGGATGAATGAATGGACGGATGGGTGTTTGGGTGGGTGGATGGATGGATGGGTGGGTGGGTTGGTGGGTGGGTAGGTGGATGAGTGGATGGATGGATGAATGGACGGATGGGTGTTTGGGTCCGTGGATGGATGGATGGATGGGTGGGTGGGTTGGTGGGTGGGTAGGTGGATGAATGGATGGATGGATGAATGGATGGATGAATAGACGGATGGGTGTTTGGGTGGTCGGATGGATGGATGGATGGATGGGTGTTTGGGTGGGTAATTGGGTCAGTGAATGATGTATTAGATCTCCTGTCACTCTCAAATTAGAAAAGGTGACAGGAGCAGGCACATCGCTGTGCTCTGGTGACTATAATCGAGTGAATATCAGTGTACTGAGTGTTTTTCAAAATTAATATTCATCTGTGAACTTCTTTTAAAGTAATGTCTACTGAGAATGGTAGGTATTAATATCCTTAATAAATGTAAGGAGATAAGAGTTTGGGAAGTTTCTTTGGGTTAAAAGTTTAGAAGCCTAGGCAGTGGAAGAAGTTTTTTGTTGTTTGTCGTGACGAAATAAAGGACTAACATTAGCCCCTTCTCCTTTCCCCTTCCCCCTCAACCGGACGGTCGGCCTTAAGAAGCCCAATGCATTGCATCCCATGACCTAGGAATTTAACTCTCCATTTCAATAAGCACATTCGAAAAGGAGTAAAAATAAACTTAAGCCATGTACGTAATCGTAGATTTAGTCAAATATAACCGCCACGCAGGCTATTCCATCTCATTCACAGGGATGTAAATTGGTTTCTCTTGCTGTCAAAATACAAAAACTTGTACCAGGAGGAAAATTTGGCTCTTCGGACGAAGTAAGTCTACTGTCGGTAACTTTGCAAATACCGGCTTCAAGGGGTTTATCCCAACCAGACACGGGCCCACTTTATCATATAAACCAGGCGCTTAGAATGCTGATTGATACCAAAGTCCCAGTCTATCAGACTTTTTTGCGAGCACATAGCATTGCGTTATCTTGCCATTGTAGTTTCCCTCAACAGGATTTTCTGCTCAAAATTCATTATTCAAAGGCCCTGTTATTCCAGATCCACATCCTCTCTTTCCAAAACTCACAATCGACCAACTATTTAGTCCGATGTAAGGAAGGTTTAAGAGTTGTTGCTGTTAAATGCTGAGCGCACTCCCAGTACTACAAGTTGTGGACAGTTTCAAATCCAAAAATAAACGGTCTGTTCTCTTTTAAAGACATAACCTTAGTAAATGTTGTCACGCCAACCCAGCTTCCAATTATACACAAAGTTTTCTTTGATTTTTGCCCAATCCTAAGAATTTCTTTGAAACGATGTATGCACATAGTCGTATGTATTCGTTTTATGCATGTGGGCCTATACGTATGCGTATTCATATACATTTCTCGTCAAGCCCGTAGCCCAGCGGGGCCGTAGGGAAGGGGACTGGGCTAGAAAATTTCCGTCCCCTAGAAAATTAAAAATTTAGTACAGTACCAGTATTTTCCTGATACATTATATTTAAGTATATCTCGCCCTAATACATGCCCCGTCCCATTAGCGGCTCGCCATAGGGGCACGGGGGTTACTTGCTTGTCCCTCCCCCCCCCCCCCCCGAAAAAAAGTTTGCAAAGCATGGTCTTCAATTTTCAAAAATAAAAATAATAAATAAAAAAAAATATGTAATTCAAGATGGGTTAGGCCCTCCCTTTTAACTTTCCAATGCAATGTCGCGAAGGTTAAACATTAATAAAGTGCTTTCAAAACGATATTTTTTTCGGCGGGCTTTGCGCGCGTTTTCTAAGGTATTCAAAACAAATGGTCATGCTGTGATATTTGTAATCTGATTAGCTTAGGCATAATAATGGCATTTACAGAGGGTAACGATAATGCTGGGGTTAAATGCCTATAGATTTGCAGACACTTCAGAGCTATCACAACCCATTAGCCGTGTTGATTATCATCCACGACTAAAAGCAGTTTTGCCAGGGTGTCACCTGGCCAGATTAGCATAGGTATCTGTCTACAAAAAGTTGGAACGGGCATGTAGTCTAAAAGTATTGTTTCCCATAGAAGGAGAGGTTTCCCTTCCCTTGTCCAAATTGACAGCGCCGTTGGCCCACGAGCGGTCTTATGACTGTCAAATGGCCTGTTATAAGCAAATGGTTCTCCACCTCTGTGCTAAAGTATACCGTTTCAATTGATTTAAAATAAACACACCAAACAGTCAATCTAAGCTCAGTGTGATGAGACTTTTCACTAGTGGCCTAGCTATTTGTATATAGGATGAGACGACTTTCTGAGTTAGGGGAATTCCTCTTCCCCTTTAAAAAAATCGTTTCGGAACGGTACTGAGATCCAAAATACTTAGTGCTATCATTTCATCGTTTTCAAGTTTCTTCTTGCTCGAAATTTTCGTTAGTTTAACGAAACAATCCAGAAAACCAACATTTTATGGCTTCTTGGCAAAGCTGAAACATACTGTGACACAATGAAAGGAACAGAAAAATGTTTAAAGGTGGGGCTCATTTTATACAAATGGATCAAGCCGCTTTGCCCATTTCACCTGCCTCTTACTCTGCCCTATGGAGTAGCGATCGGTTGATATGGTTGCATTTATTTTTAAAGTAGTCAGCTCATGACTAACTGCCTGAAATGGTTTTTGAAGAGCTTTAAGAACTACATGGGCATCGCTGTAATACATAATAATAACCATACTCCCATAGGCGTAGGAGGCGGGGACTGGCACCAAAATCAGTGGCGCCGCCAGGGTTTGGTGATGGGGAGGGGGGCATAACAGATGATGTCATAATGCCACCTCAGGTTTCCCCAAGTCTGCTTAAATTGTACCATTTTTGTGCGCCCCTGCGATTGTACACAGCAGTGTGGAGTCCTTTTTGTCACTACATAAAGGTGCCGTTCTGGGGGGAGGGGTCTAAGGGGAGGGGGACAAATTTTTGTTAATTTAAGGTTGCCTAGATGCAAAATGGTGCTTTCTTTGGTGTATATTTGGAAGTGATCATATATGACTGGAAACTATCCTTATTTAGCGAATTCTAAGTTTTGGTTAGGAGAAAGATGAGTGTGCGTCCCTGCGATGGTATGCAGCAGTGTGGAATCCTTTTTGTCACTATTTAAAGGTACCGTCCGGGGTAGGGGTCTTAGGGGAGGGGTGTCCCCCTCCCCTTTTAAAATTTTTTTGTTAATTTAAGGTTACTTCGATGCAAAATGGTGTTGTCTTAAGGATATTTTTGGAACTGATCATACATAGCCGGAAAATGGCATAATTTAGTGAATTCTAGTTTTTGGTTAGGTGAAAGAGGAGAGGGTAATGTCTTAGAGAAGGGTACGTTGTCAACAAACCTCTCCAAGCCCCCCTTTTGGCAAGGCTTTAATGACTTCTATTCGGGGAAAGTTTTTACGACAAAATACGTGGGTGGAGTCCACAGAAACATTCTTGGACTATTACGAAAATTTTCTTTTGTCTCATTGTGCATTATAAAAGGGTATCTAATACTGACAGACACCGGTATAGTGCCTCCTGGAAACTCTGGATTAATTATGTAAAATGGGGCACTGAAATGATGATTATTACCTGACATCCAAGTGATACTATAGAGTATAATGCCAAGCACGTTACAACAATGGTATTTTTACTAAGTTTGAACGAAAATCCAGACGAACATCTTCCACCAATGGGGAATGAGAGAGAGAGTATAGGTGCAGGGAAGTAATATTAGACCCCCTGATAGGTAAAGCAAAATTTAAGGACTAAAAGGCGCGTTTCAGAATGTTTTATACGTCGTAAGTGTATTAACAATCACCATCTATACCGGTAGAGGCTGCGCCCGAAGGTCGGTAAGAATTTTTGAAAAATGTATAACGGCAAATATACGCACTTTCAACCTTCCACATCATGCTACAAATTAGACTGAAAGATCACATAGGCCCCTACAGATGTTGGGGATGTATTTCTGTTTTTCGGAAAAGTGTTGTGATCAGAATAGTTGCATGTGTTATAACCTTAAAAATAGTCATGAGTTGGAGTGAAAACCGTGACGCATGCGCGCGAAGCGCGCACAAATTTTTCATTAAATAAGATGACCATGACAAAACCTGCATTCATGCTTTGCATCGAGACACTTTCAGTTCCCCAACAAACCTATTTGCCAATCACAAAGCCAGTCCGAGTTTACCTGAGAATTCGTAAACAGCTTTCAGCTTTTGTTGTTGTGCTTCTGCGGGAGTCGCTACCGGAAATTATTGATAATTAGGACAATACTAAGGTAAGGTTTGAAGCGCGCGGAGCGCGCGAAAATTTTGAAAAGGATTTGCGATAAGTCTGATAGTTTGAGAACCATTTGTGATGGAAAATGGTTACAATAGATCCATCACTCGGTTGAAAACACACCTCACCCTACCCCTACAGAAATCTATAGCTTAAACGCCTTTTGGGATCATTTTAAAATTTTCAAAAAAATTTTTCTGAAATCGATTGGGGGGCACGCGCCCCCATGCCCCCCGTGCCGGCGCCACTGAACAAAATATTTTTTTTGAAAATTCGGGCAATATTCTGAGAATTTTTCGGGCACCTACTGAAAGAAAAATAATCCAATAATGTAGCTTAACGGAAATCGATACTTTAAAAAACTTCCTTGGTAATTAAAATATAGTTCTGATTTGGATTGCACCATCACCTATATATTCGGTATTAATTCACCAGTGTGTTTTTTAATGGTTAAACATATATATTATGATTATCAATGGTGTATTTAAGGAGCCATTAGGCCATTCCCCCGTCACTGACGCCGATTTTTTTAGTACCTAAAATAAAACACAAAATTTTACTTCAAAGGTAGCATATGTGGCACTAGATTGCATGTAAGGACACCTAATTTTTCAAAAATTTTCAAAGGGTAGGGGGTGATGCCGATTTTTTCTTTTAGTACCTAAAGTACGTACGGTACATTTTTTAACACAAATTTTACTTCAAAGGTAGCATATGTGGCACCAGATTGCACGTATGGACACCTAATTTTTCAAAAATTTTCAAAGGGGGAGGGGGCACCCCTTCCCCTTATACCCCTCCCCCAGGCCGGCGATCACACAACATAGTGCCTGCCCCACCCCCATGAGAGGAGTCTTGGCCACACCACTGATTATTATCATCATTATTGAAGCGACTTCCCCCAGAATTATAACCAATATGGAATAGGCAGTAACGTGGCAAATTATTGTATGTAATTGGCATGCGATGCGATAACGGATGCATGCCTATATGATATGTACATTAACATTTTTAACTGGCGCGGAAATTTTTGTTTCTATTTTTCGGGCAGATCGTTACAGCCCCCCCCCCCATAAACTTGGGCCCCACGCCTATGCATACTCCTATTGAGGCCGTTGTAGTATCCGGAGCTGACCATTAATATTGCTGGGGGTCTTCCGAACCTCCCTGAATACGGACTTGAGTTTGCCCCCCCCCCCAAACAAAATTTCTTAGAGCCGCCCATGCCCCGTCCCCTTCAGTACCTTGTCTAGCTACGAGCCTGGTTCACGTTTTTATGTTTAATACATAAACGTGTATGTGCACAAGTGTAAAAAATATTAGGGCGTCTTTGAAGGCAAAAATTGCAAGTATCTTGGGGAAGCAGCCAGCTATAACTCCAAGCTTCTCAGGGTGTTTTTGTAGATGTATTGAGGCATAGGAAAAAGTTGAGTAGTTAGGACATAGCTTGCTCCTACAGTGTCTTTTAGGGTCCAGACCATGATTTCTGGTCAAAATTTGTCAAAATTTGAATATAAACAAATATTATGCCATATTTTAGAAAATTTTACCTACATAGACCCCCTTACAAATACCATTGACAAGATCTTTCTGTCCTGTTTGTTTTGGTACTAAAAGCAAACCTGCATCATGAAGCAAAGTATAGATAAAAATTCTGGGAGGCATTGTCGTTCGCAGGTCCCAATTGGGACCAGCGCACGTCAAAGGGTTTAACACATCTCACAAAGCCCGTGAAATAAAGCGTAGTACGTCTATATATCCCAAGTAACGCACCACACAGCCTTGTTAATGGCCTATCGCCTACAGTATGGGGCTGCCTCTCTTGTATTTTACATAGAGATGAGTTTGACAAAAACGTTCTTCCTCGGCGGAGGCCAAACTTAAAGCCGCGAAAAAGGGGTCCTACTCGCTCTTTCCGCTTCCTTATGTTTTGCGTAACCAGTGGCTTAGCTACATAATTTTTGTATGGGCAAGGATCAAAGTTTGCAGAAGGATCAGAATTCTCTTTGAAATAAAAAATTAAAATACAAACTTAAAATACAAACAATTAGCTACCATTTCATTCGTAATATGAACGTCGATCATGTGGGCAGGAGTTTTGCTTGGAGCGTAAGTGCTTGCTTTGGGAAGGGGAAGGTGTCTCAAGAAAGAGGTGTCTTTTGAAAAATGTGAAGAGAAACTTAGCGGTTAGGCCTACATGCAAATGGCTACATGTTTAAAAAATTTAGGGTATAATAAAGTTGTAAAAAACTGTTGATTGCGGGTTAGGAATACTTTCTTCAATCATTGCAGCTATTCTTTGCATAGTTCATAGGCCTATGTAGATGTAACCACGGCCACCCGCACGAAAGTGACAAGAGGAAAGATTTTCAATGGAGGTTGTATTCTTGTGAGGTGTGGTTGAAGAAACTATTTAACCGTGAGAGAAAAGCTAGGAGCAAAACTAATTGGATGTTAACTTGAAGGGCCTTAGCTGAGATTTTTCTCCACTAATTAGATTCCTTTCGAGGATATGCTGCATTTTTCAGGAGGAAATCCTCCCTACGTCAGGAATAATTCGAAATTTTAAGGTACTTATTTAAATATTTGGAGGACCATGACTGCAACTTAGTTGCTCACTGAAAGTTTTCATCGCAATTAATTTGCAAAGACCCTGCAAGAGCGCTCCACGCTCCCCTGCCAGCGTGCCATCCAAATTCTATGTGGCCTTGCGGGACCGCTTCAAGGCACCAGCTCCGGTGAGGTCCATGGGCACCGGCGGAATTGATCCTCGTTAAAGACGTCCTCAACAGGACGTGACCTGCTGACCCTGGCAGTAAGCTGGATCCGAACATTATTCCTTCTAGTATACAATCATGGCAAATCCATACCAGTTATCGACGGTAAGAGCACCGCAAACCAGGAGCTGTCATGAAGCCCCAAGGACCCCGTTGGATCGATGAAGCCAATTATTTGACAGAATACTGGGAACATTTGAACAATTCAGTTCCAAGAAAGGAAGTCAAATTCACGTTTTTCTTGGGCACAACGCAGTTCATCCCTCCATTTGAACATCCCTTATGGTTATCAAATATACTTACAGGTGTTTCTTATAGTTGGTGTGGCATCATCCAGTTGTCCCGATGACGGTAACGCAGTCGCCAGCATGATTACTAAAATGACTTGATTTTGCAGATCCATGTTTGCCTTGAAAAGTTCCTTACATTAATCCAAAGATGCCAATCTTCTTCAGTCTTCAAGGATTGTATGCCTGTTTCTCGTAGACCAATAGGTTTATCAGTCTCTAAAGAACAACCGCGTGGAACGGTCCAACCTTGCTGCGTGATAAGTGAACAGCAATTGTTCACGGCCAGCATGTGTAGTATGAAAAGGCCTTCTTTTGTAGGACCTGCTGCAACCGTCACAGCTATTAATACCTCGATACTACGCGACCCCACCAGTAGAATACAGTATTATGCCTGCAGTACGTAGCCTAATTACTCACCAGGTTTCCGACTATTATATAAGAAGGTAGAAGTTCATTGTTGTATCAGGGAGTTGCTATGGTTGTATTGTAACTCCCCTGCAACCTTCCCGAATCGAGACTAAGCTGATCGAGTCAACATGATCAAAACAAAACAGAACAGGCGCCTGGTATGAAAGGAACGGCAGCTCACCACGATGTACCTCTGGACAACGTGTTACGCTCCGAATACATGTTCTTGTTTTCTTCGGCGTTCATCGTCATGCAAGAATGACAGAAAACTATTAAGGTGTACAATGAAAACAGTTTGTACATAGAAGGTAATCTAGAGGTCATTCGCGGGTGAATTCCTTCTTCACTGTAACCTTCATAGCAGGTGTCAAATATGAACCCTCTTTCACGTGATACCAATGCAGCCAATAGTCCTATCACAGGTGCAGGAGTAATTACACGTCCGCCAAGTGGGTGAATGTCACGTCCTGTCGTTACAGTTATAGTTTGACAAAAAAGTAAATGTCTCAACTCGGTGCCAATTCTCTACTGTACAATTAGATTTCTTTACACACTCTAAGTATATATTTGCATGCTGAAGCTTTTGAAATTAGTTCAGTACATTTTTCAAACATTTTTACCGAGCGCTTCGCCCGCAACCATTATCCGGATGGTGATTGTTCGAAGCACGTAAGACGAAAAAGCAGGCTGAAACGCGCTTGTTAGTTCTTCACCCTTTTGCTTTACCTATCAGGGAGGTTCAATATCACCTCCCTGTACCTATAGTCTCCCTCCCTACCATCCCCCATTGTTGGAAAGGCTGTTCGTCTGGATTTTCGTTCAGACTTAGTAAAGTAACTCATAGTCCAGGCCGTTTCGTAGCTTTTTGGTTTGTTGCATTTTTTCTTGCTATATTTAGTAAAACTTTGATAAGATGTAGAGTAGACATCAGACAATCAGAAAAGTATGTGCTCCATTTTTTATTTCATGTGCAAGGGGGGTAGCCAGCCAATTCAAAATGGCCGCCATTTTGACCATTTTGGCTGATTTGGCTCAAGAAAGCTTCTGCTGTGCCAACATTTGGGGTCTAAAACTTTTTTAGGAGTAAAGGTGGTAAAATATACACAGTCTCTCAAAATATACTGAAAGTTTTCCCCAAAATATTGATCCGTTTTGTTGTAGTGACCTGTCGAATATGGCCCTTTTCTCCAAAAATTTTGGCAAGTTTGGCGCCGGGGGACAAATTTGAGTACCAGATTCTCTTAAAGTGTGTATACCAACGACCTCAACTTTTGTTAATGGGTAGTCCTATAACCAGGCAGTACGTGGGGAAAATTTGAACCCCCAGATTCAAACCTACATGAAATGAGTGGTACTGAAAAATTCGCAATTTCTTTGTATTTCGTCGGGAAATTTTGGCCTCTGGGATCCGATTTTTTATGCCCAATATTTCCTTCAATTGAATAACTAAATCTACTGATCTCCCTGCTATTGAAAGAAAGTGGATTGTTAAGACACAAATCAATTTTGAAAATTTTGAAAGCAGACAAATTTTCCATTGGTATAGACCCTAAACAGCTAAAACATCAATATTTTCATTTTTCATTATTAAAAAATACGTACAAGTTTTGGCACTACAAGACAAGTTTGAACAATGATGATCTCTTTTAGAGCCACACAAGATCTTCCATCTTCACAAAATTGGTACTCAAGTGCCTCAGTAGTACACAGAAAAAATTACACTGGTACATGAAACGAAAAATTGAAAAAAAGGAAACTCAAATACTGAAATTTATTCATTTTTAGTAAAAAATATTGGTAAAAGGTCATTTTTGAGCAGTAATATCTCTGATAGTCTGCCATAATATGCTCCCATCTTCATGAAATGGGCAGTCTAGTGCCGTGTTAGTACACAGAAAGAATTTTGACTCTCAAATAACAATGGGCACAAAATTTCGGACACTCAAATTCTGCGATTTCTTCAGTTTTCCTTGCAAAATATGGGTTTAGGGGCACTTTTGGGCCGTAGTATCTCCATAGTTATCATACAAGATGTTCTCATCTTCCTGATATGGGCAGTCTAGTGCCTTGTTAGTACACAGAAAGAATTTTGACTCTCAACATAAAATTACGGAAACCCAAATTCTACGATTTCTTCAGTTTTCCTTGAAAAATATGGGTTTTGGGGCACCTTTGGGCCTTAATATCTCTATAGGTATCATACAAGTTACTCTCATCTTGATATGGGCAGCCTTGTACCTTGGTAGTACACAGAAAGAATTTTGACTCTCAAATAACAACGGGTATAAAATTACGGACACTCAAATTCTGCGATTTCTTCAGTTTTCCTTGCAAAATATGGATTTAGGGGCACTTTTGGGCCGTAATATCTCTATAGTTATCATACAAGATGTTCTCATCTTCCTGATATGGGCAGCCTAGTGCCTAAGTAGTGCACAAAAAGAATTTGGAATTTCAGATAAGAACAGGCATGAAATTAGGGAAACCCAAATATTGTGATTTCTTCAGTTTTCCTTGCAAGATATGGGTTTAGGCATTACAGCATTGGGGCTTTTTTGAGCAGTAATATCTCCACAATGTTATCATCCTGTCATCTTCATAGAATGGGTTGTGTAGTGCCTTTGTAATACATAGAACCTAACTTTGGAATAGAACATATTGAATGGATGCTTAATGAGTGTTTTAAAGAGTTTTAAATTCCTCCAATTTATACTGTACAGTTAGTACCTGAGTACGGTCATACTGACATAGTATCACATATTTTTCACATAATATTTTCCATTTCATGTCTGTTCCGCCTTGAAGGTCAAAAGTTTAATGTTAATTACCAAGGCCCTGTAGGATCCTTTCCATGGAGATAGTAACATATTATATGGTATCCACAGACTGACAGAGATATTGCTACCCAAAAATGCCCCTAAACCCTTATCTTTCAAGAAAAAATGAAGAAATCGCAATATTTGGGTTTCCATAACTTTATTCCCATTCTCATTTGGGAGTCAAAATTCTTTCTGTGTACTACCAAGGTACAAGGCTGTCCATATCAAGAAGATGAGAGCAACTTGTATGATACCTATAGAGATATTAAGGCCCAAAGGTGCCCCAAAACCCATATTTTTCAAGGAAAACTGAAGAAATCGTAGAATTTGGGTTTCCAGGTTTCCGTAATTTTATGCCCATTCTCATTTGAGAGTCAAAATTCTTTCTGTGTACTAACAAGGAACTAGGATGCCCATATCAGGAAGATGACAACATCTTGTATGATAACTATAGAGATATTACGGCCCAAAAGTGCCCCTAAACCCATATTTTGCAAGGAAAACTGAAGAAATCGCAGAATTTGAGTGTCCGTAATTTTATGCCCATTGTTATTTGAGAGTCAAAATTCTTTCTGTGTACTAAAACGGCACTAGGCTGCCCATTTCATGAAGATGGGAGCATATGATGGCACAGTATCAGAGAAATTACTGCTCAAAATGCCCTTTTACCCATAGTTTTTACTAAAAATGAATAAATTTCAGTATTTGAGTTTCCTTTTTTTTCAATTTTTCGTTTTCATGTACCAGTGTAATTTTTTCTGTGTACTACTGAGGCACTTGAGTACCAATTTTGTGAAGATGGAAGATCTTGTGTGGCTCTAAAAGAGATCATCATTGTTCAAACTTGTCTTGTAGTGCCAAAACTTGTACGTATTTTTTAATAATGAAAAATGAAAATATTGATGTTTTAGCTGTTTAGGGTCTATACCAATGGAAAATTTGTCTGCTTTCAAAATTTTCAAAATTGATTTGTGTCTTAACAATCCACTTTTCTTTCAATAGCAGGGAGATCAGTAGATTTAGTTATTCAATCAGTCAATTGAAGGAAATGTTGGGCATAAAAAATGATCCCAGAGGCCAAAATTTCCCGACGAAATACAAAGAAATTGCGAATTTTTCAGTACCACTCATTTCATGTAGGTTTGAATCTGGGGGTTCAAATTTTCCCCACGTACTGCCTGGTTATAGGACTACCCATTAACAAAAGTTGAGGTCGTTGGTATACACACTTTAAGAGAATCTGGTACTCAAATTTGTCCCCCGGCGCCAAACTTGCCAAAATTTTTGGAGAAAAGGGCCATATTCGACAGGTCACTACAACAAAACAGATCAATATTTTGGGGAAAACTTTCAGTATATTTTGAGAGACTGTGTATATTTTACCACCTTTACTCCTAAAAAAGTTTTAGACCCCAAATGTTGGCACAGCAGAGGCTTTCTTGAGCCAAATCAGCCAAAATGGTCAAAATGGCGGCCATTTTGAATTGGCTGGCTACCCCCCTTGCACATGAAATAAAAAATGGAGCACATACTTTTCTGATTGTCTGATGTCTACTCTACATCTTATCAAAGTTTTACCAAATGTAGCAAGAAAAAATGCAACAAACCAAAACGTCCCTGACTATCAGTCCAAGTGCTTGACTGATCTAGCCTGGATAGCCTAAACGTTAACCCATTTTGTCTTTCCCATTCTCGGAATTATTCAGACAGAATGAAATTTGTAATTGAAAAGGTGAGCTTAAAGGGATAAGCTTTGCAGTCAGAATTCAAATTGTGTTTTAAAGACGTTACAATAAGTGCACATACTAATCTGCTAATTAAACAGTAATGTACTCTACAGTAGTCTTACGTTCGAAACAAAGCCCCTTTTATACATAGAATCAAATACAAAGATTTTAGAATTACACAGATACTTAAATTTGTCAAGACAAGACTTTTATTGTTAGCATTAGGACTTTCGAAAACGAGTACATGAGCAAAAAGGTTGGCCTGGCCTCGGTCTGTTCTGGATACTTCGCTTGTTTTCATTACCTTTTATACATGGGCGGCTCTAAGAAATTTTGTTTGGGGGGCAAACTCAAGTCCATATTCAGGGAGGTTCGGAAGCCCCCCATCCCCCCCCCCCACCGGCAATATTAATGGTCAGCTCCGCATAGTGCAATACGAGTATGGTTATTAGTATGTATTACAGCGATGCCCCATGCAGTTTTCGAGAGCTCTTCAAAAACCGTTTCAGGCATTCAGTCATGAGCTGACTACTTTAAAAATAAATATACAACCATATCAGCTGATCGCTACTCCATAGGGGGAGTAAGAGACAGGTGAAATGGGCAAAGCGGCTTGATCCATTTGTATAATTAAAATGAGCCCCACCTTTGAATATTTTGTTGTTCCTTTCATTGTGTCACAATATGTTTCAGCTTTGCAAAGAATGTTGGTTTTCTGGATTGTTTTCTTAAACTAACGAAAATTTCGAGCACTGAAGACACTTGAAAACGATGAAAGGATAGCACTATTTTGGATCTCAGTACCATTCCGAAACGAAATTTTTTAAAGGGGGTGGGGAATTCCCCTAACTCAAAACGACGTCTCATCCTATATACAAATAGCAAGGCCAACAAAGTCTCACTACACTGAGCTCACCGTAAAAATAGACGTCTTCATTTTGTAACACATATATGGCGTTTAAGAATTAGAAAACGATCAACAAATGGGATACGCACAGTAAATGACTGAACGAATATTAACACATGATAAGGATAATTACGTCAATTAAAGTGCACTCTGCAAACACGTTTACATGATTTATATATATGTTAATTTTTCTTTATTAAAAACAACTTGATGTTTACAGTAATCATGAAATAAACGCATAAACGTGTATACGTGAGATGGCGTTACAGTGGCGTCAATGTGTTAAAGTTGGCGTTTTAGACGTTTAATTTGCTTATGTATTATATTGTTTTTTCGGTTACATAAACGCCAAGACGCGTTTATTATCTGTTACAAAAAAGTGTTAATCAATCTTTACAGTGAGCTTAGATTGACTGTTTGGTGTGTTTATTTTGAATCAACTGAAACGGTCTACTTTAGCACAGAGGTGGAGAACCTTTTGCTTATAACATGCCATTTAACAGTCATAAGACCGCTCGTGGGCCAACGGCTCTGTCAATTTGGACAATGGAAGGGAAATTGAACCTCTCCTTCAAACACAATACGTTTAGGCTACATGCCCGTTACAACTTTTTGTAGACAGATAACTATGCTAATTTGGCCAAGTGACACCCGGGCAAGAGTGCTTTTAGTCGTGGGTAATAATCAACACGGCTAATGGGTTGTGTATCTAATGACCCCGAAAGCTCTGAAGTGTCTGCAAAATTATGGGCATTTAACTCCAGCATTATCGTTACCCTCTGTAAATACCATTATTATGCCTAAGCTAATCAAATTACAAATATCACAGCATGACCATTTGTTTTGAATACCTTAGCTTGCACTAATGGTAGGTCCATTTGTGATGTCTGAAGTACATAAAGTAGCGAAGAAGCAACTAAGAAGACGCGCGCAAAGCGAGCCGAAAAAATGTCGTTTTGAAAGCACTTATTAATGTTTAACCTTCGCATTGCATTGGAAAGTTTTTCACTTCTTTAATTTTAAACCCAGTCAAGGAAAAGAAAGCGCCTAACCCATCTCGATTTTTTTTTTTGAAAATTGAAGACCATGCTTTGCAAACTTTTTTCAGGGGGGGGGGCAAGTGCCCCCGTGCCCCTATGGAGAGCCGCTAATGCTTTTATAATTTTATAAACCTTTGAGTCTCGAGTTCCTCACATTAGTTACCACTGACTACCAAAACACTTTTGTCTGTATTTCTCCATTTTAATGTTTGTTCCATATTAACAGTAGAATAAACGGAGCAGAATACATTATTCTTGTCCAGGCGGCTTTGTTCTCAAGTAACATTGTTGTCAGATATGTATGAGATGTCTATGAACTGTAATCTGAAGAATAGTAAAAGGCATACTCAAGAATGTTACTAATCATTGTAGTGTGTACAACAAGGGACAACTAGCACCACGTGACTGTATTGAACAATACTAACAGCAACACTCTTTCAACGAAGATTCGATCTTAATAACTTTAAAAATGGCGTAAAAGTAATCAAGTAATGAGGCTAAATATTTCACTTATTTTTGTCTGAAGCATTGGAAACTTATTTTGTCAATTGTTTTATTTGTGGGCCATATGGCTCTGAGATGACCGTATGGTCCTGAAACTTCACACTTGTATAGGTTATTATATTAGGCCATGGGCCAGAGACACTTCAAGGGCACCCCAGCCCACAACTCTCCAACACAATATTTTTTGGAAAACCTTATGGTCCTCTGAATACGAAATTAAGTGGTTACAGTAAATATTTTGGGTCTCACTCATTCAAAATGGCTGCCAAAACAAAATGGAGGAAAAATATGAATATGTTAATGACGACGACGATGATGATAATGAAAATAATCTTAAAAAATATTTTTGACACAATCTACTCTTAAAATTTGGTCATATGTTATAGAACAAATTCCAAACTGAGATTTGGAACACGTTTGGCGAGATCCAGATCAACCAAAATGTCAGAAAAAAAAGTGGCCCCCAAAATGAATGAAATATATTTAAGAATTATGTAAAAACGTTGCAAGTGTCACAATTCCCATTCGCAATGATGAAATTTAATGTTTATTAATCAAAGGTGGATTTAACAAATCTTGACACAAAAGTAACATTTCTGCCCACATGGCGGAGAAGCACCAAACAAGTAACCAGAATGCAGTGCATTCATACTCGCGAATGAAGGTGGATGCGTTTGTGAAGCTACTGTCCAATGATTGCAGTGTATAGGTAGTATATCAGTAGGTGAAATTACCAAAACAATTTATGTGACTGTAATCAAATTAAGCCTGATGGCAGTATTGTAATTATATACTGATAATCTAGAGATGTGAGGTAAGGGGAGGGGGCAGGAGGGTAATTTGGTACTAGAATCAAAAGAGGCCAGGAGTTATAGAATGTACATCAGTGATATGGATGGTGATGGTAATATTAATGGCAACAAAACAAGAAGTGGGGTTCCAGGGATTGGGAAATGGAAGTGATTAGTTTGCAGTGAACATGGTATGCGGTAATATTGATAATCTAGGTATTATGTAAGGTACGTGCTTTCAGCCTGCCAAGTGGAATAAAATTATTTGTACCAGAGGGAAAGATAATTTCATCTCTTAGAAGTATGTGTCATGATGGTGAGTTACTGAAGGCTGACTGTATGAGGTACTTACAGGGATTATCATCGCTAGTGATTTTAATTGGGAAAGGCAAATTAAAATTTCTGTGGTTAGGGTAACAGAAGCTATGGCGGTTATACTTGAGTAATTTAATGTTTTTTATTATGGGAATGTAAAGTTGACAGTTTATAATAACCTCTCTGGCAAGCGCTGGAGTACAGTCACGGTACTGTGTTGGACTCTTACTAGGCTTACTTGAAGGAAAAGTTTTAGCAGTTAAGGCTTCTTAAGGCTACCGTACACTGCCCCGACCGCAACGCAACAAAACTCCTTGCGACTGGCCGTCGGGTATGAATCGCGTCAGTGCAGTGTGCGGCAAAGTTCAAAGATATTATAAGCATAGATTCCAAACTCCTATAGAGGTTATGACCGACGTCACTGTGTCGCGCGTTTCCCTATTTTTCCATCCAGGCGTACATTGTGCAACAATTGTTACTTGGTGCTATCGTGCGCGGGTATCGGTAACACACTTACTGCGCATGATCAGTTCCATCCAGCAAAACGCACTGACGTCACGTGCATGACCTCTATAGAGCTTATGCACGTGACGTCAGCGCGTTTCAATTTGGCTTACTGGATGGAACTGCCATACGTAGTTAAAGATACGCGCTCACGATAGCACCTTAGTAACAATTGTTGCACAATGTACGCTTGGATGGAAAAATAGAGAAACGTGACGTAGGTGCATAAGCTCTATACCTACACTGTTACGCTCAGTGACTCCTCATGGAGACGCATATATCGGGGCGGAAGTGTGAATTTGACATACGCGTCGTTCTATTCCGTGATCTGCGTACAAAAATAACAATGCGTCACAGAAAGATTCATTGTTAAAAGAGTTAAGCGTGCGTGCACGTTTACAACGCGTTTTATAAGCGCAGAATACATTTCTCTGTGTATTATCCGGAATACTTAATGACGCACAGTTCTGCACGCTCTGGAAACAAACGCGCTAGTTGGTTTCCCGTTATGAGCGCGTAAGTAATTGAGCGGGCATATAAAAGTGCGTTACTTGAAGATACCATAGAAACTGACCAATGAATGTCGATGAACTTGAAAAACCAGTCATTGTGCGTTCATGTTCAAGTGTAAATACGTAGATGCCACGTTGAAGAAATAAGTAATTCTTGTTTAAGTGGAATTTATTGAGGGGTAGTAGCCTACTTCTCCAGTCAACAACATTCCGAAATAACAAGTAATAATACTTTCGTAAGCCATTTATTTGCCTGTATGTTTTCAAAACGACTGAGCAGTGATCAGCACTTCCGCCCCGATATATTGGGCTCCATGGGGAGTCAACGCGCCATTTTAAGTTTGGAATCTATGCTTGTAATATCTTTGGCAAAGTTTGCTTGCAGCGCCACTACACTCACTTGCAACAGTTTTAAGGAGTTTTAAGCAAATAGGGCGTATCAAACATGTGATATTCGTCGCAAGTTTTAAGTCGTTGCGTTTGAGTTGAGTCGCGTCGGGCCAGTGTGCGACTGTCACCGACCCGATTGCGACGAGACTGGCTTTCCATAGCCAATGAGGGGACGCATTTTGGAAATCAGGTGTCCGTACGGGATATCGAAATGGCTGCCCCCATGTGGACTGAGGACCAATAGATCCAACTTATTGAGTTGTGGCAAACATTGACCTGCTTATATGATGCCTGCCACAGAATAGCAACCAGAAAGCCTAAAGGCTTAGTGATTCCTTGGCAAATGGGGATGCTTTGTTGCACTGAGGTTTATCCCTCAAATTGATCTTTCTTGACGACATCATTTACGACGTTTTAACAATTTGACCTCTGCTGACCTCACATCAAATTTGAACCCCACAAAATATAACAAAAAAGAAAAACGGAAGTGTCTTGAAAGGGATTCAACTCCAATGGATCTTGGATCTTGAAAATTCATAGGAAATTTTGCTTTTTGACCTCTGGTGACCCTTGATGAAGATGTTGCGAATTCTTGGAAAATTTTGCTTTTTAAACTCTGGAAACCCCATGTAACAATCTTTCAAATTCTTGGGAAATGTTGCTTTTGACCCCGGTGACCCCAGATGACAATCTTGGGAATTCTTGGGAAATTTGTTTTTTGACCTCTGGTAACTCCAGATGACCTTGACCTCCACCAAAATCAATAGGGTTGTTCCTCTCAACATGACAAACTTGAAAAGTGTCTGTCATTGCTATCTTGAGATATCGTGATTACAAGCCATTTACAGTGTTTTCCCAGTTTAACCTCTGGTGACCTCAGATGACCTTCGACTTATACCAAAAACAATAGCATTCTTCCTCTTGACATGACAAAGCTATATCTACCATTCCTATCTTGACATATTGTGATCTCAAGATTTTCAGTCTTTGACCTCTAGTGACCTCAAATGACCTTTGACCTCCACCAAAAACAATAGGGCTCTTCCTCTCAACATGATAAATCTATATACCAAAATAAGAAAAGTGTCGGTCATTCCTACCTTGAGATATCGTGATTACGAGCTTTTCGGCTTTTTACCTCCGGTGACCCCAAATGACCTTTGACCTTCACCAAAAACAATAGGGTTCTTCCTCTCAACATGACAAATCAATACATCAAATATGAAGAGTGTCAGTCAATGCTATCTTGATATATCGTGATTACAAGCCATTTACAAGGTTTTCGCAGTTTTAACCTCTGGAGACCTCAAATGACCATTGACCTCTACCAAAAACAATAGCATTCTTCCTCTCAACATGACAAATCTATATCGGCCATTCCTATCTTGACATATCGTGATTTCAAGGTTTCCGGTCTTTGACCTCTGGTGACCTCAAATGACCTTTGACCTCCACCAAAAGCAATAGGGTTCTTTCTCTCAACATGACAAATCTATATACCAAATATGAAAAGTGTCGGTCATTCCTATCTTGAGATATCGTGATCACGAGCTTTTCGTCTCTTTACCTCCGGTGACCCCAAATGACCTTTGACCTTCACCAAAAACAATAGGGTTCTTCCTCTCAACATGAGGAATCTATGTACCAAATATGAAAAGTGTCAGTCATTGCTATCTCGAGATATCGTGTTTACAAGCCGTTTATGAGGTTTTCGCAGTTTAACCTCTGGGGACCTCAGATGACCTTTGACCTCTACCAAAAAGAATAGGGTTCTTCCTCTTGACATGAAAAATTTGTATACCAAATATGAAAAGTGTTGGTCATTGCCATCTTGAGATATCGTGTTTACAAAGTTTTCTGTTTTTGACCTCTGGTGACCTCACATGACCTTTGACCTCCACTAAAAACAATAGGGTTCTTTCTCTCAACATGACAAATCTATATACCAAATATGAAAAGTGTCGGTCATTGCTATCTCAAGATATCGTGTTTACAAGCTAGGAGTCACATACACACACACGCACACACCCCCATACACACGCACACACCCCCATACACACGCACATACACACACACACACACGACATCACCATCGCATAGATTCCTTGCCTGCCTTCGGCAAGGAATCAATAAAACAGTAAACTCCCGCGCATATATCTTGAAATAGCAACTGCACTGCAACGTTAAGTGAAACGGTGGGGGGTATAGGTGGTTCACTATCTGACATTACCAAGTCGGGGAATTGTTATATTTGTTTTGGAAAATATACTCGATCATGTTATACATGATATAAGTAAAAGCCATAAGGACTCCACTCTTTTAAAGGCATTTGAGTCGTTCTCATATTTACAGTTAAGAGCTTTCATAGACACCAACTACATATACACCGTTTCTAGCCTGTTTGCGTACATTCGCATCAATCCCGTTTGTTTCGAGAGCATGTTTTGCCCCATCATGTGAGAGGGAGACCAAATCTAAAAGATTTACTTGTGTAATCAAGTTTTACTGCAGCCTGAGTCGGATGAAACAGGAGGGTACGACGATACTTTACTGAATGCGCTGATAGCTGTGTTGTAAATCTTATGACACACTCAGCCAATGTTTTAAAAGGCTACTACTGATCAGCTGATGAAATTCCGCCGTATAGAGCAAGAGAACAGAAACCGGTCTAGTTGGTTTTCATATTTTCATAAAACCACCCAAATGTCACTTTGAGATAAAAAAAAATATAACAGTTCACCGACTTGGTAACGTCAGATAGTGAACCGCCTACCCCGGCTTACTCTGAGAGTTGTCCGCCGTTCCATTCTGATTATATATCAGTTTTGTGTGAGTTGGACCAGGGAGCTGGAAGCCAGCTCCCTGGTTGGACGTGTCAATGTGCGGCTAGCATGCGACCCGACTGAAACACGACGCAACGGTCTCATACTCGTTAAGACTCCCTTGCGACCAGTAGTCGCAAGGAGTTTTGTTGCGTTGCAGTCGGGGCCGTGAAGTGTGCGGTAGCCCTAAAGGCTATAGGGTTTATTGTGGCTGACTTGTATGTGTTAGATGGTGAGGAGTTATGATTGAAGGCTGAACTGTAGATAAGCCAAGTTTGACACGTGTAAAAATCCAAAAAACAAGTGTAAAGAAGTCTCTTTGTCTAACTTACATTGAGAACGCCCTCTAATTTGGTAAAGAGTTTTGTTTATACCTACCCGGTAACTTTGTCCATTTTGGGGAATAATAGGTCCCTAGATTTGCTACCAATCTCCACTTTCCCACAGTTATAACCCATTTTGGTGTAATTAGTCATATCTGTGTGTTCTAGGAAAACATTACTTTCATTGAATTTTGAGGGCAACTCTCCGACAGGTCCAACGAGTGGCTGTCAGCAGAAGAATTCTATGTTTTTTCAGTGCAAAGATAATGAATTGTTAACCACTGGTCATTTGTCAAAATATGGTGGGGAGCTGGAGGTCAGCAGTCTTGGTCATTCTGCTGGGGTGGCACTTCATAACTTTCAACCAATCAAATAAGTTTTGGTAACTTTAAATTAATGAATATTCGATTACAATTTAATATCTCTCTTTTTATTGGTTAATGTTTGGGTGGGCACTCTTTAAGTAATTATGAGGATTAGTTTAATAAAAGAACTGGTCTGAAGACCATCGAGAGAGAGACCATGGGTAACTTTCCTACCTAGCAAACCTACTTATCTTTGCTGTACATTGCTGGACATACTAGTTTTGAGACATGGTGAATAAATTCTGGAAAACTAGATGACAGACTTTGAATTGTTTTTCCAAGAGTTTTGTGCTTTTCTGAAGTCAAAAACTTAGGAACATTTTGGAAACTTTACGAAGCCGGCAACCTTGTAACACCAGTATCGGAACAACGTGACAACAAGTCTAAATGTGGACCACAAACACAGTCCACTTCACAACAAGACAGTTTAAATTCTTGATCTTAAATTTGACATGTGTAAAGCATAAAAGATGATGTGTATACAACAAAAGACAGTTTACTTGACAACAAGGCAATTGCAAATATTGACCACAAAGATCATGTATTTTCGTAAATACTTTAAAAGTCAAAATTTGGAGATTAAAATTTTGACTTTTTAAGTCAAAATTTTGAGATTAAAGTCAAAATGTCGACTTTTAAAGTCAAAACTTCGACTCTTAATCTCGAAATTTTGACTTTTAAAGTCAAACTTTTGAGATTAAAAGTCAAAAGTTTGACTTTACAGGGAACTCTTTTTACTTTCCATGTCCCTATTGAGCCACCGTACATTAGTAATTGCAGGCCTGTGTTACTCAGTCTCTTCCTGTTGGCTGGTAGCCTTGGTCGAGCAGAAAGGCTGTTGTGACTATAAGCCTAACGAAAGTTATTGATAGCCCAGTACGAATAGCTTGCAATTGCAGGCTAGCCCTATGTTCTTTCTGCTGCAGGCTTATAGTCTAACGTCAAATGTTACGGTTTAGTAGCAAAGGTTAGTAACAACTTAGTCAACTCAGATAAATGGCATTCACCTCAGCTTCTCTTGAAATGTTAGAGTAAGTTAAGGTTTTACGGCTCAGTATCTAACCAATTGGTTTAAGTCGGGCCGGCCACGGCCTTTTTTCCAGTTGTGGCTCACTGGCTTGTTTTCCTTACTCTATTGCTTATGCTGAGCACCAAGAACAATGGCAGTAGGTTCCTTTTTAACAGTTTCTCTTGAAACGTCAGACTATGTGTCTGTCACATGGTCACCGCCAAAGCAAGAACCTGTTTTTATGAGCGATTATAGACACAGTTAAAGACCTCGCAGGCAAAGAAGATAACTAAGTTGTCTTTTATTGCCCAACTCGCATATCCGGGACTTCGTCTCAGTCTAATCCGTTCTCTGTGTTTAACCACGCATCGTCTTCAATTCTGAAGAAAATGGGGGCATGGCCCCTCTCCCACCTGAGTGTACCCGGCGGAGCGGACTCTGTTTGCTCAGCTCCTCAGCTTCCCGTTGGGGATACGACTGAACAAGAAATATGCCGTACAGCCTGCTACGTAGGCAAACCTGAGTCTTGACTCCCATGTACATATTACTCTTTTGTAATAAATGTACTGAAGGCAACTATGTTGGAGAGAAAAAAGACAAAATTTCTTCTTCTCTTCAACAGCGGCAAACACATCATTTTACGGCGGCTTAAGTGATATTCCGTTGCCAAACATTTGTCTTCCCCGAGAAACAGAGTAGTGGATCTAAAACTTTGTATCTGGAAAGGTAGTCTTGGTCAAGACTTAGTGAATATAATATAAATATATATATATATATATATATATATATATATATATATATATATATATATATATATATATATATATATTAGTTGGTGGCGCTATTCGTAATATACGGCTCTGTGCGCTAGACATCTCATCTTATGTACGGCCAAAAAAAAAAACTCGCGTACGTTCGGCTCCGCTTTGAACAGTATATCCTCTAGTTGCTTTCGTCTACAGCAGGGGTGTGCAACCTGCGGTCCGGTGGCCAAATGCGGCCCGCGACTTCCTCCTGTGCGGCCCGCTAACCAATTTCGATTTGCCTAATTTTTGGGCCCTTGTACGTCTTGTTATTTGACCACAACTTAAACTTGACGTAAGTACAGGGTATCATGAAAACAAAGAAACGATCACTTCCTTTGATGTAAGGTGGATACTCTCGACCATTTCATTGTTTGACGGACTAAAGAATTCACTTGTAAAACGCATTTTAAATCTGAATTAACATATTTGTCGACAAAATTGAGATGCAATACACGGGACAAGTTTCGCCAACAATTAGTAGGCTCATACTACAAAATTATTCGAGTGTATGTGGGTCTGCCTAGATGGGCACATTGGTCACTAACGGGGGAGGTGTGGGGGAAGTGGTGGGGGAAGGGGTGGGGGAAGGGTGGGGGAAGGGTGGGGGAAGGGTGGGGGAAGGGTGGGGGAAGGGGTGAGGGTGAGACGCCACCCTCGTATACGCATCTCTGTTCTAGTGCGGCCCCCCGATGGTCACAGCTACATGTTTTGGCCCGGTGTTCGAAAAGGTTGCACACCCCTGGTCTACAGTGAACAATGACAATCAGACATCGGGGCGAGGGCGCGCTGTATGTTTATTTTTTTTTTTTTAAACTAAAGGATACAATAAGTTACCAGAGGAAGAAAACTACCATCGTCATAACACAAGACTACTGGAAAGGCAGAGTTCATCAAGTTTCTTCCGAAATGCCCAACGCTTCTGAAAAATGTGTCTCCGAACTCACTTGACATACATCTGGTGAAAACCTCCGTCATCGACACGGCAGTACACTAGGCCAATAGTCAAGGCAATAGGACCAAAGTATCCAGATATGTAAATAACATATAGTTTCTTGAATATTCACAAACTACTTGGAACAACTACAGTATTTGAAGATGTAGCCTGCAACATTGTGAACTTACCTAACGGAAGCGTTAATGTTGAACCATTGTCGCTATTCTTTTTTAAGATTTTAACTTCCTGACGATTCGTGACATTTTTCTGAAAGTGAATCCCCACTTAGGTTATTGATAAAAATGCAGTATTGGATATATTCAAATAAATATTGTCCTATCTGTCCTATTTACGGCATTAGAGTTACCGTCGACTTTCTTTCCGTTAACCAGAAACTGTAGCAATTATTTCTAATGGCTAATCATCAATGACCCATTGATAACTTTCACCCAGGCGCGGCGCCACAGGGGGGGGGGGCAGGGCAGGCATTCCCCCTATGGTTTTTCAACCTAAAAAATAAAATCGTCTAAAAAAACGTTTTAAGACACATAATTTTGTAGGGGGTGGGATGAGGTGTTACAGTATGTCACCCATCTATCACAATATTAGTTAAATTGTTCGTTACAAAATACCTGAAACTTGCAATCCCCGCAAGGATAACGTTTTCTGTTTTCTCCATTGTTTACGTAAATGCAGGTTAAGTATTACACAAACACTAAAGCCATTATACATAACGCGTGAACAAAAAGGGCATAGGAACCGGGAGTAAAGCTAAAACAATACATTAGTATACCCTACAGCCAAGTTATTGTGAGACCTTACACATATGGTGTCACAGAGCAAAAAGTTTTCCCTCTCTTCGAGAAAAGGTGCGTATCATTGCAAGGTACACCAAAAAATACAGACAGCTAATTTGTGCATCAGGGAATACGCGTGATCCATGAATCTCTGTCTAACCAAAACCCCAACCCTACCCGTAACTCGGAATATATTTTCGTCCGGGGGAATCTTCGGTCTTTAGTGAACCTTCGACCAAGTGAACCTTTCGTCCGGATTATGTAATGTTTGGCAATCTCAAACATTTACTGTCTCTCCATTCCCAGCATGTGACTATTTAAAATATAGAACGTGAACATATATGTTAGGGGTATCATGAGTCAATCACTTAACGAACATTTTGACAATAAAAATATAAAAAAAAAAATATTTAATAAAATGAATTAAACTTTGAAGTAATATTATATGTCTCCCTTATTGCATACGAGTAGGAAGCGGGGGGCTAGGGGCTAAAGCCCCAGTCAAAAATCTGGGGGCAGAAGCATACTTCTGCCCCCAATATGCAAGGTCAAAAACCCCTTATTTGTCTCTTCAGTAAAAACTGTAAAAAATTTGCAGTAATTTTCCTTAAAATTTGCCCAAAATGTTGCACCAAATTGCATCTGAGGACCCTCAAATACCCAAAAATTTTCCAAAGGGGAGGGGGACACATCTCCCCTTAGACCCCTCCACAGGACAGCGATCCGAAACAAGGTTCAGCCCCAGTCTCGAAAAGTTACCTACGCCTATGCCTTATTGTGCTTTATTTTGGTGTTGTCTCGACTGAGTAATCCATAGAAAACGAATTTTAAATAATAGGTGCATGTCCGTACACAACACAATCTTTACTGTATGGAGAAATCTTGAGTCAATCAGAAAAAGAGCAAAGAAAAACAGGGCGATGCCACATGGGGCAGGGGGCAACCGCCTCCTATCATTTGCAAGAACAGAGGAAACAGAGAAGGAAAAGAACAGGAAAAAGAAAAGGAGAAAACGAAAGAGAAGAAGGGGAAGCGAAGGAGAAAGAAGAAAGAAGGAGGGTGGGGTAGGCATATATTTGATCCATATAATTAGTCCAGAGCTACCAGCATTCAGGAGGCCCTATTCCGGTGTCTGCCAGCCTTTAGATACCTTGTATAATGCATGTATGAAGCAACGAAAATATTCGTAATAGTTCGTGTTTCTGTCGACTCAACGCACGTATTTTTGAGTGAAAACATACCCATACATAAAAGATGGGGGTGGCTTCAGGAGGTTTGTTGACAACATACCCTTCTCTTAGACAACAAAGACTACTCTCCTCTTTCACTAAACTGCTAAAACAAAACTTAAAATTCAATAAAATTATTAACACTTTTCAGCCATATATGATTAGCTCAGAAAATACCAAAGACATCACCATTTTGCATCTAAGCAATCTTAAATTGATTAAAATTTCTCAAAGGGGAGGGGACACCCCTCCCCAGAAAAGCTTCTTTCCCCCAAGCAAAAATTAAAATTCAATAAATTATGAACACTTTCTTACATATATATGATCAGTTCAAAAATATACAAAAGATATCACCATTTTGCATCTAAGCAATCTTAAATTAATAAAATATTTCTCAAAGGGGAGGGGACACCCCTCCCCAGAAAAGCATCTTTCCCAAAACAAAAACTAAAATTACTAAATTATAAACTTTCCAGCCATATATGATCATTCAAAATATGTACCAAAGCCATCATCATTTTGCATCTGAGCAACCTTAAATTAACAAAAAATTTCCCAATGGGGAGGGGAAACCCCTACCCTTAGACCCCTTCCCCAGGACGGCGATCATTCATCTCACGCTTTGCCCTCCTATCGAAATACCCTGGAGCCGCCCCTGCTTTCACCCATTCGTTAGATAAACCTTTTAAAAATGATCAAGATTGGTTAATTTTTTAATCGAAATTACAAATTTAAGAAATATACTTCAGAGATGAATAGGGCCTTCTTTGGAATTGAAATTAATTTCTTAAAAACCCTTTTCCTATTTACGCTGATAAAAGGCGTCTGAGTCTGAGCATTGGTGAAGGGGCCAACTTATCAGGACATAAGTTGTGGGCCTGGCTTACCTATTGAAGATGGTTTTACTGAATGATATAAACGCGATCAAACAAGATAAATTTAACTCCCTGGGAGACAATTGAATCGGGTGGTACTTATGTTTTTTTTAGTGTTTTACCGATATTAAAAGTAGCCGATATACCGATATTACCGATATTTCTAATTCTCAATATTTGCCGATACCGATTCGATAACTGTATTTGATAAATGAGCATACTGTACACTCAACTATAGTCTTTTAGGCACTACCACTAAGTGCTCTATGTTGTCTCATGCCAAAATACTCAAGTTCTTATGCTAAACATTCTAAAACATTCTAATAAAGCATATGACGAAAAATATCGGTTAGGTATAGTATCGGCTTTAAGGCTAAGGTAAATATCACGGATACCGATACAGGATAAAAATGGGGAATACTGGCCGATACTGATATCGAATACCGAAGATCGGTCCAACACTACATATTAGAATAAAAAGATAGATTAACTGTAATAAGGGTCACATATTCCAGGACCACCCGGACTGCATATAGAATAAAATAGAAAAACAGATATATTAACTTCAATAAGGGTCACACATTCCATGACCACCCGGACTGCATATAGAATAAAATAGAAAAACAGATATGTTAACTTTAATTAGGGGCACATATTCCAAGACCACCCGGACTGCATATAGGGAGGAGCACACATCCCAGGACCATCCGGAAGACACCTACTCCTTTTACTCCACTACTCCTGCAACTTGCGAAACAATGATAAAATTTATCAAAATTCAACAAAAAGTTTAGTATTTTAAACTGAATGCTAATTTGAATTATGTCATTAGTAGTCCTGTAACATTTAATGTCAACGATTATATTATGGAAGAGCGACTAGCACCCGAATACCAGCAAGTAGTTGCACATCTATCCACCATATTAATTAATCCAATTTCTAGGGTAAGCAATGAGTAAAGAGGGATTTCAGTCACGTGACTTTAACCAACTAGACGCAATTTTGAAGGGCAAGATAGCGCGTCTTTTTTGTTTTGACGGGAACGCGTCCGTTGTGTCACAGTAGTATCTATGGTTATGCCGTGCGTGTGTGCTGTAAATATACGCTTACTGCGTGTGTTTTGCCCTTCAGTGCCCGGGAATCCATTGCGCGTGACGTCACATGAAATCCCTCTATAGACAGAGGGTAGTGGCTACTCTCTGTTAAGAATGAGGTTGCCAAGGTACAAAAAATTATCTATCCTAGCCTATGATAAAGATCGGAAATTAACCCACTGCCTTAACATTGCCAGTCGTTTAAGCTGTAAATTAATTTGAGGGTTTCGACGCGTTTCGAAGCTATTCACAACATAGGCTACTTGTCTAGTTCCCTATAACTTGCTCAATATGGGTGTGTTCTTTAAATCCTGCGAGCGAATGCGAAAAGTAGTCAAAAACCGACAGCAAAGTTTAGTCTTATACTTCCTTTACTCATTTGCATAAACCATGAGTATTGGTTTATTTCCAGCATCATTAGGTTCCTTGGTAGTAAACAGTCGTTTTGAATGTCAGAACAGTGTTTCGCACTTGACTGTCGGCAACTAGTAAGACATTAAAGCATTTTTCCAAATAATCATTTTTGGGGGGTCACTGTAGGTATGAATGAGGTACCCTAGATATTAGACAAAGGAATTCAATGCCCTTTAGTTCAATAATCCCCAATTAAAGGATTTCGTCTCCTCTCTGAGATCAATCTAATTGGATTAGCATAGATTAAAGTTTTCGATGGATCTCCATCTAATATCACCTCCCTGATTCAACAGTTCTCGTTCATTTGTAGAAAGAAAAGACTGCAAAGTATACAGTTCACTCTTTTTATTTCTCCTCTTTGAGTAACAATTCAATCCAGCTTTGCGAATAAATTATGCATACATAAAAATTTATAAATAGAATTGAAACTAAAATGCAAGGGGCGTGTGGTATTACACCACAGTTAGCATATTATTAGTCCGCCACAAAGTATACCGTCATTAACAATACCTTGAGAATATTGGTTATTTTGAAAAGTGTAATTATATGATTAATGGATGTCTCGTAAAGCGGATATGAAAAAAGCATTTATCAAAATGTGGATGTTGCTTGATTTGACAGGTTTATATGTTAATGATATCATTTTAAAATTGAAAAGTAAAGTCTAACTTTACCTTTGAATTCCTCACTTTTAAATTGATGAAGTTCATATGCCTTACGAGGCGGGGGGGGGGGGGGTCAAAGCGGAGGGTTGCAGCCGCCCATTAGAGTAGATGTATTTTTTTCGAGCAAATTACATACCATTTTTGGGGTGATCATGCTCTAAAAAGTTCAAGAAATGTGCTGCAGTCTGACCCTCGTTAATTTGACTATCCAGGTACGCTTTTGACAAAGTTAGATATTAAAATCAAACTGCACAAATATTCATGTGAAGCCAACTTGTGGTAGTCAGCTGTCTTTATTTTACTTGATAAAACTTAGCCAAACGTGAAATATGCCTTCCATACGGTAGTTACCATTTAATTCCAGTAAACGAAACACTAAAATCACTGTGAAGTGGCTCCGCTCAGCCCCTCTTTAGAGAAGGGATATGACTTAACAAGGTATATGCCGTGCATCCTGCTACGTACGCAATGAGTATAGAAGAAGTCCTAAAGGTTTGAGTGAGTTTGGAAACTTTCCAAGTTCGAATGCTTTTAAATAGACAAATGGCGAAATGTTATGGCATGAAGCAAGCTATGTACAGGATGCACAACGACTTGATCAAGTTGGAGGAAAATTTACGTTCAACGTTTGAGGGTCAGGAAGCCAATTGGCGCATCGAGGACCCTGTACCAGAGTGAGCGTGGATGAACACCGGCGAGATTCGTCTTCTCTTTTCGACTGGTGCTCAGAGGTTAACGAGGCAGGCGTGTGATAATCGCTCCCAATCCTGCTCCCGGGACAGCCATTTAACGTCCCCACCCGACGGACGTGAATGTATCCCCAGCCTATAGCCACTTTCCCAAAGGCTGGGAGGGGTGGAGGTTCCTTGCTCAGCACCATGCACTGCTCGACAGCTGTACCGAGAATAGCCCTGAATCTGACAACTTCCTCAAACAGACAATCAGATACCAAACTAAAATTTTCTAATTTAAACCCCCTCAGCATCACTGTGAACAGCAATGCTAAACAAGTAAATTTAAGTTCTCAGAAAATTTTTAAGTGATTCCACCGGGAGTTGATCCGGCACCTCTAGAATGAAAGGCAGTACACTCAACCGCCAAGCCAACACCACCCATAATAGAACAGGCTTGTTTCTCTTTTTGCCAACTTTCTATACTCTAAAAATGGTTTCACTACTTGTATGACACCTGACAAAATGTTGAGTAAAGAAACTAAACAGAATGGTCAAAACGTTTACAAGGTTTACCCAACATGGACATTTTTTTTACCATTTTGGGCGATACCTTAACTCAACAGTTTGTCATGTGACATACGTACCCAACAATTTTTAGAGTGTCCATCTCTACTCTTACTCGCTCCCATTTATCTTATGAGCAGTCGATTTATTCCTCAGTTGAACGGGATATCTCCTGTTGGTCAAACCCGTATGGTACTAAAACCAATTTTTCCCGGTCTGCTTGTCAAAATTCCTGATTTTAGCAGGTTAATCAGCTGCGTCCTCTGTTATATCTCTTAAAGCAAGTTGAATAAAGGAACAAAATAAGAAACAGATATAAAAACAAAGAGCATGCAATATTTTCCACAAATTAAGTTTTTCTCAATAGGAAATGAGGGCATTATGGACTTTTCTCAAAATTTCTAAATGCCAAGGCAACGTACTGCTAGGAATGGGCTACTCTTGAAAAGGTAAATCTGGTCCTGCAGGTGTAGCACTAGAAAGTTTTTGAGGACAAACGTTACTATGGTTTACACATATGTAACCTCCCCCTCTCCAGAAAATATTTCTGTCGTTTAAACATATTATGCTTCCTTAAACCAGGGAGGTGATATTAGACACCTCCCTGCTTAAACACATTGATTGGCTATCGACCTTCAGCGGTGCCACGAAGAGGGGGGGGGGGATTAAAGTCTTGTCTTTCATTTAGTTTCAAGAATATCTTTATGTTTAGTTTTATAGTACCGTTGATGAAGTACGTACATTACTTCTGCTGCTTGAATCGGTACTACTTGTGTATTGTCTTTTTGTCTCTGATTGGCAGCAAAGTTTCCGCAAGGTACCTCTCCACATGTACAAAACCCGCTTGTTACAAACGTAGATACAGAAGACGAAAAAACCTTGCAGGGGGTTCAGAATAGAATGGAGGTAAAGGAATACTGCATTATCCTGAAAAAATCCGTAAAGAATCGCCCAGATCCAGCAAAGACCCATCAAAATAGAGACCTGGAAAATAAACAAAAGTTCTGAAATTAAAACACTACAGACGAAATAATTAGCTCTTGCCTTCCTGAAGTTTTGAAAGAAAAGTTTACTGGTATTACTCTTTCATTATGATTAACTTGAATAAAAACTCCAGAATTTTTAAGAAAAATTTTACTAATACTTAATGCAGAAATTGCCTTTAGTGTATATAATCGCTCAAAAAAGGGAAAATGGTGACATTATTTATACGCAATTTTACTTTATGCACAAGATATGGGTAATTTTTACAGTACTTTTGTGTTAACTTATACTTAAAAGTTCTGGACTTCCTTTTTCTGTAAGTTTAAGTCTCTTGAATTATAAATGACGAGTTACAACCACCTATCATGATGATTACTAGTGTCGGACCGATTATCGCCATTCAATACCAACATCGGTTGCTATTCCCCATTTTTGTCCTTTGTCGGTATCATTCGGTATAATTAACCTAAAATGCAGGTACTACCAAACCAATATGTCTTGCCTATACGGCCCCTTTTCCAGTATATTTGTAATCAGTCTTTTATATATTTTTTACATCTTAATCAAACGGAAAGAAACTAAGTGACAGCGTCCAGCAGACAATGGTTTTTATTATAGTAGGCTTACTTCTCAAACATCGGCTGGTATTGAGGTATTGAATTTCTTGGAAGATATTGAAATATCGGTATATGTAAAATCTACTTCTTGCAGTATCAGTGCAATATCAAATATAAGTTACCTTCAAAACAAGAAATAACTCCTGCTTCATCATTTCATGAGAAGACGTCTGACCTTTCACCTTTTTTGCATTCTTTTGGGAGCGATGAAGACCTCGCACGGTAAAAATGAAATTTATGTAGTTGAAACTCAAACACAAGATGGCTGGAATACCAAACAGAATAAAATTTGCTCTGGCCGGAGACAACCAGCAGTTATCGTCATCATCGACATATGCAAATTGTAGGTTATGAATGTGTAACAATTGTACTATTACACACACTATCACAAACACACATGGAACACCCCAGCCAATAATAAAATAGATTACGAACGTCTTTGTGTTGTTGGACACCTGATTCAGCGTAGATTTCATACCAAATGTGCGACTAACGTCATACGCTATTACGCTCATCCAAAGGAACGTTGATAGCCAAAGGTAATGCCCCAATATTCCAATCATGTGACAAGCCTCGTAATTTATGGTTGGGAAGGTGGCAGGTATCAATATTATTTGAGCGAAGAAGAGTGAGACGACAAAATTCATGGTGATTTTTCCCGGTAAGTTCCGCAGATTCTTAAAAGTACAGTAAGTTACAAAAGTCAAAACCAAACTTACGAGTGACAGACTAGAAAAGACGATGGATAATATCAGAATAATTAGATTTACTTTTTCCTTATAGTATTCAGAGCAAACGCAAGCGTTTCCATTGGTCAGAATCACGTAATCAAGTGGTGGAACAGCGCCATCGATTAAATCAGACAGTAGATACAAAGTTCCATTTTCATTTTCTTCAAGTGAAAACGAGTTGTTCGTAAAAACACGAAAAGGACAGAGAGGGCGCTCTTCTAGCCAATCGCATATTATCACGGTAATATTCCGTTCGCAAGTGTTGTTATCTGTACATAAACCTTGGGAAGAAAGGTTCCATGTTATGTCAGAGAAGACCCTATTCAAGTTATCTATTTTCGCTGAAGTGATACCTTCGTGAGTAAATAATGCAACTTGGGAGCGTTCAAACCGACTTGCATTTTGACAGAATGGTAGAGAACATGAGCTGCAATTCACTGCAACATCATAGAGTTTAATCGGAAGTCCCTGATATTCAATTATATCCCGCGAAAACCTATTTACAGCTTGGTAAAACTCCTCAAAAGTCTCAGAAGAATTTTGGAGACGAAAATTTAATAGAATGTTGTTATTTTGTCCTATATAGCTGTACGCGTCATTGGAAGGTATCGAGAAGTATCTGTTAGTGGTCCCTGTCAAAGTATCGATAATTGTAGTAGATTGCCACATGGGCATTTTTTCATTGTTTAGTTCAAACCTAACAGTTATTTCGCTACAAGATATTTTTGGGCAATCGCTTACACTGATTATCGTCGAACCAGGAGCAAAATCACACATGTTAGAAGATGAATTATAAAATAGACCACGTGAGCACGTGACATTCTTGAAAGACACGTTCTTTTCATCAAACACACTGAAATCAAACGGTACAATGTGTGGTATTTCAGGTGCAAACGCTGGTCTTCCATCATCCAATACTGTATCTACTTCACTGCAGAATTCTTTCTCACGAAAGAAGAGGCCAGGATTATAACAGAGGGCGCAATGCGGGTTTCTGAATGTCATACCCATGACTGAGATCACAGCTGAATAAGACATACACTTTTCATAAAATGGGGATGATGATGAACACTCGATTGGGTCACTTAAAGCGCACTTTCTCGGTAAAGGAACGTTATCATAAATTTCTGGACGCTCTATAAAAGTGACGTCATCACATTCTGCAGATGGTTCACTCGAGTCGCATGTTGCTGTAATTAACTGCCAAAATCTCATGTCTTCGTAATCAACGTCATTGCACTTCGCACAATAAACATTCTTGTATGTTTCTTTACTCTTGTAGCTAAAAACGGGAACGTGGTGTATGTATTCTTCAAGAGGTTGTGGTAGTAGAGGGAGCTCTTTATGGCAACGATTTTTCACGTAGTTGTCACGATAATGTACTGGGCAGGTCGCTATCATAAAATATCCAACTCGGGTAGCTTCAGGCTGTAGATCGAATCCTGATTCAATGTTTATAATGTGTGTATACCTGCATCTTTTGGTAGAAGTTCCACCACCTTGCAGTTCAATGCGATCTCTACAGTTGCCATCGGCTGTCCAACAACAGTCATGATAGAGGGCGCAATCTTTGTCACAGCTACAAACAAATGAATCTTCGTTTCCAAGGCACTGTTCCTCGCCAAAGCATTGATAAGCTTCACAAATTTGTATTTCCGATTTGAAAGATTCTGTAACAGCTATATGAAAAGAGAAAATGAGTCCTCAGTCAAAGCTTTAAATACAATTTTGCTTACTTACTTTTACCTAGTGAAAGTTTTAAGAATACAAGATAGATGTAATCTGTGCATCAGCATATTTTTCATATTTTTCTACTTGAATGTTTAGAAATAGTTAAGCATACGTTACATAGGCGTGGGAAGCTTTTCGAGACTGAGGGGGCTGAATCTTGTTTCGGATCTCCGTCCTGGGGGAGGGGTCTAAGGGGAGGGGGTTCTCCTCCCCTTTGGAAAATGTTTGGGTATTTGAGGGTCAGATGCAATTTGGTGCAACATTTTGGACAAACTTTAGGGAAATTAATTCAAATTTTTGACATTTCTAACAGAAGAGACAAATAAGGGGTTTTTGCCCTTGGATGTTGGGGGCGGAAGCATACTTCAGCCCCCACATTTTTGACTGGGGACTAAAGCCTCCAAGCCCCCCGCTTCCTACGCCTATGATACGTTAGGCTATGTCTTGGGTCTAGTTATGCCCATTGGTTTTTATATGCCAATATTTCACTGGACTGTTTTCACACCTTGAAAGTTAATTTCATCTGTAAACTGAAGGATATTACTGTAGGAATGGAAGCAGAACGAACGGATAGCGAACGAACGGATGGACGGACGGATGAGTGGATGGATGAATGAATGGATGGATGAATGGATGGATGAATGGATGGACGGATGGGTGTTTGGCTTGGTAAATGCGTGAGCGAATGGATGGATATAGATGGAACGTAAAAAACTGCCCCTCCACATTAGAGAGGGTGACAGGAGTAGGCACATCAGTGTACTTTGGTAATTATAATCGAGTAAATACAGTGTTGTAGTGTGAGTACGGGACCTTGAGACCGGGTACGGGTACGGGTACCAGGTCATGAGTACGGGTACGGGTACCAGGTCACGAGTACGGGTACGGGTACCAGGTCACGAGTACGGGTACGGGTACGAGTACGGGAACTTGTACTCGAGTACGGGTACGGGTACGGATACGGGTACTACAGCACTGACTAAATATCATTGCACCGAGTGTTTCTCAATATAAGCAATCATCTGTGAACTGATGATAAAGTAATTTCTACTTAGAATGGTAGGTATTAATATCCTTACTAACTAAAATGTAAGGATACAAGGATTTGGGAAGTTACTTAGTGTAAAAGCCCAGGCAGTGGAAGAAGTTTCTCGTTGTTTGTCATGACGAAATAAAGAAATAGCGTCAACCCCCCTTGCCATTAACCCGGCGGTCGGCCTTAATAAGCCCATGCATTGCTTTATGTGACCTAGGCATTTAACTCTCCATTTCAATAAGGACATTTGAAAAGGAATCGAAATGGGCTTAAGCCATGCAAGATAATGTAGAGCCCTTTTCGGAGTAACCGTGGAGTTAGTCGAAGATACCCGCCACGCAGGCTATTCGATTTCATTCACTGGGATGTAAATTGGTTATTTTTGCTGTCAAAATGCAAAAACTTGTACTAGGATGAAAATTTGACTCTTTAGACTAAGAATTTCTACTGTTGGTAACTTTGCAAATACGGGCTGCAGGGGAATTCATCCCAACCAGACATGGACCCAGTTTATCATATAAATCAGCCTAGAATGCTGTATAATACCAAAAACCCAGTCTATAAGCTTATTTTTGTGCGAGCACATGCCATTGCGGTATCTTGACATTGTTAGAGAACCTCAACAGGATTTTCTGCTCAAAAATCGTTATTCAAACGCCCTGTTATTCCAGATTCACATCCTCTCTCTCCAAGTCTCAAAATCGACCAGCTATATAGTCCGATGTAACGAAGGTTTAAGAGTTGTTGCTGTTTAATGTTGAGCAAACTCCCAGTGCTAAAAAGTTGTGAACAGTAATCAAATCCCCCAAAATGGTCTACTCCCTTTTAAAGACCATTTCCTGACACAACCCTAGTAACTGTTGCCAGCCCCATCCAGCTTTCAATTATATCCAAATTCATTTTCCTTGATTTTTACCCCATTCTCCTGAGAATTTCTTTGAATCGGAATGCAAAAATGCATGTTTCGATGAACGTATTTCAGCAGACTTAAGCTTCATCCAGAACTACAAAAGCTCTAGAATATTAATGATCTAGACCAATATCACCAACATGTATGAGAAGTTACTATAATATGTACCTTGAATTATAAATGCTGACAAGGTTTTCAGACTTTGATCTCTGGTAAACAGAAATGAACTTTCACTGAACACAAAAACAACAGCAGCATTTCAATAATAAATATGGTAAATAAACACCATGCATAAAATTTTCTTTGAGTTTCAAATGATAAAATATCCTGTAATGAAAATGCTTTCGATGCAGACGTTAATTGACCTCAGATGACCTTTTACCTCTTCCAAATACAATAGGGCACTTTCACTCTAGTTATCCATTTACGTGGCTAACTATGGGAAGTATACATGCTTCCTTTCTTTAAATACTTGTTTACAAGCTTTTCAGAGTTTGACCTCTGGTGACCTCAGATGACCTTTAATCCTCGCCAAAATGACACGACACTTTCTCTAAGTTATATACAGTAATGCATCTACATGCTAAGTTAGGAGACTATCCATGCTTCCAACCTTGAGATACTGTAACGTATCGTTGTAACAAGATTTTCAGAGTTTAACACAGATGCCCCTTGACCTCCACTAAAATCAATAGAGTCCTTCCTATTGAGGCAATGCATCTACATGCTAAGAATGTAGAGTATCCATGCTTCCTATCTGGAGTTGAACTTTTTAACAAGGTTTTCAAATTTTGACCTCCCATGACCCCAGATGACCTTTGACCTCCCCAAAAACAAGACCATTCTTTCCCTTGATGCAATGCATCCACATGGTAAGCATGAAGAGTATCCAGCCTCCCACCTTGAGATATCGTGTTAGCAAAGTTTTCAGACTTTGACCTCTGGTGACCTCACATGACCTTTGGCCATTACCAAAATCAATAGGGATATTTCTTTTAATATAATACATCTACATACCAAGTAAGACTAGTTTCTATGTTCCTATCTGGAGATTTCGTTTTGAAAAGGTTTTCAGAGTATGACCTTCGATGACCCCTGGTGACCTCGACCTCCACCAAAAATGATACAGTCCTTCCTCTTGATGCACATCCACATGCTAAGCATGGTGATTGTCCATGCTTCCTGTCTTGAGATATCGTGTTAACAAAGTTTTCAGACTTTGACCTCTGGTGACCTCACATGACCTTTGACCTCCACCAAACCAATAGGGATCTTTCTCTTAATATGAGGCATCCATACACCAAATATGAAAACTGTCGGAGTTTCCTTCTTCTTCTTGAGATATCGTGTTAACGAGCTAAGCCTACCAAACACTCACATACACGCACACACACACATGCATACTACACACGCCATTATGACTGCATAGGTTTCTATTTCATCGAAACCAAAACGCTCTCTGTACATGGCTATATGTATTCGTATTACCCATGTAGGCCTTTATGTGCACGTATTCATATAAGCCCATAGCCAAGCGAGGTCGGGGGGGGGGGGTTCTAGAAAATTTTCGCCACCACAAAAATTAAAAAGTTACTACAGTATTGCCCTGATGCATTTAGAAGTGTATCTCGCCCCTTGAACATATGTTCCCCCTTCCCTTCAGTACCTTGTCTGCCACGAGCCTGGTTCACGATTTATGCTTAATTCATATTCACATGTATGTAGGCCTAAACAAATATTTAATATTTACCATCAATGAAATCTTGTCGATGCTATCCTTCGAAGTAGAAAAAATCGTTATATCCCAATTCATTTGTAAAACGCTATCTTTAACACTTGACCAGATATGTGGAGGTCAACTTGGTTCTCGGAGTCTTGTTCTATGTAATTCTCAGTTCTAAGTTCACGAGACACACTTATCAGAATTAAGGGCGAGATTGATTAGCTTGCATATAACGCCTCTCTGTGGTACAGCCGTCGTAACCCTCAACAGAGATGTGCCTCACAGTAGGTCAATTTAACATATCACAAAGCCTGTGAAATGAAGCGTAGTATGTCCTACCCCAAGTAACGCATCATACAGCCGTGTTCATTGCCCTGTTCTTTGCATTTTACATAGCAATGATGTAGGCACGGTTTTTGCTTCAAGCGCAAGTGTTGCCTTGATGAAGCGGGGGGGGGGGGGTCTCAAGGGAAAGGAGGAAGGGGTGTCTTTTGAAAAATGTGAAGAAAATAGTGTGTTCGACCGATTATGCCATCATCGGTAAACACCGATTACCGATTATTCAATTACACAATAGGGCCGATGCCGATTACCGATCACCGATTATTTACATGTATAGGAAGGTCATGTTTTCTCGCCGTCTGTCGCATATTTCTAACTTTGTTCACACACCATAACATAACCTTCACACTGGAGTTGAACGATTAAGAACAGTTCCCTGCGTTCCACGAATGGAATATTGTTTTTGAAGGATTTCCTCTCGAAATACTGAGATAAAAATCAACCATAAATACATGCGATGAAAACTCTCAGGATGCAACTAATTTGCAATCATGGTGCACCACATATTGAAATATCTTACAAATTTCGAATTATTCCTGGCGTGCAGAGGATTTCCTCCTGAAAAATCCAGCATAGCGTCAAAAAGAATCTAAGTAGATAACATCTCAGCTAAGACCGTTCAGGTGGACATCCAACTGGTTTCGCTGCTAATTTTTCGCTCGGTGTTAATGGCGTCGTCAACCACACCTCACAAGAATGCTACCTCCGTTGAAAATATTTCCCCTGCCACTTTTGTACAAATGGCAGTTGTTACGTCTATACATGAACAATGCAAAAATAGCCTTTCATTGACTCAAAGAAAGTATTCCTAACCCTCAATTAACAGTATTTTACATGTTCATTTTTACCCTAAATTTCTGAAAATATACCACCATTTTGCAGTTAGGCCTAACCGCCGGTCGACCGATCATCTGTTAGATAATAGGCATCGGGCCGATTATTGCACAATCGGTAAATAATCGGCATCGGTAAAATTTTGTCATTCAACCGATTACCACCACCAATTATTTGAAAACTGGAAGCAGGGCTAAAATACACTTTTCAAAGTTTCTGCAAAAATCGTTATATTCACCAAAACACGCATATCTTTAAGTGTCCGCCCAAAATATCTGCACTGATACTCACAAAACTTGCAACATTTTAAGCTCTCCAAATAATAGCGACTATCGTAATTGTTGCCGTAGCTCTAGTGCAGCACAGTTCAGGTGCATGAAAGGGCACACAGTATCACCTAGAAGGTTGTGCATGCCACTAGACCATGCCACACATCTGCGTACAAATTGTACTACAGGAAGAAATGACTGCGCTACGTTTTTTCAAGTTTCAGTGCTAACCACATGATCTGTACACATTTGGTGCACGTACGTACTGTAGAAACTTTGGAAACTCGAGGCTTATTATCCTACATAAATTATGCCACTTCCCACATTCCTTTCGTATTTTTTTTAATTACCTGTGACATGCACATGCGCAAACGTAATTGCCGCACAGTTCTTGCGAATTTGAAGTTCACCCACGAAAGCACAACAGTACAGTGTGTAATCCTCTTTCGCATCAAATGGGAGGTCATAATTGTACTGTCCATGACGTCATGGACAGTACCTTAGGCACGCTTCTCATTTTCGAGAAGCAGTTCTTTCGTTCAATGTTTCTTGATTCTCATTGAGTGCTTTGTTCTACCATTGAGCTCATTATGTAGAGTGAATCATGTAGATGGGAACGAGGCTTCTTGGTCACTTTTGGTTGGAATGGGGCTGAGCATGATTGGTTTTTATTTTGGCAGTTTTGTATTTTATTGTTTTGTTAAGAATGGCTTGAGTAAGTCAAACTACCTAAACAGTCCTACAGTATATATTGTGGCACATGGTCGTACTGTCGTATTTCGCACAGTACTCTACGTACGCTTCTTATGTCGTGAAAAAGTAAAAAACACACACTGTACGGCTATAAGTGCTGTCGCGTTTGCTGATTGGTCGATTGCTCAGAGTAGGTAGGCAAGCCTGGGTCAATCACGAAAGGTGAGATTTCTTGAAACATTTTGAAGCAAGAAATGAAGCTTGCAGCCTACTATAAGTCCAGTTGTGATGATATCTGCGGAGAAGTACAGCTAGGCTCATTGACAGCTCTCTACAGTACACTAACGCTAACCCCTAGCTGCGTCGCGGCCATGCACTGGGCTATCAGGCCTACAGTGCTCAGTGCATAGGCGGTCCCTCGTTACTGTATGCACGTTGACGGGGTAAATATGTCTCAACAAGGGGCGATTTGTTTAGACATGAAATATTTTTGAATACTTCCCACAAGACCTGGAGAGTATCATTTCCTGCATGCAAAGCCAAAAATTTGTGCTTCTCAAAGTCAAACGGTAAAAGCAAAGTGATTTGTCACTCAAACTTCGGTACATGAAGAGGATTTAATTATCTTCAAGTACATATAGGCCAATTTTCTGACGGATTTGGTCGAGCCAGGGAGCTGGAAGACATGTCTTCCAGCTCCCTCGTCGAGCTTTATCCGCACATCTTAACTGTGCCCAGGGAGCTGGCTGTGCCAACACTGAAAATTGAAAGGGCGATATTCTAAAGCTAGCATAACCACTGAGGACGTTTCTAAATACCAGCACAGAAACAATCATGGACAGTAAGTGGTTACGATTTTCGTAACCACATTTTCTAGTTTCGGATGATCTTTGTATTTTGTGCATGACACGCTGTATGTCTCTTTGATTCGATATATGTGTCGTCCGCAAATTCTTCGTCTGAAATAAGGGGTTAACTTGGTGAAATCATTTCATCGGTAGGGTCCGGTGGCGCTCTTCTGGTAAAGGCAAGTCTACCAGACGTGATTCTTGTGTGGAGCTTGTAGTGTAAGAACATTTTGACCTGACATCATGGGAAGTTGTTGCGGGGAGGAGTGGTGGCACAGGCAGTGGCTACATAGGGAGGGGTTTGCCCGTAGTGCTGGATTATCACAAGGAACCGGTGGAATGCTTCGTCGTGCTGTAGCATCACTTCTCTGTGTAGGTGTTCGCACATTCCAAATCGTTTCTTCAGTGGGTGCGGAATTTAACCTCCCAGGGAACAAGTCTGGCACCTGAACGTCCAAAGCTTTAGCTCTAGCTTAGTTCAAAACTGGATGAGTGCACAGAGTCATTTTTGAGGAACTCTGATACCACAGAAAATGCAAGAGGAAGTATCCTATCTATTTCTGAATCACCATTCTGAGGCGCTCTGGAGAGGTAATCTGCCAAGGCAAGCTCAGAGTCCTTCTTATACCCAATCTTTAATGAAAACTGTGAGAACTTGAACAACAATTTCTGAGTCTTGAAGAAGGGGGCTTACGCTTCGACGTAAGAATTCCGACAAGTGCAGCATGGTCCACATATGCATCAAATTCAACATTTTTGAGGTGAACAACGCCATTAATATTTTATGAGCATGCCAAATAATTCTAACTCTGTTACACCTATCGAGAACATGCCTCTGGCATTACCTTAGAGTAGTAGTAACCCAAAAGATCTCCTTGACCATTAACTACTGTCTGAGTCAAATATGAGTCAGAAGTAACCCTTGAGGTGTCACTATACCAAGTGAAACGACCTTCCCGTTAAGGCATATGAAGAACTGGTAGATTACACCTTAAATTACGAATTGTGTCAAAAGCTTTCTGAAGTTCCTCTTTCCACTTAAATTGACTGTTTTGTCTACTTAACTTGTGTATAGGTCTCAAATGAAATGTTCTGAATGTGAGGAAAACATGTCGACATATAATTAACTGCACCTACAAATCTGCGTGCTGCCTTTGCATTGTGTGCAAAAGTGTATTGCGAATAGCAGCACATCTATCAGTATAAGTCGTTTAACTGTGTATCTTTAATATTTGCCCAAACAGGCAACGGAGGAGCGAAATAAGCTACACGTTTTTCATTCATTCGTGCCCTTTTTGGAATTAAAAAATACTGAGGATGCATAAGGCCGTCATCTAATAGCTAATATTCCGAGATTCACCAATTTACCTAATTTTCTTGAGACAATAACTTTTACAATCCTGAGACAGTTCTGTATGGCCTAATGAAGAAAGGTTCAATATTGGTTAAAGATATATCTGCTTCAAAGTTTGGACAACTCGAGAGTTCGCATACAATGAAAACACTTCCTTGTTTGTATCAAGCATTTGGTAACATTCTTCCCTTTGCGCTGAAATAAGAACAACACTCTTATCTAAAGAGTCTAAAGAGACCTGTGGTCAAATAATTTCTGACTCTGTCAGTGAAGCTAAAGGATCATCTTTACTCAAATGTGGGTAACAATGCAAGTTATAACGCCGAGTGTGGTCAAATTGCGACTGTTCACCCAGGATTAAATTCCATACAACTTCCATTCAACTTTTGCCCAAAACACATTCAACTTTGAATGGAGTTTACTGGTTCTAACTGGTTTAAAATTTATGGCAAATGGTTTTGAATGGTCATCGTTAACAAGTTGCATGGTGTTAAATGGTTTTAGTCCAGTCTGAATGGAAAAGTGTCCAAAACACATTCAAAATCCGAATGGAACCATTCAGGACCATTCAAATTTTCTCGAATGGACTTCAATCCTGGTCAGTGGAGTTAGCCCTTGAAAATTCCGACGTTGTAGTATTAACATGCTCAAAGACTGACTACAAAATTGACTACGTTCCAACCATTTATGATGCCAGTCTTCATGAAGTTGATGAGCCACTGATACAATGTCAGACAAGTCAAAAGAAGCTACAATCTGCCTAGGTGACACAACAAAGGGACGTGTACCGTACCCCATGGGCGTGGATCATGGGGGACGGGGGGACGCGTCCCCTCACTTTTTGGAAGCCGGGGACTCTCCAATAAGTCTCCCCCACTTTTTCAAAAATGATGAAAACTAAAACTGTGATGAACTATAATATAACATAGATTACAAATTGACACTACATTTTAAAAGCTAAATTGCGCCTAAAACGGCACCATTTGCCATGAAGACACCTTCTAACTTTTTTCAAAGGGGGACGGGGGACACCCCTCCCCTTAGACCCCTCTCCCAGGACGAAGATTCGCAAATGGTGAAAATTCCCCCCACCTTCTGAGATGGATCCACGCCCTTGACGTACCCGTGTTTGTTAACATAATTCTAGTTCTACCTTTATGCAATTTGACCATCACTGAAGTACGGCACAAACGTGCGATGAATGCAAAAGGCTGGAGAACCTCAGTATTACGTATGTAGAATGGTACACGACTTTCTACATTAACATACTTGCACTGACCTGGGGAAATGACAACACTACTTGTATGATGAAAACGCTGTACACTTGGCTTAATCTTAAAGGAATTGCTTGAAAAATCCATAACTCCAGTAAGCTGTTTCAGAGTATCTGTACCCAAAAGACTGTTAAATTGTCAGGGACAAACATTTAACTCAAATCTATGACCTTGAATGTGAACAATGAATGTCAAAGCTTCATGAGCAACTAAATATTGACCATAACCCAAGCGAAAAGATATGTTTAATGTAATTATAAGCTTGAGTGAAGATAAGTAGCGTGAGTTCTTAACAACAGATGCAGATAAAATAGATCTCGTGGCACCAGAGTCAAACAACAAAATCTTCTTTCCGTCTTCTTACTAAGCCTTGACAAAATTCTTTCATCAGTTAACTGAATATTTCCTTCGGGCTCATTTCCCAGGTATGAAGCCCTTTTACTAGGCACAACAGATTTTGGTAAATCCTCTTGTCCGGAATGCCGGTGTGGAGTACTCATAATGGCATTCCTTTGTAAAATTTTAGTTATTTGAAGCGGACGGAATCTGGCTGTCAAAATGTCTGCCAATAGGCAGATGAGAATTGAGCTGAGGGCCGTACTGAGCCCTTAAATATCGCAGGAAGCACTTTGCTGCTTTGTGTCCTGGGGCATTACAGCAGAAGCAAAGCCCCTCAAATTTTTAGACCTAGGTTGGTAGGAGCGTGCCTGTGTGAATTATCTACGGTGCGGGCCCCGTTGTCTGCCATCCCTCGAATGGTAACGCTGACGGGAGGATTGATCAGCCTGCTTATCTGAAGGACAGTCTATTTTATTGCATAAGTTTGCAATATCAGGATGTAATACATTGTCTGCCTGCGTAGACAAGGCAGTGTCTTGCGAAGAAGCGACTTTGGGAGGGGTGGAATTCTCTATTAAGTCACTGATCCGTTTGAACAAGGGAGTCTATTCCTATGGCACGCCAAAAGGCTCACCACATATGATGATGTACTTAAAATACACGTACATGTACTAAAATTACACGTTCACGTACCAAAAATACACGATGATGTACTAACTTCATACGATCATGATGTAAATTTACACCATCATATACTAAATATATATGTTCATCATGTTAAATGTTACGATGTATATGTAAAACCACACGTTGTACATATAAAAACACACGTTGTAAAATGATGTAAAAACTTACGATCATAATGTTATTATTGTCCTCCCCGCATGCCATACTGAGTGAGCCTTTCGGCGTTCACGAAGTCCGCCGAAAGGCTCACCGACATACGTTCATCATCTAAACTCATGCGATGTACTAAAATACACGTTCATGTACTAACTTCTTACGATCATGTACTGAATGCATACGTCCATGTACTGAATGCATACGTCCATGTACTGAATGCATACGTCCATGTACTGAATGCATACGTTCATGTACTGAAAAGTCAAAACTCACGATCAGCATGTAAAATACACAATATCACAACTACGTGATAGGTGTGCATGTGGGAACATTTCTGTGAAAAGTAATTTTAATTTATGCAAATTTCCTGAAAACATAGAATAACAACAACGGGGATAGCACCTCTTGCAATAGTCCGGTAATGCCGTCTCGATAAGCTCCGCGGACGGCCATCTTAATACGCACTGTCTACTAGGCCTAGGCGCTAGGCTTGTTACTGTTGCGTTATACTGATGATGCCATGTATACACGCGCATTCATAAACACCTTTATTGATTTCCTGCATTCTGATTGGCTGAAAACCATTCGAGACAAGTCTCGAATCGCATTCGAGACTGGCCTTTGCCAGTTTAGGAGAATTACTTTTTCAAGGTGAACTGAATATCACTGTTACTACTGCATTGTGCACTATGCTTTGTCCATGATGTGTTACCATAGCAACATAAACCATAACATCTGAGTAAGAAAACCAGTTACTGTAAACTACTGTAGTATTACACTGTCATGCCTAGCACCCCTGTGGCTATAACCATTCCAAAGCATAATGCTCATTTCATCCCATGAATGAATGCTAGCAAAACTATATTCATCTTCTTGGATACTGGCAGTGGTATGGCTAAAAGAGCGTATATAACCTTACAGTATATGCCAAGGGTACATTTTGTTAATGGTCTGCCTGGTACAAATATTCCACTCCTTATTTTCCTAAGTTGGACTGCATGGTAAAGAAAAGTGAATTTGGTCTCTGTGCTGCTAATGCCAGCATGGGGCCTGTGTTATAACTATGACAGGCAGAGCAATGGTAAACAGGTTTTACTGTGTGACTGTCAGGTTTTTACGTTTGAACTAATTCCGCTAACACTAACAGAAGCACGGTCTTCATTTCTAGTTCTACGCCGAGCTAGGCTTCTTATGAACTAATGTTGTAAATAGTTTAAGCTAGTCCTAACGTTAGGCCTGCATAATCTGTATTAAAAACTTGAACACATTTTCAAAGTTACCAACACTATAATCCTCTTCCAAAAAAGCTAAAGACACCTTAAATCACCGTCTTACTTATGGATCTTGAACGGTTGTGCGTTAACTACTTGCAGTCAAATGTCCGCATGCATGTCGTTGAATGCTGCACTGCACTGCACACAATATATTACAGTAGACCGTAACTGCACAGCACTGTGTATTTATTTACCTCTGTGAAACTTTCGTGGAGTAGAACTTCACTGTAAACAATAGCCAGCTAGAAGTTAGTTTCCTTGTTCGATTTCGATTTCGATTTCGACGACATTTATTTGAGTCTTTTTTCACTAGATTTTATACAATATCAAAAATAATACAGCTGAGATAAAACTAGAAAAAGACTCGGGAGGAAAACTCAAAAAAGCTCCATGGAGCTTGTGGAAAGAGCCCTCCGTAACAGTACTTTACAACAACAAAGAGACAATGTTTACAAAAGGGAAAGAAAAGAATAATACAAAAACAAACAAACTAGATGAGAAAGAAAAGTCAGCTACGTTTACTCATTAGAAAAAGTTTGAGAGATTTTTTGAATAAGTTCAGAGAGTGACAACGTTGAATGTCAAGTGGGAGGGAGTTCCAAACAATAGGTCCAGTGAAACGAATTGTTTGTTGGGAAGATGTAAGCCTAAATGAGGGAGTAGAAAGAGAATTCATGTTACGTGTAAGGTAAGTGTGTGTCTCATGTCGACAGTGAAACAAGGACCTGAAGATATTAGGAAGAGTATTGTTACACCAGGAGTACATAAAAATACCAATTTGATAACGATGAATATCGAAAACGTGGAGAATGTTGAGTTTTGCAAACAAGTCACGGGTTGTTTGAGACGGGTGATAATTAACTATGAGGCGAAGAGCTCTCTTTTGAAGGACTAAGAGGGCATAAATCCTGGAACAATAAGTACCACCCCAGAGAAGAGCACAATAGGATAAGTGGGGATGAATCAGACTATTATACAGTGTGACAAGGATCTTACGAGGAAGATAATGACGCAAGCGGGCTATAATTCCAACGCTCTTTGAGATGGTTTTAGAAATGGCCTGGATGTGATCATTCCGAGTAAGATGCCTGTCTATAAGAATACCGAGAAACTTTACCGATTTACAAAGGGGAACCTCAGTACCACAGAAATCAATGCTACGGATAGGTGGGACTGGCAACCTGTTAGGAGTACTAAAAAGAATCGATGCAGTTTTGTTTACATTAAGTAATAGCTTATTTGCACAGAACCATGTGCGAACCTTGGATAATTCATTGCTAACAATATGCATTAAAGTCGTAGGATCTTCATGAGAGCAAAAAATATTAGTATCATCAGCGTACAAAATAAAGTGCAATTTGTCACTTGCCTTACATAGATCGTTGATGTAAATAATGAACAGAAGAGGTCCAAGAATTGAGCCCTGAGGGACACCACAATTAATAGGTAGGTAAGTTGAATGTACATTACGAATAACTACGAATTGTTTCCTATCACATAGATAGCTCCTAAACCAGTTTAGTAGAACACCCCTGACACCGTAGTAGGCTAATTTACTTAGTAATGTTTTGTGGTGTAGACAATCAAATGCCTTGGAAAGATCAAGAAATGTCCCTGAGACAAAAAGTTTCTTCTCAAATGCATCGGTCAACATATCAGTAAAATGTAAAAGAGCATGTGCAGTAGAGCGACCTGGTAGGAAGCCAAATTGAAAATCATACAACATGTCAGACTTAACTAGAAAATTATACAAACGATCAAACATTAACTTCTCAAGAACTTTGGAAAAACATGGTAATACAGAAATGGGCCTATAGTTGGTTACAACATTCCTATTTCCATTCTTAAATACAGGAATAACACGAGCGATTTTGAGAGCTTTGGGAACAATACCCTGTTGAAGTGAAAGGTTAAAGACATGAACTAAGGGACCACATATCAGAGGAGCAACAGCTTTTACCACTTTTGGCGGTATTTCATCAGGACCTGATGCTGAGTTTTTAAGATTAAAAATAATACGGAGAACTTCGTCATGGTTGGTGGTTACAAAATACATAGAGTTAGGATTTGGAGAGTGGAGATAATGACCAAAGGAGGTAGAAGAGACCAGAGGAATACTGTTTTGAATTCTTGTACCAACAGACGTAAAAAAGTCGTTAAAAACATTACCAATAACAAGGGAATCACGGATAGTAGTACCGTTGTGACTTATTTCCTCAATCGGTTTATCCTTACTCTTGCCATGAATAATTGAATTAATGGAAGACCATGTTTTCTTTATATCAATCTTACAGTTATCAAACATTTCATTGTAATAAAGTTTCTTGGCAATTCTAATAACAGAGGTTAAACGATTGCGGAAGGCCTTGTAAGCAATGAAATTCTCATTGGTCCGTTTACGAACATACTTCTTATACAGTTTATGCTTAGTTTTGCATGAATTTGCAATACCAGTTGACATCCAGATCTGGCCACTACTGTTATTGACGTTATTATTACGGTTGACAGATTTTGGGAAACAATTATCAAAGTGCTGAAGAAAGGTAGAAAGGAACTTATCAAACGCGTCGTCAGTATGATTTTCTAGGTACACATGTTGCCAATTCTCGTTTGATATAAGGTCTTGAAAATATGAGATGTTACGTCGAGTATACTTCCTACAGTATGTTACGGTATTCCTTATTTTTCGTTGGCAAGAGGTCTCAAAAACAGTAAAAACAGGGAAATGATCAGAGATATCGTCTACTAGGATCCCAGGGGTACATGGCTGATTAATATTAGTTAACATAATATCAAGAAGGGTAGCTGAATTGTCAGTGATTCTGGTAGGAAGAGTGTGGAGAATTTCGAAAGCGTTAGAATGTACCAAATTCATAAACATGTTAACATCTCCACCATTCGTACTCATTAAATTGCAATTAAAATCACCCATTAGAACACAACCCTTGCGGGATGCTTCACTAGATTCGAAAACTGGAGTCAACTTTTCAATAACATCAGAATTAATACCAGTGGGACAATAAATCACTCCAACTAGAACAGAAGTATGGTGAGATGTCACTAGCTCAAGGGATTCCAGGAAGCCTTCTAAAAATATCGTCAAGTCAGGTCTGACAAAGTAATCGTAACTTTCATTAATGTAAAGAGCAACACCACCACCCCTTCCAACCCTTGAGGAATATTCAGTCTTGTAGCCTTGCAGATCATACAAAGAATACAATGTATCATCATCTCGAAACCACGTTTCAGTTACTCCAATTGCTGTAAACGGAATATGAATTGAGTTGAGAGAAATTTGTAATTTTTCAAAATTGCTATTCACAGATCTAGCATTAACATGTTTTTGCTCAGCTCATGTTTTAATGCTCAGCCTCATCTCTACAAGGATGTATGATAATTCAGAGATAAACGATTTTGAGTTAAATTAATCCAGTTAAATTTCGTTCGATGAATTGAGATTACAATCAATATGTTAAGTGAAAATATTTGCGTGGTTGTCCACTTTCTTTTGGCTTAAAGTTGTTCGCTACTATCGCAAGAAACTAAACATGACGTCATAATAAAGTCCTAAGTTAGCTGGCAGAATTAAAATTTGATCTGTAAAATTTGATCTGTAAAATTTTGTCGAAAATTCAATATTTTTGTCGATTCCCAACATTTTAATGTTGAGTGTTTATGAATGGGGATAAAAGCAGGGTGCCCGGTCTTAAATGTGATTTGAGACCGACGATGACGTCATCACAGAGGCTGAGCGGACCGAGGCGACAGGTCCGCTCAGCCTCTGTGATGACGTCATCGTCGGTCTCAAATCACATTTAAGACCGGGCACCCTCGCATTTATCCCCTAATTATTAACGGTCTACACTAGCGTGGCCTATCCAATAAGTGCAGAAAACTAAAAAGTACTTACCCCGGTGATGATTACACTAACAGATTGGATTCAATCAACTGGATGACCGATCATAAACACGTGAGTTACACATGTACATCGTATAAATTGACAATGCACTTAGTACATGAACGTATGCATTCAGTACATGAACGTATACATTCAGTACTGTACATGAACGTATGCATTCAGTACATGATCGTAAGCAGTTGGTACATAAACGTGTATTTTTAGTACATCGCATGAGTTTAGATGATGATATGTCGGTGAGCCTTTCGGCGGACTTCGTGAACGCCGAAAGGCTCACTCAGTATGGCATGCGGGGAGGACAATAATAACATGATGATCGTAAGTTTTTACATGTACAACGTGTGTTTTTATATGTACAACGTGTGGTTTTACATATACATCGTAACATTTAACATGATGAACATATATATTTAGTATATGATGGTGTAAATTTACATCATGATCGTATGAAGCAAAGACAGTATAGCGCCGTAAGGCGCAAGACCGGTTACTCACACGAAAGTGCACACAAATTTTTGTAGTATGCAATGGAGCAGATCGTCCGCCATTTTAGTAAGCAGCTTTGATGCATCGTATGGAACGCCAAAAACAGTGCGTGTTGTAAATGCGTTGGCCTGACGTTCATAAAATCAATATCTCGATAACCAACGATGCTACGTCAATGGGAGTTTCATTGTTGGGTTTGGTATTTTCATTTAGTGTTAGACTTTTCTTTTAAATACTAATTCAAGGAACAGTCCAACACTAAATGAAAACTACATATATTATAGGCCATGGGCAAGAAGCACCTCAAGGCACCCCAACCCGCAACTCTCCGACCCAATATTTTTTTTTGAAACCTTAGGGTCCCCTGAACGCAGAATCAAGTGGTAACAGTAAATATTTTGGGTCTCACTTATTCAAAATTACTGCCAAAAACAAAATGGTGGCAAAATTTATGAATATTTTGTATCAAAATATATTAAAACTAAATATATTCCTGAAAATATTTTGAGGCATCGACTATTAAAATTTGGTCATATTTTATGACAAAAATTCCAAAATTAATTTTTGAGACTGTTTTAGTGAGATGCAGTTAACCAAGATGGCGGAATTTCCAAAATGGCTGTCCATGTGATTATAATAATATATTGAAATAATGTGAAAAATATTCATGAAAAATATGCTGGACGCACCGACTCTTAAAATATGGTCATGGTTCATACCAAATAATTAAATATTTTTTAGAACATTTTTGTTGGAATTTAGGTCAACCAAGATGGCGGAAAAAGCAAAATGGCCGCTTGTGGTATAGTACCAATGTAGCATAATAATAGATAATAACTTGTAATCATTAAAAATATTTTCAACACATTTACATCTAAACTCTGTCCATTTTCTGCAATAACTATTCAGAAAGTTTATGGATAGATTTTATGTTTAAAGGTGTTACAAATATTTTTTAAGGATGATTTGCCTTATTTTTATAAAATATCACTGGCCGCCATTTTGCTTTTTCCTCCATTTTGATTGACCTAAATTCCAAGAAAATGTTTTGAAAAATACGTTCAAATTAATTGGCACAAAATATGGCCAAATATAAACAGCAACTGTCACAAATATAATTTTAAGGATGATTTTCCCTATGATTGTGATATATAGAAATTTAACATTAAAGGTCATTTTGCTATATCCGCCATCTTGGTTGACTCAGATCCTAAATAAATGTCCAGAAAAACTTTTTGCATATTTACAACCGACAGGAAATGGACACAGGTTAACTTTGCCTGTGTTCAAAAGTATTTTTAATGAATATTTGTACTATTATTATGTTATATTCGCATAATTATTGCATTGGCCGCTATTTGGTTTTTCCGCCATCTTGGTTAACCGAAACCTCACCAAAATAGTCTCAAAAATTAATTTTGGAATTTTGTCATAAAATATGACCAAGTTTTAACGTTCGATGCCTTAAAAATATTTTTAGGAATATTTACTTATTATTATTTAATACAAAATACAATTTTTGCCGCCATTTTTGGGAGCCATTTTGAATGAGTGAAATCGAAAGTGTTTGCTGTTACTTCTTGATTTCGTGTTCAGGGGACCCATAAGGTTTCCAAAAAATATTGGGTCAAAAATTTGTGCGGGGGGGGGGAGGTTGCCCGTGGGTGCCTCTGGCCCATGGCCTGCACCTATTATGGAGCAAATTTCCACTATATACCAGTAGCTGAAAACCGCACATGAATCCGTTCGGTAGTTTTGGAACCCTCCCCATGACACAATCCTGGCTATGCTACTGGTTTTGGAGTTATCTCCCTTTGATTAGTTATCAACGTACCAAATAAACAATGTTTAGCGTCAACTCTCTGACATCACGGTTAAACTTTCGTCAACAATAGCTTATAATTTTCATTACATTTTGGTGACTAATTTTTCTTCCATTTTTGCAATTTTGACCAATCAGTCGTCTATGACTTACTCGTTACACACTGTCTCGGTACGTTACGTACATATCAGCGTCCCGGCGTTTGCTTACTAAAATGGCGGATACTTCGCCCCATGACGTACTACGGTTTTAGAGGCAGAGTAACCGGTCTTGCGCCTACGGCGCTATAGTGTCTTTGGTATGAAGTTAGTACATCATCGTGTATTTTTGGTACATGAACGTGTAATTTTAGTACATGTACGTGTATTTTAAGTACATCATCATATGTGGTGAGCCTTTTGGCATGCCATAAAAACCGATCTGTTAATGGTAACAGTATTTAGCGGGAAGTATAAGTCAAACTTACTCATAGTATGTAGGCCTAAGTTGGAGAGTGGCAAACCTTCATCGAGTTCCTAAAGCAATTACTATGGTTATTTAACTGATATAATGGACAACGATGAATTTATGATATGTGTGCAACGCGTATTTTAAGTTTCTAATGCAACGATCGGCATGGCAACAAAATTATATGACGTCATATGTTGCCTCTCGTTGCCGTTCTAGCCACAACGCCAAAGCGAGCGACTCCCGGTGTAGAATTAATACACCGACAACGTGAAGTTCACGTAGACGCATGCGCATAGTTACAACATGACGTCATTACGTCGTAGCCGACGTCCGCGTCCTGCAATCTAAAGCTCCCTATTCTACGACCCCCAGCCCACAGGGGGGCAAAAGTAGTACATACTTAGGCTACTCTAGGTCTATGAAATACATCAAAAATGTAATTGGTAACTTAAATTAAACTAAGGTCTATGCCGTGCTGTAAATCGAACATACTTGGGATGGGGGCGTTGCCTAGCACGCTCCTTAAGAAAATTGACTGCCGTCTGCTGGAACTTCCGTCGGGGCTCTGGTTTGAAGAAGCCATGGTGACCCCGCGTAATGCTACAGTCACATTACCGCCGATGTCCGAAAAGGCGCCCGGCTGGGCGCCGGTTGGACCCAAATCGGCCGAACATCGGCTAAATCGGCAGGCGCCCTGCAGATAATCGGCCAACGAATTTGCTTCGCCGGCCGATTTTTAGACATCGGCCGGCGCCCGGTGAAATTTTAGCGCGGAGTTAAAATTTTCAGATGAGTTGCCGGCGTCGGTAGGACATCGGCGCCGGTGGACACATCGCCAGGCATCCGTATATCGGTGGGCACCCGACCGGACATCGCGCGATATGAAGGGCGACCGTCAGATGCCCGGTCGGCACCCTGCCGGCTCCCGGGCAGGGCACTGCCGGGGACGGGCAGATGGGTTAAAATCGGCCGGGTGCCGGCCGATGTCCCGTCGGATATCTGCCGATGCCCTGCCGGTGTCCGGGAGGTGATCTGAAGACGTCCTAAAGGGCACCGGCTGATCGAGAAACCATCGGCCGGTCACCTTGCATCGCCCTAGCGTTGACCGGAGCAATGTGACCACATCGGAGACGTCGGTGAGAATGGATGAAAATCCCCCGGCGCCCGGCCGAATCAGACATCGGCCGATTTCTACACATCAGGCGGCGCCCCGGCGGTAATGTGACTGAGGCATTAATATATCACCGGATAATAAGGACATTAGCGAAGTCCAAAGTAGGCTATAACGCTCCCGACATCGGCTGCCGTAGGCTGAAATGTTGGTGAAGTCTGAAGTGGTCTAGGTGTAGGTAGCTAGTATAGTAACTTAGTACGTTGGCCAAAAATCTCGATTCCAAGAGAGTGTGAAACAGAAGTCCAAGAATTCTTTCCATACCGGTGGGTTAAAACAGCAACCATCTCGGGCTATTTCAGGAACCTGGGAACAGGGCATGAAGGCGTTTACAAGTTCAAGCTCGTTCGTTCCGCCATATTGTGTAGGCTATACAAGTTAGCCCATTCCCCGCACTCCACCATATTGTATTGTGAACCAATCGCTCATGCGAAGGCTCAGGGATCGTGGGGTGTAGCTCCAATGGGAATCCAAACAAGAAACGAAAAGAGTTCAAGTTTATTTTAGATGATTTATTCTGGTAATTAGCTCCATTCCGAAAAAAATGATCAATGTTGATTAAAAAGGTCGCTCCTAAATATGAATGAACTATATACAGATTTACAGAGTGACTAACGTTACATGTTTCTTTGTTTCTTCTGAGAGATCTGCAGCACGACTCCCCAGCTGAGGTTGTAGCTTAGGGGCAAAACTAATTTGCCTCGTGGTTGTTTGGTAATTCTGCGAACTAAATGCAGTCCCCTGATTGGTCAAGAGTTGAGACGCACTAAAGTATTTACATATTAATTAATGAGGTGATATTATTGACCAATCAGGAGGCGCTAAAGCGGTTAACTTGATTGACGGCACCATCAAAGTTGAGCTGGAAGTGGCCATTAGCGTAGTTTTGAGACGTGACAGTGGCACGAACACCGAACACGTGACAGGAAATTGACTTCCCGGTGCAAGACGGCGTAAGACTTAATTTATGACAAACAAGACTGCGCAGTGGCGTAGCTAGAGGGGGGGCGGTCGCCCCCCCCCCTCCACAAAGCCTCCGAAGGCCTCTGAAATTTCTTGTCTCTGTAGGAAATAAGTTAAAAACAATTCACTTGAAACACAACACTTGTTATGTTTTTAAGCAGAATTACACACCGAAATGTGAACATGAAAATCAAAAGTCGGACTCAAATTTCCCGGAAAGCAAAAAAAAAAAGGTCACCAGATAATAATCTGTCGGAAATTTTTTGCTTTTGCCCCCTCCCCCACAAAAAATATCTAGCTACGCCACTGAGACTGCGTAGCGTTCTCGGTCAGTGGCGTAGCTAGACATTTGGGGGGGGGGGGGAAGCAAAAAATTCCCGACAGATTATTATCTTGAAGTAATAATGTACTATCTAACAGTGTTGTAGTGTGAGTACGGGACCATGAGTACGGGTACGGGTACGGGTACCAGGTCATGAGTACGGGTATGGGTACGGGTACCAGGTCATGAGTACGAGTATGGGTACGGGTACCAAGTCATGAGTACGGGTACGGGTCCGGGTCCGAGGAAAAAGTAATCATGAGTACGGGCACGGGTACGGGTACAGGGTCATGGGTACGGGTACGGGTACGGGTACAATTCATGAGTATGGGTATGGGTACCAACTCATGAGTGCAGTTTTGAATATGCATGGTACCAAGCCTTTGCTACATTTACTACTTATTACTGGATATTTGACAGACTCAAACGCCCATCATATTGCTCTCCTTCCCAGAAAATTCCAACCTTGAAAAGTTTCCCATCAAGCCAATGCCCCGTGAATGAACCTGGCCGCCATCCAGTGTATGTAACCCCAGAGCAGCTTCCTCCATGGACAATCCAAAATTAACACACAGAATGACCTATAAAGCCTATTTAAGTGGGAGGCAAATCTAGAGGATATAAGGATTCATGGTAGGATTCAATTCTCAGTCGAGATGTTTGTCAGGTTTGGTAAGTTGGCTGGATGGATATTGTGTGGTGGGGAGTGCCCCATGCTAAAATCGTGTATCTAAGGAACCGTCTAAGTCCATTAGAAACTGCTGACTATGCTAAAACACCTAGTCAGCTAACGCACGACTCAAATTTTCCTGCAGAGCGGACTCTGTTGGCTCAATCTCTCTTTTAGGTTTCGCAAACCAGGTATATCGTATAGACGGTGGGCCGAAGCCCAAAATTCGCTCGTTTCGTGATCCCTCTCAGGGAAGTACTTGCAAAATTGCTCAAAAATCGTAAAAATATATAACTAAGATGAAACTACATGTTACCACGTGCAAAAGTTGCACATTTTGTAGATATTAAGTGAAATATCAGCCAAAATTTTTAAACATAGCTGTTCACGAACGTGCCATAAGATTGCGCAAGAACTCGTGTTAGCAACCAATAGCAGATCAACTAGAGCACCACATGACCTTGATGAAACGTAAACATTACGGAATTATGTATATACACCCGCAATAACACAGTGACTGAACTCGCCTAGTTCGCGAGATTCTGTGTGTAAAATCATTAAAAATTGGATGCATGGAGGTTACTTTTGAAGGTTAACTGTGCCTATTTCCAATCCTGCTGGAAAAAGTCGAGCATTGCATTTCTGTTTGGAAGGAGCTGACCTGCAGTGAGATCACAGCAGCTCAGAACATGATGTAGCAATAATCATGTTCGCCAGTCATTTCGCTAAACCAGTACGTAACGTTACACCTATTGTTAAGACATGCTTTGTTTACTACAGTGAGTACGACACACTCTTTACTATACAGTGTAACGTTCAGATTCGGAGGGCAGCGGAGAGGAAGGCAGAGACACATCCTATCAAGTTAAGTAATTTGACTTTCTCAGTGTTTTTAAATGGGAGTTATTGCAGAATACCCTGCATATGAGACTCTGGGAAAAGGTAAGGTGACGGATTCAAAGTCTGGCAAAATGAAATTTGGAAATGACTCACCTATGTTTCTGCAAAATTCTTATAAATACCACTACTCTTTGGCTATGAATAATGAGGTATCTAAGTAACTAACTTCAAGACCCTATGATAATAATACACAGTCAGAAGACAAATTGTTTCGTGTTCATGAGGCTACAAGGATACTCACTAAATATTCAATCCTCCCACTGTGATATCTTTGAGAAGCTACAGGGATACACCATAAAATAAAAATGAGTTACCTTCATATTGTGTAGCCTATGAAGGTTAACTTGTCTTTGAGAGGCTCAAAGATACATAGTCAGAATTGTGGTTGCTTTTAGAGACTAAATAGATACAGTCAGGATACAAATTGTGTCTCATAGGGGCTACAGCCTACAGGGATGCACACTGACTGCGTAATCAGTGAAAAAACAGAGCTTACATCTCACAGGGTATTCTGTAAATGTTTTAATTTTTTTTGAATGTATGATTAAGTATACAAAACTGCTTAAGGATAGGCTGTGCTAAGCTAGTCTAAAAGGACGGTGCCATGATAGCAGGTTGCTGGATGCCCCCAGCTCCCTAAGCTTGTGCCTTAATGTGACATCCTTGAAACATGTAATGCAAGGTCCTGTAAGAGTGCTGTACTGCTAAAGGTCTAGGAAGATGCACATTTTCAGCTTCTTTTTAAATAAGTCCATTTTCATTAACAATGCAATTTTGCAGGCTGAGGATGGGTTACCGGATAGCCTATTACTTCCTTAGGCAGACCCAGTATTTACAGTAACTCGATGGAAATGTAATTAAGTGTGTTAAACATTGCATTGTAAAGTGCACGAAGACTAGGTTTTCTGGAAGACCCACTCCGGCCTAGTTCAATCCTGCATAGAGGTGTACATTGTTACCCTCTTCAAAATACTACTGAGTGCCACTGGGTGGCACAGTACAGTATATAACTAATTATGATTATTCTTAATCACATTATTTAAAACTATAATGACAATTATTTATCAGCATGTTTGTTATTGTCTTTTATTGAGACATATAAAGTCAGTCAAAGTAAACACAGATCAGTGATGGTAAATTTTGCTTGAAGGTTATACTGAAGCATTACATGGATTCATAGGTATGTTGTATACCATTTGTACAGGATGAAGCAGAGTGTGCAACTAGCCCTTAACTCTTTCCATGATACATATGAACAACAAAAGATAGTAGCATTGTCAGAAAATTTTTGTGGGCTGAAGGGGAGGGGGGGTTGTTAAGTGGGGAGATGTCTAACATTCCACTAGTGGGATTCAAAAACATTTTTGGTTCACCACTGAATTTTCCATTTGGGAGGCTCCTGGTGGGAGGGGCATAAAACTTGCACTGGACACAACCCCCTTTGCAATGCACCTACTGTAGCTCTTGCAATTACTCACCAGCTGCTTTCTGACAGATACCAATTCAAATAGGTGTACATTTAACTGTTGCAGTTTCAGAAATGTGGTATGTCAAGAGTTAAATAAATTTTAATCATATGCTTATGGGCCCATTTTATTTGGGAGAAGGCAACACAGTTTCTTTTGCCCAAATCTCTGGGCCTTTTAAGCAGAATTGTGCCAGAAGTATTACAAAGTCTGCCTAAATTTTGGGATTTTTGAAAAACTTTGAGGGCACAGTGACCCCGCCCTCTCATGTGTCATACCATATGCATATGATTGCAACAATTCCTTAAAGCTGCAGATTCTTTTTGATGTTGATATTCAGAGTACGCATAAAATGTCAAAAACATATCTTGTCTGCGAGTAACTGTAGTCTGGAGACTGACCTTTGGCAATTTTTTAATTGCAGCCTCAGAAGCCAAGACACCTGCTGGGAGTGAGATGCCTAGTGTAGCAAGAGAGCAACCAGCTGAGAGTGTAAGAAGGAGGGCTAGTCATGATCTATTTAAATACTCCTACATTTTATCCTTTTGTATCCACTTTGAGATTTGAAGAGGAACAATTATCCCTCAAATATTGGGTACTCTAGGGACTTAAAGATGCCATGATATAGTGACATACTTCTGAAGATGATGTGAAGATGTGATGCTTTCAATTCTTGAAATATGAAGCAATGCAACAAACAATAAAAAATGCTCTTAAGATTGGTGGTGCATTTCAACTGATGTGGTTTACACCTAGAATCCACCAACTACTGTGAAATGGCACCCACAGGTACTAATGTATCTGTGAAAAAAAAACTAACTAGTGTTTGTACAAAACAGGAGAGTATCTTTCAGCAAAACTGGAAAATGTTATGCAACAATCAACAGTTTATTGTTACATGATTTTTAAAACTCTATGATCTTGTTTAAAAAGACACATGGTCGACCATCATAATGGTTTGGATGAATAAGAATTGCTGTATCTACAAAATCTACTGTAATGTGGATGACTTAGTTAAATATGAACATTACAGAATGCTACTATTTGTAACTAAGTTATTAATTGTATGTACACTGGGCAGTCTTTTTATAATGAAAGGGTGTGTGGAGTTGAGGTTGGATATCTGTAGGAGTACTCCATAAATCTAGACACTACTTAATGAATTTTCATGGCATGGCGAGGGTAAAATGTAATGTTAGCGGTAGGTGAGCTGTCATTTCTGCTAGAAGCTCTGCTTTTTATGTTTTAGGTAGGGTCAGCAGTAGGATGGAAGTAGACAGCCTCTGAAGAAACTAGAGTGGAATAGCGCAGTTACTGAGTAAGAGAGTGTGTGGCGGAGGGAGTAGCATATTCAGCCTCATTCTGGTATTATACCCTCTACACTTAATGGGTTACAACTAAGCTTCAGTCTGGTTGTCTGAAGGTTTTTCAAGCTTCATCATTTTCATTAACAAGTATATAAAAGGGGGCTGCTGAAATGCTAGTAGGAAACTGACATAGAAAAGTGTTGTTAAGTGATTATTGGTAAAATTTTTATGTTCCTATCATCATTTGTGTAGTGCATCTGATATTCAACCTGATTATAAGAGATGTTGATATTTTCAAATTTTAGTGAACTAACACTGTTTATCAACATCAGTCTCAATTTGTTTTTATCCTGTAAGCACTGTAACTTCAGTTGCTATGGAAAATTATGCCCACCAACCAGAACATTGAGTTTCTCTGAATTCTCAACATTTTGTCAGATTTCTCCTTAAGAGTCTTAAAAATGTTATTCTTTATTCCCTGAAATACCTGTTTGCATAATCTGAAGCATTCACTTCGTCTTTATTCTGTGCTTACTCTTTTGTTGCTAGGGAAAGTTATCCTTAGCAACAAAAAAGTGTACTTTTCATGATAATTTTCAAAACAATGGGCATAAATAACTTTCATGTTGAAAGGGAAATGACATATCTTCACTATTTTTGTAATTGGATGTTCAGATTTTGTGTTTCTTCTGCTTTTTGAGTACTGTTGCTAGGGAAAATACTCCTTAGCAACGAAAATAGTGTACATTTCATGATAATTTCCAAAAATATGTGCATAAACTTTTTTCATGTTGAAAGAAAAATGACATTTCTTCTGTATTCTCATAATTTGAAGTTTGGATTTTGTGTATTTTCTGCTTTTTGACTACTGTTGCTAGGGGAAATTTCCTTTAGCAACCAAAAATGTGGTTTTTTTGCTAAAAAATAAAGAAAATATATGTAAATGAGAATTGTTTTTAAAAGCAAATGACATTTTATCTGTATTCCCATCATTAGAAGTTTGGATATTGTGTTTGTTCTGCACATAAACTACCGTTGCTAAGGAAAAATTTCCCTAGCAACCAAAATAGTGTATTTTTCGTAATTACTCATAAATGTGCAACTTTGGAAAGTGGTAACATGCAAAATATGTCTTAGGACATCGTTCCCAATGTATCTAGGCCATTTTTAAGTACTTCCCAGGGGGGGACTACGGAAGTCAAGAAATAGAGCACTTTTTGACCATTGGCCCACCGCCTAGTATGACTGCCAGGGAATATGCCGCTCAGCCTGCTACGTAGGCAATACACTTGAGAAATTGCAACACAAATATGCACATGTAAACAAATGACGTCACTCAATTGCGACTGCTGCTAGTGGTTGGCAAGACCACAGTCGTCTGCACTCAGCGCTTCACACTGTAAGTGTATGTACCACATGCACAGAACTGTGGGTCCTACAGCTCCCTTTTTCAGCTGACATGCTATCGGCTTGGTTTGCGGTAAGCTGTTTTTATTATTCAAGATCAATCTTTAGGGAATGGATCATTATTTCTTGAAATAAAAGAAGCCGTGCAAGCTCATTCAGAGCGTCAATTAATTTGTCAACAAGCTAGGTACATAAAGTAGCCATACACCAGTAGGCTACGTGGACGACTCATTTTGGTTAACATTAGCCTAACATTATAGTCACTGTAATTTTGTAAACAGTATTTCCGCGAAGGGGACTGGAATGATCTAGCCTATACTTTGAGCTAAAGGGAATGAACTGCAGTCATAAGTTTTAGTCTGCATGGTATGCTGTTACGCAGTGTAGTATACATGGTACAGTACAGTATTACCTAGTTCTCAATCAGGCCCTACACACTAAACTCAATAGGACTTTGCACCATGTAGTAGTCTAATGGAGCGTGATTAATTGCAGGGCTAAGTATTATTAATACCAATTTACTGTCGGGGCCAGCTAGTTCTATAGTGAAATGCTCTGGGCTGTAACCGAGTCCACCTAATCCGAGTCCAAGCCAATTCCGATTCTACTGACCCCAATTCTGGGCCAATTCCCAGTCCGATACCACCCCCCCCCCCGTCCAAGTCGAGTCCGAGTCCAGATTGAGGACCCGAGTCCGAGCCAAGTCCGAGTCCATCCTTTTAAGTATAAATGTGCAGTAAAATTCTTGGAAATTGGCAGCGCTGTAGTGTGAATACAGGAGCATGAGTGCAGGTACAGGTACCAGCTGGTTATGATCGAGTACGGGTATGGGTACCAAGTCATGGGTCTGGGTACGGGAATAGGAACCGGGCCATATGAGTACAGGTGGGGGCTGGTACAGGTACGGGCACGGGTACTGGTCATGAGCCCGGACACGGGTACTGGTCTTGAGTACGTGGTTTTGAGTTTGGGTATGGTATGTGTGTGCCAGGTCGTGAGAAGCTGGTATGGGTGCAAGTTTCGGGTCATGAACTTGAGAACAGACTAGGGGTATCACAACATGCGTATGGATACCAGGTCACAAGGAACTTTCATACCCAAGTGTGGGTATGAAAGTTCAAACTTCAAGAAATTTAATGAGCATGGGTACAGGATTTGACCAGGTGGTATGGGTGCAGGTACATTGTCATGAGTATAATTACAATTTATAGGCACCACGTACCAGCTACTATCATGAGTACAAGAAAAATTAGGTGTACTTAGTAATGAGTTTGGCAGCCACTCTATATGAGTATCATATACAGTAATATGTCTGGTACTCATGCAGGTGCCCTTCTCTGGGGGTGCCCCCAAATTTTTCATAGCCCCTCAAAATTTGCACAAATTTCATAACGGCTAGTAGTGAAGACATAGATATCCCCAGAAATGTTAACTTAAAATGTATTAAAGCCCAGCCGGCTGCAAATTATATCTACATATTGCAGCCCCACCCCCACCCCGTCAATAAAAAATATGTCCATACATCCTTACAATTGCGCCTGCTGATGCCTGAACTAGACATGTCATCATCTCTACAGTTTAAAGTAAATTTAGTGCAATTTTCATACCTGTTACACTACTTGATACACAAAACTTACTTATAAACTTTGGCAAATTAGTACTGATTATTTTCTGATGCCTATAAACATATAGCTGATTCACTGACATTTTGTGTGATTGGACTTCACACCTTGTCATCCTAAAGGCTGATGGTCATGCAATACTTGAATAGCTTAATCAACTTGAACCAAGGGCTTGTATGAACCAAGGATGTGTTGGAGCAACCACCTATCTGTTTACAGTGCAATCAAAGCCAATTAACAGTTTTTACAACAGAAGCAGTCAGATTTGCTGGGTCTGAGAGTTTAAGAGGAGGCTATACAAATCTCCAAAGCACTGGAAGATTCAAGGAAAATACAAACTACACTTTGTACATGATAAAAAGTTTAGCCTAATCCATTCACTGGTACAATATGTGCCTATTGATTGTTACACACCTTGCACAATGCAAACAATGAACATAGATGAACAATCTGTGAACAATGAACATCTGTGCCTTGCCTAATTGCAGTACATTGTCAGTGATGAATGTCCTAAAATCCTCCAGTTCAAAACATAAAGTTGTTATGGGCTCTGAAGGAGGTGATACTTTTTTGCATCCTGTCTCTTTAACAAATTTTACAAAAAGGCTATACTAGCTGTGTGGACTAGGAAGGCTTAGTATTAAACTGCTACAAAGGGGGTAATTCTTGCATTTGAAAGTTTTATCCAGATCAGATGTAAACAAACAACAGCATGGCCTAGGTCAATAGCTTCTGCTGATGTGTTGATGAATTTTGCAGAACTAACTGTACAGATCAGTCATGTACATGAATGGAGCTTAAATTCAGTAAACTTAATTTAGTTCAAGGACTTTTGTACTATAATTTGATGAGGGTATATGAGGGCAGGTAGTGGATGGGGATCAACTGGGAGAGTAGGCTGCAGGCCTGTAGGCTTAGGCCTAGGCCTATGTGATATTGCCAACATCACAAATCTTGGTTCCTCAAATCTGACCCCAGTTGCACTATAGTCCTACATGATCTGAAGTACAGTAGTATTAACCACAGTGTATGCTGTATCACACAGTATTAGTAGAATGTACCTGTAGCAGGCGCGTAGCTACGGGGGTCCCGGGTCCCCAAAATTGTGCATCCTAATAAAATGTGTAAGAATAAAGGGCGGCGATCGATGCTGTGACACCCCCCATTTGATACCTAGGCCCCCCTAAAAATTTCATTCTAGCTACACCCCTGACCTGCAGTAAGTCAAGACTATAGATTTAAGTACACGTGGTACAAGTTCTGCTAGAATTGACTGTTACAGTTTTATGGTTCAGTTCTAATGGGTTCATCATTCAGGCTATTCAGCCTATTCATCTCCTTTCAGTTGTCTATATTCACCTCAGTTTGAGGTTGTCTTACATGAAGTATATACCCATCATCATGTATACTATGCAGCATGAACAACTCATCTCCCCCATGGGGTATATACTATACTATCCAATTATCATCCAGATAAAAAAATATGATCAAAATTTTACAACTGATTAAATCTACCTTACACGTACAGCGTTGTAGTGTGAGTAGGGGACCATGAGTACGGGTATGGGTATGGGTACCAGGTCATGAGTACGGGTATGGGTACCGGTACCAAGTCATGAGTACGGGTACGGGTCCGGGTCCGAGGAAAAAGTAATCATGAGTACGGGTACGGGTACGGGTACCAGGTCATGAGTACGGGTACGGGTACGAGTACGGAAACTTGTACTCGAGTACGAGTACGAGTACGGGTACGGGTACTACAACACTGCTATCTAAGCGTAGCGCCACCTTCATCTGGCGTGTAGCGCGCGGGAAAAAAAATAGATTAAAATATCTCCGACTCCCCGGTCTTGTCGATAACCATTTCGATGTGTAATTCTGCTTAAAAACATAAGAAGTGTTGTAAGTGTTTCAAATGAATTGTTTTTATTTATTTCCGACAGAGGCTAGAAATTTCCGATAGAGGCCTTCGGATGCTTTGTGGGGGGCCCACCCCCTGCCACCCTCTAGCTACGCAACTGTACTCGGTAACCTACCAAGAAACAGACAGTATGTACTAAATACTATCCGACACTAGTATACAATTACGCTGTAACAAATCCATACCAGTTATCGTAATAGGAGCACAAATTATAGGAGTTTTCGTATACTCAAGGGACCCTGTTGGATCCATAAAACAAATTAAGATTTAAGAAAGGAAGTCAAATCCAGATTTTTCATTGGCAAACGGCTCCACCCCTCCATTATCCCTTATGGTAATCGTTTACTTACAGGTGTTTCCTATAGTTGGTGTTGCAGTATCAAGTTGAATCCGCTGTCCCGATGACGGCAACGTAATCCCCAGCATAATTACAAAACTCACTTGATTTTGCAGATCCATGTTTGCCTTGAAAAGTTCCTCACATTAATGCTAAGATACCATCTTCTTCTCTTCAAGGATTGTATTCTAGTTTCTCCTAGGTGATCAGAGGCAATAAAGGACAACCATGGAGACGGCGGTCACCCTTACCTGCGTGAACAGGAATTGTGCATCGTCAGCTTCATTGTGTATACGTTTGTAAGTTCTGCAATTGACCTACTAGCTTACGTCAATATACTGGGAGACCCCAACATTAGAATAAAGTAGCTATTATGCCTGCAGTCAATCACCAGGTTGCCGAATATTACTGACATATGAAGGTAGATTCACTGTTGTATTGTGACTTCCCTGCAACCTTTACGAATCGAGGCCAAAGTGAGTCAGCTTGATCAACTTAACAAAACAGGAAAGACGCGTCTGGTATGAACGGGTGCAAAAGGAACGGTAGCCTACTTCAGCACGATAGGCTATACCTCTCGACAACGTGTTATGTTCGAAATAGTTGCTTTCTTCGTTTGTCAATGAAGCATGCAAGAACGACAGAAAACTATTCTGGCTGAAATCAGTTGTAAATAGAAGGGAACGGAGAGGTCACTTGTGGGAAATTCCTTCTTCACTGCACGCCCTGTCGTCACAATAAGTTTGACAAACAGTAAATGTCTAAAACTGTTACCAATCCTACACTGTACAATTAGATTTCTACACACACATCGAGGTCAGCATACATTTGCATGCTGAAATTTTTTGAAATTAGTTCATGAAAACTGGAAGGGTTGACCAGCAAGTGGCGTGGCTACGGGGGGGGGGGGATTGAGGGGCACGTGCCCCAGGACAAAGCGTGCCACCCCAGGTGCTCCCCGTGGAAAATTTTGGAATGTACAATTTTAGCTTGTGGTTAATTCATTAGGTCAAAATGGCAACGTACTCAGTTACTAACTTGTACTTCTTCAACTCTTCAGACCGCGTGTTTGGTCTAGCGGTAGAGCATCCGCCTCTCACGCGGAAAGCCCGGGTTCGATTCCCAGGTCGAGTCATACCAAAGACTCTAAAAATGGAACCTACTGCCGTTGTGCGTGATGCCCCGCATAAACAATGGAGTAGGGAAAACAAGCCAGTGAGCCACAACTGGAAAAAAGGCCGTGGCCGGCTCGACTTGAACCTGGAAACTGGGTCGTAAAACTCCATCTAACTCCATCTAACTAACAAATTCTTCAACTCTTCAACCGTCAACGTAACTCAGTTACTTGCACTTCTACTTCTGTTATCTACTTAATTAGTTGCTTAGATTGTAAGAAACAATATGTAGGTGAAACTGGGGGTGAGCTTAGACAAAGACACAGAGGTCACAGACAGGAGTTCACAAAAGGTATACTCAGCCTCTGGGCAAACATTTGAAAGGGTCCTGTAATAACTTTGAACTTATTAGCAGTTCAACATTCCCTAATCTTGACAAACCACAACGTGAACAAAAAGAGTTGTTTTGGATTCACCAACTGAAAACTCTGCATTCTAGTGGCATCAATGTTAAAAAGGTACCGAAGCAAAACTAATCTTTTTGCTTCTTTTCCACTTGCTTTCAAGCAGGGGGGTGTTCCTATCAACTAGCTGTCTCAAGTTACCTTTTTTCGCCCTAGTGTGTTTCGCTGTCAGTCTGTCAAGCTCTTTTAGTTTTCTTAAGGTTGCGTACACTCTTCAGGGTCTTCTTACTCAGCTTTTCTCTAATCTTATTCTGTTTGGTCTCTGGTATTATTGTACGTATCTAACAGGTTCTCACTGTTCTCAGTACAATCTGTACACATTATTCCATTGCCTCTTGAGAAAGGGTTAGATGAGGTTTTACGGCTAAGTTTCTAACCAATTGGTTAGAGAAAGGGAGGACGACCCTTCCTAAACGTCGAGTTTTTAAGTACACGGTTTTAGCTAATTTTCTTGTTTTTAGTGTATTCTTTTAGACTGTTATATACCTGTTTTTAACACACTGGAGATGTTATGTGCCGTATGGTGGCGATTACTTCTGGTATATATTTTATTTCAAGATGGTGTATTGCTTGTGTAGTCTTGGCATTTTAGCCATGGCGTAATACTGTTTGCTCTATGCATAGCACGCTCTTTAGAGCTTATGCACTCTGGTATTCATAAGCAGTGTACCGCGAAGGGCTTGGCTGACGCAAGTTATGCTTGTGTCAGTCTTGCCTTTCAGTCTTGGAATCTACTCTGAGCTGCACTGATGAGATCTAACAAGATCGAAACAGTTCTGTCTGCAGATTGAGTTATATATGTCTCAGGCTTGCCATTCAGTCTTGGAATCTACTCTGAGCTGCACTGATGAGATCTAACACGATCGAAACAGTTCTGTCTGCAGATTGGGTATATATATATATATATATATATATATATATATATATATATATATATATATATATATATATATATATTCTTAACAAAATAAACCAGTCAATGGTAGAGTGCTCAACCTATGAAGGGAGCTTAAATATTGAAAGGGTGGGACTATAAGGTACTACAAGGCAGCTTTACAGCACTGTTTCGCAGGGGCGTAGATTTCCTTTCAACTTTGGGGAGGGGGGATGATGTGAACTATTGCAAATGGGGAGAATGTGCACGCGAAGCGCGAGCCCATGACGGGTGGTGTCCAGGGGCCCGCCTTAGGGCCCCTGGACCCGTCCAGGGGCAAAGCCCCGGTGGGGGTCCAGGGGGCGAAGCCCCCGGAAGCTCCTGGGTTTTAATGTCTCAGAAGTGCCAGGGTTAGATTCAGTGGTAATGTTCTTTGGTAGGCTATTTGTATATTCATACATTTAGAAATGCTATTTTGAGCACAAAACTTGTTGACTCGGATAAGCTGCACTGGATTGAAATTGTACAACAATGTCCTGTTAAGCTTAAAAAGTCAGGGATCAACATATAGGGTCATCCCAGACAACTGGATTTTGAATTCTGAGATCATTACAAGACCTGCAGTTGACTTTACATCAGTGGCGTCGCCAGGTTTTTTGTGATTGGGGGCCCCATAGATGATGTAATAATACCTCGGTTCCCCCAAGTCTGCGTAAATTACACCTTTATTTTTTATGCGTTCCTGCGTTTGCATGCAGCAGTTTTGATCTTTCGTTTGTCACTACATAAAGGTATCGTCCTGGGGAAGGGGTTCCCCCTCCCCTTTAAGAATTTTTTTTTTATTAATTTAAGGTCTTTTAGATGCAAAATGTTGCTATCTTTGGGATGTTTTTGGAACTGATCATATATGGCAGGAAAATGTCCATAATTTAGTGAATGCTATTTTTTGGTAATGTAAAAGAGGAGAATATGTTGTCTATTAAGAGACAGATACGTTGTCAACAAATCTCCAGAAACCCCCTCCCTTCTGTCTATTTTACTGCCTTCTATTTCGGGAAAGTTTTTACACAAAAATATGTGCGTGGAGTCCACAGAAACATTCTTGAGTTATTACGAAATATGTCCTTTCCTTCATTGTGCATTATGAAAGGGCATCTAAGGCTAGCAGATACCTGAATAGGACCTCCTGGAAGCTCTGCATTAATCAAATTAATTGGAGCGGGTGTGGGGGCAATGACATAATGCGTATACTACCTGAAATCCAAATGATAATATAGAGTACGGCGCCGAACACTTTACAACTATCGTATTTTTACTACTTTTGAACTAAAATCCGGACGAACAGCTGCCAGCAATGGAAAATGAGAGGGAGGGAGAGTATAGGTGCAGGGAGGTTATGTTAGACCTCCCTGATTGGTGTAGCAAAAGGGGTGCAGGTCTAATAAGAGCGTTACAGAGTGCTGTTTTCGTCATAAGTGTATTAACAATCACCATCTATACCGATAATGGCTTAGCGCGAACTGGCGAAGCTCTGGTAAAAATTTTTGAAAAATGTATAAGGGCAGATGCGTACTTGCAACCTTCTACATCATGCTACATATTAGATTCAAAGATCCCATATTGATGCGAGGTCTTCACAGATGTTTGGAGATGCATCTCTGTTCTTCGGAAAGTGTTGTGATGAGAACAGTTTCGTGTATTATTACCTTAACAATGGTCATGACGTGGAGTGTAAACAGTGACGAATAATATTTCCATTACCGGCAAAACCTGCATTCAGACTCTACATCGAGACACTTTAAATTGCCCAACAAACCTACATGCTACTGCCATAAGCAGGCGCGGTTCTAGATCGAGACTTTTGGGGGGGCTTAGGGGGGACTTGAAACGGAAGAATCATAAAATTTTCTCTCAAATATGTAAATCGGTCATGCGCACGCTAAAACCAATGATAATAAACACAGTACCATAACCAGGGACGGCGCAAGGTTATTTTGATAGGGGTCATGGGTTGAGTGATCGCCGTCGTGGGGGAGGGGTCTAAGGGGAGGGGAGTCCCCTTCCTCTGAGAAATTTTTGCTAATTTAAGGTTGCTAAGATGAAAAATGGTGCATTCTTTGCGTAATTTTTTGACTATATGGCTGGAAAATGTTCATAACTTTGTAAATTCTAATTTTTGGTTGGGGGAAAGAGGGCATTCTTAGGGGAGAGGTCTAAGGGGAAGGTTGTTCCCCTCCCTTTGAGAAATTTTTTGTAATTTAGGGTTGCTAACATGCAAAATGGTGGGGTCTTAGGGTTATTTTTTGACTGATATATATAGCTGGAAAATGTTCATAATTTTGTGAATTCTAATTTTTGGTTGGGGGAAAGAGGGCGGTCCTAGGAGAGAGGTCTAAAGGGAGGGGTGTTTCCCTCTCCTGTGAGAAATTTTGGTTACTTTAAGGTTGCTAAGGTGCAAAATGGTGCGGTCTTCGGGACAGTTTTGACTGATATATGGCTGGAAAATGTTCATAACTTCGTGAATTCTAATTTTGGTTGCGTAAAAGAGGGCTGTTCTAGGGGATAGGTCTAAGGGGAGGGTTCCCCCTCCCCTTTTGAGAAATTTTGGTTACTTGAAGGTTGCTAAGATGCAAAAATGGTGTTGTCTTTGGGATATTTTTGGACCCGATCATATGAGTTCAAAACATTCTTAATATTTTTGGTTAGGTGAAAGAGGAGCCTTTTTTGTCTAAGGGTATGTATCAACAAACCTCCTGAAGTCCCCTTTTGGACACATTACTGCCCTCTAGTCGGGGAAAGTTTTACGCAAAAATACGTGCGTGGAGTCCACAGAAACGTTCTCGAACTATTAAGAAAATTTGCCTTCATTTGTGCATTATAAAATCGTATCTAAAGGCTGGTAGAAACCGGAATATGGCCTCTTGGAAGCCCTGAATTAACTGTATGGATCAGATATAGGCCTACCCCGCCCTCCTCTTTTCTTCTCTTTCACGCCTTCTTTTGCTACTCTTTTTCTCTTTTCCTGCAAATTACAGGGGGATAGGCCTCCCTTCCCCCTGAGTGGCACCGCCCCTGACCATGACATAGATGTAACGCATAAACAGGCATATATTTTTTTTTATTTGGAAGAATGTAGCAAACGTTACTGAGAGATACGAGCAACTGGACCTGTTCACATTAATGGGAATAACGATTCGGTCTGTAGATTTGACTTAAAAGGGCTAGTATAGCTTGACGAGATCAGCGACGAAATGACTCGTTTTGAACTTCCAACAGATGATTAATCCTTTAACTTGATTTACATGTACGTACATACTATCATAGATGTTACTTATCTGACCCAACTTCCATTGTATGAAATCGTGAACCTAATATGTGATTTCGAGACACAGACGACAGTTTCCCTTGACAAACTAATTCCACTGGACCAAGATGTGCACAAGTGTATTGGACAATTTTGTTTTTCTCAGTACACGCAAATATAGCATAACACAACCTCTGAAAATTTTGGGGGGGCTTAAGCCCCCAAAGCCCCCCCGTAAAACCGCGCCTGGCCATAAGCCAGTCTTTTACCTATTAATTCGTAAACTTTCGACTTTTTGCTGCTGTGCTTGTCCGAAAGTTACTATCGGAAGGTATTGATAATATGAGTGACACTGACGTAAGGTCGGAAGCGCGCGGAGCGCGCAAAAATTTTGATAGATTGCCAACGATTTGCTAAAATTCTGATAGTTTGAGAAATATTTGTGATAGAAAGTGAAGAGAGATTGAAAAAATTTGTTACGAAAATGAAGAATAAAATATACTTTCCATCATACACGTATCTGTAGACTGAAACATTGGGGGGGGGGGGGGGAGGGAATGATTACATAGGCCATCCTCCCCTAGTCAAATGTTGGGGGGATATATCCCCCATCCCCCCGGAATTTACGCCCATGCTGTTTCGTAAGGGCCCAGTGTGGTAGGTCCTCACTCTTCAGAAGCCTGATGTAGAACCATTCTACATCAGGCTTCTGAAGAGTGAGGACCTATCACACTGGACCCTACGAAACAGTGCTGTAAAGCTGCCTTGTAGTACTCATAGTCCCAACCTTTCAATATATATATATATATATTATATATATATATATATATATATATATATATATATATAATATAATATATATATATGTATATATATATATATATATATATATATATAATATATATATATGTAAAATATACGGACGTCGTCAACACAGATAAAATTGGGCCTATGAAAGGGAGAAAATTTAGAAATTGTGCTCCCTAAAAAAGGTTCGTGACCCCCAGTGCCCCTCAAAAAATCCTGGCTACGCCACTGTGACTAGCTACAGTGTGAACGTGGTCGAAGCAGATTATTTTGACAGGTAGGTTGTCAAACGTTGTTTTATGCCATGGGCCAAAGGCACTTCACGGGCACTCATCCCACAACTCTTCGACCCGATATTTTATAAACCTTGTGGTCCCCTGAACACGAAATCAAGTGGTAACAGTAAATATTTTGGGTCTCAATCATTCAAAGTAAGTTGTGATTTTTTGCATAAAATATGGATAGATATTATGAACTGTGTCAAACATATGTTTTATGAACATTTGTCTTATTATTTTAACATGTAAAGTCATTATACGGGCAGCCATTTTGTTATTTCGGCCATCGTAGCTGACCTGGATCATGAAAAAAATGCCAATAAAATTACGTTTTAATATTTATACGAGAATAAGGAAAAATCTGGGGTTTAACTATGTAAAAAGGATTTTTGTTGATTATTTTCCTTATTATGAGATATTGTAATTTTAACATTGGTGGCCATTTTGCTTTTTTTCACCATTTTGGTTGACCAAAATTCTAGCAACTCTTTCAAAAATATTTCCATGAATATTTTTCTCATTATTCTAATATAATTATCATACTGGTGGCCATTTTGTTTTTTCCGCCATCTTGGTTCGCCTGGATCCTCAAAAAGTACCCAGAAAAATATTATGAATATGTTTTATAGAATATGGATAGATTTTATCTTTAAATGTATTAAAAATATTTTTTAGGATTTTTTTACATACACTAATTTTAACATTGGCGATGATTTCGCGTTTATCCACCATCATGGTTGACCTAAATTTCATCAAAAATATTCTGAAAAATAAGATTTGATTATTGGGCATTGAATATGGCCAAATATTAAGGGCAACTCTGTCAAACATATTTTTCAAGAATATTTTTCTCATTATTTTAATGAATTATTATAACGGCGGCCATTTTGTTACATCCGCCATCTTGGTTGACCTGTATCCCATAACAAATGTCTAAAAAATATGCTTTGAGTTCTTATGACAGAATATAAACAATTGAGATTTAACTGTTAAAAGTATTTTAATGGTTATTTTCCTTAACATCACCATCACCATCAATTACCATCACCATCATCATCATCATCATCATCATCATCATCATCATCATCATCATCATCATCATCATCATCATCATCATCATCATCATCATCATCATCATCATCATCATCATCATCATCATCATCATCATCATCATCATCATCATCATCATCATCATCATCATCATCATCATCATCATCATCATCATCATCATCATCATCATAACTATTACACTGGTGGCCATTTTGCATTTTCCACCGTCTTGGTTGACCTGAATTCTAACAGAAATATCTTGAAAATAATTTCGGAATATGAATCACAAAAGAAGTGACTAGACATTAAAGGCAACTGTGTCAAAAGTATTTTTATTTTTATTCATTATATTTTTCCCTTAAATTTTTACTTGCTTTTTAATTCCGGTGCGTTTGTATGAGGTTTGCATACAACAGAATATTAAGAATACTCTACAAGGCAACTTTATTATAAACGGGAAAGTCCAAAATCATAGGGATTCTTTGCTGAAAGGGGGTAATTTCTTGCACTGAGGTTCATCCCTCCAATTTATACTTCTTGATTATATCATTTTTTACCATGGGCGTCCGCAGAAAAAAAATTCAAGGGAACTTTTTTCATGGGAAATATTTTACTCCCAGAAAGAGTTTAGATGCTACTTTTTCACACAGTGTTGACAAAAGCGTAGCCAGGAATTTGTCAAGGGGGGTGGGGGGAGAAGCTCATAGACAGACCCTCAGCGCTCCGCGCCACCATGAGTTGGCGTGGAGCGCAAGAAAATTTTGGTCCAAAATGCTTCCCAGATCTCTGGAAATGGCACTTCCAAGGCCTATGTGCCGCATATAAAAAGGGGAAACATAAGCAATATCGTAAATATAAACTTTAAAAAATACCAAAAATATGCTCGGGAGGCTTCTGTGGCCTGAGTGTTGATATTTTTATTCAATTCCTGTTTGGAGAGTAGAAATTCACACTGATTGAACTGTTAAGAAATGTTGATGTTATATTTTCTTCGTTTTTTTTTTCATTTTTCTTCGTTTTTTCAAGTTTTTGATTTTCCAGGCCCTTGCCCCCCTCCCAAAGCCCATGTTTTTTACGATGTTTGCACAACTTGACCTCTGATGACCTCATATGACTTTTGAATCAAAATATGAACAGCAAAATGAAAATAAAAACGTCTTAGGAATAATTCGTACCCGGACAGAGAACCCGAGCACTCAATCAAAGAACTCGTTCAGCGTATAGTTTTTGAATCATTCTATAGTCACAGTATCCTTTCAAAGTGTTCGTAATTAGGTAATTCAAATTAGTATTGTTACTGTAACAGTTATACTTGTTAAAATATAAATGTTGTTCTTTATAAATTTATCTTTGGAATGGTAGAAAAATTCAGCCCTAACTCTTCGGTGGTTACGAAACGCCTTACACAATTTTGAGGTACCGCTCACTGTCTGTTTAGTTTACGAGTTTTTCGTAGTTGCACCTATGAAGACCCCATATGACCTTTGACCTCCAAAAAAACTCATAGGGTTCCCGCTCTCTCGTAAAGTAGCACATCACTTTACTAAGTATTAAAAGGATCCATCGTCCCTGTCTTGAAATATCGTGTTTTTTTTTCAAAGGTTTCGGTTTTTGACCTCTGATGACTTCAAATGACCCTTGACCTCCATTGAAAAGAACAGAGTTTTTCCTCTCAATATGATTAAGTTATATACCAAGTATGAAGATTGTCCATCTTTGCAACCTTGAGATATCGTGTTTACAAGCAGTTCTTAAGAATTTCGTATTTTCACCTCCGGTGACCTGAGATAACCGTTGACCCTTACCAAAGCCAATAAGCTTCATTTTTGTCTATAGACTAACGCATCCACAGGCCAAGTAGTGTTTGGGATCATATCTTCAAATGTCCCTGGGTTACTACTAGAAAAACCAAGACGAAAGACCGCACTTTAAACTTAATTATTTAAATTTAAATGAGGCTTTTACGGTTTGTGAAAGTTTGTAATGACTCGATTGTTAATTCATATGACCGTTTAACAAACAGTTCCTCCTTTTTATTTGTTTCCGAAGGCAAAAGGAATCTATGCAACCACGCGGGCGATTGTGTGTGTGTGTATGGGTGTGTATGTATGTGTGTTGGTGACGAATGGCTTGTAAACACAATATCTCAAGGTAGCAATGACAGATAATTTTCATAGGGATACAGAATTATTGTATTAAGAGAAAGATCGCTATTTCTATTGGTGGTGGTTTAAGGTCATGTGAGGTCACCAGAGGTCAAAAGCCGAAAACCTTGTAATCACGATATCTCAAGGTAGGAAACATGGATGTTTTTCATACTAAAAGAAATATCTGGAAACTTGTTTATCCATTTTACTATAGCTGTGGGATATCGTCTACTTTTACAATAACACGGCGATAAACCAATTGAGACCGGAGAACGGATGGCTTTAAGCTAGAACAACTGGTTCGAGTTTTGTGTATTAGTATGCCCACTTAAGAGAACATCTGCTTGCCAAGCACTTGGAAAACTAACCAACAATCCCCAGTAAAAGATAAAGCAAATATCTTGGGCTGGAAAAGTATTTTGGAACGTTTTCCAAACTAGAGGCCTCACATTTTGAGCAAATCTTCTCTTGAATACACCAGAACAAGATTGAAAAGTTTATCGGTAAATACAATTTTACTATTAATTTTAATGTAAGAGTTTTTCCAAAATATTTAATTGCTGAAATCATTTTGGGGTTCCACAAAGTAGGCATCATACCAAGCATGAACAACATTTCTAATTAAAATATTTGAAATAGACAAACCACATTTTCAGAGTTTCAACAAAACAAAGACTTTTTGCCATACTTCTTTAAAGCTAGATGCAAAAAGAGTTTCCATGGTCTGAGCGAATCATCATCACAATATCTGCTTACCTAAGTACATTTTAAGCTGTATTGATCCGGGATTAGAAAGGATAAGAAAAAAAAACTAGTTGTGACAATGCAAAAGATTTTACAACAATGTTACTTCCAATAGGGGTGAGGTCACGGGAAGACTAGAAGCGGAGGCAATTTTTAAACGAGATAGTTTAGGCACATAATTTAAACGAAACAGCTTGTCACCATTATGGGTAAATATTAAAACACCCCAAATACAAAAAGGCCCGTAGTTCAATTGAAGATTATTCTCCTTTAGAAAAAAGTATTACGTGAGATCCTAAAGGGAAAAGAGTAGATTTCTCAACATTGATGGAAAGTCCAGAAGCCCGCTTGAAAGAATTTAAGATGCGAAGGGCTTCCATAAGAGAGCCGTTAATACCGTCAAGAAACAATTGAGTATCATCAGCATACTGAAGAACTTTTATCATAGAATTACGTACAGAAGTGCTTCTAATATTATAGTTTGAATTAACTTTAAAACTAACGTTTCCGCACAGAGAATAAAAGATATGGGCTAAGGGGCACCCCTACTTTACCCCCTTACAACAGAAAAGAAACCATAGGCAACCCATTGTTGCACACACAAGCAGAAATATTATTATAAAATACTTAAACCTTATTTAAAAACTGAAAAAAAGCCAAAATGTAACAAAACAGAATTTTTACTTTATCGAAAGCTTTCTCAAAGTCAAGTAAAAAAATACCCAGGGATGTTCAATTCGGAGGTATGATCTACAAGATCTAATAGAAAGAGAATATTTTCCCCAATAAATCTCCCCTTTAGGAACCCAGTCTAATTTGTTCCTATAATACTATCGACTAACTTATGTCTTGTAGCAATTGCCTTGGCAACAATGTTATAGTCACAATAAGGAAGGGTTACTTGGCGATAATTAGATACAAAATGAGTTTTCTTGTTGGGCTTGGGTAGTAGAGTAATAATACCTCTGGACTGTTCAGGGTAAAGGTAACCTTTACGGTAACCAGAGTTAACAGAATCAACAACTAAGTTTCCAACAAGAGGCCAAAACTTTTTATACCTATTTGCTGTTAGTCCAACACTGTCTGGAGATTTATCATTAGCCTTTGAAAAAAAGACTTGGTTACAGATTCATCCAGACTAAGTATTCCTTCACACGAATCAGAAGCCTGGTTTAAAGAATTAATAGGTAAATCATCTAACAAAATGCTCGGATTACAGTGAACAGAAGAGTAAAGTTTACAATGAAAGTCATTTACCTCAGTAAGAATAGAAATATTGTCGGTAATTACTTGACCATCTATATCGGTAATCTTCTTAATTACACTATTCTGTTTGTTACACCTTTCTAAGTTGAGAAAATATTTCGTTATTTTTTCACCCTGTTCCACCCATCTTGCCCTCGATCTTAAAATTGTACCCTGAAGGTTATATTTGTAATATGACAATAATTTATTACGTAACTCGTTGAACTGAGAGCGAGTATTTGCTGAATCACTCAAAAACAGTTCCCGTTCAAGTCTGAAAATATTGTATAGAAGTTCCCTTACCTTCTTTCAACGCTCTCTAGCTTTCTGCTTTGAAATCAATAGTCAAACCCTAATTTTATACGTAACTGTTTTACAGAGGGAAACAGGATCATTGCTTAAGTGAGAATTTTCCGAAGCGACAAGATAACTGACCATGGCCTCTTAACTATCATCTGAAAGAAGGGAGTTATTAAATTTCCGGTATCCTAGGCCACGGACGTCTTTTTTATACAGAAAATCTCAAATCTAAAAAAAGAATGTTCCGACTGAATTCCAGGACTAAATGAAGTATCTGTTACATTATTTACGATAGTACGGGAAATGAGGAAAAATTCCAGCCGACAGTGAATGCCGGAACTAATATTCGCGCTCCATGACAAAAGTTTGGACACCGGATCCCTCTCTCTCCATACATCTAGAAGATCAAAACCAATCATATATTAAAGTACTTTATCTCTCGCTCTAAAATTAGTACTCGGGTTTCCCCCGGCGATTTTGTCAAAATCTACATTGAAAACAAAATTAAAGTCCTGCAGCCCACATGAGAGTGCCAGTGTAAAAACTGCTTAAACAATTTTTGATCTCGACAAAAAAAGTTGGGGTCATCCTTATTAGGACCATATATATATAAACCAAGAAATGTCAATACAGTATTCATTACCTTTACGTTTAAAATGATGTACCTGCCAAGAGGATGAGAGTGAAACTTGACTGTTTCAAAATTCAGTGAAGAAAGATTTAAAAAGAACACAGACGCCGCAGCTTGTATCTGAACCATGAGCACAAAAGATTTTGTCACCCTGGGCTTTGCATCTATTTTTTATCATTGTAACAGCTCTCCTAAATAAATAAAATGTCAAAATGCTTTCTATGCAGTAAAGAAAATAGTTGCCCTCTTTCCTTGCACTCACGCAGACCCCGAGCATTGAGAGAGGTCACCTTAAGGATACCCCTTTGTTTATGACAATAGTGGAAGAATTTTTCCACATACTTAACACGCTCTCCACAGTATCCTCTAATTCCAAAGCGAGATGCAAAATCCTCCACAAAGAGAAACCAAAAGGCCAAAAGGCTTAGTGATTCCTTGCCAAATGGGGATGCTTTGTTGCAACAGGGAGTTGTTATTTAGAAGGAGATAAAACGGCAGCTCTCCCCTTGCTACCCACTTTTTTGCCGCCAAGGTCACTTGCTTTGTATAGCACTTGAAGATACAATGAGATTAAAGATCTTGTTAGTATTTAACAAAAGGTTCATGTCGTCTGCTACGTTGAAAAGAAATGTCAACAAATTTTGTCTGTATGCTACAGCATTGCCAGTCGCTTTCCTTTAAAATTAATTTGTAGCTCCCAACGCGATCCAACGCTTATCACAATAGGCTGGTTAAATTTTATGTAACATGTTGATCATGCACTTACCATTCGGAAATTGCGAAAGTTGCGGAAATTGATATAATCTTAAAACAAATTATAGTCTTACACCTCTCTTTAGTCATTTACGCATTGTGCCAGTGTAAGACATTCTTCTTATAAGTTAGTCCCTTAAGAAGTAGCAGTCGTTTTGATTTATTAGACAGTGTTTCTTACTTGACTGTCGGTAAAAAACCTTCGGATAAAAGCATTGTTCCTCCTAATCTTATTCACATGGTATAAAGAGGTGTATGTAAGATTTACTTGGGTATCATGTATCAATTGAAAAGGATCAGACAAAAGAAGTGGGTACCCTAAGCTCTAATAATTACTCATGAATTGAAGCCTTGCAAACGATGAGGTGGATCTTATCAGATTACCATAAATTAAAGTTTCCGATGTATCTCCTTCTAAATAACAACTCCCTGGTTGCACTGAGGTTTATCCTTCAAATTTATCTTTCTTGACTATATAAGTTTACGATGTTTAAAGAAATTGACCGCTGCTGAACTCACATGACCTTTGAACTCCACCAAATATATCAAAAAGAAAAGAAGAAAGTGTCTTGAAAGGGATTTGACCTCCAACGGATCTGGGATCTAAAAAATTCTTGGGAAATTTTGTTTTTTGACCTCTGGTGAGCCTATATGACAATCTTTGGAAATTTTGCTTTTGACCTCCGGTGCCCCAGATGACCTTTGACCTCCACCAAAAACAAATGGGTTCTTCCTAGGACCATAAGGTATCCACGTATCAAGTATGAAACCCATCCAAGCTTTCTACATTGAGAAATCGTGTTAAGAAGGTTCTCAGAGTTTGACCCCAGATGATCTTTGACCTCAACCAAAAACAGTGTAGTTCTTCTCAGCATAAGGCATGCACATACCAAGTAGGAAATTTATTCAAGCCTCCTACCTTGAGGTATTGTGTTAACAAGGTTTTCAGTGTTGACCTCTGGTGACCTTAGATGACCTTTGGCCTCCACCAAAAGCAAAAGGGCTCCTTTTCGGACCATAAGGCATCCACGTACCACGTATTTAATCTATCCAAGCTTCCTATCTGGAGATATCGTGTTAACAAAGTTTTTATTGTTCGACCCCGGGTGACCTCAGATGACCTTGACTTCAGCCAAAAACAACAGGTTTTTTTTACCATAATGCATCCACATACTAAGTATGAAATCTATCCAAGCTGTCCTACCTTGAGATATCTTGTTAACAAGTTTTCAGTGTTTAGACCGATGACCCCGGATAACCTTTGGACCTCTACCAATAGGGTCCTTTCTCTCAACATGACAAAGCTACATACCAAATATGAAAAATGACAGACACTTTTCATATTTGGTATGCTATCATGAGATATCATGTTTACAAGCCATTTACAAGGTTTTCGCCGTTTAACCTTCGATGACCTAAGATGACTTTTGACCACCATCAAAGACAATAGGGTTCTTTCTTACATCATGACAAATTTATATACCAAATATTAAAAGTGTCTGCAAGTGCTATCTTGATATATCGTGTTTACATGCTTTTTGATTTTTCACCTCTGGTGACCTCAAATGACCTTTGACCTCCACCAAAAAACAATAGCATTCTTTCTCTCAACATGACAAATTTATACACCAAATACGAAAAGTGTCCATCATTGCCATCTTGAGATGTCGTGTTTACAAGCAATGTACAAGGCTTTCGCAGATTAACCTCTGGTGATCTCAACTGACCTTTTACCTCTTCCAAAAACAATAGGGTTCTTTCTCTTAACATGACATATTTATACATTAAGTATGAAGTGTCCTTTATTGCTGTCTTGAGATATCGTTTTTACAAGGTTTTCGGTTCTTGACCTCTGGTGACGTCAACTGACCTGTGACCTTCACCAAAAACAATAAGGTTCTTTCTCTTACCATGACAAATTTATACACTAAATATAAAAAGTCCGTCATTGCTATCTTGAGATATCGTGTTTACAAGATAAGTGTCACACACACATACACACACGCATACACACGCCGCATACACACACACGACATGGCCATGATCGCATAGATTCCTCGCCTACCTTAGGAAAGGAATCGAAAACTCCCTGGATTCTCTTTAAAGCAGTACAGAGCCTTGTAACATAAGATGGAACTTGACAGCAAAAACAAGAAAATACTAAAGAAATAAAAACATCCAAGAAAACTGGTGGTCTAAATCACCACTTCCATCCACTGTCCTATCAGTGGAGAAAAGAGCATGAAGAAACATGTCCAATTGACAAAAGCTGGAGCCTGCCAAAAGGGCGCAGTTCCAGAAAATAACAGTTATAACTGTTAATTAAAATGATCAATAATTGCGATGAAGTCAAAGCTCCTTCACAAAAACATGTGGCTCGGGTAAACGTAAAAGGTTTGCCACTGCCATCCTTCCTCCAGAGAACCGAAGTTAAGCACCTTGCTGGTATAGCTGGCGGACGTCTTTGGCATATTCTTTTTTTCTATTAGATCTGGATAAGTTAAATCATCCACCTGAAGAAAGATCCGTTCGCAAGCGCTATCCTTGGATTTCGCATTATAAAAATTTTGTTCTTATATGAAAGTCGATTATGTGAGGGGGGTTATCTGCAGATCCTTGCCCGTCTGTGGGAACGTTCCATGATAATGTCAGGTGCATCCTCAAATTTGGGTAGAACTACTGACTTGAAAATTTCCTCTCAATTCTCATCAGGCGACACTTGGGTACCAAATACACGAAAATTATTACGCTTTGATTACGCTTTCATTGGCCTTCCAATTTATTAGTTTCTGGATCCTTCGAGGCTAGGGCCGTCTCTAAGGTATGTACTTTTTTCTTTAAGCTAGCACATTCGCTTTCAGTTAACCTCAAAGCCTGCTGTAAGGCATCAATTCGATGACTTTGGAACTCAATAGCCTGTCCTGAATCCTTTTCCGGTTTCCTTACACAATTCTTTACCTCTTTAAGAGCCATGTTCAGGGTGGCCTCAAAAGAATCTATTGAGTCACGCCAGTTAGAAGGTTCTTCGGTTTTGCTTAACTCATCCCTCAGATGAAGAGTACGATGAAAACATGTACTTGGCGTTGCCCCATTTCCAGTAGTATTTCCTGACACATTTTGTGATAGAGGGGGACGTCCTCTCTTCCTGTACTGGCCATAATCGTTGGACAAACCGCACAGGAACAAAACTTGAAGCAAACTTTGGTAACAAAGGTTTACTGATCTTTCAAAATCTGGAAAATTGCAGCCTTAGGCCAAAAGAGATGTTTACAGGCCATAGCTTCAGGCTCTTTTATTGTCATAATTGTTATATTGGCGGCCATTTTGTTAATTCCGCCATCTTGGTTAGCCTGGATTTCTGCACAAAATATCAAAAAACATACTTTCATTTCGGGGTACAATTTAAAAAAGGGCTGTTTGATTGAAATATATTGTTAATGATTAATTTTCTGTGATTTGGGGGATTATTTTTAATTAGTTTTTATCTCATCTCCTACATGTCGGGAGATGAGTTATTGTACTTCACCTTACATCAGAAATGTGAAGCTGTGTGTGAGTCTGTGTGTGTGTGTGTGTGGGCGCCCTTGTGGCTGAACAAAAACAATGTGTGGCCAACTCCTCCTAAACCTTAAGTCCGATGAACTTCAAACATGGTGGGTTGGTACCTTACCGTAAAAACGTTGTTTATGCGTAATTGATTACTCATAGGTCAAAGGTCAAATTTGCTACAAATTGGTTTTTGCCATTACTTGCATATCAGTATGTAATATAGGTCAAAAGTCAAATTAGCCTAAATTTTGCGAAAGTGTGTCGCTAACTCCTTCTAACCCGTAAGTCCAATGAAGTTCAAACTTGGTGGATACGTTTCTGTTCACTTTTTCAAGACCAGACTGTTATTTATAGCATGATAACTCTCGAAAACGTGTACATGAGCAAAACAGGCTAGCCTAAGTCTGTTCCAGATATTTTGCTTGTTTTCATTACTTGTTTTCATTACTTGATAATTTTACAGACTCCGGACGTCCTCTCCTTAGTTTCCAATGTCACAAGACTTCTGCCTGCTTTTTCCATTTCATATTTATTCTATGAACGGTATAATAAACCAGGGAGGTATTATGAACACCCTGAATAAACAGAGCAGAAACATTTTCTTGTCCAGACGGCTCTGTTCTCTGGCTGTAGGATGGTGAAATCTGAGACTCAGTAACTTCCATGCTATAATGAAACTTTCTTGAAGTCCCCACCCCCCCCCCCCCCCCGTCTGTAGCCTTCGGTGTCTCTGTTCCCTTCCGTGTCTCTGTTCACACCATGCGTTAGACTAGTGTACTTAAGAATCGATGTGCGTATAGTGTATACCCGCCGAACTTTCGTATATGAAAAGTCAAAACAAACACGCCTAGATCAACTTACAGAAGCGAGGGCAAAAGAAAGAGCTAGTGACCAACCAACGGTAAGACAGAGATACAAATAACTTCGAAAAAATAAGTAGAAAGAAGACCAGTTTACATGTAGTAAAACACCTCATGCACCTGAAGCACAACCGCTATTATTCCTAAAAGATGCTTTTGACAGTATCTGATGTTTATCCAGGGTGGGTCCAGGTTCTAAATGAACCTGCTGTTGCATGCAATATCCCGGGTCACTTTTGACGACCATACAGGTATAATTTAGAATATGAACTTTTGAAAGCTTTCACCAGTAACAATGACAAACGAACGATAACGGTCTGCGAACAGGATTAGGAAGGAGTGTCGAGCAGGGCAGTGCGCCCCATCTCACACACGCACACACACACGTACATACACACATACACACACGCCATCATGAATGCATAGGTTCCTTGCTTGCCTTCGGCAAGGAATAAAAAATGCCACGGAATCTTTGCAGAAAGTCACTTAGAGCAAACCTCAGCTGAGTTTTGTCGAGGCTGGCAACTATATTAACAAGAGGGCAATCCACGGAGTTGCTTATCTCATCGCTAGCACACGCATTAAGCCATATAACTCACAGGAAGAACTTTCTCTCTTCCTTGTGGCATAAGGCCTACACATAACTGCAGGGACCGCTGAGACGGCTTTAGCCCCCACACTTTTCTGCCGTGGGTATTTTGGGCCGCAGTAAACTGCATTTATTTTATTGAACATATTAGGTGGCTTCGATTATTAACCCCCGCACTTCAAAATTGGCTGCCCGGTCTCTGAATAAGTGCACTTGAAAAAAGTGAAAGCAACTACCAGCGCGTTCGTCGATGATAACGCAGAAGTACGTGTGAAGTATTCTAGATAAAAAGACAGGCCAACTAATTTCTGCGCGTATACAATGCTTACGCAAGCTGCGTTGTTCTAACAATGACGTTTTCCGTAATGCGTGCCTATTATACGCACATCACCGAATAGAAAGGCGCGTATGTCAAATCCCCACTGCCGCCCTGATATTTGCATCTCCATTCGCCCTTTTGTTGTGCAAAAAGGACAAATTCAGTGCGCTTTACAGAAAATCTGTGCACACAATATGATATGCGGAAGGCACATTCATCATATGTGCGAAATTTCATGTATGTGGAATGTTTCCTTCTGGAGTTATACTTAAAATACTAAAAAAAATGTGATTTTTCACAAAAATTGACCTTTGACCTTATTTCACATGACCTTTGATCCCGGTCGCCATGGCAACCATATATTATGGTAGTATTAGGCAGGTTCATCATATGTGTGAAGTTTCATGTATGTGGAATGTTTCCTTCTGGAATTATACTGAAAAAAACTAAGAAAATGTGGTTCCTCACAAAAATTGATCTTTGACATTGGTTGGTATGGCAACCATATATTTTGGTAGCATTAGACATGTTCATCATATGTGTGAAGTTTTGTGTATGTGGAATGTTTCCTTCTGGAATTATACTTAAAATACTAAAAAAAATGTGATTTTTCACAAAAATTGACCTTTGACCTTATTTCACGTGACCTTTGATCCCGGTCGCCATGGCAACCATATATTATGGTAGAATTAGGCAGGTTCATCATATGTGCGAAGTTTCATGTATGTGGAATGTTCCCTTCTGGAATTATACTAAAAAAACTAAAAAAATGTGATTTCTCACAAAAATTGATCTTTGACCTTGGTTGCCATGGCAACAATATATTCTGGTGGTATTAGGTACGTTCATCATATGTGCAAAGTTTCATGTACGTGGAATGTTTCCTTCTGGAATTATACTAAAAAAACTAAAAAATGTGATTTCTCACAAAAATTGATCTTTGACCTTGGTTGCCATGGCAACCATATATTCTGGTGGTAATAGGCACGATCATCATATGTGCAAAGTTCCATGTAAGTGGAATGTTTCCTTCTGGAATTATACTAAAAATACTAAAAAACCGTGAATTTTCCCAAAAATTGAATTTGACCTCTGACCTTTGACCTTTTCTGCCGAAAGTCACGGAGACACAAGTTTACACTCTAGGGTACCTACCCACCAAATTTCAAAAGAATCGGTCTAGCCCACAAGGAAGAGTTTATGGAAAACCTTTTTGCTTAAAATGTTAATATCACATGACTTTTGACCTTGGTTGCCATGGCAACCATATATTTTGTAGTGCCAGACACTCTTATTATATGTGTGAAGTTTCATGTTAATGGGATGTTTTTTCTTGGAGTTATTATAAAAAGAGTGATTTTCACATAATTTGACCTTTGACCTCTGACCTTTGACCTTTACTTCCGGGAGTCAATGCAGAACTGGGGTTCCACCTAGGGCACCTTCCCACCAAATTTGAAGAAAATCGGCTTTACCGTTTTGGAGATATTAAGAAAACAAAATTGGACACACACACACACTAACACACACACACTCACCCACACACACGGACACGTTTTGACCCCTCCCTCCGTTATGGACTTTTGGTCACCCTGGGGTACCCCACCATGGGTTTAGACTAGTAACGTGTGAAAATTAACTGTTACCATGGCAACGGTTGTTATTTCTGCTGGCATTGCCGAATATAGCCCAACAGGTCAAGTGACTACAATATCTCATCCTCCTCACGGAGCGATGAGATAATAAATGAATAATTCGAATCTCGAATCGCTACTCTCAAGTATGTTCTTGACTGTCTCCTACAAAGCTCCTGACCCATTTTCATCAATTGGGCAAATGCTAAAATCCTTCAAGTTTAGTCTCTCAGTCTTACAATTTAAAGGGAAACAATGGTCCTAATTTGAATTAGTCTATACTCTGGTATCCGTATTCATGTATGGCCCCTTTCATTGATTTCAGTTTTTTGTTTGCAATATTGATGTTTTGAAATAGCATGTAAGATATGCGCCTTCTTGTAAGGGAAATATGATATTTGTATAAATTTGTTTGGATAAGGTTTGACGACTGTTTGCTCCCTTTAAGATAGACTTCCAAAGCAATTACTATGAATGAAAATAGGATTGACGGTTTCCGCATCTTTTAGCATCTTCATTCTTGTAATATATAGGATCTTTCGTCAGGCAGTAACAGGCCTCAACCCTTCTATATCTACAGATATTGTATTACATCGATAAAAAGTCGCGTCTTTCAAAAGAGACAACTTAAGTTAGTCGATACATATGCATTACCATTATCCATCTAATAGCCTAGGTAGATCGTTTTACTTCAACATCAGGTAGCCCTTTATTAAGTAGCCCTTTATTACGAGGTCTTTGGTTGTATTCTTCTGAGAATATTTTCGAATATTTTCGGCCTCACGAATATATGGAGTTTTGAAAGACGGGTAAAGAGGCCCTTGGTTGAGACGTTATCATTGTTGTCTTGGAGCATGGCAAATACTGTCATATCTTCACAGAATGAAAGAAAGTCTGTAACCTTGAAAATGAGAATTTTGAGATGACTCACAGTGTATTAAAATTCAGCAATGAGCATGCATGCATCGCAGCATGGAATCCTTTTACTAGTATTTAATATTTCTGTTTGAAAAGCATTAATACAGACGAAAACATTCTTTTACAATAACTGTAGTTTACATAGATATTAAGCCAGTACACACTTTTCTATATGCTAAGCTACAGATGTCAGATTGACAGGAATATCTCAGTAATTCATTTCATGGCAATATGATTTTACTTAAGGTCACTCAACTATTCACTAAATCACTTGGGCTTTCTTGCAAAACATATCTCTTCCCCAAAAGGTATACTCAAGTTCAGAATTAATGTTGTGATATGCAATATTGTATATTTCTATCTATTACTTAAATATGGTGATCTAAGTACTTGTTAACATTTTAAAGTTGGAAATTGCTAGGTTACCAGAGCGTTTGTCAACATGCCTACTCAGGCTATGCATGCATATAGTTTATTATCCTGCTGAACACTATTGTCTGTGGCTACACTACTGAAGTTCTCACATTTCATTCATTTGCACAAGTAAGTTAATTACATTGTGATCGAATATGATCATTTTCAATAGCCTGGTATTACAGAATGTACTTGAGCTGATGAAAGATGCTATCTAGAGAAGGATTTAATGTGTCACTTAAAAGAAAGAAGTAGGTATCCGTCTGCTAATCAATTTGCTATATATATATAAGCCACCACAATCCATCAGTATTGATTAAGTTATTTTAGATCTTAGGAAACGTTAAAGAAAAATCGATCATTTGAAAAGTCGCTGTTTTACATCAAATAAGAATGTGCACCCTAGCCAGTCAGAATCGAATTTGAAAGTCGTCAGGCAGAATTTACTGTGGTGGGTGTCAAATCTCGAGAGAGTTCGAAAGGAGTGGAGTTCCTCCTAAGGGTTCCTTAATTTGCCGGGGAATGCCATTTTCTGGGACATTGTATTACTAATGGTACCATTAGTCGATCACTTAAAGGACGTTTTGATGGTAAAACTAGGGAAAATGTAAAGGAATGTAACCTTCCAGAAATATTTATCAAATGCCAAGTTCAAAACACTTTTAAAAAAATTTGGTAACAGCGTTGTACTTCTTCATTTTTACAAGTAGGCCTTGCCATAGGTCGTTAGAAGTGATTAGAAACAGGATAAAGAATTTGTGGAACGAAAGAAGCCGGTACAGAATTCAATCCGCCTATGGCATTAGAGGCTCGCCATAGGGGCACGGGGGGAGGCGGTATAAGACTCCAAAAGTTTGCAAAGCATTGTTTTCAATCTTAAAAAAAATAATATCGCATGTTATCTGGTTATACGAGATAATGTAAATAAAATGTATTTCTAGTTTTGGACGAACTCATTCCTTCTATCTTACGAATGTCATATATTATTATAAATTTGTTAGTTAGTGAGATGGAGTTTTACGGCCCAGTTTCCAACCTATTGGTTCAAGTCGAGCCGGCCACGGCCTTTTTTCCAGTTGTGGCTCACTGGCTTGTTTTCCCTACTCCATTGCTTATGCGGAGCATCACGCACAACGGCAGTAGGTTCCATTTTTAGAGTCTTTGGTATGACTCGACCTGGGAATCGAACCCGGGCCTTCCGCGTGAGAGGCGGATGCTCTACCGCTAGACCAAACACGCGGTCTATGTTATTATAAAGTTGTATACACTAGGCTTATTTCAAAATTTCTCAGTTTTTGTCGAAGTGTGTATTTCATAATAATTTTAAGGTTTAACTTAGGTTTACTCGGTCATTCGACCATTGGTCATTGAACTTAGTATTCCAGAAACCGTGGTCTTAATATATTTTCATCCTCGTATGCAGCTTCAATGGGGGAAATTTCAGTATATGATAAAGAAACATGACAAAATGCCACACTGTCTCATAGGGGACCTATCATCAGTTGGCGGGTAGAGCTAATAAGAAATTTCTTTTTCTAAACATGTCTCCCAAGTACATTCAGCCGGAAACATAAGTTTTTTTGACACAGGAAAACTCAAAATAAAACATATATCTTGGAGCAAGAGTTTTCCTGTGTCAAAAAAATTTATTTCCCAAAAAGGGTGAATAGGAAAACGTTTATTTGGTAAAATCACCGAAGACGGGAACTTCTGAATGAAGAATTGTCGTTCTTCAAAAAAAAATGTATCGGGAGGTGCTGAGATTTCAATATAGTGCTTTGTCATAAATTTCAAGTTTCGTTACATTTTCTTTTTTTTAAGAAAACGGTCCAGGAAACCAACATTTTTATGGCTCTCTGGTATAAATGAAACGTTTTGTGACACAAGGAAAGAAATAACAAAATGTTTAAGGCTGAGCTGCCTTGGTAGTTGAGGGTATACTGTTTTACATTCTAGAGGTCCCCGGATCAAATCCCAGTGGTACCTCCTAGAAATTTGCTGGGGGCTCAAAAGCTGCTTGTTTGGCATACCTGTACACAGTGATGCAGTTTCTGGTTGCGAGACACAGGACGTTATCCGATTCATGCCTTCACTGAGTCGGTTCAGCAGTCTACTCTCTAAATCCAAAACAGTAAAATTAGGGAGGGATCTATAATTAAGCCTAGATATTCACTCTAAAAGAGTGAGAATGACTCTTTTTGGATTGAAATCTTTCAATCCAAATTTAGATTGGTCCCTAATTTCACTCTAAAAGAGTGACTTTTCACTCTAAAGATTTAAGAGAGTAGCAGTAATGTCGAACAAGAACACTCCATCGCTTCCAGCCTTTAAAAAAGTAGCTCGGAACTGGGTATACACTCTGCCCTTTGCAGGGGGATGCTAAATGGAGGTTCCGGGAGCAGGATTGGGAGAGATTAGTACACTCAATTGCCTGATTATCCTCAAAGCTCTAGTCGAATTTTGCTGCTTTTCATCCACGATCAGATTGGTGTAATGTCCACTTTGAACTCAAGTGTCCTGACCTTAAAATGGTAAACTTTAACCTTGGTAATGTGCATAATTTAGGCTGTCTCATTTTATCCAAATGGATAAATCCGTTTGGTCTGTTTCCATTGTCTGTAACGCCTATGGAGTAGCGATGCCTGTTATGATTGTATTTATTTTTAAAGATAGTACAACGCATGACTGCCTGCCTGAGATGGTTTCTGAAGAGCTTTTGAAAGCTTTAATGGGACATCGCTAAAATACAAAATAACCACCATGTTCCTACTGCACTAGAGGACTATTGGTTTTGCCGGGGAGAAAGGGGGTCGTCCGAACTTCCCTAATTACGTACAGGTCCCACCCCCCCCCCCACCACGAACAAATCTCTTAGAGCAGGGCCTATCTATTAAAACTTCATTTACAATGTCGTGTTTAACTGATAAAAGCTATGGATTTTGTCGTCTTTCTTCATGAAAGGCAAAGTAGATCATATCAAGAACTTATTAATTTACAAACATTAAAATATCGTTAACGTCGTTGCACTATTTCTTGTAGGCCTATCTGATCCAGCTGTACTGATCGTGTCTCGCCGTTTGCCATTCCCTGATTGGTTGGAACTTTTGCGAAAGATATTCCTCCACAAGAATAAAACGCGTTTGTTACAACCATAGACACAAAAGACGAAAAAAGCCTTGTAGTGGATTTAGAATGGAATGGAGGTAAAGAAACACATCAACATCTTGAAAAAATCCATAAAGAATCGCCCAGATCCAGGAAAGCCCCATCAAAACAGAGATCTGTAAATATAAGACAGATATGGTAAATCAGAAGGAAACATTTTTCAATTAAAATTCGTATTCCAAAAAGGGACTTACCATGGCAACTTCTTTAATGCTAAAAACTTGGATAACACGTTTTCGTAAAGATGTTTTAGGGTATCAAGATGAAGGTTGTCATGGAGAAATGGAATTATTGTCAATCTTTTGCTTGATACAGTTTTAAGGCTAGAGAATATGAGTGCTGGACGCAACACTTCTGATTAGCCTACTTTGGTACTTTTCTCTTTACTTCCCTTCTGCTAGATGACGTAAGGGGAAAAGTAAACGTCCCCAGAAGGAGCCACGACCCATGATGAGACACGCTGACTTGACGTGACAACTCTCTCAGCCCTCAGGCCGTTAATTTATAGGTCTGACATGCGTGGCATCGTTCTAGACTTACGGACAGGAAGATCCCACCCATGATCCAGTGACTAGCGAGACTGTATTGACTGGCTTCAAGGGAGCTGATCTAATTTTTTGTCAGAACAAAATCAAATGCAACTAATTGCAGAAAAGTCTTTGTGCGGTGTAGCCTTCTTTAGTCATAATCATATTTATAATATCGAAAAGAAAAGCAAAGTAGCGGTATGCTACCAGGGATGGCGCCAGGATTTAGCAGACAGGGGACCAGGCTCCCCGACGAGGGCCAACGAGCCAAAGCCCCGACCGAAGCGACAGGTTGGAGGAACGTTGTCTACGCTGATGAGGGTGTGGTGGTGAGGAGATGCATGATTGGAAGAAAGCTTTGGTACTAGCCTATACCATTCCCTTGCAAAGTGTATTTTGCATAATATTCTTAGATGCTTGAAGTGCCAAGTTGTGTGTTGATTAGGTGTTTTCTGGGAAATGTGAATTGTGCAATGGCATAGCGTGCGAACAAGCAAGGGTTTTGTAACACATTATAGAGTCTGTACTAAGTAAACATGGTTCAACTGTCGGAGAAGTTGATTGCTATAGGTGGTAGCATACATTATAACATATCCAACTAGTCTGCCGATGAAATAATCAAACCACCCTCGGCGAGTCGCTTACCATACCGCACTACCTAGGCAATAGAAAACCTATGCTATGCGATATGACATAGGCTATAAAATTCCCTCTCTTTCCATAAAACTGTGTTGTCTACCTACAGGTAACTTAGCAAGGGGAAAGGACTTGTACTATTTAGCTACATGGTATTGGACTATGGAAGACCTGAAAGGAACAAAGCTCTACAGCGCGCGAAGCGCGCCGAAATGTTGGGTTCCTATGGAAGAAACTTTCCTAATTGAGTGCAAAAACAGGGAAACTGTCTGGTCGACTGGTCTCCGTCGGGGACTAAACACTTCATCGTACCGATTAGGGTTCTCCACCGAAATTGGAAAAAATTCCCCCATGCGAGGGAGCAGTCTTGTCTGACGAGGCACAACTGCTACCTTGTTCCACCTGGCGCCACCCTTTTTGGGTACAGTAATACGTTCAAACAAAATACTTGTCGTGGCCTGACAGAGTGTGTTTACAATATTTGTATTCCTTTTTTTGAGATAGAGAACACGACAAAGTCATACAGTTACCTTTAAAAACAGAAATAGTTCCTCTTTTATCACTTTCTGTGAACATCTTTGACCTTTTAACTTGTTGGCACTAATCTTAGCTCGATGAAGACCTCGCACGGTAAAAATAAAAGTTATGTAATTGAAGCACAAACACAAAATGGCGGGAATTCCAAATAGAATGAAATTTGCTCGATCCGGAGACAACCAACACTTGTCGTCTGCATCGAAGTATGCAAATTCCAGGTTATGAATATGCATTTGTTGTATCAAAACGCACACAGCGACATAAGCACATGGAATACCCCATCCAATAAAAAGGTAGACTAAAGCTTTTCTCGTATGGTTAGTCATGTGACTCAGAGCAGACGATAATTCCATAGCAAATGTGCGACTAACGTCATATGCTATTATACTCATCCAAAGAAACGTTGATAGCCAAAGATAATGAGCCAATATCCCAATCACATGACAAGCTGTGTAGTTCACGGTCGGCAAAAGGGACGTAAGCAGTATTACCTGTGCAAAGAACAGCGACACGACGAAATTCATGGTTATTTTTCCTGGTAGGTTTCGGAGATTTCTAAAAGTACAATAGGTTCCAAATGTCAATAGCAAAGTTAGAAGAGACAAGCTAGTGAAGACGTAGAATAATATCAAAATAATAAGATCTCTTCTTTCTTTCAAGCGTCGAAAACAAACACAAGCGTTTCCATTGGACAAAATGACATAATCAAGCAATGGAATAGCGCCCTGAATTTCATCAGACAGTAATTGTGTCGTTCCATTTTCATTTTCTTCGAGTGAGAAAGAGTCATTAGGAAGAACTAGAAATGGACAGAGGGGGCGCTCTTCCAACCAATCGCATATCTTTACAGTGATGTTTCTGTCGCATATGCCAGTGAGGTTTATGCATACGCCCTGTAGCCTGATATCCCAAGCGATATCAGAGTATACTCGATTCAGTCTTTTTATTTTCGCTGAAGTCATATCATCGTGAGTAAACAAAACAACGTCTGAGTGTTTAAACCGCTTTATTTTTTGACATGAGGCTGACGGAGAACAAGAGCTACAGTTAACTGTTACATCGTATAGCTCAATCCCAAGTCCATGAGTTTCAGTGAGATGTTGTAAAAACCTGTCACCAGCTTCGCGAAATTCCTCAAAAGTTCCAAAACATGAATTTTGGAGACGAAACCTTAGCAGAATGTTACCATCTTGCTGTTCTACATAATTAATATTAGAAGAAAGTGTCGAGAAATGTCGGATGGTTGCGTCTTTTAACGACTTCATCATCCTGGCGGATTGCCAGTTCAAAGAGTCGGAAAAGTTGAATGTAAGTTTCAGTGTTATTTCACTACGGGAGTTGCAAAGGCAATCAGCTAAATTGATGACTTTTGAACTAGAAACAAAATCACATAACATGGAAGATGAATTGTAAAATAGACCACGTGAGCACTTCACATCCTTAGATAGCACATTTGTTTCTTCGAATACACTGAAGTCAAACGGTATTACGTGTGGTATTGTATTTGAAAATATCTGTATCATATCATTTTGGCCTGCTTCATAAGGACAGATTTCCTCGTCAGGAAAAGATAGGGAGGGATCATAACAGAGGGCGCAATGCGGATTTCTAAAGGTAATGCCATTGAACGTTGTCACAGCTGAGTATGACATACACAGGTTATAATATGGTGATGATGATGAACAGTTGTCAATATCACTGATAACACATTTCCTTAGCATTGTCGCGTTATCGTAATACTGAGGGCGTGGCTTGAAAAGGACGTCATCGCATTCTGAAGTTAACATGCTTGAGTCACATGCTGTTATGAACTGCCAAAATCGCATGTCCTTATACGCAACGTCATTGCATCTTGCGCAATAAGCATTCTTGAAAGTCCTTTTGTTTTTATAGTCGAAGACGGGAACGTGGTTTATGTATTCGTCAAAGGGGTAGTCTCGTTTAGAAAAAAGAGGGAGCTCTTCGTGGCAATGATCTTTCACATCGGATTCAGGATAACTTAAGGGACACGTTGCTACCATAAAATATCCAACTGGAGGTACTCGAAGTTCAAGTCCGGTGTACAACGCTGTTATGTGTGTATACGTGCAACTTTCACCAGATGAGTCTGCAGTGACATTGAAATTCACTTTTGTGCGATCTCCGCAGTTCCCATCGGTCGTCCAACAACAGTCACGATAGAGGGCGCACTTTTTGTCACAGCTGCAAACAAAGGAATCGTGTGCTACGACAGTGCAATGTTCTTTGCCAGTGCATTGGTAGGCTTTACAAATAGTTACGCCTGATTTAAAGGATCCTCCTGGAGCTAAACATAAAACAAAAATGTTATACGACTTTCAATCAATTTTATAACAAACCAACACTTTTGTATTCTTTTCAAATTTCTCCCATTTTAAGGTAATATTAAGGTAATGGAGATGTTCTCAGATTTCGAATCACTACTTCTCATTTTTGGAAAAAACATCAGAGCTGGCACCTCAGTATACATATCGGTGGGCATACTTGAAGCCTTCTTTCCTGTATGTTAGCCTATACAATTACAATTAAGATTATACTACCAGCCATCATGCATACTTTTAATATAAAAGTCACACCGAGGTTGCAAGCAAGCACGCACATCCAGCTGGCGAAGTTGTTTGCAGAGGTGTTGACAAATCATTGTCAGATTTAGATTTTTTAGCCCTGAGCCAGTCTTAAATTGTAGTGGTCTTTGACTTCCTAGCTAGGCATACCACTATCATCTGTTGGCACCTAGTGTATCTTGCAAATTTTTGCCAAAAATGCTCCCAGATTGCCGGAAATACCGCTTAGGATGCCTTGTGAGTTGCGTATAGGCAATCTATATTTTAGGACTTCCTGTTTTAGAATAAGATCAACTTTACTACGCAAAATAATTTTAAAGAGGAGACTATAGACCTCTGCATTGGTTTGCAAGCTCTGTGGACATGTAAATGCATAGGCGTAGGAAGCTTTTCGAGACTGGGGGGCTGAACCATGTTTCGGATCGCCGTCCTGGGAGAGGGGTCTACTAAAGGGAGGGGTGTCCCCCTCCCCTTTGGAAAATTTTTGGGTATTTGAGGGTCATCAGATGCAATTTGGTGCAACATTTTGGACAAACTTTAAGGAAAATTACTGCAAATTTTTGACATTTCTTACAGAAGAGACAGATAAGGGGGTTTTGCCCTTGGATCTGGGGGGAAGCATACTTCAGCCTCCCACATTTTTGACTGGGGGGCTAAAGCCCCCCCCCCAGCCCCTCGTTCCTACGCCTTTGTGTAAACGTCACACCTGTCTGTTTGATGCAAGGAACATTAAATCCGTAAATATAGCCTCATATCCCATCAAAATTCATTTAATGTTGACCATTTTACCATGCAACTACTGTTTTTGCACTATTATCATGAATAAACATGAACTTCGTATGCAAATTCGTGACGTTGAACGAGGGACTCATGACTGGTATGTGTCGTATAATCCTTTGTCTAACCTTCATCCCGGTTTCAGTTTGTAATGGTAGCATGCCCTGAGGTGTTTGTATTGGGAATAGGTATTTACGATATTGAAATTCCACACTGAAAGCCACGAAGGCCTCCTTCACCTGGGTAATTACTTTACAGCAGTTGTAGAAGCCAGTACTCCATTGGAAAAAGTTTTTTTCTTATTCGACTATTCGATTTTGCTCTTCCTCAGCATGTAAACTACACGGATACCATAAGCATACTCTGGTGGGAGAATGCCCTAGAATTCTTAGGAAGAGACCCTGCGGGGCAGTTTGGACAACCGGCGACTTACAATATTTAATTGGCCCACGGAAGATTCGAGATGCCCGGAATTTTAACACGGAAACAAGGTGTGTAATGAGGTTGATGCTCCTAAAGTAAAACAAAGTGGCCACTTTTCTTGAGTTTTTACTGTTCCAGCACATTTCTCCTTGGCCGAACTACGTATGGTAAATCGGATTAAAGCAAGTGAAAGCTTTCAGAATATAACTAAAATTCTTTAAAAAAATATATCAGTAAACATTCTAAAACTAATCAAAGCACTGTTGGGACATTTTTAATATCTTCTATGATCTTTTCAACTATCCCAAAGAAGTTTACTTTAGGATCATTTGATTGACAACATTAATCACCGTAAGTCGGATGAGATACCTTTTGGTTGTTTCGTATACGAGCAAGAAATAGGGAGTCGCCAAGACAGCTCCCTATAAGAACTGTCGAACTGCTTCAATAATTTCAAATGCTCTAGACAGACCAAACTGTAGTTGCGAGAGAATCTTGAAACTTGCATACATAACGTATACAGTAGTACATATAGTTAGAACTTGATGGAGGCTTTAACAGTACTGTTTACCTCGCGTTCACCTAGCAGTGCCTTAAGCAGGCACGCAATTTAATGGAAGGGGCAAGGGCAACGAAAAGTACTATTAGTACCCTAACAATTTCGCATATCCCGTTCCCCTGAAAAATGTTTGCAGCCCCTCCACCAGCTATCTCGTCCCCCTGAGTACCTTGCCTGGTTACAGCCCTGACAATAGAGCCCGTGGTCTGGAAGAGTTCTGATTCTGGCAAATCTCATTTTGTTAACCACTTGTATTTCAGATTCGCCTGCTTTCATACGTTAGCAATAAATGAATATTTTTTCGTTTTAATTGATGTAGGGCCAATCTCTGCGTTTGTTGAATTCATGACTCTGCTCTTGTCTAAGCAGGCCATTGTCTCTCTACGTTACCGCAAGTGTGATCCATGCCATCCACTTCGTTCAATTTCGAATGCTTGCTACTGTCCTAGCACGTTGCAAAAGGTCTTACAATGTTAAATTGTATACTTACATGTATTTTCCATTGTAATAGTTGTCGCTGTATAACTTTCAACATTCTGCCCAGTTGATGGTAATAAAATCGCCACAATGCTGACAATAATTATTTCTTTCTGCACATTCATTGTTTGTCTCTTTTATTTCTCAAATCCATAATTTTGGTGAAAACGTGGCTGCTTTCCAATCATGAAACACACTGTTTCCCCTTCTTTCTGGGTTTATAAAAAATTTTTGCAAAAACTAATGTATCCCTGATCTTGTAGGTGATAGCGCTAACAGTAGTTCCTCCTTATATGCTTATAGTAATTGTACACATATCCTTTGTAAAGTGCAGGAGAAATCTGATAAACATTAACACAAGATCCTGAGTATTTATAATAATATTTCGTTTACGGTTTTTCAAAACTGCCAAATTGTCAATTTATCGAAACAGAGTCTCACCGTTGACCGATAGCAAAGGGACGGTTACTTATTACGCTTAGATGACTAATTTATCAAATGAACAGTCGATTTACTTAAAATCGAAAATACGTTCAAATATAGCACAGTGGAACAACGTTTTAGCAACTATGTAATAACGTAAAAAAGTAAGGAAGTTGAAAGACACTGCACACTCTTAAAAACCCCAGCTGAGAAAATTGTTCAAGTTGGCTTAATGCCTATTTAAATTTGCAGATTGCTTGAGAATACAGGACTGGCTAAATTTATGCAAACAAATTCCAGTAGCAACGTGGATATGTCAGTACAAGACGAAACAACTTAGGAATAGTGGCCTACCGTATACAAGGCACACAACTTATTTGAATAACAGCGTAGAGCCACTTTGATTTATAGCCAACATGTTGTAAATTAAAACTCATTAGAAACATGTGTTCTCCGAAAGAATACGCTAACATAGGAATAAATAGGTCTAAACAGTCAATGAACCCTGTTTGTAGTCATTTTTATATGTCTTTAATCATATTTGTTATGTTAGAACAATGATGTTAGGATGTTGTCCTTTGAAGTTAATGGAGCATACACACGTGATAATTCAAAACAGTACAGTAGGGCACTGTTTGCTAAATAGTCATTCGAGGAAAGGGAATTTTGGAACTTATGAGGTTTAAATCACTTTGACCAAGTTGACAGAATGTGTCATATCTTCCTAAGTTAGTCGTCACTATTTAAGCTTTAAATGTTATTTCATTCCCATACATATAATGTATACGGAGATGAGATGCCAACATCACCTAACATCAGAATTGTGAAGTTGTGTGTGAGTAAGGAGTTGTTAACAAGCTCCCTGGTGTGAGTGTGTGTGGGTGGGTGGGTGTGTGTGTGTGTGAACAAATATGAATGTTGCGAACTCCTCCTAAACCGTAAGGCCTATGAAGTTCAAACTTAGTGGGCAGGTACCTCATAATGAAAACTCACACATATATAGTTGATGACATCATGGGTCAAAGGTCAAAAGTGAAAGGTCAAATTTGCTAAAAATTGGGGTTTACCATTGCCAACCAGCCACGGTATGTTACAAAAAGTAATGAAACCACATAATGTGCTAGAACTGATGAGATCATTTTTAAATAATGCTTTTAGCTGTTTAGGCTGCTAAGGATAGGGTCAAAGGCCAAATGTAGGTCAAAGGTCAGATTAACCTAAAATTTGCGGGAAAAAGTGTGTCGCGAACTCTTCCTAAACCGTAAGTCCGATGAAGTTCAATTTTGGAGGGTAGGTACATGGCCATGAAAACAGGTGCTCGTGTAATTGGTCAAATTTGCTAAAAACTGACTTTTTGCCATTATTTACTAATCCGTTTGTTGAAAAAGGTAACCACATGATATGCTAGAACTGATAAGATGTTTTCAAACTTGTGGTTTTTGGTTGCTAAGGGTGGGGTCGAAGGTCAAAATGTAGGTCAAAGGTCACATTAACCTAATTTTTCACATTCGTAATTGTTGGCGTTATATGTCAAAAATCAAGAGGTCAAAGTTCAAATGAGACATCGTTGGTTTTTACCCTTTATTTGCATAACAGTATGTTACACTATGAACAGTATGAAATTTCTTTAACTCCAAAGTATGTAGAGACTTTGTAACTCCATGGATTGTCCTCTTGTTTCAATTGCGTTATTAATTGCCCATGTTTGGTTGAAATTCGTAAATTTAGCGAGATTTATGCTGCCTAGTTGCCTGCATGTTATCAGGAAAATGTTATTCTACCGTTACTCAACAAATGCACGGACTATTGGGTAAAGTGATCCGGGGTTAAGGGGCTAATTAACAAGGACGGCGATCCGTGCAAGTGAAATCCGTGATGTTTACCGATCGCACAGCCCCGAAGACACGATTTCTCTCCTTAGGAGGTGCAGGTCTTGGACTTTCCTTAAAGGATGCTTCTCATAGCCTATTTTTGCTATTTTGGAATATACAGTATATCACTGAAAAGAAGCTTATCATTTCGGTGAATGCGTTGGGTACAGGGGTAGCCGTATTTTTCGGGGGGGGGGGGTAGAGGGGCAACTGGGGGAAACGAAGGGGAAAGCCACGGATGATCTTGGGTATATACAAAATTGTAATCATTAGAGTGAAGCATTTAACTATCTCCTTACGACACTACATAATGTGTAGCCAACAAAATACCCTTTTGGCCATATTTATAAATGGGGTTTGGAAAATGGTGGCTTGCCCAATACACATATACGTAAGAGCATCGAAGATGCGCCTACGAAAAAGGATCAAGGGTTCTTCCCGGAAATCTGAAAAAACCCATCCGATTTCCCGAGTCCTGATGACCTTACAATTGACATCATGACAATGAAATTTTTGTCATTTCATTGTGTGCACTATTCTCTCAAATAAACGAAAGAGAGAGGTTCGCGCTGGGGTGGAGATAGGTTTGGCAGGGGACATGCCCCCGTCGGATAAGGCTGTTCCCTTCAATATCTTCAGGGAATCTTGATGGGTACCACAATGCAAGTTATCCCGACGGTGTGCATGATTTTGCTCTCAAGAAAGACAGCTTCTTCATTAAAAAACCCAAATTTTCAAATTTCCTTCAAAACAACCCAAAACTTTCCAGTTTTCCTCTATATAGCTCGTTAAAGTTTTCTTAGCAACAGTCTAAATGTTTCATATTTCCTACTTTAAAGATCCAATTTTCTACGCCTAAACCACGCCGAACAAAATTGCTTTCGCGATTATCCCGGCAACTCGTCACATTTGTCGTGGCTTGTGGTTGACCTCCCACCCCCCCCCTCTCCCCCGCCATCCTTCCGTTTGGGGAGCTTGGCCTTCAGTCAGGCAAATTCTGGCGCCACATTTGTTGGGCCTGTTGAATCCACACCTGGATCAGTATTCACATTGGGCCCTGCACCTAGGGCCTACTACAAAAATACAGGGGTACGAAAATACGCAGCTAGTGTCGAAGAATAGGCTACTTCCAGGTAGTCGCAGGTCTAGTGCCAAGGAACTACGAAACAGATAAATAGGACCTACCTGAATCCACACCCGAATTGCATATGTCTTCGTAGATCTCATTTTACAATTTAAGTTTGTTTCAGGCTCCTTGCCAAGGGCGGAAATGGTGGTTTCCTCATTACATCATCGATTCCATCTTCATCGCCTTGCAACACATGCGGTAGCGAAATCAGACCAGGGAGTTGCTAGAGACTCCCTGATCAGACTCATCAGCACTGTGCCCGCTTCCTCCTAGCCAGTCGCAACCAATCAGGACACGGGTAGCGATCGCGATTCGCAACATGACCACTACCACAACGAGACAACCTAGCGATGACGGCGGGAGATCGCTCCGAAAATATGATAGGAGCATATTTTAAGGCAATCGAGTACTTTTCTCTCTTACTTTTATTGTCCTTCAGGTTCCTATAATAATAAGCAGCTCCTTTTTTACCTTTTCTTCTTTTGATGTAATGTAAGGAGGTGTTATGTATCTGATACTCTGCCATTGAATGTAATTGGGATACATCCCTCCATCCAGTGGCGGAAAAATGGGGGGGGGGCGAGGAGGGACAGTCGCCCCTCCCTACACGGGCAGGAGGCCCAAAATGATCGTGGACGAAAAAAGACAAAATAGAGAAAAGTTAGGAAGACAAAGAATGCGAAAAACGGAAAGAGGAGGCAAGGGCGGATCCAGCGGGGCAACTGGAGCAGTTGCCCCATGACCAATCTGGCCCCCAAATTCAAGAAAATGCGCCCCTCCTGCGTCCTAAGAAATTAAGTGAAACTACCACTTGCTGGCGCCCCCCCCCTTTTCAAACTGCCCCCGAGCTAGAGGCTGGATCCGCCCTTTAGAGGAGGAAAAGGAAAATGAAAACTTGTGTACTTTTAGCACCCCTCCGCCTACGGGCCCCTGGTCTGAGGACGCACGTCGAGTCACTTGACCCCTCTGCAAACAATCTTTGTGACGCCACTGCCTCCATCGTCCTAGAATAGCCGTCCTTGTGTATCCCCCGCCCGCATTAAGAAAAATATTGAAAAAGGAAACCCCTTCGTTAATCTCTGTCCTGAGGGCATTGTGTGACATATCACATGGTTATAATTTGCTAAATTCATTGCCACACCTCAGCAATATACGTTGTAATTTGTTCTGTTTGGTTAGCCCTACACTGTCCAAGATGTTAAGGAATTATTGACGCAACTTTTTAACTTCATACGGAAGATGAGGAAAACTCCTTGAAGTTATCCAAATAGTTATGTTTTTAAGCGAGTGACTGTGCTTTTGTTGGGTCGCGTATTCTTATAAGCCGATGGTCTAGGCGTGGTAGCCCTCCCCCCTCCATCCTCAGCACACTGAAAAAGGCGATTGGCAATAGGCCACAAAGTACTTAAAAAATTTTCTTTTGCACTTGGTATTCCGGAAGGTCGAGAAAATTACGAGCACGATGTGTTTTTTTATTATTATTATTTTATCGCTCCGCGTGAGAAGAATAAGATATTGTAGTCGCTTTGCCAGTTAAAGTGGGCATGACACGGCCAAAATAACTTTTGTGTATTGCAAGATTGGGTACAGTAATGTAAAAGTATCATCTCACACACAATTAAAACCGGCGCAGTTCGGCATAAATAGAATTTGAAGAAAAACGTCCAGAAATCCAATTTCGAAAAATGCCGCAACAGGTCACCTGACTTTTATGACGCAATTGGCGGCACCCCGCACTGCGCTATGTAAGGAAGCGTATCTAGATGTGAAAATAATGCAACGCTTTGGGAAAGTTTCATATCTTAGAAACTTCATGAAAAGGATTGTATCACAATACCCGCCCAACATACAGAGCGCAAAGCGCGGAACATGTTGGGGGCTTCGAAGCATATCATTGGCCAATATGTTCGCGTGCATATGCGCCCGTGTTTTAGCTTCCCTGCTTATAATAAACAGCTTTGTTTTTGTGCAAAAAGAACGCGGTCCGGGCGCGCTGTACAGAACAGCTATGAACATGTATGGACAGTCCATAACAAGCGCGCCTTTACTCAGTGAGCTGTTCAGTAACGTTGCTATTGTGATGGTAAGCAGTCACCGCGCAACGACGCATAGTTCACGATGTGGTCACTGGTCACGCGCGCTGCTGTATAGTATCGTAGCACAGGTGTCTGCAATGATGTACCTGCTAACACGCGTTAGCATGCACATGATTCGATGTGTAGAACGATGGCAGAGCTGCCTGGTACAGTGTTACTAACCGTGCCTCCAATGACGTCACGATCTTGAGACGCGCTCACATACTTTTTTTCGCTTTTGGATTTCAGATGGCTGAGTCTGGCCTGTAAATGGGAATTCACAAGGTCGTATTACTGTGTTTATGGACGCAGTTGAGTCGGAAAAACATTTGCTTCATTTCAAGCTGTACCCAAACAATATTTACTGAGAAACGTACTTTGGCCGTGTCATACCCACTTTAAGCAATAATAAAGTTCATGTGACGTCATAAAGGTTCCGGTTTAAGCTGCACCGCCATTTTGGACGTCAAACTTGGTGCAAGTGCAACACCTACACTCTGTATACACAGCTCGGTCTGAGCATAAAATATTTTGTTCCTTCTTTCCCAAACAAATTTCTCTTACCTAGAACCGTTGTACGTAAGTGTGTGTAAGTCTACGTTTCTGCGCCATGAGCTGGGTTTAATAGCTTTGTATAGCTTATAGCTATGTATAAAATACTTCTATCGTAATAGCTTTACCAGTCGCACACCAGTTACCAAGTGATCACTGTACGGTCTAGTTAATGGACTCCGGAGCTCAATATTTCTGGAGTAGGGTTACCCGAATCGAAGTCCATGACTGAGGTATGACTGAGGGAGAGGTCAAAACGTGTCTGCAGTGTGTGGGGGTGGGTGTCCAAATTTTTTTGTAAATATCTCCTTAACGGTTCATCTTCAAAACCGACTGGTGGGAAGATACATGCTTACTACCGTGCGAAAACGTGAAGGTCAAATTTTGTGAAAATCCCTTTTTTATTTTATTTCCAAGAGGAAACGTCGCGATGACATGAAACTTTACATGTACGATGAAAACGTCTAGTTATTGCCAAATGAGTGATTGCCATTGCAACCGTGACCGACTTCAAAGGCCACGTGACGAGATGTAAAATGTATATTTTCAAACGAAAATTTGTCACAAACTTGAGCTGAAGTGATTTTCTTCAAACTTGGTTGAAAGGTACCACAGGGTGGGAAATTTTATCTAACAGACGCCCTAAAGTAAAAGCTAAAGGACAGAGGTCAAAGGTGAAATTGTGTAAAAATCGAGAGGTTTTGGCTGTAATTCCAAGATGATACATTGCACTGATATGAAACTTACCAAACTTAACATAACATTTCGCTTAGCTACACATTTTCGTTGAAACCATTTTTTTCAAGCGATATCAATGGCTAACTATTGTGTAGCAACCATGCCCGCGGTGTTTCATGCAACCTATCAAATTCATCGACAAGTCGTCAGACGATGTCTGAATAGACTTACCGAGTTAGCAAGAACACTTGACTTATTTTTGACCAATTGACTTCATTTTGACCATTTTTACCTAGTTGACTAATCTGTGACAAATAATTCTTGGTCTATAAATGCTGCAGTTAGTCAAATATTTCACAAATTAGTCAAATATGAGTGACTAATGCGATTAGGCAATTCAGACACCATTTTGGTTAACTTGTATTTATTGTGAAAGATGAATTTGTTTACAGTACTTTACTATTGACTCTTATAGCCTCACTCATAGTTTTGTACTCGTACTCGTATGCGAGTACATTTTCTTCGAATCGTAGTCATGGCTGTGTCTTTAAGATTTGTTGAACATTTGAAAGTCAGATACTCGGGCCGTTTTGTAATTTGTACTCGTAATCAAACAGGGGTCAGGCACGTACTCGTAATCATGCGTACTCAGGACCTTGCATTTTACACTCATACTGGGAATTTGCATTCCAACGAAAAAATTCTTTCGTGTTTTCGTTTTAATTTTATGTCACTTTGTTTTTCTTGTTTCTTCATAATTTTAAGTTGTGCAGCGGGGTAACATTAACAACACAAAATACGATACAAAATACCACTGATAATAACAACTAAGAAATAAGGTAAGACGTAAACCACGAAACTCGAAGGGATTGTGCTAATAGTAGATTGCTCCCGAGAAATGACCAGAAAAGAAGGTGCACAGGTACAATTAGGATGTGTCTTGTCCATGATATGGATGAAATATGGTTTTGACTTTAATAAACGAGTTGGGAAATTAGAGTTTGCTGTACCATGTAGTATAACAGATCAAGTCCACCGACAGTTTCGCACAGATAAGAAAGCTTCGAGCGACTGTTGTTTTTTTTTTTTTTTTTTTTTTTTGTCTTCCACAATTTACCGTCATTTTGCCCAACCTTTTCGGTCCAAGATAAGGAGACTAACATCAAAGAGAACTTTTAATTTAAAGAAAATTGTCTTTGACCCGTGACTGATGTCTAGAAAAACATATAGTTTTAAACTCGAAAATTGTGTTTGATTATACAAGATATCTGTCTTCGGCATGCAGTCTCTGTTATAGTACACTTTCCTTCCCAGCATGCACTGTACTTCAAAGTTTCCCAACTCGTCTATTTAAAGTATACTTTTCTTGCTTCTTCAAATTAATTTTTGTAATGTAAAGAAAAGGTGGTATTTGAGACGTTGATTGTCAGTTAGGAAAACCGACTTAAGAAAATACATTCATGTGATCACAAACTGAGGGAAAATGGCGCGGGATGTGACAACCCCCATGCAAATCAAATGTACCGGTAGGTCTGCAAACAGTCCTAAGTTGACGTCCAAGGATAAGGAAAGTAAGTAGGGCGAAAAAATGTTGGAAACAGTTTAAATATAAACGTTTGAAACATTTTAGTATGTTAAATGAAGTAAAACTAACTGAAATGTTTGCAAACGTGATTTTTCACGACTCTCATGTAACAGATCACAACTTGAGTAAGCCTTCGACACATTTAACCCCTTAGGCTAAATCTGTGTACAATAACCACTGAAATTTAAAGCAATGAGGGTTTCTTTTTCCTGCACTACTCAACATTAATACGACTTGCAAAAAGGCAAAAGGTGCTTAAAAAACCTCTGCTACTTTTTTTTTTCAAAATGGGGACTTGGCTGCAACACCTTATACATCACAAATTGAGCACTCCCCTTCAACCAACTCCCCTTCAACCAACATGATCTACAGTTCACTTAGACCCCCCCCCCCAAATTTTGGGGAACTATATAGGTTTGTGGGCACCCCTATCTCCAAAAATTCAACAAGGTGTACAAAATGCTGTTTCATGACACTGGGAAAATTTGCTACAAAGCTTTGAGGGCACTTACCCTATTTATAGGAACATTAAATATGTTAACTACCATTTTCTTCTTACAATGACAGTGCCCCATGGAATGAATTACTCTGTGCAACCTCTTTCTCCTACATTCAGAAAAAGCATGGCACAATCCCCTTGGGGTATGCACTTTTAGTTAAAAAACTTAAAGCAGCTTTTGTGAAAAGGGTAACTTGAAGAATATCTGTGAACGTTTAAAGGGCAATCTGAAGATTCTTGAATGCTTATTGTATATAGTAAATTCATATTCCAAAAGCAGCGGCTAAATTGGGACACTTTTCATTTTCACGAGGGGTACATTTTATCATTTTCCTAAAGTGGGGTTACATACCCCAGTGCCCTCGGTCCCTACCCCCTGCATTGCATAATGCGTATATTATAAAATCATATTTCAGCCGTATTGACTTCAGCATATTTGTGACAGTCAAGGCTGCGATCATTTACAGAATAGAGTCAAAGAATATCTTGATGACAGAAATTCACTCATAAAACTTCAGTTGAATATGTTATAATTTAATCTCCATTTCCCCTAAAACGTTTTTTTTTTTCATGATTGATCATCACGCAAAATGAATGCCTAGTACCGATATATTACAAAACAAAGCAAGTATCCATAACTTATTAGGATGATCTAAAAGTGCATCTACATATTACGGTTGAGAAATTGAAAAATTTGTAAATACCTTTTATTTCATAACCACGCAAAATGAGTAATATAGCCTTATTCATACCCAAGCAAGAAATTAACCAGTATCCATTATATCATTGAGAATAAAATAAAAGTACATTTGTTCAATATGGCTGAAGACATTTTTCCATTCTGTGCACAAATTATAAGCCAATTCGAAATGAGACGCGCTTCATTCAAGATGTGTAAATAGCAAAGAACCCAAATCGACAAATTATTTTCTCTGGTTTGGTACAAACTTAATTTTGAGATTGTAATTTGAAATGCCAAACGTCTCAAAATTAACACCAGTGTTCTAGTTTAATGTTCATCTATATACTTGACTGTTTGCAGTAACAACTGGTTAGTAGCTTTTCATTATGAGCGTACGGGAGTGATTCCGACTGAGGTGCTGCAGTACTTTTGCCCGAAAATTAAATCCCCGTCTTTTCCCGAAAGTAGCATATTTTGATCGGAAAATGACATTTTTTCTGCCAAAGGAAAAGGAAAGGAGCTGCCTATGCGATTTATTACCAAAGTTTTGAAGCGATTCGCACAAAAGTTATCACTTTAGTCAGCCGCGATAACAGGCATAGTCCTTCAGGCAATTACAGCTACACTCTAAATGCAAAAGAGTGAAATTCACTCCAAAAGAGACTGTAGTTAGGGACCACTCCTAGTAAGAGTGAATTTCACTCTGAGTGGAGTGAAAATTCACTCGAAGGAGAGCGATACATCATTTCATGCGAGTGAAGTATCGCTCTAGTTGGAGTGAATTTTCACTCTACCCCGAGTGAAATTCACTCTTTCTAGGAGTTGTCCCAAACTACAGCCTCTTTTGGAGTGAATTTCACTCGTTTGCATTTAGAGTGTACAATTAAAAAGCACTTGATGACAAGTTGCCTCACAGGTACCCATTTAACTCCTAAGTGGAGAAAGGCAATCGGGATAAGGCATCTTGCGCAAGGACACAATGAACCAAGCACGGGACTCGAACCAGCATCCTTTAGATCACAAGCCTGACACCTAGATCACGAGTGTGACATAAACCGACTGCATGGTCAAGTGGTCAGAGCATCCGAATTGCAGCCGGATGGTCTGATTTTTTACTCTTGGCCAGGTCATACCAAAGACTTTAAAAATGAAACCTACTGCCATTGTGCTTGGTGCTCAGCATAAGCAATGGAGAATGGAAACAAGCCAGTGAGCCACAACCGGAAAAAGGCCGTGGCCGGCCCGACTTAAACCAATTGGGTCGAAACTAAGCGGTGAAACCTCATCTAGCTCTAACACAAGCCTGACACCTTGGCCAATAGTCCATCACGTCCTCAACTGAAGGTCGCCATGAGAGGAATTTGCTTTTACGGCCATGTTGGAAGTAGGCAAAGCAACAACACATGCTTCTTTTACACATAAAAACTACCACTAAATATTAGAGGAGTAGATGTTTTCGGGGACATTTTGTAGCAAGCGGTTAAAACTGCAAACCTCTTGGCCTATAGTATTTGGTTCCATGCATGCCTTTTTGCCTATCCCATGTACATAGAGAATGTCATCAATGGACTCGTGAACAAGTGTACCTAAAGTCTGAAATTTCAAAAATATATGTTACACAGCTTGAAAAATGCATCCAAATGGTCCAACTCCCACACTCTTAAAACACCCGGGTTAAATTTAACCAGGATCAGTGTTCTATTTACTCCAACACAATCCTGGTTAAATTTTCCATAAAATCCTAGTTAAACTTACTCAAGTCTTAGTTACTTTAACCAAATTTGCGTTAGTTTAACTAGGATTTCATGGAAAATTTAACCAGGATTGTGTTGGAGTAAATAGAACACTGATCCTGGTTAATTTATCCCCGGTGTTTTAAGAGTGCATCTTCACAGGACATTCCTGGGTTGAGATATAAAATGTTAAAACTTATTTACTCAATTTGAAATGGTAGATTGCGCAATAATTTGTGATGTACTCAAATTACCGTCTTTGTATTTCTTTATTTTTTTGGAAAACCACTGCACTTTGTACCTAAACGTGATCATTGTCTTACTGTTGTAGGGTGACTTGGCTGTATAAACCCTCTCCATACAACATGCTTTGTAAGGAAACAGTAAATTTTCCAAGGTAATATAGACATCTTAATTTCAAAGGAAAACAAAAGCAGGTAATGTCAGTTGTACAAGAAGGACATCATAAATTGTTGTGCAATCGGCTTTTTCAAATTGAGTGAATAAACTTCAGCAATTTATATCTCAGCAACGGAGGAAGCTATAAAAATGGCAATTGGATGAATGAACTTTATTTTCTAACCTCTTTAATATATAGTTTTGAAATTCTAGACTTAAGGTCTACTTGAATAACAGGAAATTCACGTGCAAAGTACTCAAGTAAATCAGAAAAGTGCGCAACCGGACACCCTCTACCCTGAACAATTCCCATCTGGACTGGCTAACCCTAGAAAACTGCCTCTGGACAATTTTTGCCCTTTAAAATATTCCACTGGACATTAATGACAATTACCTCGTGGACAACTTTCTCCACCAGGAAATTTGGAATTGTCCTGGTAACCAGAAAATGTGTATCTTTTAAATATCTCATTAACCGCAAACCGCAGAAAACAAAAACCCCCTCCCCAAGTACTCCGAAATGCCCAGGATTAGAAGAGTCTTTCATGATCCCATGTATCCAAAAAGCTGTTGGTCAACTACGCAGTCCATTCATAGTTTTTTTACATGATATACTCTCCCTTTTAGTCCTCTTCAGTTCATTGATTAAAATAATTATTGATTAAAATACCGTAATAAAGGTTATGAAATAGCCATTATCACAACGAAAAGTATTATTTAACACTGTACATGTGATTGAAAGATTTTCAATTTACATCATCTAACTAACCACGAAGACTACTTCTGTCTTTAATCGTCCGTTCGCCCTTCTTTGTGGTTACGTCGCGATTTCGTAACGTCACTACTTGAAAGCACACTCAGATTGAACCTCGAAGTTTTTCCCTCCGATGAAACGACTTCTGACATCTTCGTCCGCCATTTTGAAGTCATTCGCTTGTTACAGACGTAGATACAAAAGACTAAAAACCCTTGCAGTGGACTGATGAACGTGTTGAGAACGAGAAAAACAAAGACGTGAGGAAAAATTCCGGCAAGGAACGCCCAAGTCCAACAAAATCCCATCAGGATAGAAACCTGAAATCAAAGTGAAGACAGTTTGTAATAATTTGTATAAGGCAATAAAAACTGCTTTAAAAAATTTCGCGTTGAGTAGCATCTGTTACATTTTTCGTTTGAGTAAGCGGCGTTACAGTATAGTGTATAGTGAATTAATACTTCCCTGGTTGGAATTAAAAACGTAATAAAACAGATAGCGACTACACACATGACGGTGAACAAGCACTAGTCGTTGTTGTGTGTTCTTCGTGGTGGTAGTTAGAAATATAGACACTTTTTAAGAAACAGAAACACTGAGCTTTTTGTTCCGAAATGGTCAGGATGGTTTTCGTCAGGATGGCGTTGGGGTGGACAAGGACCAACGTATTTCCATGGGGTTGACGTTGGCAACTTCCTGGTTGTTCATTGATAATTGAAAAAATTATCCTCCGAATATATGGGGCTATAAACCACGTCGCCGGTGACGGAATTAAGCCCGCAACCTGTACGGCTCTTCTCTCATACCTCCTTAAAGCAACTTTTTTGTAATGAGCTACGATGTAAGTTATCAAATTTATCACTTTATACTTGAATCTAATATAAAACGAACTCCTTAGTGTAGCGTTCTTGTTCAATACATTAAAAGAAATGAAAATACTAACCTTAATGTACAGAACGATCTCTTCCTTGATTAATTCTCCCGATGTCTTGTTCGATTGGACCTTCCTCGATCCTTTCATGGCCCTACGTATCCCTCCGATTGTCCACACAAACATGACAAGATTGAAAAGCAGGCAGCCTAACGCTGGAAGTCCAAAAATGATGAGATTTACTCTGCCTGGTTTTATCCAACAACCATCCACACTGCCATAACTGAAATTTACAAAGGAAACGGCTGGTGATCGCAGAAAGAGGCAGATGCCCACAAAGATAGCTGGGATTCCCCAAGCTAACGTCATGATGACGGATAATTTCTTGGTTGAGTATTTTGCACGGTGGCTGACCATCGCAGTCCCGAAGGTACGACTAACATTTAATGCTATCACACTCGTCCAAAGAAAAGCAGTTAGCCAAGTATAGTGTCCGGTGATTGCAACTACATTACAAACGACTGGATTACGCGTCTGGTTAGTTCCAATCAGAAGAATTAGTTGGGAGAAGAACAATGCCACGAAAAAGTTCATTGTTAAATAACCGGGGCCGTTGCGTAAGAAACTGAATATGCAGTAGGTCAATAATGCAAGGGCTAAGAAGAATAACGAGCAGGCAGAAAGAACTATATATATTATTGCAAGATAACGGAGGTCCTTACCAGGGAGTGCACAGACGTGGGAAATATTATTCTCTGTAATTAAAAAATATTTTTGGGAAAGAGGGTTTGCCAAAAAATCCGAGAAAATGTACTCTTCCTCATTGTTAGTTTTCAAACTGTACTCATCAGTATCTAGCATGAAGTGTGGACACAGAAGTTCCAGGGATTCAGCAGGTCTTGGACATAAGTGTAATATTCGTTTGATTTCTTTTCGACCGTCCACAGTTGATACAGTCATAGAAGCAGCAAGAGTTACATTGTAATAGAGTCTGTTTTGTTCCCGGGATCTGATCACTACCATGTCTCCAAATTTGAAAACGTCAGAGTCATAATTCAATGGCAAGACGACTTCGTCCTTACACATGGTACCGATATCGTAACCAGGGCAAGAATGAAGAAGGAAAAGTTTTTGTACAGCTAACTTCGAACTAACAGATTGATATAGTGCACCAGTGTTGTTAAAGAAAACTTCAATATGCTGAGGCGTGGTATAATTTTCGAGCTGAATGCAGATGACATTTTCAGAGTCATTGATACACTCTGTTTGACTTATACTTGATTCATTCAATCCATAATGTTGGGATGTATGAAGAGCAATTCCATCAAACTTGTTTGACGGTTTTTCATTAAAGTAGAAAAACACGCTTACAGATCCAAAGGGAGAAGGGCAAAGTTCGGAAAAGGAAATACTAGCGTCCTGTTTAATAGGGATACATTCATTGGAAGATACATCCAGTGTGAAACCGTAGGCACAGCGTACTGTTGTCTTATTGATGTCTTTGGAAGCTTTGGAATAAAAGTCAAAAGGGAGGAACTGTGGAATATTGTACATCATTATCGGGTAATTCCAGTGGTCTATACCACCGTCTACACAAAACGTTGACTCCGTGCTGTTAAACCCCTCTGAATTTAGTGGTTCATTACATAAAAAGCAGTGAGGGTTCTGGTAGGTTGTACCATTGTAAAGTATGGGGAAGAAATAACCTGAATGACACAAATCAGCGATAAGTTTGTCCGCAGTATTTGGGCAACTTTTAACGTCAATTATGATACAGCTTCTGGATCCCTCTGGGACAGCGGGCCATATAGAGTAACAAGATATTGGTGGGTAATCCGAGGAACAGTCCGCCCCTAGAGTCCATAATTCCATTGCCTCGATCGGTACATTGTTACACCAAGCGCAGTATACATTCTTGTATGAAATATTATGCCGTGTGTCAATGACCGGGAGGTGACGACTATAGTCTGACCACGACGCTAAGGGCTGTCCTGAAAGCCAGTCATATCCGTCTGATTGACACTCTTTGACAATTTCCTTATTCTTGTATTCATTAGGGCATGTGGTCACCATGAAATAACCACTAGCAGTTGGCCATTGTGACTGGTAAAACAAGTCTTGGACAACATCTAAATAAGTAACGACACATGCCATTGGGAAGGGGTCTGTCTCCCTAAGTCCTGACCTAGTATCCCTAAAACCATGGTAACCGTAGCAGCAGTCACCGTAAAATAGACACGCATCATCGCATTTGCATAATTCGTCCCCAGCTACTTGAACTGTGTCATTTTGAAGGCACTGGACACTGTCGCAGAGGAAGATTCCTCCACCAATATCAACAGCTGGTCTGCTGGTAGCGTACACTTCAAACTGAATGGTCACGTTGCTTTCAACTGAAACAAAGAATTGAACCCAGTTTTAAGACAATTGGTAACTGATTAACTGAAAAGAAAATGAATAGATCGAAAAATGTACCCCCCCCCCTCCGGTTGAACGAATGAAAGAGGAATTCTACCAATTCAATAGTTAGGATTTTCCGAAAAAATGAGTTTTACTTAAAACTTGTAAAATTCGATTTTAGACATACTGATGTGAGCAGTATGAGGTAATTACAGTTATACTGCATCTGCATCCTCTTTTCATGTAAAAGGCGCTTATGCAGTGTTAAGCCTACATCTAATGTCACCTCCCTGATCTAACACAGACAGACCAGGGAGGTGATATTAGATATCACACCCTGGACAGACCTAACGGCATGAAAGTAGGATTTACTTCTTACGAAGCCCTCAAAGTGCCATATGACTTGTCATGATGATGAGATAATTTATCTGACCAGTAGACATTCTCATATAGGAAGTCGCAATGTTGAGATAATTTATAAGAATAACATGACATCTATATTGAGAAAGTCGACATGGTGAGATAATTTACTCAGCCAAGTCGACATCCTGATTTGGGAAGTCGACATGTGAAATAATGTATCTGACCAAGTCGACATACTAATTTAGGAAGTCGACACAGTGAAATAACTTATCAGAACAAGTTTAAATGGGGCGCCATTTGGACAAAAATTATCGTATGTGTTATGTACGTGCACAGGCATGAGTAAAAACGGTGTGTAGAACAACCAACAATGGTGTATATTTTGACCAAATTTTGTACTACGACGACTAACCGCACGATGAACCCGGGCCGTAGCTAGAAGGGTCTTGGGCAGTTCGGGAGATAGCCGTTTTCGGGTGATAATGACAGTGTTGTAAAGAGCCACGTCTCGAGTCACTCCCTCTCAAAATGATAGTGACTCGAGAGAATTCAGGAGTAGTTTCTCCATTGAAATAGTACAGTGACTCGAGTCAATGGCTCGACTCGAGTCACTTAAAAGTTTGACAATTGGTGACTCGAGTCACGAATCTAGTGACTCGATTACAACTCTGAAAAATGAGAATTCACTCGATAGGGGGAAATTTTGCGTGCGCTTAAAACATGAATATTTACGAGCATTTAGTGTCTACCTCTTCACAGCCGTCGATCTGTTCAAAACATATGCGTTTATTCAGGCATGAGATAAATGTTCAAGAGCGAAACACAAGGGACCTTCCACTGCGTGTGTTTATGAACACAAGCACTGGCATGATCCACTGACACACCCTTGTGAGGAAAACGGTGCACACAACTTGCGGATGTGTCGAGTCTATGAACTAAATTTAGGACAAAGGGCTTAGCAAAAATTACTCATTATCTCAAAAACAGAGCCGTAAACTACCAAACATGACTCGCCTTTTTTGTTCTCTTAGCTACAAAGTTTCTAAATATGCCAGTATTTCTTTATCCTGGAATCGACAAAAATTTCCAGGTTGTTCTAAACGTAGTTTGAAAATGATGCCATGCACCCATGGCAAGATTCTCTCTCCGATCCGGTGAAAATATTTTCACCCGAAAATGTTTAAATCCCGAACTGTTGGGTTGACATCCACATGTATCCAGGGAGGTGGTGCCTAACACCTCTTAAGCCTATTGAATCATCAACAACAACACACAAAAGAGATTATTGTCGGCAACTAGCAGGGTTCAAAGAAAGAGTTCTCGATGGATCTCCAGCTAATAACACCTCCCTGATGTATCTATCCATCCATCCCGTCGACAAACTTCTGCACCAGTCGGCAAAACTCTGAAAAGGTGAATAGGAAAAAGAGGGAATAGAAAGAAAAAGGAGAGAAAAGGAGAAGAGAATAAAAGATAGAAGTGAGAGAGAAGAAAATTAGACAAAAAAGGGAGGCAGAAAGAGAAAGTAGAAAAAACGGCAGGCAGGCGATTCACGGAGGAAAGGAAAGTGGGATGCATGTTCAGTGTTTTGGCTTAGTATAACACGCAAATCAGTGACAGAGAAGTGCAGAAGAATGATATTAAAAGTTTTCAAAGCTTTTAAATTCTACAATATCTAACAGTAATTGTAGCTTACACCAAATGCTAAGAATATGGAAAATTTATTTATCACTATGTTTTGAACTGTTGAGTTGTGTAAAGCCCGCCTGGATGATGAGTACAATAGTAGTCAAATGGTTTTTTCAGGTTAGTGTCAGTGATGTAGCCAGATCTTCCAAGGGAACATTTTATGCACGTTTTACCAGAGCGGTACACCGTTATGAAGCACTGACTGAAACCTGAGACGCCGTGTGAGAGCCGTGGAGCTCCTCTATGTGTGTCTTAGGCCCTGGTAGGGTCCAGGCACAATGCCCTGGCGGGGATTACTGGGGACGAAGCTTTGGAAAGCTCTGGCTTTTTGACAAAAATGCGGGCACTAAAATGAAGGAAGGATGCGCACTTAATTAGGGAGCTGTCAAAAATCAGTTTGATCATGTTTTATTGTTGTAGCCTAACTCGGACCATATATTCCAGACGATTTGGTGGTGCAGACTGAGAGGGATATGCATCGGGACGATGGATGGTGTTAGTGATTGCATGGGCCTTTAGAACACCAATGCCATTCAAGCTCTCTATGGAAATAAATGAAACATTAACGTAATGTTTTAATTTATTTTGCATTTTAAAAGTTATCCATTACGTTGACATTCCTCCTAATCTCTCTCGTCTCCCTTCTCGTCCTTCACTTTTTTACTTCTTGTTCTATTCATTGATTTTTCGAGCACTTGGATCTCCCTGACTACATTAAACAGAGAGGGCATGTTTTCCATATGATAGCACCACAGGTACGCTTACGACTGGGGATCTGGGAGTCCCTCCCTAAAAAATTGGAATAAAGGGCGGGTCACACTACAGCGATTTTCAATCCGAAATCCGATCCGATTTTTTCCAAATCGGACCAATAGTTTTTTATTCAGACTTTGTTCTAAGGATGATCACGCTCTATGGATAACTGATCCTAGTTTGTCTCACGATAAACTGTTCTGCTACCATTATATAACTTATATCGCTCAACAGAGCTGTATTTGTTGAAAATCAATCCGATTTTTGCACGCGTGTCCGATAAACGCTATCTGCCGATGTGACGTCACGAAATAATTAGTTTACATTTCATTTTCGTAGCCCTCTTATGCAAATCATATGTTTACACAGGTTGACAAATGTTTGGCTCTTTCCGACGAGGGATGGAGAAAATTTTATCTAAAACCCACAAAAATCGGACAGTAATCCTATCGAAATCGCTCTAGTGTGATCTGCGCTTTAAAGAGCCCTAACATGGGCTTACGAGGTATATTACGGGGTCTTAGGCGTTTTCACCCGATTTTTTACAAGCTACGTCCGAGAAATTGGTTTTTACGGAACCCCAGGGGTTACACCCCCGTCCCTGGCTCGATTCCCATGAGTCCTTATATTCGATTTGGTTGGCGCTGACCGCCTTACAGTCATAACCAGACAGATGAGATTCTCAGCATTATCATTAGCAATCAACTAATACATGCAAAAAAACTTTTACCAACAAAGGAGGCTGGTTACACCGACAGGTTCTACGTCTGGTACTGCAGAGAGCGTGGAAGATATGCATTCAAGTATTACAGAAATTTTCATGCAAGTACTTCTTTGTGGAGGTATCACACTTTTGGGATCCCTGGGGTGGTGCTTAGCCACGATTCTGTGACGATGAAACACCCCTTATTATAAACCTTAAAGGGAAAATGCAGTTACCCCAACCAGAGCGAGTATGCCCGGTCACTCTGGTTCACGAATGGCCTATTTTGATCTTGCGACAATATTTTTGTTGGTGAATTGTGAAATTCAAGGAGAATTTCTCCTTGCTTTTCCTATTGTTTGTAATAGTTATGTTCAAAACGTCTTCAGAGGTGCTTGTAATGCAATAAGAGGGGTTTGCAAGAGTTTGCTGATTTTTCAAAGAAAATTTTGGGGCGACTGCCTATTGCCTTTAAAGTATCAAAGGATCAGAAATTGAACGTGTGCAAACGTACAAGTAACTAGGAGATAATTTGATAAATTGAATTGGCGTATTCATATTGACGTTACCGTTAGAAAAGCTTAGTGCTAGAATGTATTGCTTGCGTTAACTCAATTCTTTTAATGTTAATCCAAAACATGTTTTATATCTCTGCCATAGCTAGTGTTTGGCGTTATTGTGTGACCTGTTGGGGCGGAAATGCTACAAAGTGTGATTTGGAGAGATTGGATAAAATTATCAGAAAGGGGATCGTTGGGGAGATACTACATGGTGCAGAAACTGTGTATAACAGTGACGTTTTCGGTAAATCGAGGGACAGAACAGAGGACGACAGCCATACTTTTTTTTTTTTTTTTTGTGTTTAGGCTACTAATTGTACTATTCCCAGTCCTAGTCGTTAAAGGGTAGAGTTCCATTTGCGTCAACTAATCGAAATCCTTCCTTCTTCGTTGCACGGGCAATAAAATTTAATAATATGGCGTTTAGTAGAACATAACCAATCTTTACTATTTTTAATACTCTCGATTGCATGAGCATGAACATTTTTATTTTTCATGTTCTTATATTTTAATCATTTATTCATTTATTTATTTTCTCTCTCCGAGTAACTGATTTTTATACTGTGCTATTATTTTGTTACAACTCGTGATGATTTGAGCTATTTTGCAGGCAATTTGAGTTCCCGAGTATGGATTATATAAAGTTCTATTCCATTCTTTGTTTTTAGCTTTGAAGAACTCTCCTAATTATGTCACTGAGTGCCCATTAGAAAAGGCAACAAAATCACAATCTTTACAGTATTTGAACAAAGAACTGGACGAAGTGATAATCAATTTAAGAAGCCTAGGGAAGTGTATAAAAAGGAAAAGATTCATACCAGTTCATACGCGTACGTATAGTGACCCCAGAGCCCTAAAATAGAGTTAGAACATTCATTCAATTTAAATTTTCCCAGTAATGATGGCATGGTTCTCTAAATAAATACGTGGGTAAAATACGTCGCAAAATTGTTCTTTGATAACATTGTTTGCAAGTTTAACCCAACAGACCGATGAAACGACAGGCGATCCTTGTGTCCAAATGTATACATATAAAAAATGTGTTTGTGCAATATATTTTAACATACTCAAACTTGGAGGGGGCATGCCCGTATTTTCCCTCTCTTTCCACTTGGCGACACCACTGTTTATAGTCTGTACGATGAAGTATATTATCCTGCCAAAAATCTGGTGGGGCCACTGACTACACATTACTTTGCTCCTGCTTGTGCTCATAAACTTAAGATATATTGCCAGATTGGCGTTCCATTTACTTGTTCTCAAGTATCCTACCATGCAGACTTCCTAATTAGGATGTCGACATGGTCAGATAAATTTTCTCATTTTGTCGACTCAATGATGCATGTCGATTTGGCCAGATAAATTATCTCACCATGTCGACTTCCTAAATTCGGATGTCGGCTTGGCCAATTAAATCAGGGGCGTAGCTAGAGGGGGGCAGGGGGCGGTGGCCCCCCTACAAAGCCTTTGAAGGCCTCTGTCGGAAATTTCTAGTGTCTGTCGGAAATAATTACAAAAATTCATTTGAAACACTTACAACACTTGTTATGTTTTTAATCAGAATTACACATCGAAATGTCAACGTCGAAATCAGTATTGGGTCTCAAATTGCCCCCGAAAGCAAAAAAAAAAAAAAAAAGGTCCCTAGATAATAATCTGTCGGAAATTTTTGCTTTTGCCCCCCCCCCCCCCACAAAAAATGTCTGGCTACGCCACTGAATTAAATTATCTTACCACTTGGTCAAATAAATTATCTCACCATCATGACAAGTCAATATGGCACTTTGAGAGCGCCGTACCATCTTACTGGCCCAAAAGGCAGAACGTTTCTATAGGCTCAACTGGTATTCAAAGTATCTTTTTGTCATTCTCACATCTCAATATGTACCTTCTTAAAGTGAGGTCACTCTTTTAGAACTGCTTAAATAATGACATGTAGTATGAAGTGGAATGAAAGGAAACATCAGTAACTGATTATGTTCAGCGCGCTTCGCGAGCACCCAACACATACTTGTCTCACTACCGTTTCACGAAGTTGAAGCGGAATTATTGATCCAAAGCCACACCATACATACTTCCCATTTTCATGTTCCCCGTGTCACCAAAACGATCGGCCCTTAAGCCGCGGTCACACTACAACGAATTCGGATCGGATTCCGATCGGATTTTTGTTAGTTTTTATTAAAATCTTCTCCATTTCTTGTCGGAAAGAACTCAAAATTTGCCAACCTGTGTAATTATATGATTTTTATCGCAGGACTACGAAAATTAAATTTATACGAATTATTGCGTGACGTCGCATCGACAGACAGCTTTCATCGGACTACGCGTGTCCGATAAAAGCTGTTTGTCGGTGTGACGTCATGAAAAAAATCAGTTAACATTTCATTCTCATAGACCTCTGATGCAAATCATATAATTACACAGGCTGGCAAATTTTGGGTTCTTTCCGACCCGAAATGGAGGAGATTTTAATAAAAAGTCACAAAAATCGGATCGGAATCCGATCCGAATTCGTTGTAGTGTGACCGCGGCTTTACTCTACCTTAGGTTATAATAAAGAAAAACATGGTCACTTTAATTTGTAATTTTTGCAGTCTGTCTAAAAGCACGCATCTAGTGCCATTTGGAAGGTATTACAATGCATCACTCTGACGTCCATATTTAACACGGTCAGAGCTTCGGAAACCTTCATGCTGGGACACACACGGGGACTTTGCTTGTAGGGTTTTAGCAAGAGCCTTACGACAGACAACTCTGGATCTCATACCCTCGGGGCCTTTGACACTGCTGAGTCAATGGAACTTGAAAATACCCATATAACAAAATAATGGCTAGGCGTCTGACGTGTACCTCTCACTTTTTAACACCAATCGCCGCCCATGGGTTTTTAATGTTGATGTATAGAATTCACAACTATTTTAGTATGGAGGGACCGGATTTCGGTCTTCTTTTAAGCGTCTTCTAACCTCCCGAAAATGGAAATACTGTCAGGATTTTATGCTGATTGTGAATGCAATTTTGTTGGATTTTTTTGGAGTGAAAAAAGCCTTGTTTGCTGTCAATCTTACTGGAGCAGGGGTCGAATTGCAGTGAAAAGTTTATTCTAGCCTCAGATACCAGCTCAGCAAGTAGTGTGCAATTTGTTCACCGTGATTGCACTGTGAAACCAGAAAGCCCAAAGGCTTAGTGATTCCTTGAGTTCGTCCCGCAAATTTATACACCTTGACCATACGATTTTTACTGTTTTCACAACTTAACCTCTGCTGACCTCATATGACCTTTGAACCCCACGAAAAAGTGAGTAACAAAAAATAAAAAAGGATGTCATAGGGAGGATTTGTACCCCGGAGAGTGAGCGTGAGAACCCGAGCTCATATCCACTACGTCATCAATGATCTCGTTCTACGATAGGTATTTTTAATTACCATATAGTCACAGCATTCTTTTCACGTGCTCAATTAGGTAATTGGAATTAGTATTATTACTGTAACAGTTATGCTTGTAAGAAAATAAATGTTGTTCTCTACAAACTCATCTTTGGAATGGTAGAAAATTCAGGCCTAACTTTTCGTCAGTCACGAAACGCCGGACGGCAATTTGGAGGTACTGCCCACTGTCTATTTAGTTTTACGAGGTTTTCGTAGTTGCACCTCCCATGACCTAATACGACCTTTGAACTCCAACAAATCCATAGGGTTCCCTGTCTCTTAAAGTAACACATTTTTATACCAAGTATGAAAAGGATCCATTATTGTCTTGAAATATCGTGTTTTTCAAGGTTTTCGGTTCTTGACCTCTTATGACCTCAAATGACCTCTGACCTCCACTGAAAACAATAGGGTTCTTTCTACCAAGTATGAAGATTTTCCATCTGCTATCTTGAGATATCGTGTTAACAAACAGTTTTTAACAATTTCGTATCTTCACCTCCGGTGACCTAAGATAATCTTTGACCTTTACCAAAATCAATAGGGTTCATCTTTTGACTATAACGCATCCACATGCCAAGTATGAAAAACATCCATGCTTCCTACCTAGAGATACCGTGTTTACAAGGTTTTCGGTTTTTGACCTCTAGTGACCTCACGTGACTTTGACCTCCACCAAAAGAATAGTGATCTCCCTCTTAATATGATAATTCCATATCTCAAGTACGGAAAGAATCCATCATTGCTATCTTGAGATATCGTGTTTACAAGCCAAGCGTCACAAACACACATACATACACACACGCAATATCCCGCGTGATTGCATAGTATAGATTCCTTTTGCTTTCAGCAGGAAACAAAAATGGAACATCGTTCCTCAAAAAAAGACTTTATAACTTAGCATCAGCTTCCAAATTTTCACTTCAGAACAGCTTAAGTGCCAGAAGTACATTTTAGCTCTACTTAGCCAGTGAATTACTGACCATCACAATTTACGGGCTGTGGTTGAAAGCCTCTTAAAGACAATTTTCTTAAGTCCGGTTCATCGAGTCATTCCGTTGCAAATTAATCGAAGACCACAGCTTCGAAAGTAGGGATTACAACAAACATCTAAGGACCCTCAATAATTCAAAAATTTCCCAGGGGAGATACCTCCTCCCCTTAGACCCTCCCCCAGGACGGAGTTCCGAAACAACGTTCATCCGGGCCCTACCCTGGTCAAGAACAGCTACCAGGCTGCGCCAATGGCCCAGTGGATGCATATGTACAATCACCATCAGCTACCCAGTTAAATATAAACGACCTGTCCCTCAGTACCGGTAGTACACAAAATTTGCAAACCTTGAAGTTGGCAGTCAATAATGTATATATATATATATATATATATATATATATATATATATATATATATATATATATATATATATATATATATATATATATATATATATATATATATATATATAAATTCCGTATGAAGAAGATAATATCAAGCAATAACGCAGTTAGTCATGTCATTTACGTGATAATAGGAAAAGACAGACAAACATATGAAGTAAACGAATCCCGGGATACTCCCGAATTCCGGTACCTTTGTCACACTTCACAAGTAAACAGCTCCGGAGATATCAGCATAACAACTTTCCTTAAAATAAAGGTTAAAGGAGCAATTATAACATTCGAAATTTCTTGTACCGCCTTTCTACGTACCGTACCGTGACAGATTGCGTATTTAGCTAATCTTTATTAACAGGACATGTGAAACAAATGTCTCTTGTATTCGGCTAGTAAAAAGTGGTGTTGAGAATGGGTAAGGGAGACATTATCTGGAACTACTCAAAGCGTTAATTTTAAAGCCCTTGAGGAGAGGATCCGGGATGACTTAAGGTCCTTTTAAAGTTATGGAGGCCAGATGATCTCTGGTGTAGTCTGGGGCATTTTCTAAGATCTTAATCAATTGACTGGCTATACTACCACCATTTTCGACTTTTCTTACTTTGGATCAGCTGTATTGTAGGCCTATGAAATCAAATATTTGCCAACTATTTTCATCAGGGTTCTGGACAGAATGGAGGGGAAAATCTCCTCTACTTCAAGAGTGAGGGGACAGTTCCCCCCACCCGTTGACGCCTATGGTATTTTGAACTGTGCATGTGATGGATTTTGTGGCTATGTTTATGTTTTCATTGTGATAGATATAAGGCAACTATGTACGACATTTTCATAACTTCAGGCATAAAAACTTACACCATTAAATATATCTGTCATATAACAAGAGGAAAAATAAAGAAATACAAAAGAAAAAACAATAGTGCTGTCAATCAGGATAACATTAGTGAAGGCTTTTTTGTGTTTTTTCTAAGTATTTTTCTTCATTTTTGTTCTGTAATTGCACAAGATTATACATACATTTTTAACGGTGTATATGTTTAGTTTGTTGTCTTAGGACAGTATCACATTCGTTCAGCTATTTACGAAGGTGGGGGGGGGGGAGTCGAATCGTTTTGGAAATTTGCAAAACAAAGACCAAAATAGACTCATTTTGGGAAGAGAATTGAACCTGCCCTTGTAAAGTCTAAAGTTTGTAGCAAAGGCAACTTATTACTGGCCATTCACTAAACATTCTACCAGTCACTCCCTGTAAGTCTTTTAACATTTATTGTCTTCTTAGTATTGGCTAAAGTATGATATAAATGGCTCACATTAATTAACGACAAAAATGAATCTAGTTTTCCTTTGGTTTGTGATAACGTTGAGCAGGTTCATCTAGTTTGTGAATTTCTTTCTTCCAAGAACGACTGTGCCCGAGAAGACTTTGCTGTCGAAAGACACTTACCAATTTTTTGCTCTTACGTGCGATTTCCCCATTACCCTGCAAGGCCTACTCTTTTTACTCATCCCCTGTTAAAGCATTCCATACAAACTAAAGAAGGTATGCTGTACAGCCTGCTACCAAGGCTTTCCCCCACCTTACGGTATTACAACAATATGCAGGTACATGTCTACTTGTCAATCGTTTCACGCTAAAAGGTCTTGAAATTTTTCAACGCGGGTTCACACCAACAATTCACAACAATTTTCTGCCCGCAAGTATTATTGGCAAGCAACAACTAAAATTTGAATTTTCTTTCCAGCAGTCTTTTTTCTAGATATACCGTGGTGTTCACCTACTATATATGTCATAATTTAAAAAACAAGACTTTACATTGGTTGTCATTGCCAGCTGACTGCTCAGATAAGCCCACATATTTGCAATAAAGTTCAATTGTTTCAACACGGTGACGTTCGCTTTGCACATATCTTCAGAATTTCGTAGATACTTAATAAATAATATAAAGGGATTTACTAGTGACAAAAATCGAAGACTTCAAAAAATGCAGAAAATTTTTCTCTTCTTGGAGGTGAAACCGCATCTCAATAGCTTGTAGCGTTTGGAAGATACAATTTTCAAAGAAATGCAATTTTTTCTCAAGATAAAGTGCATTATGGGAAATCTGTGATGTCATCGCGGCCTATTAATTTGACAAAGTATTGAATTTCTTTATTATTGACACTGTCGTAGAGAATATTTAGCAACTTTGTTTGTTATACTGTACATATGGTGTAGATTTATGCTAAGCCTACATGGAAAGATATTCAAACATTCCAACAGTATAAAATTTCAAGGACAACAGGAAATTCAATTATGAGGGAAACAAAAGAAATCTGAGGCAATGTGCCCACTTTACATAACGTTCTGTGACCTTGATGAGAACTGGAAGTAGTTTTTGCCAAAAATAAGTAGTCTTTAATATTAGATATCTCGAGTTAGGAAAAGAGTATCGCACGGGGTTTAGAGGGTATGAACTGAAATTTTTTTCTTTTTCACTTGAGACCCTTGTGAAAACCCCCTGGAAAATGCCTTCAATACGCATGGTTTCGATAAATTTGTTTCACCAAACTTGCAGCCAGTGGGGCTGACAAGATTTCAAACTGGGGGGAGGGAGGGGAAGAGAGGGGAAGAGACAAGCAGAACTGGTGTGAGTGCACGTTGTTGTCAACAAGTTATGTAGCTTTCTATACAGGATGGTAATGGGGGCAAGAAAGGGGGAGCACATTGAATTGGGGGAAAATGTCCGCCCATGCCGCCCCAATGGCGGCGTGACTAGTTGTACCGGGGAGTTGTTATTTGGATAAATAGCAACTCCCTGGTTGCACACAGTACAGTACAACGTTCACTGGGAACTCCCGTGAATACGCCCTCTGTTTGTTTTCAAATTTCAGTTCGATACTACTGTAGTGAAATTGAACAAAATACTAGAGTACTAAGAACAGTTTAGTTGACAAGCCCCCTTATTTTGCTAGAACGTGTGGGAAGAAAAAGTTTTACTCAAGATTCTGAAAATCATGCACTCATACTCAGAACTACAATGGAAATATTGCGTTAACCTTTCCATATCTTTGACCATCATAAAACCATTAAAATATGTAAAGAATTCAAGGTTCAATATAATTTAGGTAGGTAAGTTTATTTTTTCTTAAAGGGCTCAGAATGAATCCAAGTCGTACTGATGTTTTACCTCTTTTGCTCTCAAGGAGCTCAGTTATTAATAAAAAAAAACCCCAAATTTTACTAACCTAAACTTTCCTAATATTCTCCGATGGAAACTCTTTGAAATTTTTTAACTTTTAGTTTTTGCATTTTAAGCCCGAAATTTTCGGTACCGAAATGTTCAGGATTAGGGTTTCTGTCCTTTCCCCTTCCCTCCCCCCCCCCCTCGTTGGGGAGCTTTGGCCCTAAGGGCAAATCCCGACAGAGTTTATTGGTAAAAGTTGATGACTTAGTAATGATGAAAATTTTGCTCTACTTGTGCCACGTTGATGAGTGCGAACACAATATTTTCCTTTAATGTAGTACTTGTGAACATTTACGTAGTTTTTTTTCAAACCCGATAGAGGCTATTCTTACAGTGAACAACTAGGAAACCTAATGGCTAAATCTGTGCTTTCTCGAGCCTTAAAGGTCCTCGGAGTCTAGGGAATTGTATGTTACACATAAGGCCGTAACATGATCTCGAGTCACACTCGCGCTCTGTTAATATGTAGATTAAGTACCGATACTCAAACCCGGACTTTCAAGTGCTCACAATACTCTGGCACAAGCAAACCTACGGGTCGAACATTTTGTGAGATAAATGGAAGGTGGCAATCCGGAGAAGTGGTAATTGCTTTACTTGCGTTGTAAATAATTTAAAAATGGTGGTACCTTTAATGTCATATATATATATATATATATATATATATATATATATATATATATATATATATATATATATATATATATATATATATATATATATATATATATATATACACGCCTTTATTTGCAGCTTTTACAGCTTTCTGGACAGTTGTCTCACAGCACATCTTACTGTACATTCTGGTTTTTACCATTTATTTCTGCTTTCTTTTATATCCTAGTAGTTATTTACGCCTTTTGTGCTCTTTTAATGCTACACTGGTTGCAGCCCATTTTTGAATTCTTTTAAGTTTTAAATCTTTTAATACTGCTTCTGCACTTCTCGACAGCGTCTGTATTTTTATCTGTCAGTCTAGTAGTTGCCGATGAAGGTCTTAGGTAGGACCGAAAATTTCAACAATAAATTTCTTTTTAATGTATTCCTGCTGTGTCAACTATGCTTTGTGTTCTGCTTGTTTACCTGTTATTTATCGGAATACACGTGGACCATATTTCTATTATATATATATATATATATATATATATATATATATATATATATCCCTTGCAGCTTAAAGTCGACCTTGTTAATGGAATATTTGGCTTTTAAGATCAATTCAAGAGCCAGCAATAAACTTGACAGTCGGTCAAATAGTAATTTGTTCGACTTTTAAGCAATTTGGAATGTAATAATTCTACTAAAAATAGGAAGAAATTGTGTTTGGTCATATAAGCTTGTCTTCAAGAAAGTCCCGTCTAATCATAACTACCGACTAACTTTGTTTTGTTGACTGTGAATTTTCCTTTAATTTAAGCAACTTTAAAATTGTAAAACGTTCTTCAGAAGATATATACATTCAACACACCATGCACGGTTCGGTATTTTTCTGTCAATAACTGTATATATCTTGGGAAGACAAAAATTAGTGCTGAAACGATAAACAGCTAACTTGACCTGTCAGAATTTTACATAACCAGATAACCACGGACACTTTGTGTGGAGTTCACAGATAACACAATACCCGGGATAATTGCGAAATTGTAACCGTAAATCCGCAATCATAGTACTTCCCGGGATTTGGTGGGTAGCTATTTTAGAAGTTTCTACCACAATGTGGCAGAAAGCCAAAGCAACTAGTAAAGTACAACTCAAACTAATGAAAATTACAATTCATTTTCGTGTGCCTGAATGTCAAAATTTTATCCCAAATTAGATCACCAGTTGCGAGAAAATGGAAGATTTGAAAGATACTTCTTAGAAGGTCTAGCAGATAATCCATAGTACGACCTAGCCACGGACATCCCATACATATCGGCAGAGGATCACGTGACCAAAAGTGTCGCCACCGTTCGAACAAAGTTAGGCTTACCAAGATGACCGTCCCGTTACTGTTGATTACGTGATTTGACGATGAACTTGCAACATTTCAGACAAACTACAAACATGAATGGAAGAATTATTTAACAGTCCTTCATTCTGCTCGTTGAATTTGACCAAACATTGCAATTTTTGAAGTTTCTCGCATAATCTGTAGATACTGAACCGCTTGAGCAAGTCCAAACTTTATGCACAAGACACAGGAGACAGCCATATTGGTAAGGCTAACGTGTACTGTTAACACACTCTAGGCATGGGACATTAATGCAGGGTGCCCTGTCCATGTTATAAGAACTTCCGTGAACCTAGGTCTTTCAGGCGCGTATCGTGGTGTGGGGGGGGGGGTGGGTACGCGCTCCCGCGGGTTGAAGAAAAAGAAAATTATTGCACTTTCTCATAATCACTTCACACGGCTTTTGTCGAAACTGATGTTCCCCCCCCCCCCCCCCGTTAAAAATCCTGCCTACGTGGGCTTTTTTGGTCAAACGTCACCACCTGTATTTACTCAGTCTTCCAAATATACTTACAAAACATCGAGCCCAAATTTAAAAAAAAAAATAAATCCAGAGAAACTCATCCATCAGTTGATTTCTCAAAATTTTCTAGGCTGGACTAAAAGGAAGGACCGTTATAGGCGAACGAAATTAGTTACACGACTGTAATGTTAATTTATACTGATCCTGATACCTTCACTTCAGAGTGAAGCGAAAATCATTAATCAGTAAATATTAGACTGGCAGTTAGTTAATTTTGTGTCCAATACATACGTACGATTATGTGTTCTCCAACACAGGCAACCTTATCATATCCCCTGTTACTTTAACAAATAAATTGCATGGAACAGTAGTTTACCGCGCCTACCCAGTTGCACTCGGCAAGAAAACTACTGTTTTAATATCCAAAATGACTTGTTTTACCCAAAGTGCTAAGATATGCTGGTAATAAGAAACGAGAGTAATACTTATGTCATCCGCAAGTGAGCAAAAGAGGCAGGGAATAACTTTGTTTTGAAATAAATCTTTTCGCATTATTTCGCAATCTGCATGCTTAAGGAGTATTCCTGTCCAACGCGTTACATATTTATGTTGCCGGACAATTCCCCACCCCGACCCCCCCCCACAACTCCCAACCATGACAATTGCCCCTCACAGTAACATAGCCAGGATTTTTTGAGCAGGGGGCACTGGGGGGTCATGAACCTTTCCTCCGAGGGCACAACTTCTGAATTACCTCCCTCTCCATAGGACTAATATATATGATTGTACATTCCAAAATTTTCCGTAGGGGGCACCTGAGGGGGGACATGCCCCCGTAGCTACGCCACGGGCCCCTGAGACAACTTCTCACGCCAGAAAATTTGGAATCATCCTGGTTTGGAATTGTCAGTAGGAAATTGTCTGATGTGAAATTTGTTCGGGTGGGAATTATACCGGAGAGTTGTCAAGTCACGCATTAAATTAATTAAACCCAGATTTTCTGTACAATTTTAAAACTCGTCGAACCCCACAAATTGACTTGCGACTAAAAAACTGACAACATTAGGGAAATGGGTAAATTTCACTATTTACTCGTCAAGATGTAGCAGACGACGTGGACCCTTTAGGGTCCTATAGGGTCCCCGTCGTCTGCTATGTGTTCTTAACTTTTTAACACCTCACTTAATTTCCAAAGACACTTAACTAGAGATAAATGTCTGCTACTAGTTATGTTCAAAAACAGTGCTGACCCTTCTCCTTAATTACAACGCCATGTTACTCGAATATGGTCGAACACTTTACAAAACGCAGTTGTTTCTACAGTTCTATGCTCAAGGAACAAAACTTACCGGTTTGAGTATCCAGTTTGCCGAAGAGTAAGGGTGTTATCAAGACGAAAGTGTACACATTTCCGATGACAGCCATTGTCGCGAATGCTTAGACTGAAAATGCAAGAGTAATTTCTTGAATAGGAAGTAGTTCATCAATATACAGTGATTCGTGAAGTCAGAAATTCGCAGCTCGTTTTGCTAAAAGTTACTTTTAAGAGGAATAACTGTGGTAAATATGTTCCATTGTTTTGTTAATATATGTGAAAGAACTAACATTAAAAGTTTCTGATTTGACATCAAATTCATGTATTTATATTCATCGTTATGGCATTTCAGGGGATCCGTATTCAAAATGGCAACCGTTTGACAGGATCGGATATTCATTTTTCATTCATGTTTTTTATTTTAACTTACTGCATGTACATGCGAGATTAAAAATTAAACCGGCCTGGCAAACGTGCATGCTTGTGGTTGACTGACATTTGAGTTAAAATTAAAAAAGTCCTTCCGTTTGCAGTGCCTTTGCGGAATATTTACCAACTTTCCCCTCTCATAAAAGTTGTTAGGATGTTGTTTGAACACGTCTGTGCTCAAACAAGAGGACTTGACGCAAGATTAATCAACAGTAAACTTTTTGGTCGATAGAGCCCATTACGCAGTCGTGAGGTAGACAAATAGAAGCATTACAAAAACATAATTATGATTTGTCAAGACAATGTTTTCTTTATTTTGTATAATGATGGATTATTTTCATCAAAGCTTCGTCATCTTTAGATGAGTGTAGCAATGACATCCCTGCATATTATACTAGTGTCTGACAGCTAAAGTTAGAGGCTATAATGACACCACTCATCCATTTCTATACTAATCCATCTTTAACCATTATTTACTGGAAAATTAAGTGGTAAAATGATTCTAAAAAGAAGAAGGAAAAAAGTCACAAGCCAGCGATGATTCTGTACAATACATTACTGAAAAATGACGAGTCGCGTGTATATAGTAGCCGAACTCAGAAAGATAAATAGAAATGACGTCACAACGTTATTTCTTGAGGTGGAAAATGGTGGGGGAGAAGGATAATAGGAGGCATGACATGTTTCATCCTTAGCCATGTTGGCTACATGCCAACCTTACATGTTGATTTATAAATATTAACACATTACGCTTGTGGGCAAGAGGGTGCAGGAATCAATATTCAACTGAGGGCTAGCGCGAACCCATCCCACTCTACCATACGCCATAAGTGTATGGGATCATTTCAATTTTGGGGGGGGGGAGCGGTGGAGCACAAGGCTTTTTTGTCCGAATCTCTAAGCCTTAGAAAAATTTTGCCCGAATTTCTACAGTCTCTGCCCGAATTTTGGGGTTGTCCAAAAATTTGGGGGGGGGCAAAGTTCCCTTACCCCTTCTCATAAGCCTATGCTTTCAACTTATTGTGTTCTTGTGGATGTGGTATCTTCATCATTATGCAAACACGAGTAGAGGAGGGGAAGGGGGTAATCATGGAGCTTCAAATAGATGGAATGACAGAGTATGGTGAGTACCGGTACTTGCAATACACACTTCATCATTAGCGTATGTGACTGGAGTAGTAGCTGTGTCAAAATTGCTAACGGCTATGTTCCGGGTGAGCACTAAGCTCGTAGCCTAGAAAATTAAAAATACAATTGCCTTAAATCGGGTGTGTTAATGCACTTTAATTTCGCCCCTAAAAAATGTTTCGTTCCCCTCGCCCTTCGTGGCTATACTATATCGCTCATGGGTACCTGAGCAGGAGACAATATCACTAGATTTACGAAAGAAATAGATTGGCGAGATTTTTTCAGTGCATGGTACTGATGTCAGGAAATGAACGGAAAGGGGAGAAAGGGATAAAACAGTTAATGTGAAAAAACTTCTCTCTTTTGGAAAGGGGATGGGGGTATCTTTTCAGTAAATATTCTGAGAGTGGAGTAGGAAATGTTTCTTTCACGTGCTCCTTTCGAGACATTTGGACATAAGGGTACGAGACCATTTGAAGGGGTGAGCACTTTTGCCCGAAAATTTTCAGCATGCATGCCCGAAGAAGCATAGCCTATGTTAAGCATACATGTTCGCCCTGAAATGTCTTATCGGATGAGGTAGAAAATACCAACCAGGAGTCTCTGAGTCTACAAAATTATGCAAAATTTTCACCTTTCATTGTAGTTTTGGGTTATTTTTAGCTTTTTGTGGGTGGAAAGTTAGGCGGAACATAATCACCAATAGTATAAACTTAAAAAAAGCTTGCCGCTTAACCGTATGAGGAGGGGGTGGGGACGTACCTTGAATGCCGAGGGGTTATTATTATTACAAACACCTTTTAATTTTTCTCTCAACTTCTTTGAGAAAATTTTGGTGGCATGACGAAAATGTTAAGTTTGGAAAGAATCTGTTGTCATTTACCTGATACATGCCCTAAGCTTTGGTTATTCAATCGTTTGTAAAGATGGGCCCTTATTGGGGATTGAATTGAGTTAGAGTTAGATGAGGTTTTACGGCTCTGTTTCCTACCAATTGGTTTAAGTCGGGCCGGCCACGACCTTTGGCTTCCAGTTGTGGCTCACTGGCTTGTTTTCCCTACTCCATTGCTTATGCTGAGCACCAAGCACAATGGCAGTAGGTTCCATTTTTAAAGTCTTTGGTATGACCCGGCCAGGAGTTTGAATTGATAAAAGGCAGGTCTGAGCTATGTCCGTCAGTGGCTAGGAAGAGTAAGGGATGATCGTATATGTTTCTTATAGCTTTACATCCAGTGAATTTGGAAGTGTAAAAAGACGGGCCTTAAGGCTCAATGGAAGCAAGTCACTCTCTTTTTGCCGCAATTCAAGTCAAATACAGATATTTTAGTGAAGAGTCACTGTGTTATTTCAAAGAAATAATCCTCTCGAATTTCGTAATTAAGGGAGTTAATTTTGAAAGGTTCTTACTCGAGTCACGGTTTGATTACAACTGTGACGAAGGCATAATTAAACACGAAATGAATTATATGTACCTAAATGCGGTATAATCGAAACAGGCAGCCGAAAAGAGCAAATAAATTTGACTTGAAGTGCTATTTATAGTGTGTTACTTTCTCGAAAGTATACAGCAGCATGCATTACAATAACAATCTACTAATCGAGATATGAGGTTGGCTAATACGGTAACAAATGTAGCTACATGGTCACATGATTATCTGCAGTCTTAACAAGAAAACAGTTATACACATACTACACAATATTACCTTATATTTAAACTTGTAAAGCGTTACTTACCCACTTATCCTATATTTACGACTCACCTTCTGTTTCCGTCAGACTTCCTTAATAATGTTGTACTTTGTTCAAGAGCCCTATGAACTTGTATACTTTTATATGGACGGTTGAGTATGTATCATCTAACAGACTGCAACCTGCATCGAAATACATGTATCGAACTAATAACGTAAAATTGTTCCACAAAAACTTGAGACTATAAATTTTCAGCTTGATACAGGATCGAGTTCAAGTGAGTTATAAACACTTCTTGAACCAGGTCTGTGCCAGCATTATAGACAATTGAAGTAGTTTCAAGGGTTCGATCAGTGATACTATACATTCCTTTACAGTATATGCGTTCTGTCATACTGGTCGTAGTTTATCTGAAACCAGGTTTTTGTGTGAATTGAAAGGAGGTATGTTACAACTGATCATATAGTAATTACCGATAAAGTATAATTTACCGATAATGTAGTAACTTTTAGTAACTTTTAGTACTTATCGGTCAAATGGTAATACATTATCGGTTAAAAATTTTTGAGACGATACATTATCGGTTAAAAAGTTACTACATAATCGGTCAATTTTTACTACATTATCGGTTAGTGATACACAGGGGCGGGATTTGATGTCTGAAAGTGGGGGAAAAACCCGGGTAGACTGTCAAACGGCGCCGAAGGCGCCGCGGGAGTAAAAAGCGCTCCCCTAACGACGTGGGGTCCAGGGGCCCGCCTCAGAGCCCCTGGAGGGGCCCAGGGGGCGAAGCCCCCGGAAGCTATGGGGTATTTTGACATTGTAGGCATTAAAATGATGCATTTTAGCTTCAACTTCAAATGACACACGATAGGCACTCAGGCCACAAAAATCACAATTTGACTTTTTGCAATTATATGACTAACAGTCGGTGGGATCGATAGTGCAGAGGGCTTGAAGGAGGAAGGGTAAATGGCTCATTTTGAGGGTTTCCAGGGGCATAAGAACAATAATATTAAGAATGAAGTAGCATTTAGAGTGGATGCGCGCGAAGCGAAGAAAAAAAATCGCATTTTCCGACGTTTTAGCGTCATGAGTAATAGAAAAACAAAGAAAAGTATCCTGAAGGAGAGGGCTCTTGCCCCTCTCCCCCTTCGCTGAGCGTCTGTCCCTTGTTACCTTTACACGGGTCGGTGGTGTAAAAATGCCATTACTTTGAAAATTACTGGAGGAGGGGGAACTTCCCCCTCCGCTGCGTACGGCCATGGGTGCACTGGTGGTTTCAACGATAATAGAAGACTTTGTACGAAGCTATGACAAGCAAGATGCTCCATAGGAAGTGATCCCGAATCCCGAAACAATACTTAAAACGGGTGCGCGCGAAGCGCGCAGAAGAAAAAAGCGTTTAAGACATTTAGTTGTAGGCTATTGTTTTTCTTTAGTTTTAAATGCAGTGTTTTTCATTGCATAAAAATGTTCCTACTTTCCCCAGGTGCATCTTCTTTCCATAGAGTCATAGGAACCTATATCCTACTCTATGGTTTTTTCTTTTATGTTTCATTTTTGTAAAAGGTCTGGGACAAGCTCCCTTAACTTTTTTTATTAGTGTGAAAAATAAGATAGAGTCGATTTTGAAGGTTATAGACGTTGGAGACTGCATCTTGGGAAGTTGTGGCCGTAAAGCCTTTAACCACGAACGCCGAAGGAGCGAAGCCGGAGTCTGTAGACTGAGGGTCCTCCCCCAAATTTTTTCTTAAATTCGATGGCTTTTTTTGGCAATTCTGGGCCATTTCTTGAGAAAATTCTGCTTCCCCAATGTGTAATTTGAAATGTTAATGAAATGGTTTTCTTATGATGATGGCAAATTTAAGATAGTAACTGCCCGTCAATTTGCTGAGGATGGTGGTAGTTTTTGAGGACAGTGAAAAACAGCCAAAGGTGTAGCGTGGGTTTTGGAAATAGTAATTTTCACAAGCTGTCCTACAGTAAGTAATAAAGAGGCAATTCCACCAAAGTTTTCCTACGTACAGCATTACAACATTACAGCAGTACTCAAATGAGACATCGATTTATATAAGGCCCATGCAAAACACACCGAAAATGTTTTGCCAAAATGGGGATCCCCAATACATGGGTAGGGTTTGGGACTTTGTTTGCAAGGACCATGGTCCATTAATTTAATGGCGTACATTAGTACTTTCAGTGACCCTTATTTCAGAGCTTCGAATCACATTAGTGTGTCACGTAGGGAGAAAAGAAATTTTATGGTGCCAGACAAAATTTCATTAATCAGTTTTCTTTGAGGGTGCGCGAGAAGCGCGCCGCAAAAATTTTCCTAGCATTTTTGTGGCTTTTGATATTAATGTTTTCCTTTACTTAACATTGTAAAATTAAATCATAATAGGCAATTGAAAATACTCCTATAGTTTCGCTGGTCTCGCTTCTTCTTTTTTTGCTCATTTTTTATTATTTTATTATTTGAGCTCTGGAAAAAAAGTAGGGACAAGTGCCCCCTTGCCCCCTCCCATAATCCCACCTACGGTGATACATTATCGGTCAATTACTACATTTATCAGTTGTAACAAGGTGCTTCGTGTTGAACATGAGGAAAATTTCGACGTTCCAATTTTAGAGTGATCAATAGTACCCCCCACTCTCTGCATTTCAATATATAATATATCTAGAATGGGGGAAACCCAAACAATCAACTCCAGAATATTGGCATTTTCTAGGGTAAACGGATATCAGAGGGTAGTGAATTATGCTATCTGTTTAAGATTTTAGTAGACTGTGGGGAACTTAGACATTGTATGTGTGTTATTCGAGGGGGAGGGGGCTGTCCAGACACATGATGTTCTGTAGGGTGCACATATACGAGCATTCCAAAGACAACTATGTATGAACCCCAGCAATTATCGTGTATACAGTACTGGTCCCACAGTGATCCCACTGATGAGTCCTCTTTGATGCGTACCTTCGTAGCACTGAGTGTCGAATATGTATGTCTCGTCCACGGACATACTATACATACTGTTATAAGCCAATATAAATACACGTCCGCCGCGCTGGAAACATTGATGCAGCAGTTGTTCTGCAGGTGCCCGTCGGTGTTTCAGATTGATGTCTTGGAGAGTTCATTTTTGTCAGTCTCTAGCAGTGGCGTAGCTAGACATTTTTGGTGGGGGGGGGGGGGGGGGCCAAAAGCAAAAAATCCGACAGATCATTAGCTAGAGACTTTTTTTTTTTTTTTTGCTTTCCGGGCAATTTGAGACCGAAATTTGATTTTCACGTTGACATTTCGATGTGTAATTATCTGGGGACCTTTTTTTTGCTTTCCGGGCGATTTGAGACCGAATGTTGATTTTCACGTTGACATTTCGATGTATAATTCTGTAATTCTACTTAAAAACATAACAAGTGTTTCAAATGAATTTTTTTAATTATTTCCGACAGACACTACAAATTTCCGACAGAGGCCTTCAAAGGCTTTGTGGGGGGGGGGGGGGCGACAGCCCCCTGCCCCCCTCTAGCTGCGCCACTGGTCTCTAGGTCTGCTTTCAGCTCAGCCTTTCAGACAGTGGGTGGAAACAGGGGCTCTCCGTATCTCCCAGACTATCGGAAAATAGATAAAATGGGAATATCCCTTCTTCTTCGCAAGGATCCACAGGACTCCAATATGTATCTGCATGTTTCAACTATAATGGAGTTACAACCGGAGGGGATACCATGTTAAGTGTGCTAAAGGTATGTTTGGGTAGAGGTCCAAGACACATATGTTCACTTTTGGAAGATATTGTAAAATTTTGAATTTTTCAAAGAAACTGGCATTGAATTTTTAATGAATTATCAAATAATTTCTGGAAAATTATGCTTAGGCCTTACTAAGAAAAAGCTAATAGCAACGTAATTACCATGTTCAAATAGGCCTGTACAGATTTGTTATCAACACAGATCAAATGAGGGGACAGTCATGCATTTGGATGTATCACATTGACCTGCCGTTTACTGTCATCCACAGCCAGACCCAGCCGGGTAGTCCCACCCACGAAATTTTTAAAGTAAATTTTTATCCTATCGATCTGTGTCGTTTCCGAGATTTTGAATAAAGATTGTTCACATGGAACTTGAAAAGCACGGAAAGTGCCATTTCAGCTAGAAATAGGAAAAGGACTTATGGATTTTTTACACTTTTTACACTAAAAGCTACTGATGGTGACGATCGGCTTTCAGCCTGTTGCCCCCTGCTGAAAAATGTTTGCGTACGGCCATGGTAGCATCTAAAGTCTAAATTAGTCTGCGCAGGTTCCCGACCATATTGACATACTGATTCCCTACCCTTCCTTGTTGGTAGGAATTGAGGACCTCTGTGTGTTACTACTGTCTGACTGTGCTGAGGCAAAGCCTAGCGTATGTGAACAAACTCCAAATCAGGCTTACGAGAGAAAGGAGTACCTTGTAAGTTAGCCAGCTTACAGTATCAATTTTATGTACCAATTTATCACTTTCTTCTGCCAGGAGTGCAGGGCCGTAGCCTGCCGGGACAATCGGGCAGTTGTCCCCTAAGATTTCCAAACCGTAAATGAATTTTTGGGTAATGGAGACTGAAAAAATACTGAAATGTTGAAAAATTCACCGTCCTAATTATAATGTTAAGACCCTTAGCACCTGGGAATTCGTCTGGCAGGGTTTCCCTTCTCGACATGTTTTTCGGGGAGGTCCCCGGACCCCCACGGTGAAAGCGAACTTACATGGATTACTCTTAGGCTTGATGAATGAACGGATCCCCTTCCTCCTGCATGATACGGAGTTGAATATACATGAAGCACATGAAGTAATATTGCTCATACAGTGCCACAGCATTCTTTTGTAAAATAGTTTATATATTTACAATAATTATATCCGCTAAATTCAATGGGTTTTTAAAATATAAAGCATTTTTTTAATGTTAATCAAATTTACTCTTTCGTTTTAACATTTACATTTGTTTCTAATTCTAAAGCATGGAATCTAAAAGTAGAGAATGATTAGAAGCAACTTGTGGAGGTATTTTCGAGCAAGAATTTTCTAAGGAAGGCCTTCGCTACAGCTATGCGCCAACCGATGGTGAATCCCTCACTGGCGTATAGGTACTAAGAGTGGGCAGCACACACCGTATACTAGTCCTTCCAGTATTGTAAGGCTGCCATGCCACAGCTGAAAAACTCAGTAAATAAGTAGAACTACTAAACATATATAGGCAGGCTACAGTAGTCAGTTCAAAGCTTTGCCAAAGATAGCACCAAGTTTTTATATAAGAATCCTTAGAACAGTAAAAATTTTCAAAGAGTGGAGTAGGGGCTATCAAAATAGATACCATCACTAAATAATGAGGACTCCTACAAGCATGGAATCACTTCCACCCTTTACCAAGCTTTACCAAAGATAGCACCATCTTGAAGTGCATCTAAGCTACCTCAAATAGACAAAGAAATTCTCAAAGAGCAGCAGGTGCCATTCCATCTTTTTTCCTTGCACCAGCCAAAAATGAGAAAAATCACTAAAAACTGACAATTTGTAAGCATGTCATCAGTTCAAACTTTGCCAAAAATAGCACTCACCATTTTGCACCTCATCCACCTTGCATAAACGTAACTCCCTCTCTCCCGTCGGTTACTCTCAGTGGGTACGGTATATCATATTCTTATACTGTTACCAAAGAAGTTTGGCAGAGTTTTTTTGGCGCTCTGTAGCCTACAAATTTCGCAAGTCAGATTTTAGAAGAAAAAAAAAGTTTTGTATGAAATATGTTCTGTCTTGGAATACAGGAACAATACAAATAATGAATGTTTATGAGTGCGATAGTTTGAATTATGTCATGAGTTGAAAGATTGAACGCTTTGTTCAATGAGGAGAAGCCGAGTTGAATACAACGGTAGATCTTTCAAGGAATGGAATTATTCATACTATCACACGGATGAAACACATCTAACACCTTATAAGTTTGATCCTAGTCGTTGGTTCAGCTAATTTGTGTTTTGGAGGTCACTATATGGTTCGTCCGTGTGGTACGGCTCCATGGTTTGCCGTTTGCTAGTTACGCGTTTATGTACATATTACTTACGTACGATATGCAATGTACGATCCCCAAAACTTTGTTGATTTATTGAGTTGCGGCATAACACACGACCGTGTGTTATATCATGGACTATTGCACGATGGAGAAGACATGACCGTGATGATAGTGCCGAATCACCTATTGCATGTGCCCACCAGGTGTTATATAATGTTGTATAAAGACTTTCTTCCAGTCCCTCCCCTCCCAGTCTTCTCCATGCATCCCATCCTCCTCGTCGCCCCTAGTCACCAGTCGCCCCTAGTCACCAGGGCTCCGCATTGCTGCCTCCATACGGGAGCTTTGTCAACCATGTCGGATAAATACTGCATGGTTACATCTCGATTTGAGAGGGTTCGCCCAAAAAGTATGCCGATTTGCGTATGTGGAAAACCCGCTAGTCCAATCTTATAGTCGCCCCTGCTTTAATCCAGGCGCGTTGCCAAGGGGTGGGGAGCGAAGGGGGCAGCCGCCCCCTCCCCCTTGAGCAAAATTTTGGTATTTTTTATGTTTTTTTTTACAATATTACTAGTGTTTCCCCTATCATATGAGGTAAATAGACCTGGGAAGTGCCATTTCCAGCGATCTGGGAGAGATTTTGGACCAAAATTTTCTCCCGCTCCGCGCCAACCCATGGGTTGGCATGGAACACTGGCAGCGTACTTGCCAACTCTACCGATACCGTAAGGGGACAAATTGTAGGCCTACCATATCAGGAACACTAGTGGTAGGCCTATGTACAAAAGCAACACCTTACACTTCTTTGAAGCTGTTGTGTGATTCTATTTGATTTATACATAGTTATTCCTACAAAATATTTCATAAAATACGTAATAATGTCTCCTTATGCACAAAAAATACCGTATAAAGTATGCACCAAGTCACATATTTTCACTTTAAAAAACGCAAAAGCCCACCGTAGGAGGGGGTGTTACACCCTTCCCTCTTGCGCAAGCGCGCTCGGACTCGGTCGCTTCGTTCCTTCGCAAAATCTACCACTTCGCTCCCCCACCCCTTACCCCCCCCCCCCTCCCCGGACAAATCTCTGGCAGTACGCGCCTGGTTCAATCATGCCCAGTCCAGTGTAAGAGCTGTGTCATTGTTTCCCTTGTAGATGTCCCTGTCAAGTTGGAACTGTGACTTGCGCTTGTTTAGTCATCATCAAAGGAATGCCGCGACCACGTGACTTTATCTCCTCCAGTGACCTCGCTAGTTTGCTCCTCCATAACGTAGCTCCCTATTCAACGCATAGTCACTGATAGTGTGTACTGTAGCACCTACGTAAACATACGTCGTGCACAAAGAGTACGAGTGCATAATAGAAAGTTGTTTGCGTTGATGAAACTTTCAAGATGTCCGAATCCGGGATCCAGTTTCCGGGAACTTAATAAGGTTGGATATTTTGGTATTATTGTTAATGATTTACTGTACAAGTTTAGCAAATACAGGTAAGCATTTAGTATTTCGTTCGAAGATGGTAGGACATGGATGGTAGTGACGATTTGGTCGAAATATATGCCAAACTGGGGGATCGGAAGTTAAGTATAATTGAACATCTCAACGAAGTTCTTGGAGCTGAGAAGGGTACTATGTACGTTACTAACCCACACGTACTACACACAATCCATACTATGGTCATGTTTGTGTGCTTCCTATTGTGTTCACTTACCATGAATGCCAAATACTGGTTTGAGTGTCATTAAATATTGAAGTACGAAAAGCCTTGAGAATTTCTGTATTTTGTGGGCTAAGATGCATTCTCCATCTCCAGTTTGGCCAAAACACTAACATCATTGGGCCTGGGTCCTAGGCCTAGCCTATGTGAAATTGTGCATGTTGTTGCCACTGGCACCTGGGCCTAATTTGGCCAACGGTGCTTAGCCTTTTTGTGAGCAATGAGTACCCTTGTTAATAGCAGACTTTAATCGCTGCAAAATGCACAATGGGAACATGAGAACTGGGAGTATAAACAATAGAGCAGTGCTATTGTTTGTACTCACAGCTCCCATGATTCATTGTGTGAATTTAGCAATGATTCAAGTCTGCTATGGCACACTTAGGCAGTGTAAAAAAACTTGCAGACTATGGAAATTCAACTTAGTTTACTGTATTAATTTCAGTGCTGGATGGATGGTCTTCTGTAGGTTTCATTTCACAGAGCAAAAGAGTAAGAAATGTGCATCCATAGGCATACGAAGCAGGGAGCAGACTGCCCTCCCCCAAATTTCTGAGGACCAAAATTCAGGCAGGGAACGACAAAAATTTGGGCACAGAATAGATGTAGTTCTGGCAAAGATGAAGTAAAAGTGAAAATATTGCCCGAATTTGCTACTGAGTTCCTGAAGTTTTGAGCGAATGCCTGAAAAATGTGCAAAAATTTTCCGCCCCCCAAATTGGAAGAGTCCCGTACGCCTTTTTGTGCTGCTTGATCTTGTTTCTCACTTTAGGCCCCTATAGTAAACTTAGTGGAGCATGGACACTATCCATGCGGTTGGGCTATATCATTGTAACTGTACATAGTAAACACCATGTAACTGTAGTAAACACCATTGTAACTGTGTAAACACCATGTGGTTTATGCTCTGAGGAAGTTCTTGACGCTGATCCAGCTATTGAATGTGACATATGTAAATTATGGATTCACAACAGATGTTCCAAGGCCCTACCCCCCATTATGAAATTGTTCAGGCTACAAATTGTGTATGGATTTGTCCAAAGTGTGAGAGCAGGAATATAGCTGGTAGTGTAAATTCTTTTTTGTTCCAAGCAGGCAATGATCTCAGATTAAGCAATAGTTTTAAGGCACTTGATCCTGTTCAGTGTAATGAAAGTGATTCCCTACAGCAGCCAAAAAATCAGATGAAGACACCTTGCAGGAAGGAGCTATGTCTTATGTCTATTAACATCAGTGGCCTTAGAGGGAAAAGACTTGAACTCCAGGCTCTTCTTTATTCAGTTGAACCAGATATTGTTGTGTTACAGGAAACAAAAATTGATAATTCGGTTACCGATAAGGAGCTTATTCCAGATTGTCTGGATTTCACCGTTTTTAGAAATGACTGCACTCTAGGAGGTGGTGGTACTATGCTCCTTATACAGTATAAAATTATCTGACCCCATCTGGTGCAAGATTCCTTTCAAATGGGTCTGAGTCATTTTGGGCTGAGTTTTCCATAAAGGGGAGTCAGCATTATGTTGCTTCCTGGTACAGGGAACCTGATGCTCACACTGATCATATCTCTCTTCTACGTGAGCAATTGCACAATATCATGGTGAAACATAGAAATAAAAATGTCTCGTTTCATATCCTAGGCGATTTTAACTTTAGGCATATTGATTGAGAGACCAGATTGAATAAGAAAGTAAGACATGTCTCAGCAGTCTGTGGTAACGGTCAACTTCTTGTTGATATTGTTGACGATTAAGCAGATCAACTCGTAAAATTTGCCACTAGGGGAAACAATACTCTTGGTCTAGTTATTACTAACATTCCCAGTTCGTATTCTGAAGTCTGTAATTTTGACTCATTTAGTGATCATGACGCTGCCTTATGTAAGATGAGATGTTCCCCCCCCCCCCCCCAGACCTAAGCAACCCCGTAGAGTAATTACACAGTATTCCAAAGGGAATTATGATACTATGAGGCTTGAAACCAGAAATTTTGCCACTGGTTACCTAAATGGCAAACAAGATAACCGCACAGTTGAAGAAAACTGGCTCCTCATTAGGTCTTTTCTCGAGAGAACTGTGGAGAAAAACATCCCTTCCAAACTCTCGAGAACTAGGAAATCCCTTCCCTGGGTTAATGATAGTATCTGTAGGATGATTAAGAGAAGGAACAGACTACATGCTCTGTATAAGAAAACTAACAAAGCCCATATTTACAACAAATGGGTTGACCTTCGTGCTAATATCGAGAAGGTGTTTAATTCGCACAAGAATTACATCAATGGCATGATAAACGACATTACTTATGATTCCAAACCCTTCTGGAAGTACATTAATGGTCAGAGGAAGGATAAACATAGCATTCGCATTCCCCCATTACAGACATTGGATGGTAAAATTGCTAATAGTGATAGGGATAAGGCTGAGGCCCTTAATAGTCAGTTTAGTAGTGTTTTCACAAGAGACCCCCTCGATTCTGTACCTCTCCAGAGATCTACTTGTAGTAAAATGAGTGATATTTCTATCTCCACCTTTGGGGTTGAAAAGTTGTTGAAAAACCTAAAGGTTAGCAAAGCCATGGGTCTTGACAACATACTGTACGCCCATGGGTTCTTAGGGAGCTTGCAACAGATCACCTTTTCCAGCAGTCAATTACCAGCGGTCATATTCCCAGGGACTGGAAAAGGGCTAATGTTTGTCCAATTTTTAAGAAAAATGATATCTCTCTCCCATCCAACTATCGCCCTGTCTCTCTGACTTGTATTTGCTGTAAATTGTTGGAGCATATCATTTGCTCAAATCTGATGGATCACTATGAAGTGAATAAAAACCTTTCTACTAAGCAGCATGCTTTCAGAAAGAATCACAGTTGTGATACTGTACTGTACCTAGTTGGTGTCTGTTATTGACGATTAGGCTTCGACCTTGGATAAAAATAAACAGGTCGATGTCTTTATGTTAGACTTTGAGAAGGCTTTCGATACTGTTCCTCATGAACTCCTCAAGACGAAGGTATATTCTTTAGGAATCATTAATTGGGTAGATAACTTTCTTTCTGATTGCTCACAATCTGTTGTTGTAAATGGTACAAAATCTGCTCCCGCTCCGGTTCTTTCTCGTGTTCCTCAGGAGTCTGTTCTAGGACCAGTACTCTTTCTGTCATATAAACGATATTGTCAAAGCTGCTTCTTCTGAAGTTACTGTAGGTTGTTCGCTGATGATTGTGTTTGTTATAGGGTCATTGAAGATCACAGTGACTGCAGTGAGCTGCAGAGAGACATTACTTGCCTGGGCCAGTGGGTCAAAACCTTGGGCATGAGATTTCAACCGGCAAAGTGTAATGTTATGTCTGTTACTAGGAAACATAGTCCCAGAATTTTTATGTATTCCCTCAACGGGGTTAATGTGACGAGGGAGGACTCTATTAAGTACTTGGGGGTAACACTAAGAATCTCAGTTGGGGAAATCACAGTCTGTTTGTAATAAAGGAAACAAGGTCCTCGGCTTGTTACCAGGGAGGTGTTAAGAAGGAGATCCAACGAAGAAATTTGTCAGACAATACGTACTTGAAAATGAATTAATCCTTTTCATGCACTGTCATTTGATTGACAGGTCCCTGTGTTCCTATTGTTAAGTCTCTGTTGACTAAGCCTTTTAGGTGGTGATGTCCCTCTTTCTTTTCCAAGTAATCCTGAGACAAAGGCCATTGTTTGTAACTGCTTTGAAGTGAGGTTAGTTTCCGACAATGACCAAAGTTTAAACAAGATTTTCAGTAAAACGACTGGCGATAAACATTTAATTGATGTATTTCAATTGTGCCTCCGCCATTGAAACACGTCATCTGCTGTAAACATTGTTCAAGTCTATACATTTTTCTCATTTTAGCAAATTTCTCCATCATTATCTAATATCTTTGAAAAGAAAGATTTAAAGAAATTCTCTGCTGACTTTAAACAAAATGATATTAAGTGCGACGAATAACGACGAATGGTTAAAATTTTATATTTTTTCATGACGGCTGGCAATGGTAAGTTAACGAGTTCACTTAAGGGGTGTGTCTTCACATTGGTATTTTGGCAACGCAGCACTAATCCTGTAATTGATTAAGGCATTGAGATAAGAATTTTGAGAAGAAAAGCAGGATTACCGTCGGAAACTAACATGACTTCAAAGAGTCTATAGACCGTTGTATCTCCTTCTTAACACCTCCCTGTTTTTACTTAGGAACCTTTCTTTTTGTTCCAAGGAAGTTAAATTAGCAGCCTATAAAGGTTTGCTTAGGCCTTTGCTGGAGTATGCTTGTTCCGTTTGGGATCCATATCAGGCGTCACTTCAAGATAAACTAGAGGGAGTACTGTACAAAGGAGATCTGTTTGGTTTATTGCCAACGAGTACTCCCGCGAAGTTGGTTCGATGACTACCCTTTTGAAAGATCTTGGTATTGGCACTTTATCCAATCACCAGGGTTTCTGCCAAAGGGGGAAAAGGGGGGATTTGCCCCCCCTCTCCAGAAGAAGGTGGGTAAAATCCCCCCCCCCTTTTCATTTCCATAAAAATTTAAAAAATTGTCCATATCTTGGTTTCTTACTTAAGAAGAGGACACCTTTGCAGCAATGTTTGGACTTTCATAAGTAAATGGCCTTTAAAACCCTTGGAAATGCACCTTATAGGGGTCTTGAAGCAAGCTTTTGTTCCCCTGAACCCACTTGTAACTTTAGCCCGGGACAGCATCAGTTTGGACTAGGGGTTTAGGAGCAATTAATCCCCCCCCCCTTTTTTTGCATTTCTGGCGGAATCCCTGATCACTGTAGGCGTTGTAGGCTTCAACTCCTCGCCAAAGGTATCCACGGTCAAGCTAATATCCCTCTGTCTGGCCTTTGTAAACCCACTCGTATTACTCGTAATGTGCATGCTTTGCTTTAAATGCAGTTTTATCCCAAACACAATTCGGGATTGGAATGATCTCCCTGGCAGTCTTATCGAGGGGGCCGTTAGTCACCTTAAGCCTGTAGAGTTTATTATCAATTCTCTGAGGGTCTGACCGACCTCACGGAGCATATGTGGTGTACTAATGTCCTTAACTGGATGTCTCACTGTATTTGAAAGAAGAAGTGGGTGGTTGCAACCTTTTATTTCACATTTTTATAGTAAATAGTGTGTCTTTCTCAAAATAGCTGTTTTTAAAATTCAGTAATGTAATAGAACCAAAAGCATGTTTAGAACAACACACTTAGTCCTAATGATCCAAGTTACTGTACATAGTGTTTGTCATCTGCACTTTCATTTCATACTGTACTTTTCACCAGTGCAAGCTTGAAGATGATGCATGATGGGTCCTTGTAAACCTGCAACAAAATTTGATTCACGGAGACTAAGGCTAATGTTAATGTTTAGCAATGATTTCAATCTTGCAATGAAATCTCAGTCCTAGTTTCTTGGCAAAGAATAAACTGAGCTGATTGTATTAGGGTTATCATGAGTTGATTGGTATCTCAAGTTAATAAGTGCATGACTGAACAGAAGGATTGCATTTGGTAAGTCGACTCATGGTTCAGCTAATAATAACAACCAATTCTACGGTATGATCACCCCACAACCATGTATCCTACAGTATAATGTAATTACTGATGTTTCTAATAAGGGGTAATGTCTTCTAGACCAGGGGTTCTTGAGTGTTGTGGATGGTGGACCACTAGTTTACAGTTCTTGAGTTGTATTTTAAGAAGAAATCAAATTAATTGATTGAGTTGTAGCTCTAGAACTCAATCAAGTGATTCAATTTCTTCTTCAGTTTTTGTTGTAGGTACCATAGTATTCTGTCCTATGCCATGTGGGGCTTTTCAAGATGTGGATGCTGCAGCATTTGTGCTGAAAATTTTGAAATACATTTTTGCATGAAAATGGCTCACTTTGCACAAAAGTGACAACTTTTTTGTGCATACATAGCCACCCCCCCCTTCCCTGGCCTTTATGCCCCCCCCCCTTCCCTGGCCTTTATGCCTACACTGTTGGCCAATCTACAGGCATGCCTTGGACTGCAAATTTATGACTTACTGTACAGGTCACTTTGTAAGTTTGTGCCATATGGCAAGGCTCAATTTTGTTTTATAAATAGTTTCTTTGTAATGAGGGAGGAGGGGCAGGGATTTAAATTTCAATTTTGGGAGGAAAATTGTCTTCCTGAAGAAGTGCATGGGGCATATTTCAGGGTTCAGAGCCCAGTTTATTGTTTTGTTATTGAAAAGCACAAGATTATGTACAGTATTTAGGCAATTCCAGTATTAGTGACAATAAAACTCAGAATATTTCCCTAGCTTTTAATAATCACCACCTCTAATGTACATTACTGTCTTTTCCTTTACCTCTTGCACACATTAAGTATTTGGTGACGTACAGTAGCACATGCACAACTGTCCCTGTCACAGATAGTAATTTTCGGATTTGACTTTTTGAACATGGATGCATTTGGACAAAACTACGCGAGATGAGAATTGGTAATTGGTTATGAACAATCACTTCTAAGATAATGAAATATACAGTACAGTATAGGCAAGTTTTGTAAAAATATTGAACTGTCTGCAAAAGGCATGATAAAACTTGGCATCATGGCCAATGAATTTTGAGCATCATGTACAGTATACTGCTTTTGTCCACCTTTTTGAAAATCTGAACTGAACATAGTAAATTGAGTTTCTTGTGAATGTGTCTTTCAGAAATTTTAAGTTTACATACACTTAATTGGTGTTGATGGAAGAATGTTTATTGTGTATTTAATGGAAAGAGTGTAACCCCCCCCCCCCCCAAAAAAAAAAGTTTCATTTATGCTGCAGAAGTGCAGATAACTTGCATGGCAAACATCACATTCCTTCAGGGCTCGAAAATAGACTGGCGCTGTGGCGCAAATACACCAGAGACGGCCGCGACTGCGCCAGAAAAACAGAAAAATGGGTGTTTGTCTGTTGCTGAAAATACTGTAGTGCCAGATGCATGAGACAATAGAGTTTAGGATCTCCTGTGCCCCCCCTTCCCCCCTACCCTCACCTTCTCCACATTCAAGGTGCCATTGAGGTCAATTTGAACCTTTCTGTAAGCTATACATGCACCCAGCCCGTCCGGCCCCTTCCACGTTTTTCAGAGGTGGAGTCTGGAGTGACCATCTCATGCTTAGTACTGCCTGGTGTTACAGCAAAAAGCTCTTTGTCTTATTTCCTGTCTCTGTTAATTTGAATTTGTTTTACTTAATGCACAAGTACAAGTACCGTAACATTCGGGAGACAATCTGAGAATGTTACAGTACATGCAGGGAACAGTGGTTTCTTTGAAAAATTAAAAACAGCTCCAAACAATGAGCAAAACGGCTTCAGAGAAGCTTTAAAATGATGGTCTTGAGAAGCTGTTTTTAGTTCCAGAGAGGAAAAGCTTATTTTCAAGCCCTGCATACCTAACTGTACAATATTTAATTAAATCTACAGGGATAAAACACTTGAAAATGATGTGAAAAGCTACTTAAAATTATTTTTTCCATTTTAAAGTAGTAATGATAAGCAAGAGAGATACAGTACTTTAGCAAGACGGTAGATCATAAAACTGTACACATAACATTGTGTAACTTCCAAGTGGGTCCAAGTTTGTGTAACATGCTACATGCATACTTCATACTACAGTATAACTCCTCTTTGTCTGTGGGGTTCATAATTCATATTGCTCTTAACTCTCATTATCATAAAAATGCTTTTCCAGGTGTCATTTGGTATGTGACCTGTACATTTCAAATTCAACAGTTGTCTTAATTATTTAAAAGGCTCTCATAAGGCAGTCATGTATTTTTATTTTTTATTTTGAGGGGGGGGGGGGGGCAAAAAGTGACAAAAGGGCTTATGTACAGTATGCAATGTCAAGTACTTTTTTGTAGCCAGATATTTAATGTAAAGAAATTACAGTACATATAGCAAAATCTGCAACAAGCCCAGAAATTTTACTCTTCATTTGTGAAAATGGTTGTGTAGTGGCTGTGACATTTCATCTCAGTGTACTGTATACTGTAGATGATGCTTATTGTGAAGAAACTGTAAAAGATATCAAAATGCATTTGTAAAAATTTGTTATTTTATTGTATTTTGGTCTCGCAAATGAGTTTTAAACATACAGGGTACCGTACGTGAGAGTTAAGCAAAAACTGACATACATGACTGTATACTACATTTGGCACAAACTTTTATAGTTTCAATGTCATGGACATTACAATTAATTACAGTATATGCAAGTGGAAATGGTTTCCCATTTTCCAGAGATATCACATACATCTTAAACTCAGTCTTTAACATTCTTACTGCACATTACTGTATGTTGTAAATTTGTACCTTTGTACTTTTACCTGCAGTCCTGCACCAATGTACACTACCTTACAGTACTGAAGGGTACTATGAAATAGTGTATTTGTTCTACTTTCTTTTAAAAAATTGAATTTGATTTATATGAAATATCACTTAAATTTTATGGGTTGCAGAAGCTGAGAAAATGAACATGCTATCGGTCCTGAGAAAGGTCAAACTGATGTCATTAAAATTTTTTCTTATTCTCAAAATAAAAACCTTCAAGTTTTTGATACAAAAGTACTTCAAAAAGTTAACTCCTCCCCCTTCCCCCCCAAGAAATATGAATTTACCTTAATAAAACCATGATTCCTTTAACAGTAGTCTAGAGTCTAGACAGTTCAAAAGTGTAAACTTCAGAGTGTCCCGACTATACATCTGAGGAGGGTGTTCAGGAGGCACTTTCAAAACTTGGGGGCTTGGGGGTTTGAATGAACATACAGTATGTACCGTGCATTCTTGGATACCTAAAAATTTTCTTAAACTTTATGCTGATGAAATGGAGGTTATATTTATTGGCTTTCAAGCACAGCTAGCTAAGCTCAGTCTACTGTACCATCAGTGTCTTTGCCACTGTTTGTACTCAGATAGTCTTTGTAAGAAATCTTGGAGTTATGTTCGATACTGGCATGATGAATGCGCAGGTCACAAATTATCAGATCCACTGTACAGTACTGAGGCAGCCAAGTTGACTGTGCTTTTCTTCCAAATACTGTAGGACTGATGTCCACTATACAGTATCTCAGCTCACATGATTATTCTCAGTTGGAAAAATTTCAACTTGATAGCATCAGAACTCATTGCTTTTCTCCGGCTCCCTGTGCCAACGTATCACATTTAGAGTACCTGTACTTCTTGTGTTCAAGGCTTACTGTAACGTGTGCCAAGCTCCCTGAGTTAGGTCCTTAGCGGGGACATGGTCGTGGGTCCGTCAAGTTATACTTGAAAGAAAACATGAGGCAGTAAAATAAGCTCTCTACTATAACTATATTACACCTTTGAATGAAAGAAAATAAACTGAGGGATATCTGGCCATGGCACCCTTGAGTAACAGAATGACGAAGGTAAAGAAATTACAATGATAACTGAGAGACTGTACATAACTGATGATTTACATAACAGAAGAAACTACAGGTGCGGCCTTCCGAAGGCGCTTTCAAATTCCTCTTACATTACCACAAGAAATGGCAAACCTACATTTCAGACTTGTCTTAGCTAAAACCTCGCAGACAGATCATCTCCTTCAATTCAATACTGTGCATTGTACCTACAGTAAAACTAACAGTGTTTACTTTTGCATATCATTTTTTTCACGTTTTGGTCTGTAAGAGTGAAACGCTCTTCCAAATCACATCAAATGTGCTCAGACTGTTGATTCTTTAAGAAAACTGTTAAAATGTCATTTATTTGAAGAAGGGTGAATGACAATCTATCCATGCAGTTGTCTTTTGAACGCCTTTGAACAACTGGCAACGACATTGGGGCTTTATAAATGTCTTTGATTAATTGATAGATGGGTAACTACACGTACATTATGCATCATTTTCAAAGAAATACTGTAAGGTTTTCACTGAACAAAATTCACTGATTTGTATCCCATGAATAATTCTATAATATTCATATTTTCAAATTTTCAAGTGATGCAACATTCAGAATTCTTGAAGATGTGTAATAATGGAGGAAGAAAGCTATTGCCATTTTAGGGAAGAAAGGCTGTTGGCATATTATTGTTGAAGATCCCACTGTATGTCAATATGTACAGTTTAATTTATGTCCATGGGTCTTCAATTCTGTATAGGTGTCAAGACTGCAATTGGTATATTCACCATGAAACTGTCAGTTTGAAACCTTACAGTAGTGTACTACAAATTACTGTATTTCAGTGGCAAGGAATCACTAAAGCCTGTAAGCTTTTTGGAGTTTTGAAGATTATTTGGTTTTGCCTCCAGTTCTGGTTTCACTTCACAAAGTGCTGTGTCTGTTTTATTCATGAAGACTTGCATTTTAATGGTAAATGTTGATATGTACATCTTCCAATAAAGTTTTCTTATAATCTGCCTAGGTTAATCAAATTTATTAGAGATGAAGAACTTTAGAATGTACTGTTTGTTGTATGAAGTGTATATTTAAATTGATAATTTTTCCTGAAGTTGAACAACCATGCATATTAAAATGGTTAGAAATACAACTTGGTTGCATGTGGGAATTTTCAGCAGAACACTTTGTTGGTAAGTGTCCATGTTGCACCCTTGTCCAGTTTATAGACAGCCCACTAGACCGAAGGTTCATTAAATCAAAGGTTCACTAGACTGAAGGTTCGCTAGACCAAAGATTCCGTTGGACGAAAATCTACTTTGGGTTAAAAGCAGGGTTAGGGTGTGAGTTAGATACAGAAGGTTTAAGGCTTAGGATTAGCCTCAGATGCAGTAGGATTAAGGTATGGGTAATTATTGTGGTTAGGGTTAGGATTAAAGGCATTTTCCAGTGACTTTTCACAAGGTCCTATGTGAAAGAGAAAAACAGTTGAGTTCATACCCTCAAAACCCCGTAGCAATACTCTTTGCCTAACTTGAGATATCTAATATCAAAGACTATTTTTGTCAAAAAATACCTCCAGTTCTCATCAAGGTCACAGAATGTTATGTCAAGTGGGCACATTGCCTCAGATTTCTTTTGTTTTCCTTTATAATTGAATGCCCTGTTGTCCTTGAAATTTGGTACTGTTGGAATGTTTGAATATCTTAACATGTAGGTTTAGCATAAATCTACACCATACCTATGGCATAACAAAGTTGCTACTGTAAATATTCCCTACAACAGTGTCAATGTCATAAAGAAATTCAATGCTTTGTCAAATTAATGTGCTGTGATGACATCACAGATTTCCCATAATGCACTTTATCTTGAGAAAAAAATTACATTTCTTTGAAAATTAGTATCTTCCAAAAGCTACAAGCTATTGAGATGTGGTTTTCACCTCCTAGAAGGGAAAAATTTTCTGTATTTTTTGAAGTCATTGACTTTTGTCACTGGCAAATCTCTTTAAGAGCTACTGTACTGTAGGATATTCAGTCTAGTGAATCTTCAATCTAGTGAACCCTGCCTGAAAGCCATACACTGAAGAAAATGTTTCACTTGTCAAACTTACAAAAAATATTAATGCCCTAATCTTGTTTATTATACAATTTTTTGTTCACTTCAGGTGTATTCTTTTGGAAGTGTAATATTAAAAATGCTGCTGCTATTTGGTTTGAAGCTTTGAAGAAGTCCTGAACCCTTGGCTGTGACATCTGAATCCAGCTGAACTTCCCTTAGCCCAGGTGGTGTGGAATATATCAGATATGATGTAGTACCAAGCATAAAGGAGAATCCTTCCATCTGAAGTTCAAAATATGGCACAACTCATCCACCATCCCACTAGAAGAACCCATGATCAATATGCCCTTGTGGTCTTCATTCTAGCCAGTTGTTTACCCCTTCAGCTTCATGCCAGTACCCCAGTCAATGAAACTGCCCCCGAACATTGTCGAAAGAAAGTTCAGTGCATACCTGTGGATGAAAATTTAAAATGTGAAGGCACTATCATCGGACACTCTGAGACTACATTTGCACTTGTACAAGGGACAAGGAATTTCACCACAGGTGATGTTCTTCGAAAGTTAGAAAGATGGGAAGGGTTGAAGCAAGTTCCCAAGTGTTGGGAGGCAATTGTACCACTCTTGTGTGCTCTCTACACACCCAACTGCCAAGATGGCATGGTGGAATTGCCAGGCAAGGATATGTGTGAGTCGACAAGACACCCATGTCGTATCGTGGAAATTGAAGAAGGCTGGCCAAGTTTTATGGACTGTACCAATGAGTCTATCTACCAGTCTGGTTGCACTCAACACGTAAGTGATATGTGTAAATCTGTGCATGTTAGTCTCTGTAAATTAACCATGTGACTGAAAATTGTATATTACATACAGTGTTGCAGTGTTGCTTGAAGGAGAGAGGCTGTCATCAAAATTGCCTACCCTCAAAGAAATGCCTGACCCCCAAAAAGTGGAGTAGGTTTTGATCTTTAAGGGGAGCAATGGAAAATCTACTGTAGCATTACAGTATATGAAGTGATTGTAAGAGAACCTTTCAGATTTTCCTGTACATGCAATAATAGGGATGATTGGAGGGGGGGGGGGGGAGGAGAGGGGTCAGGGCAGGTGCTAAAATCTAGTCTGCAGGTACAGGTATGTTGGGTGTACACTTTATATACTGCAAGTACAGTACAAGTATGCCTAAGTTGGCTAGTGTTACTAGTATATACAGTGTACTGTGCAATAGAACTGTTGTGAATAATTGTGGTTCACAAAATGTTGGGCTAACTCCAAAGGAAAATGGTGGAAAATTTTGTGTGGGCTGCAAGAGTTTGAACACGAAGTTATAAAAATTACTGAAATATTCAGTGTTCATTCATCAGGGATCTTCTTTTTGTGACCACAGGATATAGGCCTATAGTGGAAACTGCTCACAAGCAGGGTGGCATCTACAGTATAGTGGGTGGTACTTGTGTCTTATTTAAAACATTATTAAAGACAATTTCTTTCCTGGAAAGGGCTGTGACATGTTTTCTTCGTCGGTTTAACACAACCTTCAAAACTGACCTTATGGGATACTGACCAAAAAGGTCAGAGACCATGGTTTGTGATCATTTAATATTTTTTCATGTTTCACAGAACACTTTCAATGAAGTAGAATTGAATGAAACTGGAGGATGCGAATTGCCTTTGGTAGCAACTGACAATGAGCGCAGTTGGTACGAACATGTTGAAGGCTGTGGCGTCCAGTGTCAAAATGTCCTCTTTACCACTGGTGAACACAACAAGATGCACATATTTATTGCTGTTTTAGCCAGTTTGTGTCTTGTTCTAACATTCTTCACACTGGTAAGTTACTAAACTGCAGATAATCGATAAATAATTCTTTTGCAAACACAAAGTAAAGTACACATTTTTTTGCATTTTACCCAGTTTATGTATCATCAGGTTCTTTTTTCATTGTGGTATGTATAGTATGTTGAGCTACAGATTGCAATGTTTATGCAACATAATAATTTATGCGGTTTCACAGGAAACCAAATGTGCAAGTTTATCACAGTTTCATGGCAGCATATAGTCGGAATGAATGTCACAGTGCACTTGATCCTATGCATTACCCTTACATAGATCTTACATAAAAGTCTTTTAAATCTCTGTTACCAAGAAATTATGTACAACCCACAACCAAAGGGTGGAATGGCTACTGTCTTGAATTCATCGATACCTCTGCTTTTAACCAGTTGTAAGTGAATCTACAAACCCAGTGGTTTGATTTGATTTCCTTGAAAAACAACCACAGTCATCATTTTCACTGATGTTAGAAAAGTGTTACAATTTCCTTCAAGGACTGCAGACTTCTTAAAAGTTGTGCTCCAAGATGTATCATCATTCTTTACCTCTCACCAAACTAGCTTTACAATTTACATTAACAATTGAATTGAGGAGCGGTCCCTTTGGTGAGGTAGATCCTAATCCTTTCATTATGTGGCTTGTTGGAACAGAAATGACCAGTGAATAAACTCTTAGATTTTCAAGGATGTTTTGAAGGGCCTGCCAGATATCAGGAATGTTCAGCTTCAGTGCAAATAGGCTAGAGGTGCATATGATGCCTGTGGATGAAGTGTGTGCTTGGCTGGAGATGAGTAGAAAAGCTGGAGGGAAACTCTTTTAAACAATATTTTGGCAGATAGATGTGTTTAGAGCATTGGGATTGATTATGGAGATACAGTATTATGGAATAGTTCCATGGGCTAATTAAGGCAGGAGAATGGTGGTTGAGCTGGAGTTATTTTGTGAGTGATTTTGAACAGCCTTAGAACCAGTATATTGACAAGTGCTGACTAATTTTAAAACTCTACACACTACATTTAAAATTGGTTTGCTCTTAGCCCTTTTTAGACACACATTGCACTTTATAATCTTATACAGCAAGTGTGTGTACTGTAATATTAGAGACGTTAGGTACATAGTAATCACCTCATGTGGAATAAACTTAAAAAGCTACTTGCAGTTATTTGTAAAACTCACTTTTTTCCCTCCTGTTATTCATCCATGTCAGCATCTTTGAATTTCGCCAGTTTCTGTTGATCACAAATGACATGAAAATATGAAGGTTACCCAGATGCAGAGGTCAACAGGCTTACAGTATATACTACTGTATGTCTTCTGCAGTGTTTGTGATCAACACTGTAATGTTGAATAGCTCCACCATGAACAGGAGATACAGTACAGGTGTATATGCATCTTCTTGATAAGTGATCCCAGAATTTTGCCATTGAACAGCTACTGGTATTACTACACATTGACTGCACCGCAGGATAGTTCTGAGGATTCAGGAAGAAACACCTTACTTTGAGAGAGGGAGATATTTGCCTTCTTAATTGAAATATATCATTTTGCTTTCTTACATTAAGAAACTGCAAACATTTGTAACCAGTGAATAAACAGTGAAGTACATATTAGCATCAATGTTTGCATAGGGAGAACCATTTGAAGAAAATAAGTAGTTGCCCCAAATTTACTTTGAAGCATCAGATAAATCTTTCAGATTTCCTCTTATTTCACTTTAAAGTACTGTTAGTGATGTTTCTAAACATAAATATTGAATATCCAAGGTAAAATAGTTATTCTGCATGAATTTACAATTTCCATAACAAATATTTTGTCACATGCTTAAGAAGAGCCATACAAGAAAGAGAATACCCAAGTATACTAATTCAAATTGGGGTGACCACTTTTTCTCTTTAATAAAAATTACTGGATGTTACCATCTGGTGATTAATTTTCCAAAACTCTTGAATATTTTGATATCTTTTGGCAGGCAACATTTATTGCAGATTGGAAGAATTCTTCTCGTTACCCAGCTGTTATTCTCTTTTACATGAATGGCTGTTTTTTTATGGCCAGTGTGGGGTTCTTGGCTCAGTTTCCCCCTAATGCCAGGCATGATATTGTTTGCAGGAGTGACGACACTATGCGCATTGGGGAACCAAGGTAAGATCAGGAAAATGAAATCCTTAAAACAATTCTTCCTTACCTTTAATGTCTATAAAAATGTTGCCAGAAATCAGGGAGGGGGGCGGGGCTTGGAGGAGAGGGAGAAACAATCCACACCTTTTTGAGATATTTAGCTGATTACAGTAGCTCCCCCTACCTCAATTGGTAACACCAGCCTCCTTAGTGGGGAAATCCTGGAGCCTTTTTTGTTCATGAGACCTTAAACTTCTAGAAATCAAAAAAGGATTTGCTTATTCTTCATTAAAAAAGAAAGGGAGATACTTTAAACTGCACAGTGCTGCTATCCTTAACTCATTCTTGTATAAATCCCTGTTTAATTTTACAAATGAAAAGGTAATGTGGAGTGGGTCAGGTTTAAGAAATCACATTTGTAGAGAGTTTATAGTCACACATTGGTATGTGTATGTTTACCTATACTAATATTTATGAGAGTGGGTTTGTACTACTCACTGTTGGTTACAATTGGCAAGTAAAGTGCAGATGCTTGTATCAAACGAGTCCTTCCTAAAAAAATATTTGAGTTACCACTCATTTGTATAGTGCTAGCTGATTTCACAGTACTGTAGCTAGAATTTTAGATCTCTTAAGTTCTCTAGTGGTGGTTTACAGGTTATTTGAAGCCAACCCAATTTGCATTTAAATGCCCTGACTAAAAGGAAGCCTTGGTGATAAGAAACTACTAAAAGGAATCATGAAAATTCAGCATTTAACACAGAAAAGTCCTGCAGCATTTCATTTGCAAAATTGCAAATGCCTTACAAAGGAGTTACAAGTCTCTTTCATCTCTTTTTACAGTGAAGGGGAAAATCTCTCCTGTGTCATCATATTTATCATCGTCTATTATTTCATCATGGCTGGTGTCTTCTGGTTTGTCATCCTGTCCTATGCCTGGCATGTCTCTTTCCGGGCACTGGGTACCCCTGTTGATGCCCTCCAAGGAAAGACTGGCTACTTTCACATTCTCTCTTGGGTGTTTCCTTTCATCATGATTGTGGTCATCTTGGCTTGTAACCAGGTAGAGAACATTTTGCTGGGGTTTTGGGGGAAGGGGGTTCTTGTTTATCTGTGATCAGTTGAAAATGTGACAGAAAATGGATCAGGCATTGTGCACTGGGTTTCAAGTTATTAAGGGATTTTGATGAACCAGTCAAGAATGCTCCTATGAATACACCACATCATCACATATTTAATTTAGGTAATAAAAAGGGAAGCCTAATCTTTATTCCATGTAGAAGGAACAACTCCTTTTATCAAAATGTGTTCATGAAGCACACATCAAGACTGCAAAGGATATAGCCCCTTATAGCCAGGGTCCAAGGTAAGCCCAGGGCCCTGGAAACTCAGTACTATAGTTCTATATGCCAACTGGTGCAGTTTGAGAATTATTTTAGAGCATGCAGCATCAATTTGAGTCCAATTCACCAATAGATGTACTGTACTTTGTGCTTATTTTTGCCAGGGCTCATCATTGTATGTGACTTAAAATGATTTTGTTTCAGTGATACTTGCTGGAATTTAGGGGCCCAGCCATAAAACTTTGGTTCTTTTTTTCATTTTTAGGTGGATGGAGATTCATTGATGGGGATTTGTTTTGTAGGAATGGTCAATCATTACTTCAGATTTATATTTGTACTGGTTCCTACACTAATAGCTGTTGTTGTTTCTGCTATATTTTTGACCAATGGTAAGTTTGTCCTTGAAGAAGGTGTTTTCCCAAGACTTGTGGCATTATAAATATTCAATCACTTTTGCAACAATTATTAGGTGTAAAGTTCCCTTGCCTCTCCACATTGTGATATAAATTTCTTTAAAGTAATCAACTTTCAAAGTTGGCCAGAAGTGTATTAGTTGCATTGAATGTTAAAAAAAATGTAGGTGTAAAATTATAAGGGAAAATTGAGGCAAAGGACAGGCAGTTGAATCTCTGCCTTGGGCTGTCTTAATTAGTTCTGGGGAAGGTAAGTTTTGGTGAGCTCACAAAAATATGATTTATACGAATGTAATTAGCAGATAGTTATTTATTGGCATTGATTTATTCAATGAATGAGTTTTGAAATGTGGCACAAAAACTATTTGTTAATTTAAGCAGGCCAATCATTCATGAATTTTTGAATGTACAGATTATCTACATGGTTGTTACTACAAATGGTGTGCAAATCAAATATCTTTTGTAAAGGTTAGAGTTTGACAAAGGCCCTTGGGTTTTTAAAGCTATTGTATTACAGGATGTCAGCTTCTGAAGAGTCACTTTATAACATGCAGAGCAGAACATAAAAGTTAGTTGGTTAAATGACTGATGTGAGCATAGTCCGAAATCTTGGAAGGGGTATAGGTGAAATGTGGGATATATCCCCCCCCCCCTCCACACACACACACACAGGCAGATCTTCCCTTGAATTTCACTTTTTCACACAGTAACTTTTGCCTCAAGGTCCATTAACCACCCCTCCCCTCCAACACACATGCACACACATCTTTCCATACATTTCTCTGCTCCTAAATGTGAGCATGCCATGCTGAGGGAATACAAAATGTTACAGGCAGTTCTGCAGTCAGTGAATTCCAGAAACCTCTAACAGTCACATTTTTAAGAAATGGTCTCTCACTTGAAAAAGACCCTTCATACAGCACTTGTCATCAGTGTTAGTGTTATGGTTGAGTGGGTAAAGGCAGTGGCATTGAGAGCTAAAAGGCTTATTAATTGGAGAGACCATATACAGTATGGGTTTTCATCTAAGTGAAGTCACAGGTTTTCCATTATGAAATGATCTCTAAGTTGGTGAGATTGCAGGTATTGAGTTAAAGTGTTGAATTGAAAGCCTCTGGAGATGAAACTATTGTCTGTAAACCTTGATAGGCTTTTCCCCATACATGCCTGGTCACCCAGCAATTTGAAGCAAATCGATATCAACATTTTCATCTTCTTTTAGGGGTCATTACACTTTGCCATGTGGACAGAGATAATCCTGGTCTCTTGAGTAATAAAGCTGCTGCCAGAATTAAGGGGACCATTGCAAGAATTGGTGAGTTCTTGAAGTTTTACAGTGTTGACAGATTGATTTCAGGAGTGCTTTTTGTTTGGTGGTAGTGGTCAAAGGTTATATGATGTTACCAGAGATCATAAACTGAAAATCTAGTAACATTTCATGGCATCTTTAGAGAGAAGTATTTTTCATACATGATAATAGGGAATGGATGTATAATGTTGAGTTCAAGAATCCTAAGTATGTTTCAGTATGTGTGAAAGTTCCATTTGAAGTCAACAGTGATATCTGGCTCTGTTTTCATGAAAGGCCTATACTGCCAATGAAGAGTATCTCCCTTTTTCAGGTCACAGTGTAACCATGCATAGTGTGGTTCAAGATATAAGAACTCTATGGTGAACAATTAGAAGTCTTGTGTAATTAAGTCAACAAAACTGCTATGCATATTTCATTCCCATTTTCTTTAACATTTTGAAGACTTTTAGAAATTTGGTATGACAAGGTCAAAATTCATAAGCCTGGAAAGGTTTAATAAAGTGGTAGTTCCTAGCATTAGCAGGAGATGGAGTGATTGTGTCCCCATGTCTTGTGCTTTAATGGGGTCGGTTGGTGACACATCACTTCAGCATGACAACAGTGTGTTGGAGTGAAAACAATTTATTGCGTGTAAAATGTTCCCATACGGTCATACTCTACTCAGTTGTTGTTTTTACTCCAAAGTCACTGGGTAACGGGGAAAGACCGGATGACCGAGCAACCCCATACAGTCCATGCTCAATTGGACAAAGCAGTGGTGTGTAATACAAATGTTATGTTACTTTTGCCCCATTTATTGGAGGAAAACGAGAAGTTCCAAATTATGAGTATGTAACAAAACATTTAAGGCACTTGGAAATGTCTGTTACTGGAAATTACCCCTAAATCTTTCAAAAGCATCAAATTACATTTAACCTCAAAGTTGAATGCATACTTTACATATGGAGAGACACCAATCATCTGGCTTTTTGCCGAACAGGAGAAGAGCGATGCACTGTTAGCATTCTCCCTTTAATGTCTATCCCCCCCGTCTTTAAGATTTTTGCAAATCTTTGTGACCAACTTTTTGAAAAGTGTGGGAATTGAGAAACTTTGCCCACATTTGCAGCCTGTAATCAACCATGATAGCCGTGGAGATGTTTGTAGACACGTGATATCAAAGACAGCAGATTTTCTTGCTAACCATACTGATTAATTCGCTCATTTGATAAAAAAACGTTGCCTGTATTTAGAAAAATTGATTACTCAAAACTAGAAAGCAGCATTGTGTTGTTGTGATTTTCAGGAGTATTTGCTGCCCTCAACTTGATGTACGTTCTAATCACATTGGCTTGCCATGTCTATGTGTATGCAAATCAAGAACATTGGGAGGACGGATTGCAAGAATATTTGCGGTAAGTGAAGTCTCCTAGATTTGAGACTCAAAGATACAGTACCGTTTGCTGGTGATTGAACAATGGGTAATTTAATTTAGCAGAATGACTGAGGAGCAAATTGACCCCATAATGTTTTTTTTTTTTTTTTTATTTGGTAACTGGCCTGCCATACTTCTTAATTGGCTTGGTTGATAGTTGCAAACACGTTGTTTTTAGTTTTATTCCTGAACAGTAGAGTAAGCTATAAAGATGGGTGTTAAATGGATGAGTGCAGCTTCCAACCTGTGAAATATATGAAAGGTTTCCTTAAAGTTTGAACCTTTCAGTTGGGGAATGACACTTATGAAGAGTATGAAAGAGTGTGCAATCCACCTGTTTGTTCAAAAATAGAATATTAAGTCATTGTTTGACAATGTTGTCATGTATTTGGCAGTCTCATATAAAGTATTTTTGGTGATATTGATGATCAGATGTTGGTGTATTCCAAAATTTTAAAGTATTTCTGCTTATTCCTTTGGCATCAGAAAATAAAATGATATTCATACCTTAAAACTGAAAATTGTTTTCAGATAAATTATGTGTTTCTTCTTTAAAAACAAACCAGTTGTGAAGCAGATGTGAAAATTGGCCGAGATGTGGATGGAGAGTCTGCAAACTTTGTCGATGAGGAGGAGTGTTTTATAAGGAGCAAGCCCAGCCTGGGAATAATGATGCTTCATATCTTCTCATTCTTTGGTGCTGGAATCACCATGAGTACTTGGGTATGGACTCCATCCAGCCTAGCAATTTGGAGGAGAGCCTGGCGAAAGTAAGTCAGAATTAAAGTGTTTGGTTGGAGCAGATGTAAAATGTTTGGCCAGGGCTAGGCCATCCTGTAGCCAAGGAGGCCTGAGGCGCATAGCCCCCATGGAAAAATCCCCCCACCCCCGCAAGAAAATAGAAAGTTACCATTGCCTTAGTGCATTTTAGTATGCATCCCCTCAAAAAATATGTTGCCCCCGTGGAAGCTGTTTGGCTTCCCTTCAGTACCTTGTCTGGCTATGGGGCTAGGTTACCATGAATACCAATTATGGATATTCTATAGTGCAGCACTTCTCAACCAGTGGGCCGCGAAGCTCTCCCAGGTGGGCTGCAAGATCCTCCATAAAAAATAAAAAAAAAATAAAGAAAAAAGAATAAACATTTTGTAAGGTGGGCCTCAGAAAAATTCTGAGAGTCAAAGTGGTCCTCAAGTTAAAAAAGGTTGAGAAGCATTGCTAAAGTGTAATGTTATCAAAGAGGACTTGGTAGAAGTAATTTGGATCACAGTAAGGACCAGGGTAGGGATTTCTCCAAGCCTGGTGGTATGGAAGACAGCTGGTGAGAGTACTTCAAATTGAGAGTGTTTGGTTTGGGCTGGAATCACTCACTACGAGTGCCTGTGTATTGACAAGTGTTGGCATTAGGCAGTGGGATTGCACGATTCCCACTTTCTTCACCAATCCTACAAGTTTTAAAATCAAATGCGGGAATATCCCACACCTCCTGGGAAAATCTGTTGGATCAGTTGGGAAAAAGTTGACTTTTTGTTTCACAATTTATCGAGACCTCCCCCCCCCTCATGAACCAAATTCCTCCCAGAATTTTGTAGGGGGGAATCCCTCCCCCAAATTCTGAGACCTAGTGCCAACACTGGTACAGACTCCCTCCATCCTAGCCATTTGGAAGAAAACAGTGTGATGTAAGTCAGGCATGAAGTGTTTGGTAAAATGTTTGTTTGGGACCAGACCACCATGAGTACCTCCAGCCTAGTGTTATGGAAGACAGTTCAGGAATGTATGAGTTCCGTTTTGATTGAGGTTGGAGATCACTTTGAGTACCTGGGTATGAACTCCTCATGTAACAATTTAGAAGAAAGTATGGCCAAAATAAATCAGTTTCAGTGTGGCTTGTGATCACCATGGAAAGCTAGGCCATCCTGTCTAGTAATGTGGAACATAGCCTCTCAGAATCAAGGCAGACTTTTAGAGTGTAGTTGGGTCTTGGATCAAATGAAATGATGAATCTTTCATTGGTCAAAAAATTAAGGAGGGGAACAAAGGGGAAGTCAACTTAAGTTTAGAGTTGTAAAAATGATGAAATTTTGATTAACACATTGTCTGAAAGATGCTGTGGGAATTGGGTGTTGGAGTTTCCAAGTCTAACAGCTTCCTGTGTAGGTGTTTGACATGTCTTGGTATTCTTTATCTTTGTCTTATTCCTACTTTGTACTGAAATATGTCTCAATGAAAATTTCTTATCCAGACCCTAATGGCACTTCAACATCAGATGGAAGGCATGTTTTGCAAAGGCCATTTGGGTATAAATTCACGAATTCTTTGTGGTAGCCAAAGAGAAGAAAAAGACCTGTAGTTAAATGTTAAGTAAATAATGGCTTATTGAATTGCATTTTTATCTTTTATCTAGGATTACTCGCCAACCAATCAATGAGCCACAGAAACTGAGAAAAAGTAAGATGATTGCCAAAGCTTTTGCCAAAAGGAAAGACCAACAGAAAGATGGGGATGAAGTTGAACCAATGTCTCTCAGCTTTGAACCTGTCTCTCATGATGATGCCATTGGTATTTGATTTTTGTCCTGCGTGAATTAAGTCTTAGGTTTTGACCAGGTTTTTCATGTAACTGTACTCTAAGGAATGTGATTGTGATGCAATCCCTTGACAATTTGATGCGTTATTTTGAGAGGAAAGAATTAAAAAAGGTACATTGTGTCATGTAGTTGGACTTAACTGGATTCTATGAGAACAACAAAAACAAGCAAAATATAAATTTCGTCCAGTAGAGTATGGTGGGTACATTTATCATGTAGTTTGAATCGATGCTGGCACTAGGTCTGAGAAATAAGAAGGGAAATTCCCCCCTTCCCTCAAAAATATTTTGAGGGTTTTTTTGTTCAAAGGGGGTGGGGAGATCTTGGTAAGTCGTAACATAAAAAGTCAACTTTCTTCCAGCAGACTTTCCCAACAGGTAGGAATTTCCTGCGGTATTGTTGAAAAGAGTGCAAAATTGTGCGATCCCGCTGCCTTATGGGAACATTGGTTTGATGTTGCCCACCTTTTATGTCAGAATGTGGTGACAAATCTCAGTGTTAAGGATCTTACATCAAGTGTATGCTAGGAGGATGAGAACGTAACCTCTGACCGAACATTTCTCATCCATACAGTTCCTAGTATGGACAATTCCCACCAGGACAATTGCCCTTCAGATAAATTTCCACAGTTTTGTGTAGATTTTTACAGGGAAAAGTCTGTGGAGAGGTACTTGTGTGGGGGGAATCATCCTGGTAGGAATTTTCCCAGGGAACCTCCTTATCTCATGGCTTGCTGTTTTCATTGGCAGGTATGAAGCTTGACATTCCAGCATCTACAAACAGTGTAGAAAACAGCTCATCAGTGTGGGGTAATAATGTCCCTGTGAGGATGCTGACCAGGAGAGGGGCAGCCATGCCTATTGCAAGCATATCAAACTCATCATCTCCAGCCCCAGCTACTCCAGGTATGTTCTAAAAGGGAAAGTTTAAAATGATTCAACTGGAAAAATCAATAGAGTTCAAAGTTGTGGACTTTTAGAGAAAATTAGATTTTTGAAGGCCCACTTTTGTTCGCTTTGTTTCCTTCGAAAGACGGAGAATTCACTGACAGTGCAGCTTGTTATCTCAATACATAACATGTATTGAGATATTGTCAGGCTAGCTGGTGGTAAAAATATCTTTAAAACAGTAGATGTCCCTTGATCTGTGGTCAATGTCTTTCAGAGTTTGCGAGCATGCCCTTTGAGTTCAGGGCAGAAGAAGTTATCCATTTTGGTGTGAAAAAAATGATGGTTTCTAAGTGTTTTTACGGTTTTTTGTGCAAATTTTGGCCCAAAACGCTCAGTTGTCAAGGTAGCTGTCCATTCTATGCACACGGCACATTTGGTTGCTAGGCACATGTTTTTTTCCTGCAAAACAAAGAAGTCAACAAAGGTTTGAACTATTTGTACCGCATTAGTACCGAGAAAAAAATTTGGCAAATGACGTCACGAGCTCAATCACAGCATTTGTTAGATTCAAGGTGTCTCATTCCTAAGTAGGCAGTACAATGCGGGGCTTAATTGATTTGTTGGGCGAGGATGAAATGAAATGCCTTGAATATAAACAGAGCCGTTCAATCACAGCTGGAACCTGTTTTGGTTTTGTATGCCTACGTCATCAAATCTTCTTCTTTCGGAATATTATACGGTGACACAACCAAATGGACATTACTTCACCACGTCTGCCGATCGTAGAGTTAAAAATAAATGGAATTATTCATGGATTGAGAAGAATATTTCAACAGATATCGAAAACATACTGCCTGAAACTGGAAACGCAGTGCAATTGTGTATCATTTCAGCGATTTCTTCCAAGTTAAATTAAGGTGAACAACTTAGTAACGTCATAGCCTAGCCTACTAACGTCAGACCTGCCAACCGTTCCGATTTAATCGGAACCGTTCCGATTTTTGAGTCCGTACACAGCAAAAAATCGGAACGTTCCGATTTCTAGCACTCACCTCAAAATAGTACTAGAAATATCCTTGCAACATAATTATTAAAAACGTATGTCACGCACCTAAATGATTCCGTGGATCGAACTTGTATGGGCTTTACGTGTACATATGTGTAAAAACTATGACCAAGACTTCAGCATTATGTATGCGACATCCGGCGTGCGCGCTAAAATGTCTCAGGATATGTGCACACTGACAGTACATATCCGTAACGATCGTTGTAGTCAATGCTTTACAAAGCACCACAGCTGCGCCAAGCCTACGGACCGACCGCGAAGTCCATGTAGCACCACCTGCGGTGGTACGTACGTATACGGTATGTACGCAATACATAGTGCATGTTTGTTTGATAACCAGTGGGACTAATCGCAATGCTGTTGTTTGAGATTAAGAAGGATGAAAAAAAAATATTTGAAGATTGAACAAAGTACTTATGACAGTGTTCAATTTTGAACGGAAGACCAGCAACGAAGTTTTTGAGTATTAAACTTTGGGACAGTAAGCTGCGAGCCTGCAGGCGTTTTTCGGTACCGTAGTTCGCCGTATTATACTAACGGTAACGTAGCGAAAGTGCGGCATAGCCAAATAGCACATGTCTGCAGTCTAGCCTAGGCCTAGGCTAGGCCTGAACTTAACGGTTACGTTGAGGGCTAACTTTGAACTACGAAAGTCGCGGAGATTATGAAATAGGTGGGAATTTTTTATATGATTTTTTTTCTGAATACATTGCATAAACCCCGCCAAGAATCGTTCTCATAGGCCAAGGCCTAAACGAAGTTTGTGTTAGGCTAAGTGTGTAACATGACTAACATTACCATGCAGCCTAGCCTGCCCAGCCGAACAGTAACAAGTAACATGATCTGAAAGTTTTATTTTGTGCACTTATAATGTAATGCAAAAAAGGATGTAATCAGCACTGCCGGGAACTAGTTCAAAGTTCAATTTGCTTGCATTATAGACTAACAAAACCTTAGACTTATCACTATGATGGGGTGTGTTGATTTTTGCATTTTTGTTTAGGCTACACTTCCAGCAGACATAGCCTAGGCTTAGGCCTACCAATCATCCAAATTTTTAAAATACAGCCTAAAAAAATTGTAATTTTGTCTGTTTAAAAATTTGTTACATATTCCTTAAATATGCCACCGTTTTGAATCTAAGAGTATTTAAACTTCAAAAAATTTCCAAAGGGGAGGGGGACACCCCCTCCCCTTAGACCCCACCCCCAGGCCAGCGGATTCTCCAAAATTGCGCTGCTGTGTTCCTATTTCCAGTTTTCAAATGTTGGCAGGTCTGTAACGTTAACGTTAGGCCTAATGTTATAGTTATACCATATGCATAACCAAGCATAGGCCTAGTAACGTTAGAGCTAGCCCACGGTATGAATCGCGCCAACTAACTTACAATAGAACAACTTTCTAATTGGGGTTGAGGGACTCGCGACTACTGAGACATGAACATGAAGAGTCCCGAAACAATTCGGCACCTGAGACAGGCTCATTGGATAACTCGACCACAGCCTCACAGGGAACTCTTTGTAATTTGTAAATAGCCTAGGCCTAGACTAGTTAGTGTTACCTAGTCTTGGTTTTTTGTATCTGGTTGATAAAAGATTGATTATAATTACAGCCATATTGGATCATGGCCACTAGGCCTACACTGTAGCCTTTGCCTTGACTAGGCCTAGGCTTAGGCCTAAATTAAGGCTAGGCCTAGCCTACAGGCTGGGTCCATTTATTCTTGGACCATACAATATCAGAGAATAATTTTTCATTCCACATTTTTCCATTGAGAAGAGCACAAAATGAATTTGTGAAGGCATTAGCCTAAATGTATATTTTTCATAGGTCTGTAATGTATGCAAACTCCGATACTGTACGCCATGTCCGTGTTCTGTATAGGCCTAGGCCTAGTACAGAAGTTAAGGTGAAGCACTATGAAACTACGTCACAGTTAAGTAAGTGTATGTGTAGGTCCGTAATTGTATGCAAGCACCCATACATAGGCTACACACCTGTTCCGTAGAGAAGTTGACATGTACATCGCAAGAACAAGTCCGGGATGAGACTTGATAATTGAAGTTCAGTAATTTTTCGATTGCTGCTTGTTTTGATTAATTTCTAGTTGTTAGCTAATATGCAGCAGTAGGAGTGGTGGGGCCTTTTTTGTATAAAACATGCATGTTAATTTGTGTAGTGGTGAAAGTGTACCTTGTACATTTATGATTTACGCAACTTGACAGTGACTGAAAAGTAGCCCCCGTTACATGAGCTATGCACGAAAGTTTGACAAACCGGATTTCGTGCTCAACTTGTAAGTAATTTACGTACGTAGTCAACTAAGAAACCATACTAGCTCCATTGATTTGTGCGCAGTATCAAAATACATAGTGTGTGCATGCTTTAAGTACCGCTGTATATGATACTAAAAAGACAGACAGGTGTGAGCACACACCCTTTCAATGTATAGGTAATACACGGTAGGATGGTGTGAAATAGCCAAGTAGCTACATTGAAATACTGAAGGCTTCAAAGTATTTACGTTTATAGTTGTGTGAGAGACTTGGGTTACAATGACGGTCTAAACTGGGAAGGATTAAAATTAGCTAGGGGTGTGGCGGCAGTATTTTTCACTCATCTTATCAGTTCTAGTCAGCATAGTTTTCTGCATGAATGTCACACAAGACATAAAATACTGTATGTCATACAAAAATCTTCAATTCCAGGATTTTTGGGCACATAAAAAATAAGAGAAGGGAAGACTTGACTCACAATAAGAACAGAAAGAATTGTTAGATTGCATTATCTTGTCACTGCCATTTTCCCAACTGTTGGCTTAGGCCCGACTATGTACTATCGAAAATGGAATATTGGTACATGGGTGTCAGTTAATGGTTCCTTGGACCCTTATTGGCAACATTTCATGGAGTGGCCCCGCCATACGTTACCCTGGACTTGGCCCAACCTGTGTCCACTGTGGTGGTATGGTAGAAGGGAATAGAGCGCCAACTCTACCCTTAAGGGTGCCATGATATTGCTATAAACAGGGTTTGTGGCAATTGTGATGCAGTCATTTTCATTTTTCACTGATTTATAAACATCAAAACATGACATCAGATCATGACAAAGCTGTAGGCCTATGTTTTCATAGGTAATTTGTTATATATATTGTTGTAATCCGTCATTGGTTAATAATATTTTCTATGGTAGTTTCAAGTTTAGATGAGTTACAAATAAAACACAAAGCTGTTTGCAAACTTTGTTCTCCTTCAAGTTAAAACAAACATCACAAGTGTACTCTTTAACCATGTAGGATAGCAGTTAAAATTTGCTTTTTCCCAGGTGAAAAATTTGTGACTGAAATGGTGGAAAATGATTATCAAAAGAACATTTTGTGTTTATGTTTTAATATAAAACAACATATAATGGATATACAGTAGTATGCCTATTTATATTTCAGTATATCATTTCATTCAATTGTAGTATTTTTAAAAAATATTTTCAGGGTTACCATAAGGTGCAGTTCTCGGCTATATTTCGGTACTTTTTTATACTTGGTTATATGGTACTGTATGACACTGTATAACACATTTGTGTTGGTGTGTCGTTAAATTTCATTTAACTAACTGTATCAGTACAGGTACTGTACATGCAGGCTGCTTACAAAAATACTGTGAAACCTTAGTACCAGTGTTTCCTCTAAGAAATTATCCATTGGGTCAATTATACCCAATGTGACAAAAATTGACTCACTACAAATTTCAGTGCTATGTGCTTACACTGCATCAACTTAAGGAAGGAATGGACACCCTCTTTTTGTATTTTTTGTGAAGAACATCAGTGCGTCAAATCCAAAAGTCACTGCGTCAAAATCGCGTCATAGCCGCTTAGCGGAAACACTGCTTAGTACTGTTATCAATTGTTTTTCATCTCTTGCCTGGGTGCCCTGCCACACAAAAACTTTTGGCCTTGGTGCCCTACCCGATGGCCTTGGTGCCCTCCAAAATTCATGAATGACCAAGGCCAAATGGCTGTGCCCTCCTCCAACCTTAATTCCAACCCTGTAGTTGTATTTACTATTCTTAAAGAAGGTGATTTATAGCATTTTATTTGCTTGTTTTTTGTAGCAATTGACTCAAGATTCCTTCATAAGCATTGTTGCACGTACTGCCAACTACATTTCACAATTTATTTTCTACAAATTACGCAATACGGACAACACCAATAAAGCACAATGACGGAGGCATAGTACAAAATTTTCCAGTAAACTTTTATTGATTTTTGTAAATGTTTTAAGATTTTTGTAGTCACAATGTTCCTTAAGTAATCGACTCATGATATAAGCCCAGTATATATTTTTTATGATAATCATTTTGAACATAAAATGTATCAGGACACTAACTTTGCATAATTTCTTAATACAAGTATAATTTGAAGGACCATACCACAACAATTGTCCTAATCGCACATATGAAACTCATGATGAAGGACAGAATTTACTTTGAATCGCATCAGCAATGGTATGAAAATTGTCTAATGTTTCACTTTCATGCCATGCTACCAGTTCATCAAAACAATGTTTTTGTTGCATCATACTTTGATACATATACGTACCTTTCCTTCAACATTACCCTTCATAACATTTATAAAAGTATTGAAATTCTGCAGCATAGCTGCTCTAGTTTTATTCAGAATCATATTATGTGATAATTCCTGATGCAGTGCAGGAGCACTGGATCTTAGGGAATAAAAATATTGTAATTTGTTGATGGCTACTAGAAGTGTCGAAACTTTGTATCATATTTTGATGGCTATGTAGAGTATTGTACTGTATGGTTGGTTGAGATAGTGTAGGTGGTGATTGCTATAAACTGATGAATTGACATGTACAAATAATTGTACTAGTCTCTTGCATAGCATTGTGCAGTCTTCCTTTGCTTTCTTGTAGTTAGTTAGATGAGGTTTAACGTCCCAGTTTCCAACCAATTGGTTCAAGTCGAGACGACCACGGCTTTTTAGGTTAGAAGCACAATGCTCAAAGAGTTTGTAGTATAAACGGTGTAACAGTTTTCTTAAATTGCAAACTGAATTGAGGTTATAAAAGTGCTGGAAAGGAGTATATACCTGTTGCATAAATATTGTACATGGTTAGATGAAGGCTAAGTGAAATATTGAAACCCAACTTTTTCAGAGGTCCCATTGAGTATCTGGCAAAGAGCTGAAGGGTGAAACTAAATGTTACTCCCAAAGGAGCTCTGCTCCCAAATGAGCTGTGTCTCAGAAAGGACACAAGACTTAACTTGCCCAACCTCTTGACACTACGAGATACCAAAACTGATTCTTGGCTTACTAATTGTTAAAAATGTACCCAGAAGTCATATTTCAGCAATAAATGCTGCTGAGATTAAAATGACTTTCATTGCTCTAACTCACATCTTTGGCACATATTCAATTGATGAAATGTAAAATGTTGCAATGCCTCACTTAATTTGAATTAGTCCATAGCACAACAATTTCTTGTGTCCATCTTGTACTCTCAAATTGTCTTCTTTTGTTTCTCTCTGCTTCATGACCCTGGGAAAATTGCTTTATTTATTGCAAAGTATGTTATGAGATGGCTTGTGTAGTGAAATCCATGTAACAATAAGATGGTGATCACATTTTGTGACAAGGTGCAGTGGCTTTTGGAAAAAAAAAGAGAGCAAAAATGGAACAATGAGTTAGTACAAGAGTGACCGAAGAAATTTGCCATTTTTTAAGTGCATTTTATATCTGAGACTCTGGAATGTGCAATGGAGATGAAGTTAGACCCAATAGAATTCATTTTCTTACTTGGGCAACATGCTTTTGAAATATATGAAGACTTGAGATTCACTATGATTTTCTTGCCTGATGTATAGTGTGTAGTTCCTAAGATGACTTAAATTTTCATGTCTATCCATGGTTTGTGGGATTCATTAATGAGTGACTCCAAATCAGAAGTTATCCTAAGTGAAACCAAAATGGCTGTTGCACAAATAAAATGCAGGGTGGTGTCTGTTATATTGTCTTATATACGTATACGTATATGAATTTTCTCCTATTGCTTTAATTCTATTAATGCTGCTAATTGCAATGTAATTTCAGACTCAGCAATCGATACAGCATTTGCATCTAGGAGTCGGAACTTGGTCCGTATTCAAGCTGTTGTCGAACCTCTGCCACCTGATGTACTAGATCACCTTGCTAAAAAGAGAAAGCCAAAGTCCAAGAGGAGGAGGAAACGACCTGTAATGATGCAGGTAGGAATGCGAACTATTCCAGTTTTGCTCTTTCAGCTCAAATTTCCCTCTACCTTAATCTTATTCATGGTGCTCCAGTTTTCAATGAAGAAAATCAGTATTGAACATCACTTGTTGAAAAAATTGCTGTAAGCTGCTAGCATAGTACTTTTTTGTTAGTAGTGTAATTATGCTATCCAAAAGTGTTTATCTGTTTGCAGGCCCGTAGCCAGAATAACCAATTTGGGGGTGGGGGAGGGGGGCACATTGATGTTGGTGCCAGCCTGGGGGAGGGGTCGAAGGGGAGGAGGGTTTTTGCCTGTTTCAAGGACTCTCGATGCAATATGTGAGATTTTCCATTTTTTCTTCTTATATTTGTTTTCCAAATATGCTGGTCTCGTAATAAATTGTTCCTCCTTCTGTGCAACACCTTTTATTGAAAAATTTTTTGGGGGGGGAGGGGGGGGGACACCTGCCCCCGTGGGTATGTGCCTGTCTATTTGCCCCAGTGGAAGGATGTACAAAGTATTTAAAATGCACTGGAAGGGGAACCCTAGTTGTCAAAGGAGTTAGGGCCTCGTAAATAAGATTTTCAGGGGATCTTAAGAATTTCATGTATGAAATTAAACTTCAAAAGAAGTGAGATTGTAATACAAAACTGTACTCACAAATGGATGATTTAATTTGACACTTAAAGGGAGAAAGCATTCACCCCAATTTTATTTTCAAAAGTCTGCTAAATCTTATAGATCACCTCTGATTTTACTCACAAGTATCTTTCATAATGTTTCTGTATAAAAACCTTGAATATTGAAGGTAAACCAAGGGGTTATTCAGCATGAATTTTACAAATAAGTAACAAAAATAGTCACATGACTGATATAAGCCATTCTTGAATTAGGATGACAGGGTACACTAATTCAAATTGGGGGGGATTGTATTTTCCCTTAAAAGAATTTAGTCATTCACAAGTTAGTTTTGTCATTTCATGTATGTGATTAAATGTTCTGTTTTGAGGTGTCAGTGCCCCTTTTCGACTTCACGATGTGACAGAGTAGTGAGTGATAGGGAAGTTTTGGGACTGTAGTCAAGAGAAGTCCATAGCAAGCAGTAGAGTTCCTCATGATCTTGTCGGCATTTTTAAGTTGTGTTACCATATAAAAATCTTCAAAATTTTGCTCCATCTTCATGGTTATTCATATGTCCTGGCAATGTGGTAGTGTTATTTCATGTTGTGTAAGCATTGTTGCAGTTGTGACTTTAATAGAGATCATGTTGTAGAAATTTAGGATTGAGGAAGGTTCTGTCACAATGTACTACTTGTGTTCAATAGTGCCATAGTATAACAAAATACAAGATCACATCACATGACATTGTGTTCTCATGTGTAAGGGAGTCAAAACAAAACTTTGTAATCCATAAATTGTGATTAATCAATTAATTTCATTAATAAGATACTGCTGTTTATATGTATGTAATAATGTCACTGTCTCAAATTAGATACATCTGTATGCAGCCTAACATTCATGTGTAACATTGGATTTTCTTTGCACATACACCTGAAAGAAATCCATCTGCTTATAGTCTGAAAAAAGGTATACAGTGAACATAGTGTGTAAAGTATTATGCCAAACATTGTGCACAATTGTTGAGGCAGAGTTTGAAATGTTGTAAAAACTAAATATTATTTCAGTCAGAGGTTACATCATGAAAAGGGCAAATAGTAAATTATTCACTTTTGTGTTACAGCTGATTAACTGCTGCTTTTGTGCAAATAAGAAGAGGTTGATTTGAACTTTCTATTGTAATCAAGGTTACTACTTGATTAGTTGATGACAGTCCCTAGCCCTTGTATTCAGCAATTGCATTTATACAAATAGACTGGATGTGAACAAGGGTAATTTACAAAACTTTGTATGGCTTCAATCCTGAAATGGAAAAGTTGTTTATCTGCTGCCTTTTTCTTCATTTATGCAACTTTATCTCCCTTTACAGGGTCCCAGTAGGATGGAGACCCCCATGCCAGATGACTTCTCTGATGATGATAATAACTGCATCAGTTTGGGGGATGGTGGAACCCTGGCTGGAAGCTCAGGAATTGGGACTCTGAATGAATCCATTCTTGGTTCTGGTCCTTCGGTAGAGTCAGGTTCCAGGCGGGTCCAGCTTGAGAGATTGAACAGTGCAATGTCCACTGTTGGATCTAGAGTCCCAAAACTTCCAGCAATTGAGACCAAGAAGAAAGTGACTCACCCAGTAAGATTTGAAATTCCAGGGGTTAGTAATTTGGATGACGTTCTATGAGGTGGTGGGGACCAATCAACATGTTACGGTCCCACTGCAAATCTGTGGAGCTGTTATTTACTGTAGATGCTGCTGAAATTCATCTCATCTAATGACTTCATTTAGAAAGAAAAATGATAATTTTCTGTCTGCAAAGAACTGAGAGGTAATGGGCCTTAGGTGTGTTATGCCCCAGGTCCTTAGAAATCAATCAACACTATTGCTAAGTGGATAGCGTGGTAGATGTATACACCTTTGTGCATGGAAAAGCGAGACATGACCTCCAGGGTGGGGGTTATACTCCATGTAAGCCAACCTCAAACTGAAGTGAATAGATACCTGCTAATCCTGTTCACTTTAGGCCATTCAGCCTATTAATGTCCCTTAAGCACAGGTCACACTAGAGTGATTTCGGATAAAATTACAGTCCGATTTTTGTGAGTTTTAGTTAAAATCTTCTCCATGCCTAGTCGGAAAGAGCCAAAAATTTGCCAACCTGTGTAAATGTATGATTTGCATCAGAGGACTAGGAAAATGAAATGTAAACTAATTATTTCCTGACGTCATATCGGCAGACAGTGTTTATCAGGCATGCATGCAAAAATCGGATTGATCTTGAACAAATACCGCTGTGTGGAGTGGTATATTATAAAATGGTAGCAGAACAGTTTACCGTGAGACAAACTAGGATGTTATCAACATAGTGTGGCCATCCTTAGAGCAAAGTCTGAATAAAATACTATTGGTCCGATATAGAAAAGTTCGGATCGGATTTTGGATTGGAAATCGCTGTAGTGTGACCCGCCCTTTAAGCTGTCTGTTCACCTCAGTTTGAGGTAGGCTTACATAAAGTATCTCCTCAAAGGTGACAGTTATCAACTAGATTATGAAATCATTGCATAACGTCTTTTGTAAATATTCATGGACTTACAAAGTCATGTGCCGTAGCTAATTTGAATGTGACACTAACAGAAGGTGCTGCCAGTGTGAAACCTTTATACATCTGGCAATGAATGATGTATTAGATTATGTGTCTTGTGCCACTCCCTTACCAAGCATTGACCAAGTGTCTATGAAGCTTTAATGAGATAATGTATCTATGTGTTGTAATCATGCAGAGTGTTAGTCTGGTGCATCTCCTCATGTATTCAAGCAGGTGCTGTTTGTCTCATTGGCATTATGCACCCGTCAAACAAAACCTTTGACCCTCCACCTCAAGCAGTCTGCATTCAACACTGATACCATGTCAAGTCTTTGATGTACAAAATACCCTGAAATGTGAATCTTCGATGAATAAAAATAAGGCTGCAGTAAATCTGTGATGAACAGTTGCAGCTAAATAGTGAATCAATGCTGAATCAGCGTCGAAAAATAATCAGCAGACAATCACAACATGTGCAGTATGGCTAATGCTATATCCAGATTGGTGAATCTTTGACTAACAAAATTTCATGAAAAGTGAAAACTGAGTGAATCTTTGCCTTAACTTTACTTCAGTACTGTGAATCTGAGGTGAACTTGCCTTCAAATTTTCATAAAAAGTGAATACTTGTGAATGCTTGAGGTGGGGGGGTTGAAGGTTCTCTTTGACAAGTGATTAAAGTCAGCTAGTTTCTTTATGTCCTAATGTGTGTATATAGCTGCCATCAATCTCAGGCTTATCTTTAAGTAGTTAGGTGCCTTTATCTTCCTTGTGATTGAGAGAATGGTGCTTAAATGGTGTATGAGGTGGATGCAGGATCTTAAAACTGGGTTGATTTCTGGCTGTGCCTCTTTGCCTTTGGGTAAGCCAGGCCGTCAAAGTTGGTGCTTTGTAACCAGTTGCATAAAGTGTTACTGAATTTGAACAGTTAATATTGGAACTTTGTGTCTGCAAGTTAGCTCTGTAACTAAAAAGAAAACAAATTTTTGAGAACTTTAATTTGTATTCAGCTACCATGACCTCCGTTGAATTCAATTGTCAGTATTGTTCTGAGTTTAGAATTTGTAGATTGTAAGTAGAGTTTTATTTTCAATTTAAAATATCATTGTATATAAGTGAAGTCATTTTGTAACTTACACTAATGGATCAGTATTTTCCCTCTTTAATCAGATTTTGAGATTTATTGCTTATGTATCCACCAAAGTTTTGGTAGTGTCTGATTTGATTTTGATAAGCAGTGGTGAGGAAAGGATTTAATTTAGATTTGAGCCAGTGTAGCAGTTTATGTTGATTTAAGTAGGGTCATGGGTGCATTTACATTAGACCAGGATCAAGTCCACAGATTCTTTTTGGTAATCACTTTATTAGTGAACCTTAACCTATATTGAATCATTTTTGGGGTGTATTTACTCTTGTTCTCTCTGATCTGAGCGCCCCCCCCCCCCCCAAAAAAAAAAAAGAAAAAATAATTTCATTGACTTTTAATGTGAAATTTCATTCATTTGTTGCACCACAGCAGATTTTGTATTATAATGGTCTGCATGGAAATGAGCTATAGTCATTTAAGGGGTAAATTTGTTACATTCATTAAAATTGGAACACTTTAACCCATATTTCAAACTTAGTAGAAAAATCATACAACTATGATTTTGGTGTCAAAGGAAAAATTTGAATGTGAACAATTCATTAGTCCTTGAAAGTCAATTTGGTCTTTGTATAGCAAACATAACACTCGATGTGCCTTTGATATTTTTATTTCAACATCCAAAAATTTGCCGTCCAAAGCACTGCTAACTTAATTAAACATTTACTTTTGTGTTTATGTTAACTTTTCATTAATGAAATTGTGTAATATCCGTCCATTTTGACCGTGATCCCTCCAACACCCAAAGAAGAAACTTTATTATTCTTGTGTGTGGCAAGTTTTCTTTAGAAAATGCCTGATTTTGCCATTATTTATGCCATTTTTAAAAGGGTGGATGTAACCAAATGAAAGGGGGAGGGGAAGCAGCCTAACTTAAACAAGGGACAGATCACTGTCCATGTATAGAACACAAAGGGCATGTTGATTAGCATTTAGCTATTGCCCCTTACCCTCCCGAAGGATCCACCCTTACTGTTTTTTAAAGTTTTGTCTATGTAAAATTGTGTGATGTATGTTGTAATATCTCTTTGAATCGAGTGTTCTGGGCCAGTGAGTGCCTTGTATATTCATGACATTAAGATGCCTTTGTGGATTTACCTTTGCCAACCATTTTCCGTCATTCATTTTTATGTCAATTTTTTTGAAAGGGTCACCTTGAAAATCTTGCTCATTAAAGCATTTAGTACGTCATTCTTAAGTTTGATTGAAATGTTTTTATAAGACTAACTTTTAATGTATGCTATAACAGACTTATCCATCCATTATGCATGTGAAAATTTATTTTAATTGGTACCTTTCAGATATTTCCATTTTTTTAACTCGATATTGCGAGAATTACCTTTATGGATGAAACCTCATTTGGGGTAACACATTTATACTAAAATTTTGAATGATCTTAATTTATTTAAGCATTTCTTCTTCAGCGGAGTAGAGCATTACCACTTTAATTAACTTCCAAAGACAAAATCAGGAATATGTATTAAATACCTAGGAATAAATGGTCTTATTCTTGAAATGTTCAAAAAGGGGAAGAGCTGAAAGTAATGTTCACAGATATATTTTAAGCCAATTACTGATTCATCTGCATGATCATATCCCTTCCTTCCTTCTCATTTTACAGTACTCAGAAGTTGTATAGTGTGTGGTGTAACCTTGATTAATATTATTGGATTGTGCATGTTGGTAAAACTAAACATGAAATGGCGTTTACTGTAATTTTTACATTTTTGGTAACGTTTCTTTTTGTTTTGTAGCAAATACATTTTATTCTTCTTCAAGCGTACCTTCAGTTAAAAGTTGAAGAAATATGTGTTTTGAAGGTTGAAATCAAATCTCATTGGTCAAACTCAGGACTTTTGTGTGCTGAGATGTAGTGTTGAAATTCACTCACTCAAGATGGAAAGTTTGATTGCACAATAATTTGTGATTTCACTCTTGTACTAATCAAATCACATTCTTTTTCTTTATTTTTCTGAAAGCGACAGCACCTCCTGTCAAGATGTGATCATTCTCATGTTGTTATAGAATGATTTGACGTATAAAAGTCATCTTCTCTCAACATACTATGCTAGAAAAGAGTAATTTTTTTCAACTACACATTTTTGTTTCAATAGGAAACACAAGCAAGTTATGTGGGTTGTGAATGAAGAACATCACATACTGTTGTACTAGCAAGTAATCTAAGTTAAGTGAATAAATGCCAACATTTTTTACCTGTTCAACAAGCTAAGCTGCAAAGATAGGAGATGGACCAGTGAAATCCATTTTCCAACCTCTTTTTACACATTTGCTTGTCATTTTAGCCAGAGGTACACTGCCATGCTGCCATCAGAGGGAAAGGAATTTTAAAGATTTGTAAACAATACGTGAATTTAAACATCTCGAATGCAACATTCAAATGTCGCTTTGCTTTAAACATTGCTGTTACAGTGTATGTCATGCACTGCTCATGTATTTTCCAAGTGGTTTGTTGCCATGGCAGTATTCAGATGTTTAGTGCTTCAATTACAGGAGCAGTACATCACCTTTGAAGATAGAAATTCAAACCCTGAGTGGAGGTGTGTCATAGTTGCAATGATTTACAGGTGATGGTACATGGATATATCATACAAATGGTTCTTCCAATGGAATAAAGTTTTTCTTTCATACAAATTATCCAAATATTTAATATACTGAAACACAAGGTACTATGTCTACCTGTATGCAATTTAGCCACAGGTAATTTTGTCAAGTTTCTTGTTTATGTTAATTTACCAAAATTAGGCCATTTTTATAGCCCAAGTTACCCAACATTTGAAAGTGAAGAAAATCATAAACCTATGATTTTGGTATCTAAAGCAGCGCTTCTCAACCTTTTTTAACTCAAGGACCACTTTCACTCTCAGAATTTTTTCTGAGGCCCACCTTACAAAAAGTTTATTCTTTTTTCTTAATTTTTTATTTTTTATGGCGGATCTCGCGGCCCACCTGTGAGAGCTTCGCGGCCCACCGGTTGAGAAGCGCTGATCTAAAGAGAGCTCTGAATGCGCTCTTTCATTAGAAATGAAACTTTATATGTTCCTGCTGATGAAATAGCTTATCTGCCATTGTGTCTTATGTAAACATACACTAGAGTATATTAAGAGCATTTTGATAAACCTTTCCAATTTAAAATCGTTCCTACACATTTCTTGGACATGATTGTAGATAAAAATTATAATATATATATGGAGGAATCATGATCATGGACATGACATATTTGAACTTTGACCTAGCTTTCTCCTGGGTTTAAATATCTGAACTCAGACTTGAGTACATCATGACAGGTACTGTAATCAGAAAGTTTGTCTTCCCTATCTGTGTGTAGCCTTTGTCATCTATGCAATGCATGTGAAGTGTACAGACATTTGTAAATAAAAGTACCCCAAGAGGAGGGTATTGTACAATATGTGCACTGAATTTTTGTTTTCCTCCTTTCATTGTAAAAATATACTTTCTAGTTAGCACTTGTAATTATTTTGAAGTTACTGTTGTTCCTCTACCTTAAATTGGAAGACATTCCCTTTCATCACTGGTGAGGGATCAATGCTACCCAAGCACTGGGACCATACTTCCCAAGCATTAAACATTGTGGGAACATAATACTTGCAATCTGTGAGAAGTTACCACCCAATATCTTCCCTGCACCTTAAGAGAAATGTCACCTTTTGACCTTTTCAAAAGAAGTTTGCTATCAAGTAGTATGAAGTGTGGCCACCATCTACCTTGCAACAGTAGTTTTCCATCCCTCCCCCGAGTTCCACTGAGGTGACCACTGACCATTTATAGCTGAACTTTCACCAAGATCCTGCAAATATCAGCGATTCACCACATTCCCCATACTTTCACACATTCAGGAATGACACCGGCAGCCATAGTCCAAGGATATTGAAGCAAATTTTGAAGTTGGGAAATCATCACTAAAATTTAAAGAAGTGGAAAGAGCTCAAAGAGACCTTTTAAATACAAAAAATCAGCTTCACAGGATGAAGAATGGCTGAGACGAATTCTTGCAAATTTTCATCACAAAATAGATTCATTTCTCATATATACATTCTCATCAACAAAATTACATTCAAATGAATTAGTTTACATACATATGATGGGCACTAGAAAAACATTACTGTTCATCAAAGCTAGTGACCATCAAACAAAAAAAAAAAAAAGAAAAAGAAGAGACGGTCAGAAGAATAGAAAGAACACTTCTCTGGATACTAAGACATTCAGATAAATATTTAGAGCTTAAAAGTGATAATAGCTTATGAGTGAGTATTTAAGATTCTTTTGAAAAGAACCAAGTGAAGTACTAGATCTTACATCAAGGGGATGGTTGTGCCAAATATTATAACAACAATTTTGAAGAAGTAATTTACCATACACAATTTGTGACGTGATACAGAAAAAAGATTATTATTACGAGTAAACATTGTTACTTCAGTTGAATGTGGGGGTTTTATGACATTTGCTAATGCATTTGGTAGTAAGTTATGACGGTATTTATATACAAGTACCCCCATACAATACATATGAACATCTTTAAGTTTTAATAGGTTACAATCCAAGTACAACTGATCAGTTTTACTTGGTTGGTTTTCTAGTACTGTAAGCAGTTTGAGTAATCTATTTTGTATAGTCTGTAGAGTTTAGGTACAGTGGCACAGGCTGTGCCATAAACTTCAGTAGCATAAGAGAGCTTACAATAAACAAAGGAATAATAAATCTGTACTGCCGTATCAACTGGAAGGATGTCACTTATGTGGTAGAAAATACCAACATACTTAAGTAGGGAGTTACGTAATTCATTCACATGCTGCTTCCAGGTTAAATTCTCGTCAATGGTCAATCCTAAGGTGACTTGGTATTTGGGGATAGAACCTGCTCAATGATTTGCTGTTGAGCAAGGGCCCGACCCTCAAGAACGATGTACTGAGCAAATGTCCCCTTTGAAGGTGCTTAATTTCACCCTCTGAGAATGTCCCAAGCACTCTAATTACAGCTTCAACATTCCGTGCCCCCACATTAAGACCCTTTGGTCCATGCAAAGGACAGGGATGTCATCTCTGTACAGACCTTCCCCCTTGAAATGAGATAATTCCTTCTTTTTCAATAAGTTGCTGACCTCCTCTTCGTATTTTTTTCCAGTTCAGCCGTCTCATGCTCTAATTGCTTACACTCTTCTTTAATTTCCTTGAACTCCCCCTTGACCCCCTGCAGCTTTGACCTGTATTGTACATTGAATTTTAGGTCAATGTCCATGTTCTCACAAATGCATATCGAGAGATCAATGTGACAAAAGGCTTGATGAAAAGTTTTTGATTGTCTTCTGCAAGCAACTTTTAGGTTCACATATTTTGCACCTAAATGATACAGATGTCATCAGTTTGACTTATCTCCAGTGAGCGGTATACGGATGTTTGGTATTCACCATTCCTCCAAATCCTTCATGCTTGCTTGCTCCAGCATAATTATACTGCTTGAAACCAATACATCAAAAAGCATTCAGCCTCTGAAAACTTCATGTATGAATACCTCAAGTGACTGCTGTGAGTCTTCTCTCAAACTTAATAACCGAAAGACGCTCTGGACCAGATTTTCGCTGCAGCACCGTAGTTGAATGGAACCCATCCTGCTGTAATAATTGTTTGATTTCATCTACGGTATAAAAGAGAATAAATTACAGGAAATTCATTTTAGCAAATAAATTCTTTCCACTTCCTCTTCCAAAATGGAATTGCTAGAGCAGGAAACATGTTTCCACTCAAAAGCCACTTAAGTTTCTCAGGACTTTTACATGTTTTCATTAACAAAGGTACCAATGTTTTCCAGCTTTCCAGATTCTTGATGTTTTCACCCATGCTTTATTATGAAAATAAGTACCTTCACACCATAATAATGTTCAGTTTTTATAAAGCACTTTAATACAGCAGTGGTGAGTCTACAAGTGCTTTACAAAGGTCTGCCTCAGTCTTTTGTAGAGGAGCATTCTCAAAACTCCAAGGGACTATGCAACTAGGTTTCCGTGAGTAATACCCCACTCTACTCTAGAGCAGTGTTTCCTCTAAGAAATAATCCATTCGGTCAATATACTCAATATAAGAAAATTTGGCTCATGAGAAATGTCAATTTAGTGGAATGGGTATGGGTATGGCATGCTTTGTTGTTCACACTGCATCTGAAACCCTCTTTTTTTTTCGTTTTTTCCCACTAATATCAATTCGTCAAATCGACAAATCAATGCGTCAAAATTGCATCATAGCAGCTTAGTGGAAACACTGCTCTAGAGTCTCAACTCTTGGCCAATAGTAGAGTAGCAACTCTATAACCTGACAAGGCTTTTATCCCTAGCTGACAGGCAGATGCTCTGCTACTGCACAACTCAAAAGCTTCTTTTCTCCACTAAAAAGCTTGGAGAGTAGATTTTTTTTTAAATCCCAGTGAAATTTTCCATGTTAAGCTACAGTATACTGTACCTAAATTTTGCCCTGTTATAAAGCACAGCAACTTCCCTCTCATCCACTGTCACTATTTCCCCTGTCCTCCCTTCCTCCTTCCTCCCCTTCTCTACCCTCTCCCTCTTTCTCCCTCCCCTGCCTTGGATATAGTTTCTGGAAAAATATACCACTCCCGATTGATGCTTTGCATCACATAATAGCCTCATTTTCAAACTATTCAAACTGTAACTCACCTGGCCTATTTTCTTCTGTTGTGACAAGATAAAAGACAGCCTTTGGAGAGAGCAACTTATGTACATCCGGCAGTAATCTATCCAGAACTTGACGTCCATTGATGCCCCCAGCCCATGAGCGAGCCAGACCGTCTACTTCCACCTGAAATAAGTCAGACATTTTTGCAAGGTTTTTATAGGTATCTTATTATCACCTTTACAGCTTAACCATCTTAAAGGGAATAAAGTGTCATTCAATTCTAAAACAGCTACATTTTTCAAATTTCCTTTATTTCCCATAGAAGCACTTTTCATTAATAACATAAATATTCTACACTAAAGGTAAATGAAGCAGTTACAGTACACTGTATGAATAAACAATTTAGTTATGCAACTTATTGCCACATGAAGAAAAGGTAACAAATCTCAACCCAGACAGAAAACCAGAAAGCCAAAAGGCTTACTGATTCCTTGCCTCTTGGATGTAATTTTAGTACATTGGTTTCCCTTTGACACAACATAATGGTGAAGTTACTGTGCTCAAAGTTAGGTTGGCATATAGAAAGATAAAATTCCATGGGCACTGGTCAAACAGAATCATATCATGTCAAAATTATCATAAAGTAGCTTTTCCCTAATTTTGGCCACGACATGCCAGGTGTAAAATTCAAACATGTTTCATACAGTATTTGACAAATCATGTTTTCAAGGTTTTTCAAATTTTGGTCTTTGGACTTCTCAAAAGATAATGAGACACTGCAATTCTACTCAGTGTGGGTGCCAATATGCCAAGAATGAGATTCACATCCAGGGTTTCTTCCTTGTGATTTCAAGTCAACAAGGTTTTCAGTGAGATCTTTAGTGATCTCTAATGCCTTTTGACCTCTGCCAAATATTGTATAGATCATATGCATAATATGGAGTCCCACCTGCAAATTATGAGATTCAACACACTTTCCTTTTTGAGACATCACATTAATTTAACAAGATTTTGGAAGTTTGGCCTACAGTCACCTCAAATGCCCTTTAAGCTCCACAAAAACAACAGTAATCATCTACTCATTAAAGGGTATCCACATTTCAAGTATGACATCCCTTGCGCATATCCATCTTGAGATGAAATGTTTACGAGCAACTTTTCAAGGTTTTCACTATTTGACCATCAGTGACCCCAACTGACAGTTGACCTCCACCAAAATAAATAGGGATCATCTACTCAAAATGCAGTACCCACATGCCAATTATGAAATTCATTGAAGTGCCTAATCTGGAGATACCGTGTTTACTGGCATTTCTCATGGCTTTTACACTTTGACCTCTGGTGATCCCAGGTGACCTTTGACATCCACCAAAAATAATAGGGTATAGGTAATAATAGGGTATAGGTAATATGGGGTATCCACATGTCAAGTATGGGATCCCTCACAGTTACGCTTCTTGAGATAAAATGTTTACAAGCAAAGCGTCGCATACATAAATATATACATACATACATGCACACCCACATACACAACATCACCATCGCATGGATTCCTTTCTTCCAACAAAGTTTAATTCTGGTCCCTCTTCCAATCTGGAAGAGAAAACATGTCTAGGGCACCTCCTAGACAAGCTACAGCAGCCTGTGATGAGTTTAATTTGCTCAAGGCCATATCCACATACTCCTGTGTGAACTGACTGCTACACATTAGGCTACACCACTGACTGCACTAGTCACCACTGACCATTCACAGCAATGTCATTGTATGTGTTTATGTCAGCCAATGAGCAGTCACCAATTACTAATGGAGATATGGGGATATTTCTACATATGCTTTGGGTGATTCAACAGCCTCTTCAAAAAAGAGCCATCTATAAATGAGTGCACTGTTAATTTGAGGTGACTTTACTTGCAACATAACCAAATAATAATTTGTCTCATACTACAATGAAAACAGTTCATAATAACTGCTTTTTGGCAGAAAGGGGTCAATCCTGAGAAAAGAGAGGGTGGGGAACGTATTTCCATAATGTGACGAGCGTTGACTCTACAACCGTAACCCATCTCACTGAAATTAAGAGACCAATTAACAGTCTTCTTTACTCATGTATGCCCCCACCTTCCACCCCACCCCCATGTCCAACATGAAATACCTTCCCTGGTCTTACCTCCTCTGGTGGTGTAACCACATATGGTGGGTTGAACACAAGGACATCAACCTTTCCATCAAGTTTAGGCTGGAATGAGTTTAAGAGGTCTGAGGTCACCACCTCCACCTGTACATGGTTCTGTTCTCCTGTCCTCATGGTGCACTGTGCAGCTTTTGGATTTCTGTCTACAGCTCTGGATAGAAAATTATGCAGTTACATCAAACAGGTTTTTCAACCATTCTGTTCACTGGTTTTGCCCTTTCAATCTCATTTTGCCATTTATACTCAATGTTATGTTGTCATTCAGCAATATGGACTGACATTACAAATAACAGAATATTGTGATACAAAAAAAAAAAACAACAACAACAACAGCAAGTAAATATTAAGTGACACTGGTAGTTTAATGGTTTACATTAATTGCAATCATAAGTGAATGGGAAGGGGGCACATTAACCCCCACCTCACACTTTGCTCCTATGACTACCAGGTACCATGGCTTTGTCCCACCATCTCCTCAAGTTAGATGGATATCAATTTTCATTTCTTCTAAAGCTAGCTACACAGTATATGAATATAATATGAATGTTTCAACTCTACCACTGCATCAAGCATAGTCATGAAAGTGTGCATGGGTCTATGACTGCAAATGGTAGTTTTAAGACAAGTCTGAGCAAGTTTTACTTGTGCTTCCCTCAGTCGGGACAACAATTATGTTCCTTTTCCTTGACTGGAGTCTGTTACCGTTGTGAAGTTGGACCAATCTGACCATTGACCAGGTACCATTGACAGGGTTCTGCCCAGGATTGTTGGAGTGCTGGCACCTTTTTTCAGGATCATAAGCATGTTTTTATTTCAAATTTGATTTTAATGCTCAAATGATGAAATAAGTGCCAGTCAGAAAAAGGGACTTTCTTAGCTTAGAAGAGGTCCCCACTTGTGTCTTCTAGTTGGGGCTGACCAGCTGCTGCAGATCAGTGCATCGACTTGGGTTTGAAGCCACAACAAGATTGTGAAATATCATAGTGCAACCTCATCAAAAAGGACCGGTTGTGCACATTGTCGATCATGCAAACGTAGATTGCTTCAACTATGGGAACTACGACAATACAGCATAGTGAGTTAAGTCACGCAAAGTTACCTAGAGTGTGGCTAGCTTAAAGGAACACATGTGGATGGAAAGTTTAGGAAATAAACTTCTGCTAAATAGCAGTTTCCCCTTAAATTTAATCCTTGGAGGTCACGGCTTTTTCACCAAGTGGTGAGAAAGGGGAAGGGAGAAGTGCAGGAAACACCTTTGTGAGTTTACGATTACTGTACACACAATGAGCAGAACAGGTTAGTTCAAAATGTGCAACAAAACTAACTTAATGAGGACTATTTTAAGTTGTCTTTTACTGTCCAAAAACATGTAAATACCCCAGAGCATTCCAAAACTTCATTCCCTCGGATTTCCACCAAGTACACACCCTGGATGTTCCTGAATACGCTTCAAGAAATCAGAGCAACGCTAGGAACTAAATGACCCCCATGATGATTAAATTTTTAACTAATCATTGATTATAAAACTGGAAGTAAATAAAAGTAGTTGACACAAACTGTCCAACAAGAGCCCCCTTCCCCAGTCTGCATTTTCCAACTTATGTACCAAATTTTTAAAATCTCTCACAAGTATACTCACAGGCAGAGGCAAGGAGCTACGAGAATCTGTCTTAAAAATGTGATAACAATGCCAGAACCACACCCAACCTCCAGACAAATCAGTGGACTGGGGAAGAAAATGAAATTAAAGAAATCAGTTCTGAAAATACTTATTACAGTCAAATGGAAAGCTAGGATACAAGAGTGCCAATGCAAAGGCTATGCAGTTTTTGCCCATAAGTTATTCCAAATTATACCTGTTTCACCATGAACAGCTTTGACTTATGGCTGTTATTGTTATCGTATTAATGCCCAGTTTTCTTAGAAATGAATAAAATGAGAGAAAAGTCAGAAATATTGACAAAATCGAACATTAAAAGGAAAGTCTTCTTTCAAGAATGTTTGAGCACAAATAAGAAAACAGACAAGTTATAAGGTGAAACCAGTAAATAAAATAATCTTTGATACATAAGTAGCACCTTGTTGGCTCAAGGTTGCTCCCACTCCATTCCACATATCTAGAAACAGGAAGAGTTTCTTTCAAGTACAGTGTTGTTCCAGGGAATGCACTGTAATTTTCACTGTTACTAGTGTTATAGAGGTAAAGTGTAGATACTGTACAGTATGTGGCAGAGGGTGAACCAAGGTAAAGAAAGTTTTCGGTAGTTTGTCTCAGACTATAGTCATATACTATTGTGTGTGATGTTAATGTATTATGAATTGTCTGTTATGCAAAGTACAGGTACTGTACACTATGCTACACTATATCACATTTCATTGATCTGCACACATCATCCTTGACCAATCAGAATTTCCTACATTTGAACGTACTGATTGCTTTGAATTTGTCAATCAAAAGTGCAGTCAGCAATTGTGAATTACAATATTGAACCTGGAGGTTCCAAATTAAGTCTGAGGTGATGCACTGAAAGTTGACAGGAAGTACGTATCTCCCCCTGAGAATGTAACCATGCATTCCCTTTCCTGTGCGTATTACTACTGTACAGCCCCACTAACACAAAACGTTTTTAAAACATCTAAAGTGGTCTTATAAAACATTTTATAACACCACTTTACATGTTTCAAAAACATTTTGGGTTTTAGTGGGGAGTACATTTCAAGCTGAAATCAATCCTCTCTTGCGTAAGTTAGTATCTTACCCTTAATTTGGCTCTCATTTCTACAGTACATCCATGAGACATTTTGAATCCCACTCTTCCAGACAATGCTAGTAATAATATATGTCAAAGATAAATTTCCATCTAAATCAAGTTTATTCAAGCTTAAAATCAAACAAAACTGCCTATTTTCCTTTTCTTTAAACACCATACATGTACAGTAGTATGCACAATGTATCACTTTTACAGGGGCATATTGTGTTAACATTTGATCAACATGGGAGAAACTGAAAACAGCTTTTATTATAATTAAACCCATCATTCTCACCAATAAATTCTGACAATAACTTTAATTAATAACAAAGTTCCCCGTATTACATTGCACAAGAATCTTCAATTTACAATGTATAAAATTTAAAAACTTTGGGCATGAAAACAAATTATTTCTGAGCCACAAAGCTGTGAATTTTTTCTATGGGAACCTCACTTTTTAAAAATAGATTTATCCAGGTAACTATTTTGATTTTACAATAATTCTAGTTCTACTGTATAAAACATGGTTAAATTATGAAAATTTCTGCCAATGAAATTGTAATGCCTGCAGTCTTAAAAATCACACTTTACGGCACAGTGAATTCTGATTTATTACTTAGGTTCACATATGGGTCTACAACATTACTACTGTGATTCATAATGAATCACACTCCTTATCTTTACATCGATTTGGACTGTATGTTCCCACCTCTCCCTGTTCCCATATTTCTATGTTCCAACAACTGAGGGGTAAGGGTAACAAAGAAATGGCTGATGCATTTCCACCTGCAAATACTGTATGACTGAATTTGAATCGAAGCTTACAAAGATGACCCTTGGGAACAACCCATTCATGGCTTTATACAAGATCACATGGATGCCTGAATATTTTGTTGTCTGGATTAACCTCTGTCAGTTCAGCTGTACGTCTGATAGACTTCAGTAAAAAGACTAAAAAAATTTCAGGCATCCATCCATCCTTGTATGAAGTCATGAATGGGTTCATCCCAAGAAACACATCAATCCAACTTTGGAACAAACTCCAAATATTTACCTAACCTCAGTAATTTGTTACTGTATGTGACCACAGGACCATGCAGTAAGATCACTCCAGGGTAAAGGCTCAGCCAAAGACCTCAAGACTTGATCTGTTCACCAACATACCTCAAAGAATTTAGGAAATCAACATCCTTCTCCAGGGCATCCAAAAGAAGGAAAGAGTCTTCTGCTGGTTCATAAATGTCATCAAAATCTGTCACACTGAGATGAGAATAGTCTGGGGTTGGGAAGGTTGAACTTCTGCTCGTCTGGTTCATGGCATACCTATCCTGAAAGGTAAAGATAAATGGACTCCATGATGTAAAATTTTTGTTAATAATAGCACAAACCTCAGATTGATTATGTTTGTATTTATAATGCACGTTTAATAATCAATGTCCATTCAAAAAGATTTACTGCACTTTGGGAAATGAACCGGGCTTCCAAGTAACTTTTCAAGTTTGCCATTTAATCGACTGCAGTTTAGAGTCAGTGTCTACGTCAGACTGATGTCTACCCGTCCACTTGCAAATTACATTGATGTTGAATTGACTATGGCCAAGACATCAGTTAGACAACAATGTAACTAATCAATGTCCATCCAACATCATAACAGCTTCAGGGAAAGGACTTTAAGATTTTGAGATTTCCATATGACTGTGTACTTAAGTTCCTGCAAGAGCCTCAGTCACACCTGGGACAATCCCTGAGTGGTATTTCATTGTTAGTCATGAAACATTTCAGAGAACATTTAAGCTCATAAATGAATAGTTGAAAGAGTGAAAAACTTGTAATGTATCAATTTACAGAGTAGATAGCTGCCTCTACAGATACTCTACTAATAAATAAAGTGAGTCATGGGACAGCTTTGCGACATAGGTTTCTTAGAACAGTCCCTTAGTCCCAAAACTTTGTGGCATTAAGGTGATACTGCTATTACTTCGCTTGTGACGTAAGGAAGGAAAAGTTGGACAGTTCTTTCATTATAATCTTTTTTGAAAAATCATCCCTATTGTTTAGCAAATTGAAACAATACATTGTTACTCATGGGACAAATAAAATGGTAGTCATGGGAAGGTTTTGTTGCAAATGTTAACAGGCATAAAAATGCTGCAGAATGAAATGTTTCTCAATCCCTTTTTTCTGTTTTCACTCTTACAATTACACATTTTATACAGACTTTCACATTGATGTTTTTCACTATCACAAAGGCCTTAACAGGGAGAAAAAGACAAGACCTTGAGAGATGGTCAAAATTCTGTTTTACAATAAAGCCTATTGTCCCTACAGTACTTTACTACACATTATGCGTAGTCCCACAGTTCATACTTGAATATAAACTGTGGAGCTAGTGGGCTGCAGAACCAGTTGTGTACCCTGGAGGCTGGGAGGGGAAAGGAGGGGGTTGTTCACCTAGGATATCAGTGTTACTGGGGTACCTTGCTCAAGCCTCCCCACATCTCTCTCTCGAAAAGAAAAAAAAAAGTTCAAAGCTTTGCCAACTAAACCAATGGTTGGCAACTAAACTACTTTACCCACTTTACATACAAAACTTTCTCAAAGAGAAGGGGTTTTGTCCACTACTCTCAGAAACATGGCCCTTCCCTTACTTGAGCTTGCATTTAACATGCAAAGGCTCTTTCACTTTGACAGTTACCACAGATTGCATAATTTTGCATCCAAGCCCCCATACATAGACTAAAGTCTGAGCAAGCCATTCTACAGCAAGTCTAAGACACTATCTTGGAAAAAAACTCCTGAAAATTCCATCCCAGAACATCATGTAGCAAAAAGTTTATCAGCAGAAACAGAAAAAATATGCATGGAAAACAGACCCCAAATCATACAAATATAGGAAATATAGGATCTTTCATAGGAAATTATAGGAAAAATTGGATCACTCTGATGCCTGTCTCTGGTGACCTCAAATGACCTTTGACCTCCACGAAAATCAACAGTGATCATCTACTTAACATGGGCTATCTACAAGTTCAGTAAGGAACTCATTAAAATTTGCCTTCTAGTAATATTGTGTTTAAAAGCATTTTTTTATGGCTTTTTAATACAGTTTGAACTCTGGTGACTCTAGGTGACCTTTGACCTTCACAAAAACCAATAGGGATCATACACTCAGTACAGGGTACTAGGCCTTCAATACTGTAGGTTATGTGATGGTGATGTCATGTGTGTTTAGGTGTGGGTATGTATGTGTGTATGTACTGTATGTACTGTATGTGACACTGCTTGTAACCACCATATCTCAAGTATGGTATGTAACTGTGAGGTATGGCATCTCATACTTGGCATGGGGATACCCCGTAATGAGTGGTAATACTGATACTGTAGGTTTGTAATAGCCTCAGGAGGTCTACGCCTTCAGTACTTCTCACATAAACTTTGTTCCCTGAACTTAGAACTGCAGTGGACCTACAGTAGGTTATGAAGCAGCCAATTTTTGACTGCACATTACCATGAGAGAATCACAAGTTAACACCCATTGCTGTGATTGCTACTACAGTACATACCTATATGTACATGTATGAACTTAACATAGCATTTGACCATGTCACAATTAAACAACATTGTGTGCCATTTAGCACATAATGGTGTGAATGTCCCAGCCAGAAGATTTATCAGCTGGTCAGAATGTTGAAAAAACAAAACATGATCACTTGCATATAAAATCATTGCATCTGACATGTGCAGGAGGTTGTGAGTGTTCTTATAATGAAGATTTCTTGAACGTACTTGGATCCATGGATACAAATCAATAACTGAGGAGTACAGTATGTGACTTTGAACAACTGATACATGTCAAAGATTTTTAAGAAAAGGTACTGACTACTGAGGCCCAATTTTGCAATGGCATATGTAGGCCTATATTGCTCACATGGAAAGAGACAAAATCTAGGTCAGCAGACTGCAGACTAGGCTAGTAATCAAAAATTTAAAGCCCTCAAGGTACATATTCCTACATCAGTTATGACCTCATCTTTGGAGTCACGACTCCAAACATATAGAGGGTAATGGGTATCCCACTCCAAAGCTATTGGAATAACCCAAGCCTACAAGAACCAATACAGTATCTGACCAGCAAAAAGGTAGCCATGGCAACAAAGGAAACTCTCAAAATTTGCCCTACTGTACCTCTATACACATGTGTACAAACGTTATTAAGAGTTAGTACTGTACTTAGGCCTAAGCGTACTGTAGTACTGTATGCGTATAATGACTTTGCTTCTTACTCCTGGGCATGGTTAAAAACCAGAAAGCCCAAAGGCTTAGTGATTCCTGGCCGAATGGGAAGACTTTGTTGCACTGAGGTTTACCCTTCAAATTTATCTTTCTTGACTACATCATTTTACGATGTTTTAACAATTTGACCTCTGCTGACCTCACATGACCTTTGAACCCCACCAAATACAACAAAAAAGAAAAACGGAAGTATCTTGAAAGGGATTCAACTCCAATGGACCTTGGATCTTGAAAATTCTTGGGAAATTTTGCTTTTTGACCTCTGGTGACCCCAGATGACCTCTGACCTCCACCAAAAACAATAGGGTTCTTCCTTACATCATGACAAATCTATATATATATATATATGTATATATATCTATATCTATATACATATATATATATATAGTAGGTCGAAGTTAGGTAGATCGAACGTGGAATAAGTAGGTCGAAAGTTGTGTTTGGTGTTCGATCAAGAAGTTGAAATCAATCCCACGTGCTGGCATAGCCTTTTCACACAAGGGAAAGTACAGAAGAAATAAATTCAGAGAGAAAAATCAAGTCACAACCAGGAATTGAACCCGGGTCTCTCGCGTACCGGGCGAGCGCCTTAACCACTTGGCCATTGTGACACTTGTGGTTCAAGACATAGAACAAGGTACAAATACTGCCGCACTCACTTTTTCTCTCCTGTTACCATGGTAATTCCCCAAGCGGGGTAATGAATAATCAGTAGGTCGAAGTTAGGTAGATCGAACGTGGAATAAGTAGGTCGAAAGTTGGTCGAAAGTTGGGTTCAATTCCTGGTTGTGACTTGATTTTTCTCTCTGAATTTATTTCTTCTGTACTTTCCCTTGTGTGAAAAGGCTATGCCAGCACGTGGGATTGATTTCAACTTCTTGATCGAACACCAAACACAACTTTCGACCTATATATATATATATATATATATAAATATATATATATATATATATATATATATATATATATATATATATATATATATATATATATATATATATATATATATATATATATATATATATATATATATATATATATATATATATATATATATATATATATATATATATATATATATATATATATATATATATATATATATATATATATATATATATATATATATATATATATATATATATATATATATATATATATATATATATATATATTTATATATATATATACCAAATATGAAAGGTGTCCTTCATTCCTATCTTGAGATATATTGAGATTACAAGCTTTTCAGTTTTTTAGCTCCAGTGACCTCAAATGACCTTTGACTTCCACCAAAAACAATAGGGTTCTTCCTCACCACAAGACAAATCTATATCAAATTGAAAAGTTTCTGTCATTGCTATCTTGAAATATCGTGATTACAAGCCATTTACAAGGTTTTCGCAGTTTAACCTCTGGTGACCTCAGATGACATATCATAAACACATAAGGCTATGTTCCCCAACCTACTGTACTTTACGATCGCATTTCAGTTTGAAATTGATCCAACATGAGCTAGTTCGAGCAATATACTTTTCACAGAACTGTCAGCAAATTTACAACTCTATTTGAACGTAACATTAATTACCGTTTGTTATTAAAGAAATATTTTCAGTAACGTTAGGCTTAATTAATTTTAGGGGCCTTAAAGGACTGTGTTTTTTTCAAACTTCAAAGAAGAAAAAAAAATCACTGTACTTCAAAAAAAGAAAAAAAATTGCAAAAACACTGGATAGCCTAGGCCTAAAGGTGATAATAGTGTCAGATCAGTAACAGACAGCACTTAGGCTAGGAGGGTCCACGCTATAGTCCCCCGTCTCATTGGTCCCCAAATTCCCAATCTCATTAGTTCCCCCTCTTATTATTTCGTCTCATTAGTCCTCCATATCATTAGTCCCCTATCTCATTGGAATGAGATGGGGACCAATGACACAGCAGGCTATTGGGACGGGGGACTATAGACATTATCCCCGGCTAGGCACTTATTAGTTGAAGTTAATGAGAGTGTAGCGGTATATCGATATTACCGATATTAGTCGATATTTGCTCCTTAGTAATATCGTCGATATGCGTTTTCAAAAATACCGATATATAGTAAAGTCTATATATAGTACTAATATCGATATTCTACTATTCACTTGGATACCGATTCTTCTAAAATAGCGACACTCAGCACAAATATCGATATTTAACAGCAGTGACTCATAACCGATACGAGTGTTTTTAAAAACCGATACCTAAGCATCGATAGAGTCAAGTTACCAATGAATCTTTGGCCTAGCTTACGTAGGTCTAGGGTCACCTCTTGTGTGACCTTCGTAGCACAATACTGAGCTGTTCATCACAATGCTGCGAGCATATAGGCATGCTGAATGAACTATTTCTGCGGTTTGCATACGCAGTGGAAGACTTCAATGTAGGCCTACTGTGTACACAGTGGATTCGGTACAGACTGGTGATCGACTGCCAAAGCACACGTGGGGCCTAAATGGCTGAATATGTACAGAGCTAGCTCATGAGCCGTATCAGTGACACGAAAGTTTTTCTACAGAATTGGTTACTGCATGCAAGTTTATTCCGAGACCTTACGAGTAAACTAATTTTTCATGATATTCAGACTTACTGTAGGTGATGATCTATCTGGACTATCTCACAGAGTAAAGTTCCACAAACAGAAAATAACGTAACATTTTCGCAAATACATTCGTTAGAAGTTCAGTGTTGGTACACATACTGTACTACGCATGTGATTCCATAGGCCGTAGGGTTTAGTTCAGCTTCGTAATTTTTCGTTGGGGAAGATTTACGTTAATTCTGTTGACAACATGAATGTATGCAAACATGCACGAACACGCCGCAATCAATCCGTACATGCAACATGTGTAGAAAATATTTACAGTGAGTTTGGACTCTTCCAAACAAACTATGCAGTATACATAGGAGTATTGTGACCTTTGACTGGATCAGCGTACTTTGATACGAGGGTTTTTTTAACTATTTTGTGGGATGTATATTTTGTTTGTTTGGGCGGAATTTTGCGAGTAGTTTCGAATGTAATATTTTTCCATACATTAAAAACACATCGCTGACACTACGCTGGGGATGATCCTGCAGAAATAGCTGCGTAAAAGTTCTTATAGCTGCACTTGAAAGTTTCGGGAAAATTCTGACATCCCAGGTACCGGACACGTGCGAGAGTGCCGAGAAGCTGAAGCAGCTAGCGCGCTGCAGACCTGCAGCCGACTGCACGGTGCCTGGATTTTCACTACGAGCAGTGCTGCATTCATAGATTATTGGAATGTCTGAATACAAGAGATCAGCTAGGTATAAATATCGACTGCTAGTAACTTAGTGGTTGTAGTTGAGTGTAATACCGAGGAATAGTTGATATCGAAAATATCGGCCGGTATTTTAGATATATAGTGACTAGCTAAACAAGGCCGTTTTGATGCAGCATTGCATTGTGAACTACTTGCGAGGTATTTTACGAGAGTTAGGTGAAGAGGTATGTACTTCTTTGTGACAAACTGAATAACAGAGAAGGCCCCTGGCTTACGTAAGACCAAAAGGAACACTTTTTACTTATCCCAAAACTTGCGAATCGAAATATGCCATATTTTGTTTGAAAGAAAAAACATTTAAAACACAAGCTGTTGATAGTGGAAGGAATCGGCGTAGCATAATTATGCTAGTAAGGGGTGAGTTACGCTAATGTTTGGGCCACTCGTTTTGAAAATGTTTGTATGGTCAGTGAAACCAATAATCACAGATTTTGAAACTGTTTTGTAGTTATTTAGGGGCAGACCTCCTACAGATTTTTTTTTTATAGATCATGGCAGTTGCTTTAGCAAGATGGAGGGATATCTGATCGTCTGGTGTGATGCTGAAGTAACACTAAAAGCTATATAAGACATATTCCCAAAGAAGTAATTGAAAGTTACTTTGTGACTGCAACTACTCAAATGTTAAATGCAAACACAGTTTCTTTTTTTTTTAATTTTCCAGCACAAATCTTGATTTATTTTTCGCTACCAATGTAGTAAAATTTGGCATTTAAATCGTCAGGGGCCGGGTACATGGTAATACCTTCCCATACTTCGTTTTTTCATATGTATAGTGTGCGTACCCATTCTGCGAAAATATCGATATTATCGATGGTGGGGCCTATTCGCACGACTACTAGCGGCCGTGCGGACAAGATGCGGTGATTGTTTGCCCGCACGGCAGTCGTGCGGACAAGTAATCGCTAACTGTTGTCCGCGCGGCAAGTGAACGGTGGACCGTGACGATAATAAAATAGCCTAGGCCCTAGGCCTGTCATTCTCACTGGAAAGTAAGCATGTCCTGGGCAGTTTTTACGGCCCTAACTCGCTGCTTCGGGGGGGGGGGGGGGGGGTGGAATTATGCTGGAATACGAAGTTACTGAACGTCTGATGTATGTACATGGCATAGGCCTACCGTATAATCGTAAGTTACTTTGGTCCTCAGACTGTCAGGTTCTCTCCCTCGTCTCATGTTTACAGGAAGGGAGGACATTGAGTGTATATTTGTACGGTAAGATTGCATACTTGTACTTTGCAGTTAGTCAGGGTCACCCTGCCGCGTGGAAACGTGTACAGTTGGTCATTTCACTTATTGTCCCGAATTCCAAAAAATAAATTAAAAAACATAAAAAAAAATCTCACGTGGTAGCTAGGGTTACACTGAGATGGGGATCCTTGGATTGCTGTACCTTAAAGATATTATAAGCATACTACTTAGTAAAGTCCTTGCCGTGGCTTAGAAAAAAAAATGCACAAACAGATCTGGCCACTACCGACACTAGGAAAAGGTAATTCTATCCCCTCTTCCCTCCCTCTCCCACTCCCTGTGGAAGTCTATCCCCCTCCCTCTCCCCTTCCCTGTGGTAGTCTATGCCAAGTCAAGAGCGGCGATCTTTACAGCCGTAACCCTCACCATAACCCTAACCATGATTTTGAAACAAATTTGAAAAATTTTGAAAATCAAATTTGCCCATAACCTCGTGGGAAAAAAAATGAGGCCTGCGGCTGGCAGAAATCACAACCTCAGTCGTACGCATGCCTATGTTGCTGCATCGCTATATCCCTATCTTACGCATAGGTACGGCGTACGTACGTACGTACTGTACGTCCGTATACGGTCTGTACCTATACGTATATACTGTTTAGAGCTGGTGAAATGAACGTATGCAGTGCGTGGGTGCTTCTCTCTTTGCCGTGCGGATAACCGATCATTGACTGTTTGCTCGCACGGCTGCTAGCAGACGTGCGAATAGCCACCACGATTATCGATATTATCGATATTTTCAGGTCGGTATATCGATATTTTATATTGGCAATACCGCTACACCTTAGTATTTAACACAATTATCTTTTTATCTACTATAAAGTGTCTTTTCTTAATAATTTTGCAAGAAATTCTGACGAGGGGCGACTTTGTTGTACTGAGAGAGCAACTGTGTGTACTGTGGAGGTGCAACTTTTTCAGGAGGCAACTTCGTCAGGGGGCGACTTTTTCAGGGGGCAAGTTTGCTAAGGGGCAACACTGTTGGCCAAGGTCAATATTGGAAAGTTCGTTTTTTCCAATTTTTTGCCGCCGAAGATTTATGCCAAAGGAAAGGCATGATTGATAAAAATTATGCCACTATCTGCTGTAGGTGCGCAAAATAGAAATCTGACTTCAGGCTGACAAAATAAGCCAGAAATCTGGCATGACTGCTTTGGCATAACGTACATGATTTCTAGACTGGGCCAAGGTGGAGACTTTTTCAAGGGGGGCCATTGTAGGCATAGGGGTGACTTTGCTATGCAATTTTGATGCTGCTGCAGTAGGAAATTTATGGGGGAATCCCTGAATTGCTTTGTGTCTCTGAGCTAGGCCTAGCTACTGTACAGTTTACTATCAGTATCACACAAGTCAATGCGAGGCAATTTGTAGGTATGATGGCATAACCTAACAAGGCCACTCTAAGAAAGTTTTCGTTTTTAAAAAAACAAGACAAAAGAATGTGAATCTGTTTGTACCTGAAAAAGTTCTGGCGCACTTGGCCTTATTTGAGAGCTATAAATCTTTACCACAGATTTTTCCTTTCAAGAGATACAATTAAGACAAGTTCAGCGTTTCCAGCTCAAGCCTAAAATCAGAAGTAACCTAATAAGGCCAGCGGGCGCTGTTTACGATTTTTGTACAGAGCTGTATGTACAGGTTCAGTGTAGGCAGTTTGTGCGTTCAATTTGAGCTGCATATCTTAGCGTGCAAGTGCTTGAAAAACAGGTCCACGCACATTAGCAAGGGAGTTTGCTATATGCGCGTGCTGCATCAAAAATTGACGCACTGATTGTGACAGCAGTTTTGACGCGCTTTGTTGACTGTATCGATGCACGACATTCGAAAGTGGCCTTATTAGGTCATGTCACTATACTGGCCTAGGCTACATCGCGTAACCCCTACCAACGTAGGCTAGGCAATTTAACCGGCATGTATCACATTGGTACATCAGAATAGTGAAATTGTTTCTCCCCCCTAATCTGAATGGATCAAATAATGGTTTTCATGTTTAAAAATGACTTTCGATCTTTTTCTCTTCTGTCTTTAGTACTTTTCTGTTAAATCATATCACCAGCACTTACAGTTGAATTATTTCTCACGCCGGGCTCACTTGTTGTTTGAACATCTTTGGCAAGCGATTAACTGCAGCTGTAAAGGTTGGCAAATATATGGTACGCAAAAAGGACCACAATTACATAATCATGGTAATGATTCTGTGTCCCTCGTTATACCTACAAGCCCACAAGCCTTTTTTTTAAACAATGCCTATTGCTTGTTGCCTTTGCACATTGTTTACACCTTAGCAGATTGTGTTATTCCCCACGGCTAATAACATCCAACTTGGAGGATGACATGGGTAAAAATGCTCAGTGTTTTTCGACTTGCTTCGCACTCATCCATTGTATGTAGTTGTCTTATTATTACACAGCTTACCGAGGGTATTTGTTCAAAGTCTCATGCAGCTCATTCATACATTCATAGGCTAAAATCCAGACGGAGGGGATACATATTCCTCCTTTCTAAACAGGGTATGGCCCACAAAAAATACTCCACCCCGCTTTTCAAAAATACTACAAAATAGTACCATGCCTTGAACTATTTCTTTTTGTTCTCAAAGTGGTGATTTTGCAATAGAGTCCATATAAAGTGAATCAAGTACTTAAAGCTTAAATGTCTTCAAAAATGCCCAGTACTTTTCGGCGCGCTTCGCACTCATCCATTTTATGTAGTTGTCACATTATTACATGTCAGCTTACCGAGGGTATTTGCTCAAAGCTCCATGCAACTCCTATCCCATTACTACAGTTAACTCGTACCTATCCTCTCGAACAGTGGCGTAGTTACAGGGGGCAGGGGAGCAATTCCCCGGCCCCTGGCCCCTGGCCAGATAACACAATTCCTGTCCACCTTACCAAGTAACATGTAGACAGAGTACACAGTTTATATAGAGGTCTTAAATTTCATCCCATATCGCAAAGCCTAGTTTCTGTTCTCTTGCATGTGTGTGTCATACGTACGGTCAGCTGGTGAGCGACTCACGGAGCAAATTTTGGCTATTTCAGGTATGTATGTTATCCCCGATACGGTCTAAAACCCGTACAGTTTTTCTTTTTTCTTTTTGTTCTTTATGATTACATATGGTTTTTGTGTGTAAGCCTACCAAAAATTTTCGCGCGCTTCTCGCGCTTTGCAGTTTCACGATTCAGATTCAAAAGAACACTATCAGTGCACAACTTGACGATTGAAGTATTACGTCACATTTTGCAAAATATGCCCTGGCGGCCGGGGCACATTTTGCATAATGCCACTCATGTGTGTGGTATGTGTTACATGTAATCCGTTTATTTGTAACCTACACTGCAGATGCAGAACGTTCCCTTATACAGTAATGCCCCAAATCGGAAACTTTAGGTGCTTGCCCCTGGCAAAAAGTCTAGCGACGCCACTGCTCACTGTCGAATCACACTCAAGCGGTAGCGTATCTGCTAGTCTCCCGGGAGATGTCTTTGACGGTTTTCAATAGGAAAAATAATTCAATAGTTGCTTAAAGGGCAAAGTTTGATGAATGGAAGAAGAAATTGCGGAACTTGAATGCAGTAGCGTCGCCAAAAGTTTTGAAGTTGGGAAGCGGGTGGTACGACACGTTCCCGGCGCCAGAACGGAGCGGTGCTGAGGGCGTCTTGACGCTCCGCTGTAGGTGCTGGAGTCCAAGGGCCTGTCATAGGGCTCCTGGTGGGGTCTACGGACAAAGCCGGCTGAGGTCACAGGGGTAAGCCTAGAAGGCTCTGTGGCATTAACAAATCTGTGACCATTAAAGAATGAAGCATTTGTTACATAACTATCTACAAATAGCTTGAATGTGCACTAAGTAAACCACAAAAATAAAAATCACAGTTTTGACTATTTTGTTGGCCAAACTTGCATATATATTTAATGCAGGCGCGGATCCAAGGGGGGGGGGGGCTTCCCGGGCTCAGCCCTTCCTTCTTCGCCACATCAACAATAACAATTAATAGGCCTACGCGAAATTAGCATATAATGTTAATCTAGGAGAATATTCAAGTGGGCTTTCAGCCCCCCCCCCTTTCGAAATTTCTGGATTCGCGACTGTACTGGGGATTTTGAGTGGGGACGACGGATAATGTTAAGGTTTGCCTTGAGCTTTAGAACAGTTATTCTCCCTGCTTCCCCATAGGAATGAAGTTTGATACCTCGACCTTCCATGTACGTATTCGGGCCTCCCCCTGGAAACCTGGGGAAAAGGAACTTACGTACTTAAAAAGACCTATGCGAATTATTGTGATTTTAGTGCCTTCAGATTATATTTATGACATATAAATTTCCTGCAATTGTCAGCAACAAAAGAGAAATGGGGTTACTAGTGCAGGGGCGTAGCTAGGATGAAATTTTTAGGGGGCCTAAGTACTGAAATGGGGGGTTACAGCATCAATCGCGGTCCTTAATTCTCACACATTATATTAGGACACGCACAATTTTTGGGGGGCCTGGCAAACATCTGGGGGCCAGGCCCCCCGTAGCTATGCGCCTGTGTATGTGTCCCTTGAAACCACCGCGGCCTCCCTAAGCGAACGGAAAATTTTGGTTTTTAGCATTGGAGAAATTTTTTGTGTAAGAAGTTTTATTATCCTTATGGATGTATAACCACTCTATGATCCCTGGTGAGATGCTTGGATCTTCCTCGGTACAGCCAAGTTCCCCGCCAATTTCAAGGCTATTTAACTATCCTCATATGTTAAAAAGGCAACAAAAATTGCAACCTTATGTTTTCGTGCATAAAAGTAGACCAAAAGATAATCGATGTGGGAATTATGTTGAATGGAGACGACTCAGGACCGCAGTGGTCACCATAGCTGTTGAAAATAGATGTTGAAACAATAATTCTAGAGCTTTTCGTTTTCCCAGTTACGTTAGGTTAGGTTGTGTTTTACAAAGTTTGCAAAAAATTAATACGAGCAAAGGGCGCCCCAAAAATGTAGTTTTGATAACATTTTGTGCAATTTTAGTCCCCAGATTGGCTGATAAAGTCACAGTGGTTCCTCTTGTCCAAATCGATATATAAACGGAGTATTTGTGCATAATGTTTCAATATCCCGGCAACAAACTTTCGGGGACACATGCTCGCCCCCCTCCCCCTTGCGACGCTTCTGGAGCAAGTGAGGGCATTTTAATGAAGCTTAGATAGCTTTTGTATTGTAAATGAAGAAAAACATTTTAAACTGTCTGTAAGATGTTCTTTTTATTCGGGACGCAATTTTGAGCTGCTCATCGTGGGTAGTCGAGCCATTGTCAATTTCTTTTAAGCAGCTTGAGTAGAATTGTTCTAATGCAGCTCCAGTATAACAGCATCATGCACCTTCCCACTTACAATCCTCATGCACCCTTAATTCCATTGGTACAAATGCTATTATAGAAAATAATAGTCGAATTCCGATTTCATGTTCGCATTCAAGTCCATTTTCAAATAGTGAAATGATTCCCTCTCTGGGCAGTCGGGAAGCTCACGAAGGGGCTGATCCAGGTTTTCTCTATGGGAGGGGGTTGACGATGGCTTGTGGTGGAGGGGTGATGGCTGGGGGATCTAAGGGGAGGGGGTCTTCCTCTCCCCTTTGGAAAATTTTAGTCTCAGGATGGGGTCTATATGCCAAATGTTCCTATCCTTTTCCATTTCTCTAGCATGTTTATGTACTAGTAATGACCATTTTTTTTGTGGAGAAGACTCACAGCAAATACTTAGCCCTATTGCAAACTTTTATCATTCATGCCATGCCCCTTTGATTGGAATGGTAAAATTTGCAAGAATGTTGATGCTTGGGCGATTAGTGATGGCCCTCCGAGGGGAAAGGTCTAAGGGGAAGGTGTGTCCCTCTCCACGTTTAAAATATTGTTCTCAGGACGTGGCTTAGATGTTAAATGGTGCTGCCATTTCTATTTCCTTAACCACCAAAAATTATGCTTTTGTGTTAAGTACTACAGCCAAGACATATTACCTACCTTGAGTGGAGTGGTAAATACTGGCAACGTGGGGATGCTCTGTCGGGCTGTAGGTGATGGCTGTCTTGGGAAGGGGTCTAGTAAAGAAAAATTTTGCTCTCTGGAAGTGGCTTAGGTGCAAAATGATGCTGTCGTCTTCTGTATATGAGCATGTACGGTACTAGAAATTTTCTGTGGAGAAGACTCCGAACAATAAATGTTTTAACTATTATTCAAGTCATGCCTCTTTTATCGGTATAAGCAGTGACGTAGCCATGGGGAGCAGAAGCACTGCCCCCTAACATTTTTTGTAACACGTTCTTGCCCCCCCCCCAATAATTTCAAGTGATGTGTTTAACAGAAAAAACGGGGAAGAGTTTTCTTTGACAGACAAAAATACAACATTTACATTATATATAAACTTTGATAAATATGACCAGCTTGGGAAGTAATGAATTTGGCCACTCAGTTAGCAGGTGAGATCTTAATTGAAAACAAATAACAAAAAATGATGGCGCTATGGTCTAATTTGTCAAAACCTAGCTTAACCGCATGCATGCAGTATCAACAACTATATGTAAAATGTACATTGTACATGCTGCTGCACGCTGCACTAGGCTTCAGTACAGTAAGTGCATAAAAAGCTTATTTTGGTTGCCCCCACCCCCTTGAGAAAAGTCCTGCCCCCTAACAAAGAAATTCTGGCTACGCCACTGGGTATAAGTGACTAATAAATGGCAAGTTGAACACAACATGGATTCAAGTAAAGTAAGGGTAGGCGGTGTACTATTGATATCTGACGTTAGACTGTGGGTGAACCTTACACATTTTTTATAGGAAAGACCCGAAATCATCATTTGTGATTTCATGTGAAAGATTTGTTGGTCTTTTAACCTTCAGGGTGTGAATATTTTTGAATTTATTTCTTATGACCAAGCTAGACCGGTTTTTGTTGTCTCGCTCATAAGTTGATATGGCAGCAACTTCATCAGTAGCGATCCGTCATTCGCGTCGTGGGTTCAAATATTCTTGCTTTTAGTAGAGCAATAAAGAAAATATCTCATATCTTACCTCTTTATTTTTCCGTCATACTCTCAAAACTTGATTTAAAAGGTAATCCTTTTAGATTTTTGCCTCTGATAATGGAAGGCAGGGTGAGATTTTCGGAGATCCGTGTAGAGTAGGCCTATGACACGGGCTCTCTGTTGATCTTGCTAATTGAAATAGGAGGGCACTGCGTACAAAAGAATACACAAAAAGTTGAGGCTGAGGTCTCACTTAAGCTAAAACTAAGAATTTCCGACAAGCTGAGTTATAAAAAGAACCAAGTCAAAAAAACTCTTTCTCTCTGGAGTATATCGAATGTATTTCCAGCCACGAACCTAAGAAAATGGGTAATAATTCTCCAGATTTTATTGGGAGTCAAAAGGGGATAGCCTATTATAGTAAATAATAAAAAAAAATGCAAAAATATTTTAAAAAATCCCATCTCAATGGGAGGGGTTTAAACACCCAACCCCCTGGATCCGCCACTGCACCGTGTTCTCGCATCGCCTTTGGCACTGTGCAGTGGGTGCCTTGAACCCTCCCGCCCGCGTGCTAAAATTCTCTTCAAGTTAAAAATTAATTGCATGTTTCTTCTCTCAATGTCACATATATGATAAGCCTACAGTTTTCAACGGAAGGCAAAAGCACTGGCACGTCACATTATATTCACCTTACTTTTATTTCTATGTCACCACTGAACATCATGATAAACCTCCTGAAACACCAACTTGACTGGCTGAACGTCCGCAAATAAGAATGTAGCCTTTAGTGCAGGGGTGGGGAACCTCCGGCCCGCGAGACTCCTTTTTATCCGGCCCGCGCGGAAATTCATACATGCAAATACAGAATCACTTGAAAGTAATGATAATCTTTTAACCCACGGTGCCCACCGTTTATCCTGCTTATATCACTTTCCGGATATTTCACGTAAAACTGCTGGGAAACACTACCGTATATTACTGAAACGCTGAAGTATGCACAATGAAACGTGTCTACCATATCGTGAGACATAATTCGCTAGTGGTAACCTGATAACAGAAGCTTTGCGTGGGAGGCTACATAGCATTTAACAGAAATGCACTATCATCTGTACAGGTGGATCTCTTACAGTGCGAAACTCATTGTGCACTTCGTTCATTCCCGGAGGTAGATTCGAAAATGGGGTAGACCTGTCCTCCGTAGAGTGAATTAAACTTAGGCTAAAAGGTGGATTATTTTGCAATGTACAGTGAAGAAAAATAAAGTTGGTTTCAGACTACGCAGTATTTTTCAGCGCGCTTTGCGTGCACTTTTCATATGTCCTCATTTATTATTACTTTATACATAAATGAAAAGACGATGTGATACTTCAGGGCGCTGTTTTTTTGTTATTTTTTTTTTATAAAGGATTAAGATCGATCTTAAGTTTGATTTTGTATGGCAGATCAAACGTTAGATCGATCTAACTCTTTATGAAACAGGACTGGTCTGTGTAGCCTCGCACATTCAATGCCATTTAGAGACAAATTGTAGGCAATAGAATCTCCATCCTCTAGAGGATGGAGATTCTATTGCCCACAGTTTGTACAAACTCCAAAGCCTCTGGGGGGCTTCGTCCCAGTTCCTTGTCTGGGCTTTCCCGTAGACCTCACCAGGGCCTGTTTGTGGCCCCTTGGCGTATGCCTTATGGGAAAAGTTTGTTGCGCCCTAGCTTTATCTGTGACCCGCAAGTAAATTATGACTAGCAAAACGGCAGGGCCCGTCAGAGGAAAAGGTTCCCCACCCGTGCTTTAGTGAATCTTATGTAACTTTCATTTTTGTGGACTCGGCCGGAATCGAATAAGAGTCCAAGTCCAGCGGCGCGGCCCGTTCTGGACCAATTCTCATTCGGGGACCTCCCATTCCTGGCCAATTCAGGGTCCAGTGAAAAAGGGACTCGATTCCGGAATCGAGTCCGAGTCCGGACTCGAACGTTACAGCACTGCCAAACCACGTTGCTCTCCTCTTCTGCCCAGCTTCACCAGTGTAATGATGATGACAGTTCTCATCACTCACGAAGTGCATCGAAGAAAATCATTTAGCATGTTGGAGACATTTGGCATCATGCATTACTATTTTTCATATTGCAAAAGTTTGCAACTTCATTTAAATTCTTTCACAATTTCTCTGGTCTTTTTCCTTCCCTTCATTTTTCAATTATTTTATATTAAGTTTGTAAAGATAGGAAAAAAGGAGGCTGCAAGTTTCCCTTTCGTCCCCGGAATCCTGCTTTAGGATACCAGGGACAAGCGAGCAAGCGATATCTGCTTCTCAGCAATTGCTTACCTAGAATGGCTGCTTCAGCCTGAGAGACCATGCACCTCCTTTGTCACCCAGTTCAGAGGATACGGCGCAGAAGGAGAAAGGGGTGTTCTAGAGATTTTTTATTATAACTTCTTGCGTGAGTGCAACATGTTGCGAAAGCTTTCAGCTCTTCATATTACTTTAAGAAATGTACGTAGCATAGCACCCATAGGCGTAGGAGGCGGGGGACTGGGGGGGCTGCAGCCCCCCAGTCCCCCAACCAAACATTTTTGTGAAAATTCGGGCAAAACGCTGAGAACTTTTCGGGCACCTATACTGAAAGAAAAATAATGCAATGATGTAGCTAAAGGGTATTAATTATTTCAAAACTTCCTCGGTAATTAATATAAAGTTCTGATTTGAATTTCACCGGCACCTATGTATTCCGTATTAATTCATCAGTGTGTTTTTAATGGTTAAACTTACATTATGATTATCAGTGGTGTATTTGAGGGGCCATATCGCCATGCCCCACCCTCACTGATGCTGATTTTTTTTTCTACCTAAAACACAAATTTTACTTCAAAAACACAAATTTTACTTCAAAGGTAGCATATGTGGCACCTACGGTGGCCGAGAGGGGACATAAAAAAATGTGGATTTTTTTTTTTTGGTTTGCATCTTAATTATCTCAGAATTCTGACTTAGTATCTCGGAATTCTGATATAGTATCTCAGAATTCTGACTTAGTATCTCAGAATTTTGACTTAGTAACTCAGAATTCTGAGATAGTATCTCAAAATTCTGACTTAGTATCTCGGAATTCTGAGATAGTATCTCAGAATTCTGACTTAGTAACTCAGAATTCTGACTTTGTATCTCGAAATTCCGAGATAGTATCTCAGAATTATAACATAGTATCTCGGAATTCTGACTTAGTAACTCGGAATTCCGAGATAGCCAACGTTAAACAACGCGTGCGTACAGTATGAGTACGTATCGTAGTACAAATAGATTATCATTCTGACTCAAACAGTTGTTTGAAATAAACAGTTCCATCCCATAGAATGTTGGGTTTCTTTAAGGTTTGTTCTTCCCTGAAACAGGCTTAGATATCGCTGCAATTTAAACAGGAGGTGTTGTCTGTGGTAGCTGAGTGATTTGACACTTCTAGAAAGCCATTAACTGTTGTGGTTTGATGAACAGTCACTCAGTCTGCACAAACTGGAATGTAGTCCCCCCAAAAGTTAATCAACACAGCGAATGTTCATCTTTTTCTGCTATCATTTGTGTCCACCCTTATTTCAAAGATTTGAGACGCTTTACTTGCTGAGGTATAGGGAAGTTGAACAACTATCCTGGGGCGAAGTGTGAGGAAACTTCGTCAATTTAACATTATTTTCCAGCGAGGGAAAAATAAATTGTTACCATAATCAAGAACTGGATGTGGGTGGAACTTGGCATTCCTTAACTTCCGATCTGTTCTATTGCTGTGTCTATTCACCCCTTTCTGTTCGGTTCGTTGACCATCTGAATAACATTTCATTTACTATACCACCATTCTCAGCAAATTGACAAAGGTCACTATCCTAAGTTTGTAATCAACATAAGAAAACTTTTTATAAGCTTCTCAAACTATGCCCGGAGGAAGCAAGATTTTCTCAAGAAATCGTCCAGAATGGCCTCAAAAGCCGTCAAATTAAAAAATGGAATAGAAAAGGACCCTTACTTTCAAGCCTTTGGGTTCGCGCCTTCGGCAACCGCAGTTAAAGGCTTCGCCGGCCCAACCTCCTAAGATGCAGCCTCCGATGAAAATTACTTCCCTGGCGCTTTAACTGCCGATATCTTTGGCCATTTTCATTCAGGAAGCTTTTACTTGGTCCAACTAACAGCTCCCTGGTTCATGTAAAAACTACCCTTTAAACAGTTTTAAACATTTTTACGCAAAATTTTTACGCAATAAAAAAAACCCACTGCATTTAACACTAGAGAAAAACAATAGCCTACAATTAAATGTCTCAAACGCTGTCTCAACGCTGTTTTCTTTGGCGCGTTTAGCCCGCGTCCGTTTAAACTTACTCCATTGGGATACAGAGATACTTCCTGTAGAATGAATTGCTTATCATAGCTTCGTACAAACTCTTCTATTATCATTGAACGACGAATGAAACCCGCATGGCAGCACACAGCAAAAGGAGAAAGTTACCCCTCCCCAGAAATTTTCATATCAAATTTTTTATCATCATCTATCTGAGCAAATTTACACATTTTATAAAGATTGTTTACATGCCAGTTTTTAGGCACGAAAAGTGCCATTTTTGGTACCGTAACAAGGGACAGGCGCTTAGCAAAGGGACCGGGGAGTGAGACAACAGCCCTCTCCTAGAGGCCACTTTTCTTAACTTTTCCATTGCTCATATCGATATATAAAAAGCATGAAAAAGTGCGACTTTTTCAGCGCGCTTCTCGCGCACCATCTCTGAATTCTAGATTTTACATTCTCAGAAATATTGTTCCAAGGCCCGGGGAAACCCTCAAGATAATCCGTTCTCCAGTCCTGTATTATCAGTCCCGGCCAACCGTTTGTCATACTGTACGAAGTAGGTTAATAATAAATTGAAAATCAAAAGCCATTGGCTTCCAGGCTTACGATAGTCACTATATGACGGTATGAGAACTCGCACGCCGCAAAGTTCAAGAAGTTCCTAGCGGCAAGGAGCTGGTAATCCATCTCCCTGATTGTAGGAACAGCTTGTAATTTGTGGAGGCATTTGTATTTTGAAAAAAGCACAAGAATACAAAGGAGTAAAGTTACCATATTCAGATACTATGACACAGTTCGGTAACAAAGAATAGTTTCCTCGCGGAACGGACTCTGTTCGGACCCTTTAAATTAAGACCTCCAAAACTGGGATGTGACTGAACAAGGAATATGCTGTACAGAAATCGGCCGCGGGAAACTTGCGGCATTGTAGCACACAATATCTCAGTGTTTCCAGTCTTCCAGAAATTACCCGAAATTTCGGGAAATTTTCGGGAAGGTGGATAATTTGGGGAATTTCGGGAAATCTGGAAATGGCGTATGGCTTGACATGAATTCCTGGATCAGCCATTAAAGTAGCATAAAAGAAGCGTTATCGAAAATATCAGGAAATACCAAGCCGATTTCAGGAAATTTTAGATACCATTTCAGGAAAAATGAATTTAGAGTGTGGAAGCACTGCAATATCTGCAGTGCCTTCAGTATGTAAACATTCTCGCTACGATCTCAAAATTCGAAACCAAAACATCCCATAGCATAAACAATAAAGGTCAGGTGCTAATATTTTTATCATTACATTGCTCTTTTAGACGTAATTGAACATTCCAACCATAAATTTGTCAGAATGTTGTCGAGATGGCTTCAATTTTAATAAATTTGGACTCTAAATTTTTTGCTCCTGGTGGTCGTCGGTCGCGTCAAACAGAAGCTACGTACAAGTCATGTGACACAACTTCACGCGTGCTGAGAATAATATACCATATATATACCTGCTGCAGACTGTTACTAACATGTTTACGTAGTGCCCTAGTGAAACAACTGCAGATCGTTAGCGGAATAATACATTAAATGTCCTTTTTAAGGCGTCCTAAGTTGTGTTTTCAGAGAAATTGTGAAAGATTTTAACAATTTCTTCCTACCTTCTTTTTAAATGATCAATTCTTTCTTGCAAAAGGGCACTGCAAGTTCCATAATGGGCACTGTCAATTGGGACACACATTTGGTGCTACTTTTTCTTTTGTCGTAGAAACATTCTTCGACAGGGTGTGAAGGGAAAATCCGCGATATCTTTTGTATTTTATTGTTTGATGACGTCATAGAGCTCCAAAAGCTCATACGGCTGCATAAGCTTACGATACTATCGTAAGCTAAAAAGGTCAAATTGTGATTTTTGCGGTCTGTCGGGTACCGCCTTTGAAAGCTAAAATGCATCACTTAATGTCTACAATTTCGTAACTTCCCAAGACTATCAGACCTTCCGGGGGCCCTGCCCCTGTTTCCCGCCAGGGGCCTAAGGCGGGGCCCTGGACCCCACGCCGTTAGAGGGAGCGCTTTGGGCTCCCTCGGCACCGAAGGCGCCCCTTAACAGTTAGCCCTGGTTTTCCCCCACGTACTTTCAAATTATCACCGAATCCCATCCTGCCTTTCTAGTTTATTGACTAATTGTATGTTATTGGCATGCGGTATGATAAACAATGGATGCATATGATATGTACATTAACATGTCGAACGTGTGTGGAGCGCGCGGAAATTTTTGGTTATATTTTTCGGGCAAGTCGCCGTCCAGCCCCCATCAACTTGGGCTCCTACGCCTATGATAGCACCCCTTGACTGGTTGTGAGGCGGGCCGCCTCTGTCCCTGCTTATTGTTCCAAAGCTCCCCAGGCAGAAAATTATTTCCGTAAACAGCTTAATGTATATAGTTAACCCCGTCGAATTAGAAATGGACGACATTTGTGCTACCCAACAGGGGCACAGAGCTGAGTACTAAACTACTGTGGTTGGATGCTAGAGTAATATCTCGTCCATCTTTCACTCAAAGAGACATCTCACCCTTTCCTTATGAGACTCTATAGCTTAAACGAATTTTGGTATCATTTCAAGTTTTGGTCAATATCCGCTTACAGACGCCAATGTTGGTGGCTTTTAGACTATCGATTTGCCAAATTGGGAGACGGGTACTAGGGCCGGTACAGTAATCTGCACGGGGAACCGTTGACGTGTCCCCTCCTGGGCTTCTTTTTTGGGGGCTCACATCCCCCAAACACACACTAAGCTACCCTTATATGCCTATTTCAGAAAGTAACTAACTCTTCCCGAAGAAAACCAATGCAAGTATAAAGTTGGAACAAGTGTTAAGTTGTAAAACTATTGTCGCTTCAATTGTTATCATTTTTACTCCTTGTTTTCCCCCACACGGAAAGTTATAATCCTAACTGGGGGGGGGGGTGGGGTGGGGGATAAGTGAATCTGATATAACAAATGGTAAGAGCAATGAACCAATGCATTATCAAAAAAGAGATAAAACGAGATGTAGATACGTAGGAGTGTCGTACACGTGTGGTTTGTAGGTACAAGGTACAACGAGGAAGACGAAATCATTACGTGTATTTGTGGTCCTTTTTGCGTTCCATAAACATCTACGGAGCTCCTAAAGTGCCAGTCTGCATGTCATGATGGTGAGATAATATATTTGACCAAGTTGTCATCCTTTCTATAAGAAGTCGACATGGTGAGATAATTTATCTCACCATATCGACATCCTTTGCTTAGGAAGTCGACATGGTGAGATAATTTATCTTACCATGTCGACATCCTAATTTAGGAAGTCGACATGGTGAGATATTTAAAAACAAGTTATGGAACGCCATTTGGGTGATATATATCTAGATTAATGAGCACAATCAAGAGAAAAAGTGGTGTTTATAGTCAGTGACCCTGCCAAACTATTCGAAGTGGGAGGCATAATGTTTCGCTGGAGGGGCCCAAGACAATGTAGCAGCGAAGAACGTTTCCCGGTGTAAACCCTGTGTACTATACCATGCCACTGCGGACAAGACCATACACAGACCTTTTTGGCTGGGGGCTAAAACTGGAACATAACTGATCTGTGGCCTGGGGGAGGGGGTCTGAGGGAGGCAAAAATTATAATTTCAGAAGGGCGTAGATCGCAAATAGTGTAATATCTGAGTGGATTTCAGCTTGAAAATGAAGACGAAAAAGTAGTGGTGATTTACTACGCAAAAATAATTACGAGAAAAATCTTAACCATCTGTTATTGTCCCACTTAAAACTTTGCCTCATACAATCATATGAGCCTCTGCTCTACTGAGGATTGAGAATAGTGACAGATCGGATTTGTAGAAAAAAGGAGACTTGCAGGCGGACTGGTGGAGAAAATAATTGCTAATAACGATGTTATCGCGTTTTCTCGGCAACATATTGTTGACAATATCAACATTCAACAGTGAGCTACATCGACGGATGTTCTCTTAGTTTGCACAATAAACATCGCACTGCAAACAGGGCAATAATAAAGTGCTGCTATGTATGTTAGAGTAAAGCCCTGGTGGGGGCCATGGAGGTGAAGCTCAATCATTCAGATTTTTTACACGCCGTGAAAGGCCCGAAAATTCGTGATCAATTTCATTGCTTTGGCCAACTGGTACTCTTCACAAAGAACAGATTTGGAGAACTGGCGTGACCCTGAAGGAAATCGGAGTGTTCTGGAAACTAGGCTAAAGGAATTTCTGTCAATTAAGGATTTTAAGAGGCCTGACACGGAATTTCATCAGTATAAATCTGTATGAAACGTTTGGGCGGGATGATGGGTCAGAGCGAAATATGATCACGGTGGCGACAATGCGCTGTGATCATGCCAAGATGATCCCACAGAACCGACGGTCGTGAGAGTTGGCAATGAATAGGGAAAGTCTGGCAACAAATTGGGAGAATATGTCCTTCACTGCCACTTAATTTTATGGACTTTTCAAGGTTTACTTGTAGTGGGTATATTGTTAGACAGGGTTTTCTTCAAAAGTAGACATTTTCCAATAAAATTATTCTAAAAATCAGATTCTGTGTAAAATTTACACCTTCCTCGATATAATTTTTCTCAAATTCAAGCCCCCAGAACATTAAAAATGATAGAAAAAACTTAGCAATAAATCACAACAACATGACAGCTGAGCGACAGCTGTTCGACAGCTATCAAACTTACTCCCTACCGTCAACACAGTTAGCACCACAGAATTCTGTGACTGGCAGCAACTTGGTAAACAAAGTGAAATAATTGTATAACGATCTGTAAGGTCAATAAAACTTAGTCAAGTAGGGAGTGGGTGCAGATAGGGAACACCTTGTTTATCAGCTCTGCTTTATGACTAGATATATTTTAGGATGACGGGTATTTTATTGGATTGTACGACTGTGTCTTCTGTGGGAGCAACTTCTCATGATTTTATTATGATGTCTAACTGGAAAGCATATAGACAATAAGGAAATCTGAAAAAAATTGACAAAATATCATGTTACAAAGAAGTTTTCCAACACTAGTATGGACTGAGGTTTGCATGTGAAGAGCAAAGTATCAAGGACCTTGATGTAGCTATTCGAGATTGTTTTCAATCATTGCCATCACAACATTTTCTTCTATTTTTACCGTGTTTTCCCTGTATGTTTTCGAAGTTGGCAAAGGTACACTTTGAAAATTTCTGGGAGCAATTTTCCCCTGCCCCCGGCTGTGTACGGCCTTGATTGCGGGGCATGTATTGCATAAATATTTGTATTTACTGGAGGAAAAAAGTTCCGCGCTAATTTAATGTTTTCCCCGGAATCTAAACTGTCCGAAAATTTGTAGGTAACCAGAAGGAAGTCAGCCCGGCCGTTAAAGGCATTGACTACAAACGAAGGGCGCACCTACGTGTACTATACCCCCAAAAGGTTAAAGTGTACCTAAAGTCTGAAAATTCAAAAATATATATTACAGAGCATGAAAACTGAATTCCAATGGTCCAATTCCCATCTTCACAGGACTTTCTTAAGCTGAGATATAAAATGTTGAAGTTTATTCACTCAATTTAAAAAGGTAGGTTGCGCAATAATTTGTGATGTCATTGTTGTACTACTCAAATTACAATCTTTGTATTTCTTTGTTTTTCTGAAAGCCACCGCACCTTGTGCCAAAATGTAATCGCATTCTTACTGCTTTGGGGTGACTTGACTATATAAACCCTCTCTGTACAGCATGTCATGCAAGAAAACAGGAAGCGGTCAAGGTCATATAAACATTTTTAATTTTAAAAGAAAACAAAGCATTTAATGTGAGTTGTACAACAAGAATGTCAAAAATTATTGCACAATGAACTGTTTGGATTTAAGTGAATAAATTTTAACATTTAATATCTCAGCAATGGAATAAGCTATGACAATGGGAGTTGGACCAATAAGATTAATTTTGTAACCTCTAAAATATATATTTTTGAATTTTTAGACTTTAGGTCCACTTTAAGAAATGCCACCACTCAGGCTCAACTGCTCAAAGCCACGCATACCCAAATATCTAAGAACAAGGCATTTGAAAGCAAGCTTGGGAAGCACAAGGATGTTATTTTGAGTACATTCGCATCAATCCCGGCGTTTGTTTCCCTACCGTCTTTTTTCGCTATGAGAGGACACCAAATCTAAAAGATTTACTTGTGTAATCAAGTTTTACTCCAGAGTCGGACGAAACAGGAGGGTACGACGATACTTTATTGCACTGCGCTTATAGCTGCATTTTAAATCTCATGACGAACCTAGCCAATGTTTGAAAGGCTACTACTGATGAAATTCCGCCGTATAGAGCAAGAGAACAGAAACCGGTCTAGTTGGTTTTCAAAAACCACCCAAATGTCAATTTGAGAACGACTCATATTCCTCCAAAAAGAGTGGAATTTTAAGCTTTTGCTTATATCATGTCATAACATGATCGGGTACTATTCCCTAAAAAATCAACAGTTCACCGACTTAGTAGCGTCAGATAGTGAACAGCCTATCCACCACTTCACACTAAAAAGAATCTGTTCATATTTAAAGCTTATACAGGTCAATTGTCCGAGCAGTTGCATGGGCCCTGTCGGGCACAACTTACATTGTACTTCCCTCGTCGAGTCACCAGCCGTACCGCACGACAGACACAAGATAACATTTTAGTTTAGCGAAATGAGATGAAATTCCCGGCATTTACACAAATCGATATATTCTACTTAGTAAGTTACTTGAAAAGATAAAAAGGTTTGTGCTACATTAAGCTATAAGTAACGGAACTGAGCAAGAGTGGGCATAGTGTACCGAAAATGTTGGGCTTTATCGCAGAAATGACCCTTTTCAAAGCCAAAATAGGTAAACCGACCATGGGTGGTAACAGAAAATTTCCCGACAGGGGGCCTGGCTGTGTTAGAGACCCCGACTGCCAACAACCGCTGTGTCGAAGGGATGGTGAGTAGGGGACATGGGAGCCTGCGGAGCAGACTCTGTCGTAGCCTTCCAAAAGATGGCGCTCTCTCAGAAATCATAATACACCCCTGAATATATTCTATACAGAGTCTGCAAACCTTCGTCCAGTTTTCATTTACGCGAATCCCCAAAATGCGGGATAGATTATTATTCATAAGAAGGTCATATGGTGTTCACGGTACTGACTATTCATGTATATCAACGGCCTGCGACGATGCACATATACGAATACTTCTGAAGATACGGTGACATCTTAAAAAGGTACGTAATTATCATGTATGGGCTAAAAATCGAGCTAATCCTTGCACTGGAAAGTCAAGCCTAACGTTAGGCGTCAACAGTGGCCTGTATTTAGGCCCTCGCATGGACAAGACGATAACGTTCCTTGCTAAGTTGTATATGTAGACCATGTACATTACACAGCGAAGCCAGTAAATATACAGTAATAGCGTACTGCACTGCATAACGTGTATGCAAGTGAAAAGATTTGTCTGCTGTAGCGAAGCAACCGGTCGCTCATCAGTGTTGACTCCACCCCTTACCAACGCTGATGACGTGTACATTAATTATCATGAAGTTATTTTTGTCTCGGAAATGAGATTGGCTAGAAAGTTGGCAGGCTATTGTATTGTATTAAACTTCGTCTGTATAGCCTAATTAGGGGTAAGCAAATATTAAGAATTGTACTTGTAGCTGATAAAACTCACCAATAGCCTGCTTACAGCAGGCTAGGGACATGGAGGAGCGTAACTATCCCATGCCATTGCAGGGCATATTTTGCATAATATCGCTTAATACTTCAAGAGCCGAGTTGTGCACTGATAGCGTTCTTTTGAGTCTGAGTTATGAAATTGCAAAGCGCAATGGTAGGCTTCCACCAAAAACATATGTAATCATTAAGAACAAAAAAAATAAAAAATAAATAAATAAATAAATAAATAAATAAATAAATAAATAAATAAATAAATAAATAAATAAATAAATAAATAAATAAATAAATAAATAAATAAATAAATAAATAAATAAATAAATAAATAAATAAATAAATAAATAAATAAATAAATAAATAAATAAATAAATAAATAAATAAATAAATAAATAAATAAATAAATAAATAAATAAATAAATAAATAAATAAATAAATAAATAAATAAATAAATAAATAAATAAATAAATAAATAAATAAATAAATAAATAAATAAATAAATAAATAAATAAATAAATAAATAAATAAATAAATAAATAAATAAATAAATAAATAAATAAATAAATAAATAAATAAATAAATAAATGAATAAATAAATAAATAAATAAATAAATAAATAAATAAATAAAATAGAAACTTTAGGGGTTGTAGACCTTATCGAGGACAACATACATTGTGTCGCAAGCACCTGAGCTACCCGATGAAACAGCCAAACTTTGCTAGTAGGTGAGTCGCTCACGAACTGACCGTACCCCACTACAGAACAGCAACTAGGCTTTACGATATGTGATGACATTTACGACCTCTACATAACCTGCCTACCCTGCCTATACATGTTGCTTGGTAAGGTTATGCTATCTAGCTTTGTGGAATGAAATTATTGAAGAAACTGGAGTCATTGTACAGCGCGCAGCGCCCCGAAAATTTTGGATTTTTATCACTTTTTTCACTTTGCTTTCTCTTTCTTTTCCTCATGTTTTCTTCATTTTGCCGACTGGTGCAGAATTTACCGACTCAATTTCAGAATACCATATTACCACGAACGATGAACTTTAGTATACAATGATACTGAAGAGCCCTATTTTTTTCCAAAACGCTAAAAAAATGTGATTTCCCACAAAATTGATCTTCGGCCTTGGTTGCCATGACAACCATATATTTTGGTAGCATTAGACACATTCATCATTTGTGTGAAGTTTCATGTATGTGGAATGTTTCCTTCTGGAATTATATTAAATATACTAAAAAATGTGATATTTACCAAAATTGACCTTTGACTTCCTGTCACGTGACCTTTGACCTTGGTTGCCATGGTAGCCTAATCATATATTTTGGTACTATTTGGCACATTCATCATATGTGCGAAATTTCATGTATGTGGAAGGTTTCCTTCTGGAGTTATACTTAAAATACTAAAAAAATGTGATTTCTCACAAAAATTGATCTTTGACCTTGGTTGCTATGGCAACCATATATTTTGCATTTAGCATTAGACACGTTCATCATGTATGAGAAATTTTGCGTATTTGGAACGTTTCCTTCTGGTGTTATACTTAAAATACTAAAAAACGTGATTTCTCACAAGAATTGATCTTTGACCTTGGTTGCCATGGCAACCATGTATTTTGGTAGCATTAGACACGTTCATCATATGTGTGAAGTTTTGTGTATGTGGAATGTTTCTTTCTGGAATTATACTAAAAATACCTAAAAAATGTGATTTTTCACAAAAATGACGTTTGACCTCCTGTCACGTGACCGTTGACCTTGGTTGCCATGGTAACCATATATTTTGGTAGTATTAGACACTTTCTTCATATGAGCAAAGGTTCATGTATGTGGAGCGTTTCCTTTTGGAATTATACTAAAAATACTAAAACCTGTGAGTTTTCCCAAAAATTGAATTTGACCTCTGACCTTTGACCTTTTCTGCCGAAAGTCACTGAGACACAAGTTTGCACTCTGGGGTGGCCCACAAGGAGGAGTTCATGGAACACTTTTTCACATTTTTCGCTTAAAATGTTAATATCACATGACTTTTGACCTTGGTTGCCATGGAAACCACACATTTTTGTAATGCTAGACACTCTTATTAAAATTGTGAAGTTTCATGTTCATGGGATGTTTTTTCTTGGAGTTATTATAAAAAGAGTGATTTTCACATAATTTGACCTTTGACCTTTACTTCCGGGAGTCAATGCAGAACTGGGATTCCACCTAGGGCACCTTCCCACCAAATTTGAAGAAAATCGACTTTACCGTTTTGGAGATATTAAGAAAACAAAATTGGACACACACACACACACATACACACCCATGGCCGTAGCATATGTTACACACCGCGGGTGCACCCCCACACACACCCATACGCACACTCAATGCCTTACGGGGTACTGGTAAAGGACCCGGTAGGGAATGCAAGGGAATTTCCCAGCAGCGAAGCTGCCCGCGAAGGAAATCAGTAGACGGACATGCAGTTGAGGGCGGGCTGCGCTCCAAGGCAGACACGTGCAGCCGCGCGTGACTTCTGTTTGCAGTGACCGAATTTTCGGGCAGCTACGCCAGTTTCGAGCTCTGCGTGCGCTAGGAAAGACGTGCGAGAGCGGAGCCCCCGCCGGCTGCCCCGGCACCCCCTAAGGCCTCGTTGGTGAGCGCACCCATACACATATCAAGACTGAACACACCATGGGCTCACACTCACCCACACACACACACACACACACGGACACGTCTTGACCCCTCCCTCCGTTATGGACTTTTTGGTCACCCTGGGGTACCCCACCATGGGTTAGGACTTTAGACTAGTAACTTGTGAAAATTAACTGTTACCATGGCAATGGTTGTTATTTCTGCTGGCATTGCCGAATATAGCCCATCAGGTCAAGTGACTACAATATCTCATCCTCCTCACGGAGCGATGAGATAACAAGAGGGCAATCCACGGAGTTGCTTATCTCATCGCTCGCACACGCACTGAGCCATACCAAATAAACTGAAGTAGGCAAGTCAATGTGTAATCATAGCGCAATATCCTGCTCTCATAAGTGTGGAATATACGAAGAAACTCAGTGAAGCCGATTTGATGGTAATATGTGGAATGTTTCCTTCTAGAATTACATTAAAAATACTTAAAAAATGTGAATTTTTACCAAAATTGGCCTTTGACTTCCTGTCACGTGACCTTTGACCTTGGTTGCCATGATAACCATATATTTTGGTAGTATTATGCACATTCATCATATGTGCGAAGTTTCATATATGTGGAATGTTTCCTTCTGGATTATACTTAAAATACTAAAAACTGTGGTTTTTCACAAAAAAATTATCTTTGACCTTCTTTCACGTGACCTTTGACCTTGGTAGCCATGGCAACCATATATTATGGTCGTATTAGGCAGGTTCATCATTTGTGTGAAGTTTCATGTATGTAGAAAGCTTCCTTCTGGAATTATACTAAAAAAACTAAAATAATGTAATTTCTCACAAAAATTGATTTTAGACCTCGGTTGCCATGGCAACCATATATTTTGGTAGCATTAGGCACGTAAATCATATGTGAAGTTTCATGTATGTGGAATGTTTCCTTCTGGAATTATATTAAATATACTAAAAATGTGATTTTTTACCAGAATTGACCTTTGACTTCCTGTCACGTGACCTTTGACCTTGGTTACCATGGTGATCATATATTTTGGTAGTATTTGACACATTTATCATATTTGCAAAGTTTCATGTATGTGGAATGTTTCCTTCTGGAATTATACTTAAAATACTAAAAAAAAAAAGGTTTCTCACAAAAAATGACCTTTGACCTTGGTTGCCATGGCAACCATATATTTTGGTAGTTTAAGACACGTTCATCATATGTGTGAAGTTTTGTCTATGTGGAATGTTTCCTTCTGGAATTATACTAAAAATACTAAAAAATGTGATTTATCACAAAAATTGTTCTTTGACCTTGGTTGCCATGGTAACCATATATTTTGGTAGCATTAGACACTTTCTTCATATGTGCAAAGTTTCATGTAAGTGGAATGTTTCCTTCTGCAATTATACTAAAAATACTAAAAAACCGGGAATTTTCCCAAAAATTGAATTTGACCTCTGACCTTTGACCTTTTCTGCCGAATGCCACTGAGACACAAGTTTACACTCTGGGGTACCTACCCACCAAATTTCAAAAGAATCGGTCTGGCCCACAAAGAGGAGTTCATGGAACACTTTTTTCGCTTAAAATGTTAATATCACGTGACTTTTGACCTTGGTTACCATAGCAACCATACATTTTTGTAGTGCTAGACACTATTATTATATGTGTGAAGTTTCAAATTCATGGGATATTTTTTCTTTGAGTTATTATAAAATGTGTGATTTTCACATACTTTGACCCTTGACCTCTGACCTTTGACCTTCACTTCCGGGAGTCAATGTAGATCTGGGTTCCACCATAGAAATAAAAGTACTTACTTTTATTTCTATGGGTTCCACCTAGGGCACCTTCCCACCAAACTTGAAGAAAATCGGCTTTACCGTTTTGGAGATATTAAGAAAACAAATTGGACACACACCCATACTCACCCTCGCTTCCTTACCGGGACACGAGAAATGCACCGGTAGGGAAGAGACTGGAATTGCCAAGCAGCGGAGCTGCCAGAGATCTCGGCGATCAGACGTGGCCAATTGAGGGCGGGCTGCGGTGCCGTGCAAGCACGTGCAGCCGCGCGTGACTTCTCGTTGCAGTGGCCGAATTTCCGGGTAGCTACTCGCAGTTTCGAGCCGCGCGTGAGCTAGGAGCCGAGCCGTGCGAGCGGCGAGCTGCCCCGTGTCCCGCTAAGGACATGTTGGTGAGTGCACGGACACGCCTTGACCCCTCCCTCCGTTATGGACTCTTGGTCACCCTGGGGTACCCCACGATGGGTTAGGACTTTAGACTAGTAACTTGTGAAAATTAACTGTTACCATGGCAACGGTTTTTATTGCCGAATATAGCCCAACAGGTCAAGTGACAACAATATCTCATCCTCCTCACGGAGCGATGAGATAATTAACTGTTACCATGGCAACGGTTGTTTTTTCTGCTGGCATTGCCGAATATAGCCCATCAAGTGACTACAATATCTCATCTTCCTCACGGAGCGATAAGATAATAAACTAGACAGTTCGTACTTGCAGGCAAGTACAGATCGAAGCCACTGAAAATGGTATGAAACGAAGCAGAAAAGCCCACTATTTCGCCACTTGATTGCAAGTCTCGATCAAATGAATATTATGAGCGGATCAAAAGTAGCAAACGGCCTACCATGCTCACCGCTCAGAGCAAGAATGTTCTGCCGCCAACTCAACTTTAACTGTTGTGTAAGAAACGTATCTTCCAAGCAGGCACACAGACAGTTGTAAAACGTTTCTACCCAGATTCGGGCATTTACTCACGCGCAGCTTAAGCTGAGACGTGAAAATGGATTTGTAGCGGCAGACCAGCGTGTTAAACAAGCGGGGATTTTCGATGGTGTTGTCGTTGAATCAGTTCTAGTATAAGTCTGCGTAGCGGCTTTCAAGTCTGGGACTATTTTATGAGTGATTAAACCAAGTATAAAAAGAAAGTAAATAGAACTGCGTAACGACTTATCGTCCTTCAAAAACAATGCTTCCTATATGTCTCAAATGGGAAGACTGTTCCCATTGCAACACGGTCAAGTCCGTGAAATCGGGGAAATGGGCAAAATTTCCACTTCATGAAAAAGTCAAAATAACTGCGTGGCAGATGAAATGCAGTATACATTCGTAGTTATCGTGTTCAAATAGACAAATATCACACTGAAAATATTCATACGCCGAACCATTAAAGAAGGCACCGATTCACATGACAAACTGAGCAAATCCAACAGTCGAAGCTGTAGGCTTCGATTAATTATCCCGCCATGTCGCCTATCTAAGCAAAGGTTGTCGGCTTGGTAAGATAAATTATCTCACCATCATGACATGAAGACTGGCACTTTAGGAGCTCCGTATGCACCAAAGACACTATAGCGCCGTTAGGCGCAAGACCGGTTACTCTACCTCTAAAACCGTAGTATGTCATGGGGCGAAGTACCCGCCATTTTAGTAAGCAAACGCCGGGACGTTGATATGTACGTAACGTACCGAGACGGTGTGTACGAGTAAGTCATAGACGACTAATTGGTTAAGTTGTTCAAAATTGCAAAAAATGTAAGTAAAATTAGTCACCCAAATATAATGAAAAACATAAGCTATTGTTGACGAAAGTTTAACCGTGATGTCATAGAGTTGATGATAAACATTATTTATTTGGTACGTTGATAACTAATCAAAGGGAGACAACTCCAAAACTACCGAACGGATTCATGTGCGGTTTTCAGCTACTGGTAGTGGAAATTTGCTCCATAATAGGAGCAGGCCATGGGCCAGAGGTACCTCACGGGCACCCTCCCCCCACACAAATCTTTGACCCAATATTTTTTGGAAACCTTAGGGTACCCTGAACACGAAATCAAGAAGTAACAGCAAACACTTTCGGTTTCACTCATTCAAAATGGCTCCCAAAAATGGCGGCAAAAATTATATTTTGTATTAGATAATAATAATAAAGTAAATATTCCTAAAAAATATTTCTAAGGCATCGAATGTTAAAACTTGGTCATATTTTATGACAAAAATTCCAAAATTAATTTTTGAGACTGTTTTGGTGAGGTTTCGGTTAACCAAGATGGCGGAAAAACCAAATGGCCGCCAAACTGAATGAAAAATTTTCAATAATTGTGCAAACACATTGCAATTTTCTACAGTCCTCAATCATAATGATGTAAATTAATATTTTAAAATTACGCTTGAACTTTAAAATCCTTGACACAAAAGTAATTGCCAACCAATATGGCGGAAACGCACCGAAGAAGTAAAAAACAATACAGTAAAAATAACCCACAAAAAATAAGAAAATTAAAAAAGTGCAACAAAATCTCAGAAAATAATCATTAAAAATATATTTCCATTAAAAACCCCAACTATCTTTATAGCAGATTGTACATAAAATTCAAAGCATGATTTGTGATACTTTATGCAGGACCCCGTATTAACCAAGATGGTGGAAACAACAAAATGGCCTCCAACAGAACAATCAAAATGTATAAAAATAATATGAGAAATAATCATTAAAAATACTTTTGACACAGTTGCCCTTAATATCTGGCTAGATTTTACGACAAATAATTCTAAAATTATTTTTCAAAATATATTTTGGGGAATTCAGGTCAACCAAGATAGCGGAAAAGCAAAATGGCGGCCAAAAATAATTATGCTAATGTAACATAATAATAGTAAAAATATTCATTAAAAATACTTTTTAACACAGGAAAAGTTAACCTGTGTCCATTTCCTGTTGTAAATATGCAAAAAGTTTTTCTGGACATTTATTTAGGATCTGAGTCAACCAAGATGGCGGATATAGCAAAATGACCTCTAATGTTAAAATTTCTATATATCACAATAATAGGGGAAATCATCCTTAAAATTATATTTGTGACAGTTGCTCTTCATATTTGGCCAAATTTTGTGCCAAATAATTTGAACGTATTTTTCAAAACATTTTCTTTACATTTATGCCACATTGTTTCTATACCATAAGCGGCCATTTTGCTTTTTCCGCCATCTTGGTTGACCTGAATTCCAACAAAAATGTTCTAAAAAATATTTAATTATTTGGCATGAGCCATGGCCATATTTTAAGAGTCGGTGTGTCCAATATATTTTTCATGAATATTTTTCATATTATTTCAACATATTATAATAATTACATGGACAACCATTTGAGAATTTCCGCCATCTTGGTTAACCTACATCTCACCTAAACAGTCTCAAAAATTAATTTTGGAATTTTTGTCATAAAATATGACCAAATTTTAACAGTCGATTCCTCAAAAATATTTTAAGGAATATTTAGTTTTAATATATTTTAATACAAAATATTCATAAGTTTTGCCACCATTTTGTTTTTGGCAGTAATTTTGAATAAAAGGGATCCAAAATATTAACTGTTACCACTTCAAGTTCAAGTTCAAGTTCAAGTAAACTTTATTAAGCACCAGTAATGGGCAAATACAGCTCGCAATAAAACAATAAGATGAATAAGCGCAAAGAAAGGAGAAAACATGAAAGACACAAAATGATAAAAGGAAAAAGAATAAGACAGTAAAATAACAGGAGCAATGAAATACTGTAAGAAATAGTAAAAGAACAAGTAAAAGTAATATTCACAAAGAAATGTAGTGATAAAAACCAAACTACCTAGTGTAGTTACTATTAAAATTCGGCGTTCAGGGAACCCTAAGGTCCCTAAGGTTTCCAAAAAAATATTAGGTCGAAGAGTTGCGGGTTGGGGTGCCTTGAGGTGCCTCTGGCCCATGGCCTATAATATATGTAGTTTTCATTGAATGTTGGACTATTCTTTGAACTAGTATTTAAAAGAAAAGTCTAACACTAAATGAAAGTACCAAACCCAACAGTCAAACTCCCATTGACGTTGCATCGATGGTTATCGAGATATTGATTTTATGAACGTCAGGTCAACGCATTTACAACACGCGGCGTTTTTCGCGTTCCATACGATGCATCAAAGCTGCTTACTAAAATGGCGGACGCTCTGCTCCATAGACCCTTTTCCAATTAGCAATTACAAAGGATTATGGGACAGACTTTTGGTATGGGTCGTTTTGTCAATGGCATTTTACTGTGGACAAAAACGACGTACACCAAAACTATATCCCACAATCCTTTGTAATTCCTATTTGGAAAAGGGTCTATTGCATACTACAAAAATTTGTGTGCACTTTCGTGTGAGTAACCGGTCTTGCGCCTTACAGCGCTATACTGTGTTTGGTATGCAATAACCTTTACACTTTACAGCTAGCTAGCTGCAGTTACCGCATGATGGGCGATCGGCGGCTGATCATAGCTGATCGTGCAGGTTTCCTTTAGTACGAAAGCCCATTAGTGCCATAGTCAAAATTGTATTTTAAGCAAACTTGTTTTTTCGAGAAACTATATTTTGGAGGATCTGTTTTTTCGAGAAATATGTTTTAAAGCATCTGTTTTTTCGAGAAATATATTTTAAGAATATTGTTTTTTCGAGAAATATATTTTGGAGGATCTGTTTCTTCGAGAGATATATTCTGGGCCAATTGCTTTTTCGAGAAATATATTTTGGAGCATCTGTTTTTTCGAGAAATATATTTTAAGCATATTGTTTTTTTCGAGAAATATATTTTGAAGCATCTGTTTTTTCGAGAAATATATTTTAAGCATATTGTTTTTTCGAGAAATATATTTTGAAGCATTTTTTTTTCGAGAAATATATTTTTGGCCAATTGTTTTTTCGAGAAACATATTTTGGAGCATCTGTTCCTTCGAGAAATATATTTTAAGCATATTGTTTTCTCGATAAATATGTTTGGGATCATCTGTTTTATCGAGAAATATATTTTTGGCCAATTGCTTTTTCGGGAAATATATTTTGGAGCATCTGTTTTTTCGGGAAATATATTTTGGAGTATCTGTTTTTTCGGGAAATATATTTTGGAGTATCTGTTTTTTCGAGAAATATATTTTTGGCCAATCGTTTTTTCGAGAAATATATTTTGGAACATGTGAACGATGCAGTACTTCCACTTTCCAAAGGAGATTCTTTAAGAAGCAGATGGAATAAAAATTAGTAAACGGAACATTGTTGTTATACCCCTATATCCATAAACTTGTGCCAAGTAGGGGGCTTTCTGCTACATAAGGAAAAGAAAATAAGGTCCGGAAATTCGAGATAACTTATGGATATCCATCTTTTTCAAAGAATTTTAATTGCAATATATGGAATTTCTTCAGCTGCGCCTATACCCGTTGTAAGTATCTGCTGCACGGATTACAGATGATGTAGTAACGCTCACTGCAGAGGGCGGTAATTTGGACGGAGCAAAGCAGAGCAATCCCTAAAATCGAAGCTGTGGCTTCCATTATTAAGATTTGGGTGTTCTTTGTAGCTTAACACAATTCCCTGTCATGTCATACTAGTTGATCAGGGGACGATTTCGGGAAGAGGGGTCAAGTAAGTATCAGCTACTTCAGGCAACCCCATCTTATTGAGTTTCAAATTGCACTATTTTTTAGCAAAAACTTGGGTTAAATTCCAAAACTTTCACCATTTGTTGCATCTTTGGGGGCTTGTGACCCCTTCCTCGACATCGTCCCCCGGAATCGGTTAACATGAGATGATAGGAGGTTGTGTCAGCTATTATAGGCACTTTCATCTTATTAAGTTACAAATTCAATTTGAACACGGCAAGAAAAGGAAAAACTCATTATTAATGATGGCACGATTGGGGGCTTGTTACCCCCTCCCTGACATCACCCCTCGGGATAGGTTAGCATGCAATTATAATTTCGGCTACAGTGTGATCCCCAAGAAATTCGGTATCGGTACTGTGCAATATTAAAACTAATGAAGTTTTGACCTGGCTTAATTTTTCTTCACTAGACCGACTGTGATTGTCCTTAAAGCCTTATAATAGTGGCCTTAGGCAGCAGTGGAGTAGCTCCGGGAGGGCACGAGGGGGAACGTGCCCCCCCCCCACAAAGCCGTGTCACCCCATGTTCCCCCTCCTCGTGCGAAATGTTTGGAAGTATATACGGTCCTATAGAGCGAGAGAATTCAAAAATTCAGTGTGCCCCGCAGGAAAGGTTCGTGACCCCGAGTGTTCCCCCTCCCCCGCTCAAAAAATACTGGCTACGCCACTGTTACGCAGATCCGTTGTAACTTTTTGCCAGTACCGGCGTTAGCTGGTATCGTGCGCTGTTCTTGTTCTCCACGAATGTTCGCTGTTAGTGTTCGCTAACTTCAGCCCGATTTACAACAAAAAGCGCAGCTGCAGTACTTCCATATTGCAAATAAAATTCTTTGAATGAAGATGAACATTTATAAGTTATCTCGAATTTCCGGACCTTATTTTCTTTTTCTTATGTAGTAGAATGCCCCCTATTTGGTACACGTTTGTGGATATAGGGGTATAACAACAATGTTACGTTTACTAATTTTTATTTCATCTACTTCTTAAAGAATCTCCTTCAAAAAGTGGAAGCACTGCATGCGTGGTTCAGATGCTCCAAAATATATTTCTCGAAAAAACAGATGTTCAAAAATATATTTCTCGAAAAAGCAGATGCTCCAAAATATATTTCTCGATAAAACAAGTTTGCTTAAAATACAGTTTTGACTATGGCACTAATGGGCTTTCGTAGTACTACTACGTACTTTAGAATATTGTGAGGGACGCATTCAAAAGTTAGCAGGAAAGATCCATTAGCTGGCGTAAACGTTATAGGCTACGGCCTACCACAGCTTTCGGAGCGAAATAGACCTAGTTACTACGGGAAGAGCAGTGTGCGGTAAATCTACTTAATTCCATAATGATTGTTTGTAGGCCTAACTTTACTGGTTACGCGAATCATTTTCCTTAGTGTAGTGGCAGAGGTGTAAGCCTACAGTAATATGCATAGTTTCTTGTTGGGCGTTATTCGCACCCACTCCGTGCCAATAATATTTTCTGTGGTCTTGTTCCGACGGACTCCGTACCAATAATATTTTCTGTTGTCTTATTCACACGGACTTGGTGCCTATAATATTTTCTGAAGTCTTCTTCTTCTTCTTCTTCTTCTTCTTTCGGAATACGGTGACACATCCAAAGGGACATTACTTCACCACGCATGCGTCGAGGGGTACCTAAGCCCTAATGCTATTTGTAATAAACTGAACGGGGTCTTTATGATGCACAGAATTTTCGACTAGAGAGGCAGGGAGACTATTCCAATCCTTGACTGTGTTAGGCAGAAAACTATACTTGTAGCAGTTAGTCCTAGTATAAAGATGGCAAAAGTGTAGGTTATGCATACCACGAATTTTGCGAGTGGGATGCCGAAGTCTATCAACAGGGATCTGAGCCTTACCAAAAACACCCTTAGTAAAAAGAATTAGTCTATTTTGCCTACGACGTTCCGATAACGAAGGGAGATCGAGGTCTTTCAGTACAGAAGTCATAGACCCAGGCTCACGTGAAAAGGTCGAACTGATAAAACGAGCCGATCTCCTTTGAATACTCTCCAGCTTATCCTGTAAGTAAATCTGGTGTGGATCCCACACGCTGCTGGCATATTCCAAAACAGGCCGGAGAAGGCCCTTATAAGCAGTTAGCTTCACATCGCTAGGGCAAAAAGACAGATTTCTTTGAAGTACCCCTAAGATTCTATTACCTTTATTACAAATAAATTGGACATGTTTATCCAAGTAAGGTCACTAGTAATAAAAACCCCTAAGTACTTAATTGAATCAACCTTAAGTAACTTTTCACCGTTTAAGACATAATCGAAACAGACAGGCTTCTTTTTTCTGGCAAAGGTGATGATATTGCACTTTGAAGGCTGGAATCTCATACCCCATGTCTTAGCCCAGAGACCTAGATTATCAATGTCAACCTGAAGCTTACGACAGTCACTAGCATCATCAATAACTCGGTAGCAAACACAATCATCAGCAAAAAGCCTGACATTAGAACTGGCGCTACTAACGATATCATTGATGTGCGCTAAAAAGAGAATTGGTCCTAAAACGGACCCCTGAGGGACTCCAGACACAACATTGTCAAAAGAAGACCTAGTACCATTTACTACGACAGCCTGTTTACGATCAGAGAGGAAATCATCAACCCACTGGAGAATCTGTCTTGAAACACCAAGACTAAAAAGCTTGGTTTTTAAGAGCTCATGAGGCACCGTGTCGAAAGCCTTTTCAAAGTCCAGAATGAAAACATCAATTTGCTTGTTTGAATCCAGGGATGAAGCCCAGTCTTCAATGGTCTTAATAGCCTACAGTAATTGGCATGGCTGTAGCCTGATGAAGTATTGAAGGGGAAGAGGAAGCTTCCAGTGGGCCAAGAGAATTTCAGGAGAGGGAGATATACTATTCTTATATTAACTTACATTTTCATATGATGGGATTTGTCACAAAAATTGAGATATTTTGTGCACTCTTCCTAGACTAAAATATTCCTTGTATTGAAATTTGAATTTTTTTTTCTTCTTTTTTGACTGGATTGTATGGTTCATTTGTGGTACAATTTTCCATTTTAGAATGCCATATGATTAAATTTTGTATTGTCAATTGTATTCACATTGAGGCATACCAATTTCTTTTCAAAATGCCGATCTCTTTCAACATCTCAGAATGATGAATACTGTAATAGGCCTAGGCCTATCTGTGCCAATGAGATTTTCTGTCGTGTTAGTATTCATGCGGAGTCTGTGAGACTAACCACTTCATGGTTTTTTTCCTGTGTACATAGCCTACTGTAGCACTACTGTAGTACAGTAAGCCTGTGAGCTCAATGACCTTGTCTGTATGATCTTTCCTTTTCTCATGGTGAACGCAGAACGGAGCTGTTTCTTATTGCCCATGCCTACTTCCTGCTCTTTGCTCTGTTGTGGTACAGTACTACTGTACTGTATGTACATTCTCTGCCACTGTGTTTCATATAGGTGGTTGGTTAATTTCTGTTAGATGGTTGCCAAGTGAAGTTGTACTGTAGTCAACTTTGCAGATGTATGCAGCTTTACAGTCTTGTCCAGTACAGTAGGAGAGTAGGGGGGAGGGGAATGATATTTGTTTATAAATATTTGAAGGGAGATATGTGAAAACTTTACTGTGACAACCTTTACTGTACTGGTACTGAAAGGAAGGATTTACGTCTAGTCTTTGCCTGTGCACCAGTAGAGTATGATAAAGTATGACCTTTAGAAATGAAGTCATTAAAGAAAGAGAGAAGTTGTCTCAAGTTTATTGTCAAAGTCTGCTAAATCTTACTGTACAGATCTCTTATTCACTCAGAAGTGCAGTACCTCTTATGTATGTTTCTTATTTAAAAAATACATTATATTAAATGCAAACCAAGCAGTTATTCTGCATGAATTTAACAAATGGGGAACAAAAATATTGTCACATGATTGATAGGGGCCATTTCTGAATTAAGATGATGGGGTACCCTAATTCAAATCAGGGGAATTGCATTTTCCTTCATAAATTTCATAAGCTGGGAGGACTCAACAACAAAACAAGGATTTGAGGTGAAAAATTATGTAGAGGCAGACGAAATTGTAATTAAACATCTTGCATGTTCCACAAGAACATGACAGTTTTGTTAGGTTTGTCATGAGAAGATAATGGAAAGGTTCTTCGGGACACCATTTTACACATACACATTTAGATTTCCCTGGCATCATTAATGGGACCAGGCAATACAAGAATTGTTGCACAGCAGATCTTTCATGATATTTTAGAACATAAATATTGCATATTCAAGGTAAATCAAGCAGTTGCTCCTTGTAAATTTTACAATTGAGTGAGAAAAATACTGTCACATGATTCTCAAGAGCCATTCAGGAAATAGGATAGTCTACTATACAATTCTTTTTTGGGATGACTGCATTCTCCCTTTAAATTTGGGGAGACACTGCAGAGCACATTAACAGGGTCAGATATTGGTGGGGAATTACAGCATTTGGCAGCGTTGTGTGATAAAGTTTGATTGTCATGAGACTGGCCATGTGTTGAACACGTGTAATGTAAGAAACCAATCATGTGCACAGCATCTCAGATCTGCAATAAGGAAAGCCATGCCCACAAAGACTACCCTGTTTGCAGGCGATCCAGTCATTGTGGAAAGACCTGTAGAAAAGTTGCTGGATCAAAAAAGGCAAATGTTAAGTGGAAATCAGTAGGTGTATCTAAGTCAGGAAAAGTGGAGGAAGCATCTTAGTGAGGGAGATGGGACTGATGCAGACATGTGCAGGGAGAGTTCAGTATACAGTACAGTATTTGAAAGAGTGGATCATTAAAATTTCTATGGGACCGGAGGCAGAGAATGAGGACATGTGAGCGAAGGTGGAATACGTACAGTATGTAGGGCTGTGCAAAGGAGGTGGAAGGGGGGGGGGGCAAGGTAATAGAAAAGCAGAGACATACTTGAAACAGCCCTGTGGTAGAATTTCTATCTGAGGAGGAAGTTCTAATGGAAAGCCATTCCTACTGTACCATTGCAAATTGAGAGATGAAGTTATCCACCCAGAGTGTGGAGAGTTGGGGAGTTCATGCATATACTGTATAAGGTACAGTATGCATCACCAAGAGTGACTGAGTCACAGTAGACAGGCATGTAAGGAAGAGGAAGAACTGTAAGACTCAAGCACCAAAGCTTTTGGAAAAATGTAAATCTATATGGGTCACTGGCAGGCCTGATTTTTAAGAAAATTTTCAGGTTGTCCATCGGACAACCTTGAAGCTAAATTTTGGTTGCCCGAAATATTTTTTGGTTGTCTGAATAAAATTAACAAACAAAATATGATCATGAAATGTTTACTTTAAATTCTGTGGCCTTTGTTTTCCAATGACCATTTTCTTTTTACTTTTGTTTCAATGATGAATGACAGTCTATACCATTGTCTCAGTACAACTTCTTTACAGGATTTTTAAAATTTTCTTGTCCATCGGACAAGCTTAAAGAGAGAAAGTGGTTGTCCGATGCAATATTTACTCGTCTCGAACGATCGGACGAGTGTAAAATTTCAGCTCTGACTGGGTAACATGTCAAGAAATGGGATGGAGGGAGAGTTTCCAAGAAATTTTTACCTTACACTGAGGTTGCCATGTGTGTGGCTACAAGTACAAGATGCTCACAATTTTTCTTGGACTCTTTTCATTTTTAAAGTGCAGCTGGTGCATTCACCTTCACAAAATTAGTAGGCCTACATGTATGTACTTTGCTGAACATTGGGTAGGTTCACTAGTAGAAAATTATTAGGTGGAATGATGAATCCATAAGTGCAAAGGAGTACAGTACAGGAGTATTTGGGTTTCATAAGGCAGTTTCCAGCTACATGTACTGTACAGTAAGTTGCCCTTTGATTCACTATCTTGTGGCAGTCATACCAGTCCCTGAGAGGAGTAGTCAGGAACTTTATAGTGTCAGTTTTTATTTCATTTGGAAGTGGAAGACAGAGCTGGTTGAGATGAGAATTTTTTTGTGTGAAAGTTAGATGGAGTTAGAGAGCTTCAAGGGGAAGGCAAACTGTCTACTTCTTAAGCTCATCATCCCAATTTTACAGAATAATGCTCTTTTGGTTCACTCCACTATCATTTACTGTACTGTGGGTACAGTCATTTCATTGGCTGTACAGTACCTGTAGTCAAGTGTAAATGGTTAAATACAGGTCTTCATTTGTGACCAGTCTAATCTGAAACTCAGTTACTCAGTAGTCTCTTGTTGATGCTACAGTAATAAAGTGTGTGAGAAAATTTGATACCAGAATATTGCTGGTAGTGTAGATCATTTTTATTTTAACTTAAAAGTACATATGCCATGTTTGGCTCACCATCCTCCAGTGTAATCATACATACCAGCCCTGATTTTTAAAAAAAATTTCAGACCTAAAGCCAAATTTTGGTTGTCTGAAATAACCTTTGGTAGTCTGAATGAAAGATGAACAACTGCATTTCATGTTGTTGCCATAGTAAGCAGACATTTATTTTAAGTTCTGTAAGCTATCCAATGATCTTTCCCTTTTTCTTTTCATGTTTCAATGTCTCAGTGATGAATGGCTGTCCATACCATTTTCTCAATACCACTTCTTACGGAGACTTTTATGACATACTTTCTTACTGATGTAGTGAACTGTTCAGTCAGAAATGAAATCTTGTTGTCTTTTGGACAAGCTCAGAGAGAAAGTACTTGTCCCAGTGCAGTGTTTACTTGTCTTGGATGATAGGAGCAGTGAATTTTGTTAAATTTCAGCCCTGTAATACTAAAAAAGTGTTGGATTTATCTTTACCAACTGTTGCTAAACATACTGTACCATACTCTGTATGGAAATATCAGTGCATCCATTTTGTGTTTTAGAAAAGGACGGTTGAAGTTTACTCAAGTTAATGATGTCATCAAAGTGATCTACCAGGAAATTAGGGGTTAAGTGACAGGCTTAGGGCTGTGACCATTTAGCAATTAATCGCTAAACGATCGCATGTTTAATAAACGTTTAGCTACCAGCGACTAATCCCAAAACCCGTTTTTTCTGTACGAAATAAAAACAGTCTGCAGTCATTACAGAAAATTAGATGTTCACTTTAACTCTTTTTGATAAAGTGAAATACATAATTATACAAATGGCACACACGTAAACATACGGCATCAAAGTTTAGCTTCCATGAGGATCTGTGTTTGAGGTTCATGGAAACTATGTCCCCGGACGTTACTAATGCATTTTGCATATTCATCATGTTCAAGAGCACGTTTAAAGTCTCTATGTTGATCATAGGTACTTGCGATTAATCGCTAAACGATCGCAAAATTTTGCAATTAAACGTCTAGTAATTTTGCTAAATGTTCACAGCCCTAGACAGGCTGACAGCAGATTTCAGCTGTTTCACTAGGGATTAATTCTTAAAGAATTGGGCAACAACAAAGTCCTTTAAAAGTTGTTGAAGATGGTTTGCATTTTTCTTTGCCACAGGTTTAAGTAAATTTGTTCATTACACAGATTACCTAGCTTGTAGAGTTACCTGTAGATGTACTGCCATGGTTTTTTAACATCTTCAATGGTTGGTGTTTGTCAAGCAATTGTAAAACTTTTATGTAAAACTTTTATCTCTACATACAGTAATGCTGTGATGCATTCTGAGTAGTTTTCCATCCATAAGTTTTTAAAAATGTATCATCATTTTCAACTTAGATGTTTGACAAATTTTCAACATTTTTCAGTATCATTTTGTGATGTTAAAATAAACGTGGTATAAAGCCTGTATTCATACCAGGGGCATACAGTAGCTAGGAAGAAGTTTTTAGGGGGACCTTGGTATCAAATGGGGGGTCACGGCATTGATCACCGTCCATAATTCTTACAAATTTATTTGTACAAACATTTCTGGGGGGCCTAGCAAGTATTTGGGGCCCCCAGTAGCTACAGGCCAGATTCATAAGACTGGTCTATTTAATTGACGGATATTTTGTTGGCATCGATTTTTCTTGTTTTGGTAAGCGCATTGATCATATGGAATTTGCGCTACTGTATATAAAAGTCAGTATGTATGTATGTATGTATGTATGTATGTATGTATGTATGTATGTATGTATGTATGTATGTATGTATGTATGTATGTATGTATGTATGTATGTATGTATGTATGTATGTATGTATGTATGTATGTATGTATGTATGTATGTATGTATTCATACCTTACTATACTGTGAAGTCAGTGACTGCTTTAAATTAATTTGCAACATAACCCTAACACTAACTGACCCTTAATCCTGCCCTATGAATAATCATGAACTGTGCAGTAGTGGAATACTGCTGACCTGCCCACAATGGTAGAGCAAAAATTAAAGTGTGAAAATCCAGCTTTTTGGGCATCACTTTCTTTAAATACGTTATATTCCATTCTTATTTTACTATATTTTTGAGATATTGTAGATTCTCACCAAGACTGGGTGTTGAGTGAGCTTTGCCTTTGTACCTGCTCCCAAGACAAGTGCAAAGCTCATTAAGTTGTGACATCAGTGTTCACAAGAAGTGAATGATGTGAAAGGAAGCTGTGTCACATACTGTACCTATACTTTAAATGTAGTCCCCATAACTTGAAAAGCTCATGGCCAAAAAACATTTAAATTGTGGTTTCCTCTGTACATTACGTACTTTTACAAATGAGGCAGAGGTCAGCAATTGAAATGGGAATCAGTCTAGCCATTTTTTGATTTAATGTAATCTTAATAGATATTGCTTTCAGAGATTTTTTCCCTTATTTGTGACATGGATGGAATTCCATGACAAAGGTATTGCATGTTGCCATGATTAACAACCCAGTACTATTTGGTTGCCATGCACAGGTACCATTATGAAGCTGCCTGTCTGTGTTCTAGAATGAAGCCCGTTTATGTGCCAGTATATATGTGTGTGTGTGCCAGTATTAAAGGGAAATTATCATTCCCCATACAGTTCCAGTTCTCCCAGCTAAGTTACTTGTAGCTCCTTGTAACTGTATAAATTTCCTCCTTAGTACACACTCAAACCTATTTTATTGCTTAAGGCCATGTCCTGGTGAGTATGCAAGGCCCTAGTATGTAATCAGAACACTCTCTTTTGCATTGTGTGAAATGTGAGCTACTCTGCATGTTTTGAATTTTCAAACTTTGGTGTGAATCAAAGAGCAGTCACCGACTGAGAATTTTGAAGTTCTCACACCAAAAAATTGCAAGGATAAGTGTAGGTCTTTAAGCCTGTCAGTGTTTGAGTATGAAGCCTGTCTGTGTGCCAGTATAAATAAGGCCTGCATGCAGGGCTCGAAATAACGGGGGCCCGTGGGCCCAATGCTCCTAGAAAATCCCTCGGGCCCGTAACTTCTACAGGGAAAGGGGCCCGGTTGGCTCCTAAATATTTCAAGTCTAATTGTACAGTCTGCACGTGAACCTCTCCATCCACAACTCAACGATCGTATACCTCGCAAAGCCTGTGTATTCCTATGCTAACAGTCACTAAAAACCTGCGAAATACACATTATTTCTGAAATCAGTTCACATTACTCATAAAGAGTCTGCTTTGTCACAACACGGAAGATCACTCACGCAGACATACACCGATGTCACTGAAAAAGCCCGAAAATTGCTGCAGTATTTCAGTGCAGCATTCACACCATCCTACCATGCTTTACCTATACATAAACAGACAGTGTAGGCGCGCACACGTGTGTGTTTTGAGTGTTTCATATAGCAATACATAATTCATGCACGCACTATATATCCAGGGGCGGATCCAAGGGGGGGTTTTAGGGGTTTAAACCCCCCCTTTGATTTTCGAGGATTTTTTTTTTTTTCATTTTGTATAATATATTGTTTATTTTCCCAGGTATGTTCTGAATGTTATTTCAGTTACAACAATGCAATTAACATGCCATAATTATAAGTTTGCTGACAGCGTATATTTCCTTCTATCGTCCCGATTCTCTCTCATTCAAAATCCTTATAGAGTCAGTGAGTCCTTCAAGAGGAGGTCCAGCTCTAATCTTGGATCCCATATGCAATGAAATCGCATTCAGTAGTGCCTAACTCTGCTTTAAAAAATGGGAACGCGACTCCAGCTTTTCGCTTGTACTCTCGCTGAAAATTCAAATATTGTGTTGACTGAAAGTGGTTGTCGTTGAATTGGAATCACTTAATATAATCAGAAATCGAGAAGGCTAATCATACTTTGGACATGCGTTGGATGTAAAGACGTTCAGGGAAAATAGACTGTTCAGTTGGAACATACATCTAAAGAAGTTACCATTGTTCTGGAAGGTATTATAATTAAAAATTCGCTTATATACTGAATCCCTTTCATTTGTTACACAAGATATATTCCTTTTGTATCCAAGAGTACGTTATGACCAAGATCACGTTTAAACATTATTCCATGCAAAAGAGTGGGTGTTTGCCTGGAGTTTCTTGCACATAGGAAGTGCCAGTGACCTGTAGGCGGTATTTTAGCATATTGTCCTTCGTGCCTCTAGACGGCATGGTTGTATGTACAGCAAGAGGGGGTATCAAAAAACGTAATGTTTCCATGGAAATGACAAACATACAAAGCATGAAACATGAAGATGGCCTAAGTATAGATTGTAAGGTCTGAGAAGGGTCAACTGTTCTTGGTTCACGCCGCGCAGTGATGGCGTCAGGTGGGGGACAGGGGGAAGTTTTACAGTTTTTTACAGTCGGGGAGTCTTAGTCGATACGTTAAAGTGTGTAGTCCCCAACGGCGACAAGTCGCTCTGACGGTTTACCTGTTTTTTGCTCTCAAGAGCAGTGGCGCCGGCACCGGGGGCATGGGGGGACGCGTGCCCCCCAATCGATTTCAGATTTTTTTTTTTTTGAGAATTTTAAAATGATCTCAAGAGGCGTTTAAGCTATAGATTTCCGTAGGGGGTAAGGTGAGGTGTGTTTTCAGCCGAGTGATGGATCTGTGGTTATGATTTTCAATCACAAATGGTTCTCAAACTATCAGAATTATCCCCAATCTTTCGCAAACTATCAAAATTTTCGCGCGCTTCGCGCGCTCCAAACCTTACCTCAGTGATATCCTTATTGTCAATAATTTCCGGTAGCAACTCCCGTAGAAGCACAGTTGAAGGCTGTTTGCGAATTTTCAGTAAAAGATTGGCTTTGTGATTGGCATATAGGTTTGTTGAGGAATTGAAAGTGTTTCGATGCAGAGGATCATGAATGCAGGTTTTGTCATTGTAATCTTATTGAATGAAAAATTTCGGCGCGCTTCGCGCGCATTCGTCACGGTTTGCACCCTGTCTTATGGCCATTATTAAGGTTATAATACATGCAACTATTCTGATCACACTTTTCCGAGAAACATAAGAACATTTCAAACCTCTGTAGGCCTATGGGATCTTTCAGTCTAATTTCTAGCATGATCTGGAAGGTTGAAAGTACGTATTTGCCGTCGGTTATACATTTTTTCAAATGCAGCCATTACCGGTAGGCCTATAGATGGCGATTGTTAATACACTTACGACGAAAAAGCATTTTGAAATGCGCTTTTTAGTCCTACACCCCTTTTGCTATACCTAGAAGGCGTTCGTCTGGGTTTTCGTTCAAACTTAGTAAACATACGACAGTTGCAAAGTGCTCGGCATCATACTCTATAGTATCATTTGGATGTCAGGTAATAAGCATCATGTCAGTGCCCCATTTTATATAATTAATCCAGAGCTTCCAGGAGGCCCTATACAGCTGCCTGCCAGCCTTAGAAATACCCTTTCGTAATGCACAACGAAGCAAAGGAAAATTTTCGTAACAGTCCAAGAATGTTTCCGTGGACTCAACGCACGTATTATTAAGTAAAAACTTTCCCCGAATAGAAGGCATTAATTAAAGTAACCAAAAGTGGGACTTCAGGAGGTTTGCTGACAACATACCATTCTGTTGGACAACATACTCTCCTCTTTCACCTTACCAAAAATTAGAATGCACTAATGTTGGACGTCATCTGTGTCATTTGGACGTCATCTGTGGTGCCCCCCCCCCCCCATCACCAAATCCTGGCAGCGCCACTGCTCCAGAGGACAATTTCCCTTAAAAAACCCCAAAATTTTCGGCGCGCTAGGCGCGCGGTAGAGTCACTCCAGTTTCTTCAGTACTTCCATTCTACATTGCTAGATAGCACAAGACCTGTCAAACTTAACAAGTCACATGTAGATAGAGTACACAGTTTATGTAGAGGTCGTTAATTCCGTCCCATATCGCAAAGTCTACTTGCTGTTGTCTTGTGTGTGTGTCATGCGGTACGGTCAGTTGGTGAGCGACTCAAGGAGAAAAGTTTGGGTATTTCATAGGGTAGTTCAGGTGGTTTCGATAAAATGTATGTTATCCCTGATATGGTCTACAACCCCTACAGTTTTTCTTTTTTCTTTTTGTTCTTAATGATTAGGCTTCATATATTTTTTGTGTAAAAAAAAAAATTTCGCGCGCTTCGTGCGCTTTGCAATTTTACGTTTCAGATTCAAAAGTACACTATCAGTGCGCAACTCGGCTCATGAAGTATTCAGTGATATTATGCAAAATATGCCCTTTAATGACTTGGAATATTTAGGCTCCTTCATATCCCCTCCTTACCACCCCTTCGACATAGGGGCTGTCGGAACTTCGGGTCACTGCATGATCCGGCCCCCTGTCGGGAAAATGCTGTCGCTACCAACCTTGTCGGTTTACTTATTTTGGCTTTCAAAAGGGTCATTTCTGCGATAAAATCCAAAATTTTCGGTCCACTTTGCCCACTCTTCCTCAGTTCCGTTACTAATAGCTAAATATAGTACAAACCCTTTCCACCTTTTCAAGTAACTTAATATAAGCAGAATACATGGATTTATGTAAATGTCGGTCATTTCATCTTATTTTGCTAAACCGAGTTAATGTTCTCTTGTGTCTGTCGTGCGGTACTGCTAGTGACTCGAGGAGGGAAGTTCAGCGTAGGTTATGCCCGATATGGCCCAACTGCCTTGACAATTGACCCATATACGCTTCAAATAGGTACAGATTCTTTTTAGTGTAGGCCTATCCAAAAAATTTCGCGCGCTTCGCGCGCTTTGAAATTTCACAGTTTAGATTCTAGGAAAAACGATAAATCAGGGCGGAAATATATAGGCCTATCTCTAGTATATACAAATATTATGAAATATATGCCCCGCAATGTCATAATCTAATACACAAGTTTTCTTTAAATCCTTCCTCACCAATTCCTCGACAACAGCCATGGCTGTCGGAGCTTCGGGTCGCTGGCCCGCCGTCGGGGAGTCTGCCCTCCCCTCGGACTAATCCTGGCACCACCCCTGGCGCCGCGCCAACCGATGGTCGCGCTCCGCTTAGATAACGAGACAATCAAAAATCCCATACATGCGATTAAGCCTACCAGTTTAATTTTAAGGCCCCATGCCAAAATACTTTCAGAAGATTTCAAAAAGAGAAACCAAGTTTTCTTTATTGAGCACAAGCGAGCAACTTTGAGTGAGTCACTGTGAGTGCCTAGAGAGAGCACAACAAATGACTGAATGCTCCGAACTCCTGACGCCCAAGATCGTTATCGGGCTGTACAGCATGCATCTCTCACAAGGAGGGAGACAACTTTCTGACAGGACATTTATCATAAAATTTCTGACACAGGGAATTTCAATGAAAGCTTGTTTTTATACGGATCAAAGAGCCTAGGAAACGCGTGGGAAATGCCATTTCCTGCAATCTGGGGTCTTCTAGACCAAAAATTTTCTCTGTACGCTTCGCGCCAATCGTGGTGGCGCTCCGCTTAGATAGTAACTATATCGCAAAACCCCCCTTTAGTCAAAACCTGCATCCGCCCCTGATATCCATACGTAAATATCTGTTTGAGTCATGCTAGTGCCCTGCGGTCCGCTTGCTGCGTGCAAATCAATGGAGCTATAGTACTAGGATGGGACGAGTCTAACGTAAACTTTCGTTCATTGGGGTAATATTCTAGACATCGTTTTTGTTTAAATCACAAAAGTAAAAGGCACACGTTTATTTTCGTTCATTGGGGTAATGTTCAAGACATCGTTTTTGTTTAAATCACAAAAGTAAAAGGCACACGTTTGTTTCACACAAATTAACATGCACGATGAACATAAAAGTACCTATCGTAAACTATTGCAAAGGACGATGAAACAACTGGTAATTTAGCGGTACAAGCAGCTATCGAAAAATGTTATTTTCCATACCATGCCCAATGTTGTTGCGATGTATGTCAACTTTTGTACAGAGCAGGTGCGTAGCCTAATGTGTTACTGTTTGCATGTAATAACGGACCTATTTAACTCGACTTTTGCCTTGCAATGCGTGTCACTTGAACTTCTGCATTTGTACAGTGCACGGACATGGCCATGGACATGCGTATATTTCGGCCTGATATCAAACGTATGGCCCTGTATCAAACTTACGATCACTGACTGCGAATTTAAATGCTTCGTTCCGTTCATTGGCAAATTTGGGTGAATTAACAAGAAATCACTGACATGATCGCTAGATTTTTACGTACAGATTTTAAAAGCTTGCGCATACTGGGAATATCATAAGTGAATGATCAATGAGGCCATTAATGCATTACACTGTTGGTTCAGAATAAAGATACCGTTTAAACGGTAAACGAACTTTTATTCCGACCGTTTAAACGTTTAGGAGATTAAACGGAATTGCAGCCCTAGATGTCAGTCACGAGTAATGTAGGGGGAGCCTCACAAGATCAACTGACGAAGATGGTCAGCGGGAACTGAACAGTGCCCTTCATTTTACCGGGTAATAACTTCCGGAGTTACGAGAACATTATGAAAATGTATACTAGCCTGCATGCAACATGGTCTAAGAGGGTGTGGACAGAGTGGTTTCAGGCTAGTTTCAGCCTCAGCTTGCCTTAATATTATACCCATACTACATGTTTTCAAGCACGTAAAAAGCACCCGTACATTGTATCAGTCCTTTTTTATTTGTAAGTTTCGGGCCCTTGATTTCCCATTTGGCCCCTAGATTCCATGGTCTAGGGGCCCGGCAGGCCCCCAAAGGTTGAAGGCTTATTTCGACCCCTGCTGCATGTGTGTGCCAGTATGAAGCCTGTGTGTGCCAGTATATGGAGCCTCACAGTTTGTCAGAATGAGGCCTATGGAGCCTCTTAGTTTGTCAGAATGAGGCCTGTCTATGTGCCAGTGTGAAGCTGCCTGTCAGTGTGTCAGTATGAAGACTGTGTGTACCAGTAAGAAGTGGCCTGTCTATGTACGTACCAGTATGAAGCCTGTGTGTGTACTGTAGTATGAAGACTATGTGTGCCAGTATGAAACCTGTCAGTGTGCTACAGTAGTATGAACTTACTGTAAGCCTGTCTGTGTGCCAGTATGAAGCCTGTCTTTGCGCCAGTATGAACTTTTAAAAGCCTGTTTTTGTGCCAGTATGGAGCCTGGTGTGCTTGCAGTAAAATGGATGTTAATATATCCCTCCTTGTTTTCATTGCAGCTTTTACATGTCTCACTATCTTCATTATATAGTAATTTGAAGCATTCTTTGCACTATCTCTCAAGGATCAATCATGATGACTGACTGCATTGTTATTGGAGGGGGTGTTGTTGGCTCCTCAGCCGCTTATCATCTTGCTGGAGAAGGGAAACAAACAGTTCTGATTGAACAGGTAAAGTGCAGTGTATGCAGAGCAAGCACATTATTTTATAAAATAAATGCATTGATATTCATAACCAATGTAGCTATGAAGTGCTTGCTATCAGTTTAAAGTAATCCTGTGTAACAGAACTTAGGCAAGTACAGCTTAGGTGACACCTCTATGTTCCAACATCTTTATGTTGTGATGCTCCTATTTTCAACACTTAATAATACACACATACAGTTTGCAGACACAGCTTTCAGTGATGGATTCACTTTGTATTTGTTTCACTGAGACAGAGGTGCTTGGCTTCTGTGTTGCCTGGTCCCTATCTGTAACTGTGACCTAGCCCCTAACCTTAGTGTTACCCTGACTCCTTTTCTGTAACCCCTAAAGTGGCAAAATATAGACAGGACAAAGAGATGTCAGAAGAGAGAGCATTCATGGCACAGTATTATGCTGTTTTCACCAGTTGGGTGGTCTCTCAAGCAACGATTGCAAGATTTTATCATATCCGGGAAATTTGCTGAAATGCACCACAACCTCTAATCACTCTTTAGTTGAATAAAAATCCTTAAAAAAAAAAAAGATTGCTGTAAATTTCTTAGACTTTTGATACTGGTTCCCTTCAGTAAAAAAACAAAAGAATATTGGTAATTATAAAAAAAAGTTTTGTTAATTACTGTAAACAGGTTTGATAATTGATTTTCTTTGCCAAAAGCAATGCTGTTGTTTATTTTATTAAAAAATGAAGCAAATCCTGAAGGACTGCCATAAAGACCCAATACCCATTGGCCCAACAGCTTGTTATATACGTAGTCATGCACAGTTACTGTTAACTGTGAAAATGATGACCCATTAATCCTACAGCCCATTGCTCTTACAATTTAATATCACATTGGTACTGTAGTTTGGTTCTATGACTCACTAGTCCTGTTGTATACTGTAATTAAGACTTATTATACAATGTCCATTGGCTGAAAGACCAATAGGCTGCAGGACCAGTGAGTTGTATACCAATGAGCTGTTTACAGACCAGTGGGCTGTAGGACTATACAGTAAGGCTGAAACCATATGCACATAAACAGATACTGTGGTAAGATTTTGTTATGTGACCTTTGATAGTTACTCAGGTGATAGTCAAGCCCTTAGGCTGGGGGGGGGGGGCAGGTAGTGACCCACCTGAAAAATTTTAACCCTTTCTAGAAAATTAAAAATTACCATTGCCTTAATGATTTTAGTTTATCTACCCCCTGCAAATCTCCCCCCCCCCCCGGAAGATATTTTACTCCCTTTCAGTGCCTTGTCTATGGGCGTGGTGATAGTTGTGGCTTTCCTAGGTTCCTGTACTCAGTGATTTGAGATTAAGCTCTGGTAGTGAGAGTCTTTTTTTTTGTTTAGTATCATATTGCAAGAAATAGAATTGGAGGTCAGATAGGAAGGGGGGACAGTATCAGACAGAAATCCAACACTGTTATGTTTTAAACTTGCAGTTTTTATTTCACAATTACACAGTATGGATGAATTGTATGCTGTTGGCTTTAAAAGAATGGATTTTACCCAGAAATTACTTTGGATGTATATGAAAGCTGATATGAGCAGTTGAAGTTATACAATTTTTACCTAGATCATGCATCAAGCAGGAGATATGTCATCTCATCTCATTGATGGGCAATACTTTGTTTTCTTTTTTTAAATTTTTGAAATATATTGGGTCATTAGTTTCCCCATGGGAAATGTTACCTTTGTAAAATTGCTTCTTCATGAATTCTTATTAATATGGAAACTTGAGATAGTGGAGGAGAAAATTAGTTGTGAAATTTAAAGATGACAAAACATTTCATCTCATTTCATGCAATTGTTTCTTCACAAAAGCAGCAAAACATGTGTACAAGGTAAAGTTATTTGATTTAATGAACTACATAAGAAAACTGTTGTTATTAAAGGGGAATGTTCTGAAAAGATGAGAATCTTATTAAATGAAGCGGAACACTCCCTGTGTGAAAAGTGTTGAAATGTGAGCTTATGATGTCACATGTATAGTTCTTTTTCAAGATAACTATGTTTGAAAATGTGATAGCTTCACCTGCTTGTGATATCTTGAGAACCACACGTAGGGATTGATGGCAAATTTCACCAAGATGTTAAGTACCTTTTAAACATGTTAAAATTAAAGTTTAATTAACTGAAACTCTTCTTTTCATAAAATGATAGATTTAATTGTTTACGCTTCTATTTATCATCTTTGCTTTACAATAGTTTCCGCTCCCACACACCCGAGGAAGTTCACATGGTCCTACAAGAGTCATTCGAACTTCCTATACCAATGTGCTGTATTCAAAGATGACAGTGGAAGCTTTCCACCTCTGGCAAAGGTTAGAAGAAGAGACAAAATGTAAACTTTACAGGTGAGTAATTGTCATGACAAATTAGCTTCCCTAAAAGTGGTAAGCGTTTACTTTCCCAGCCTTTCCAATTGTGTACAGTTCAGATAAAACAATGAGCTGAAAGACACAGTTGCCGTCTTTCACAGAAATGTGTTACAGAGGTCTTTGTATTTGCAATATCCTTAGGCCGTAGGAAAAGGTAGGTAACATTATGTACCCCACTTGTACAACATGATGATGGGGCATGCAAAACAGGTTTTTAAGCAGTCAACAAAATATGTAAAATAAATTCCTTTACCTGTGATTGACAGACATGAAGCTGATCTGAAGAAATTATCCATATTGGATGAGGTCATCATGCTAAACCATAGTGTGGTGACTCTGAAACCAAATGGCATTGGGATGTTCAAGTGGAGTGGGGGCAACCTCTTATGTTGGCCAGGAGCCTAATTAAATAGTGTAAAAGTAGTGTAACCATTGGACATTAAAATTAGTGTGAAATGAAGGGATAATGCAGAAGAGGAGGGGGCCTGGGGTTGTATGAGCATCTTCATGTGTGCAGGTCTTCTTTTCTTTCCCAAATCATTGCATGTTCAACTCAAAGTGGAGTACCTGGCAAATTTTGCCTTCATACTGCCCCTCATCTTCTTTTGAAAGGGACAAATTTGTCAGTGAAAATGCAAATTAAGCCCTGTCTTGTCTCCCCCTCCCCCACCCCTTCAATCTTCCCTGAAAAAATCTGTTTGGCTGATTTAAAGTCACTGAAAATACAGCTTTGCATTTTGGTTTATAAGTAAATTTTGGTTGGACAGAGCACAGAAATCCCATACAAATAGACAGAGGGTCACATGACCACTCGTTGAACAAATTTAGGCTTTAATACTAAGATGGCTGCTGCGCTACTGTCCTTTGCTTAAGTTGATGATGAATCCGCAACCTTTTCCGACAAACTACAAACATGAACTGAATGTTGAGCAGAAGAATTAACACAAGTTTGAAGATGAAGTGGCGATCAAAGGCCAGTTGAGTCTAAAGGGTAATAAAATGAAAGATGAAAGATTTTGTTTGTATGTATACACATTGTTAGATAAAGATGTAATGACAATAGTGTTATCAAGTGACAAAGAAAGATTCCATCCAAGCAAACTAATAGGCCTTACATATATTGATTACAATTGGCATGATTAGATCACAAGCTGATTGTCAGATCACAGGTTGTAAAATGCGTTTGTTAGCTTGGTGACACCCCAGTCTGTCAACATCTCTGTGGTTCGGCATTTTGACTCTTTGTACATGCAGATATGTGACTTGAAGTGACGGAGCCACTCTTTTGTTTACATTTCACAAAGACATTGAAATAAATGGCTTCTATTTGCAGCCCTATCCCTTGCCATATACCCCTAACTTACTGTACTTCCTTGGCCCTAACCTCCTTGGAATATGGAGATTTTGGAAGAGAGAGACATCAGAACATGGAGCGCTGAGTCACTGTTACCTCTAGTGCTTATCCTTTGTACTTGCAGTATGTGTAGGATACCGGTAACATAACTTGCAGATCATATAGCATGGAATATACAGTACTGTGTGTATGTTGTGCATACATTGGTGTACTGAACTATCCCTTCTGTTTTACATAGCCTAAATTTTGGCAATCATCCTTTGCTCATATTTAATACAATGATCTACAGCTTAATGACATCTCAGTCTTTCTGTTTTACAGTAAACTCTCAAGAGTTACTTTAATTCTTTCAACACTTTGCTGTGAAGTTCTGTTAATTATGTGATTACTAAAGATTTTCAAGAAAGAACTCAAGACATTTTTAAGAAAGAAATGATACCATTGCTTTCTTTAATAAGATTTTGATGTAGTGGCTGAATATCTACAGCTTTTATTTTAAACTCCTCTCATCAGGAGGTAATTTCCTTTACATACTTCATTTCTATTACAGAAATTGGGCATGGGTCTTGGATATGAACGGTATCTAGTTGGACGTTAGATATTTCTGGATGCATATTGATTTGAAAAATAACATGACCAGATAAAATCTTTTGCCATCAGCAGCTTAAATGAAGCTATTTCTTTAACAGCCTTCTGCAGTAGTAATAGTCTGAGGCTTGGCCGAGATTGCCAGACTCTACTTCAGAGAACTTTGCCACTTAATTCTAACTGGGAGTTGAGTAAAGACTTCATTCTGTCATTGCAGCTACGACTTTTGGGGACTATTCAAATATTGTCAAAAATATGCACAAACCCTTACATTTTAGAGTTCATGTTAGCGTGTTGCAGGTTTTAATAAAGTATCTTAAAACAGCTGGCTTTTGGTCTATTTCTTTTATACTGGATCACACTGGAAAGTTTCCTCGTTTCTTGATCCCAACAAGTCTCAGACAATGGGTGTTCAGCACCTCATTGTTGAGATGGGGGACTGCTCTCTGTTCCAACATCCCTTTGGTCTGATGTCTCTATATTCCAAAATTCTGCTTGAAGGTCATTGTTAGGATAAGGGTTATGTTAGGGTTAGGTTAGGGTGAGAGCACAAAATGGGTATAGGATTCAGAACATGTAGAGGTGGAACATAGAGGTGTAACCATTGAGATGCCTGTAGGGTAGGTTTACCAGTAGGCTTGTTAGTTTATACTTGTTGTAAAATATGTTTCTGTGTCAGTTATGAAATTATTCAAGGACAAGGGACTGTTTGAGAAAACTTTGTGACTTATATACGGCTGCTGAAACCGGACTCAAAAACTGTTTGATGTGCCCAAGCCTACTGATCATACATGTGTCATGATGCATTTGAATTGCCCAAAGGATTTTGAAGCTCATAGGTTCTAATGATTGTTTCCATTATGATTCATATTTAAGCAGTACATAAAACCTAGTTTGATATTCTCACATTTTCTGCCTCTAGGAAAACTGGAATGCTCGTGATTGATAAACCTCCCTTTAGCACTTTAGAGAAGGCTAAGAAAACAGCTCTACTTTCAGGGGGTGAGTGTGTGGAGCTTAGTCCAGCTGATGTGCAGCAACTTTATCCAGGTTTAGTTACCATTCCTAGTGGACACAGAGCATTTCTTGAGAAAGGTGCAGGGACACTTAAAGCTGACAAAGCCTTAGCTTGTTTAAGGGTAAGTTATTGACAGTTGTTTTACATTCACACATCAGGGCCATTTCACCTATGTTATGTTTCAAAGTGACAAGGCAAGAAAGCTCCAGTGTTGGAGTATGGTGTATGATGCCGTGAGTTGTGCATGCATAAGTGAGACCAATCAGTTGAAGTTTATTGGCAGTAGAGACATTGGTGCATGTACAATATACAGTACACTGCTTGCTGCTCTCTTACACTGGTATATGTAGCCTTCATAACACAAACAAAGCATATACAAGCTCTCCTTGTAATACACCATCATGGCTGCCTTAACAAAACATTACATCACAGGAAATGGGTCAGCAGGTCCTTCTCTTTCTTTATTACACATTGAATGTTAATCATTAATCATATTTTAAAACTCTGTGGTTTACATCACAAGTCTGACTTTTCAAAAAGTTTTCACACAAAAGAAAAAACTGGAAATGGCTTTAAATTTGTCATTGAGCACTTGCAAAGAGATAAGAGAAATGTTTATCTTCATTGTGGACATGTTTTACAGTATGCAAGAATCTCATGTGGTACAGCTCTCAGTATTGTCATGTTTTGTTTCTACGCAATACATTGTACAATGTAATGTGTAGTAAGCATGGTACAGACAAGTTCCCACTAATCCACTTTGTTCTTAATGTAATCTTAAAGTACTGTGTCAAAATTTCAGGCTGCAGCTGCCTCATCCAAGCTGCAGGAGCTGCAGCCTTTCTTTGTTGCTACACACAGCTCAATACCAGGGTTAATATTACATATAATTTATACTTCGATTGCAATACAGTATTTATAGCAACAAAGCATGGCTGCAGCCCCTGCACCTTGGCTGAGGTAGCTGCAATTTTCCTATTTTGGCATGGTGCGTAACTGTTCCTGTGAGGGTGTTAATTTCCAGCATTAAGTGTCAATTACAGAAAGTGAAAACCTATGTTGCTCAGCAATGATGGGATATATTGCCCTCATACAACATACCCATTCACTCTAAGGAAAACTTTCAGCCCTGACTCAGTGAAACACATTGAAAGTGGCAAGCTTTTATAAGTTTCATATAAGACTGAGTTTTTGTCAGATGGTTTTCAACAAATGCTGGAAGATATTAAAGGTCTGGTGGCATGAAATTACATACTTGCACAGTAGTTGGATATTTGATGTAAGAAGCAATAAAAATCCAGAAAATACACACACTTCCACGAAAATCCACTATATATTGACCATTTCACAGGGTAATTCCTCTTTCACACTTGTATCATGAATAACCATGCGTATGCAAATTGTGACGTCCAAAGATGGACCATACCAAATATGGCTAATGTTAGCCTTCGTTTTTCCCACCTTCATTTCAAGGACACTTATTGCTTTGTTAGCCCCTAAGGGATTTATTATGCAAGTGAAAATTGTTTCCTTGAAAAATATTGATATCACTCACCAAACTGTAAACTGTCTGATCAGTTAATATTAAGAGATACTTTATACAGGGTTAGCCAAAGAAATGCTAATTCACTGTGCAACACTCCACATCATTATTTTTGAATAGGCAATTGAGTTACAGTACTTCAGAAACCATCAAACTTTGAAGAGCTATATCGTGAGAACTGTAAAGGATATTGAAATAATTCCAAGGGATATTTCATTGGGGATTTTATTCTTTAACTGTCAAGTGAAACAGCTCTTTCTGGTGGCATGTTACCATAACTTTAAAAGAACATTCAACACGGCCAAGCCAGAGCAAGTCTGAGACTGCCATTAGTGGGAACTTTGAGCAAAGAAACACCAGTGTCCTGACACCTACAGCCCAAACTGTAGTGGGGATCGTGTCATGGGATACTTTCTTTGTGTATGTATGTCCAGTGGGGGGGGGGAAGAGGGTTATCAGTTGTCAGTCAACATGGTTTCCATTGTTCAAGATGATCAATGGATGGCAAAATGAGTAAGGAACCAGGATCTGGCAATCTTCAAAAATCTATCTCTAAGTTACAAAATAGTTGTAGCAAGTATGATTCTAAAAGTTTGGTCATTCCGAGCTTCGTAGCAAGTGCAGTGTAAACAAACTGGAGAACAGAATTGTTACTTTCTTTCAGGGGATGCCAGGTGTGCAGAGCAGTCCTGTTATTCTATGAAGATAGCTCACTTATCTTTGCACTATGTAATTTGTTGTCAAATGAAAAGGGTGTATTCCAACTTATTAGCATATTGTGTTAAAACGTTTTATGTTGTATGCTAAATGACACGAAACTTCCCAATAATCAATTTAAATGTAAATGTAAAAGTTCAAATTGACTGAAAAATGCAAGTTTTTTATTTTTTCTTATCGTCCTCATCCTCAGTGTCATCCTCCTTATCTTTGTCTTTGTCCTTGTCCTCATCATTCATGGCGGCTCTCATGGAACTCTTCTAAGAAATGCGATCCCCCAAAAATATTGCCATCCTTTTTCTGTTTCTCTTTTTATCAGGAACAAATAAAAAAGTTTGGAGGAAGAATTCAAGATGGTGAAAAAGTAGAACGTATTATTCCAGGCAAAGTAGTAACTGTAATAACAAACCAAGCAACCTATCAGGCAAAAAGCCTTATTATTGCCTGTGGTGCATGGACCCGACAAGTGCTGCAAGCTTTGGGTGTAAATGTGCCTCTCAAGGTGAGCATTAATTACAGTATGGAAAGAATTGAGATTAGGGGAAATAGCTATATCACCACGTCGGTTTACGACGGAAGAAAACCCGCCTATTGTGTGTGTCTTGCATATCACCATTCATCAATGCACACAGAGTGTGAGCTGCACTCGAGATAATGAGCAGGATGTGGGAAAGGCCTTCTGATACGTAACAACACACTACTTAGCAACCAAGTATAAATGACAGCTTATAGAAGTGTCATGAATAGGGATGAGCTTGGAGGGAATGAATGAAATCGTTCGTGAACAAGTATTGATTTTTTCTATTCAGTCAAGGGTGGGTTTATGCAGTTGAAATGCAGGGCTCGACATAGGCGTTATACCAGTGATTTCATTGTGTGCATAGTCAACCTACAAACTAGTCCTCCGGGCCTCTTGAATTTTGTCACAAAAAATAAACCAACACAATGTTCAAAATAAAACTTTTAAACTGTACCTTTGAATATTGTTTTGTGTATAAATTGTAACCTCAGATGTTGAGCGCATTTTCTCGTTAACAAATACCGATCGTTTTTAAAACGATTTGTGTATTCCAACATTGTAAACCCCAGTTCCGCGATATGAACGTTGTTGCTCTGCTCAACTGACAGGATCGAGTGAACGTTATATGTATGTAGCATGCTTCTACACTGTGCAATATAGTGCAGTGTTCTGCCCAACACCCAGAAATTTTGTACGCACATGACAAGGGGATCCCCGCTTGCAACTTTTTTCGTAGGAAACTCGCCGCTTGTACATGAATGTTCTAAAACATCTAATAAATACTTTCGGCAGTTTGTTCGTCCACTGGTTTAATTTTACAAGGGAATTTTCATTGGCTGCTTCCACGAGTGTGCAATGGTACTGCGTGTCTGTTCCCTAAGCCCTGGTTGCAAATGCTCACACATTTAACAGTGATTATAAGCGGGAAAGTCGGGTCGGGAAATAAACAAGCTAGACGTAATTAACGCTAAGCGTGTGCAACTTTAGTCCCCAGTAAAGGCACATGTATAGCCGGTCGCCGATAGCTCCCTAAACACGGTCCTTACTCCGACTCCTTGAAAACCCGGGGTCTTCGACCAGCACAGTGCTGGTCGGAATTGATTTTCTTGTGTTACGGCTTGTGGTCGCAAGTCAAACCAATAACAGCGAAAGATCACAGAAGAACGAGATTAAAATTCAACAACTTAATGATTATTTACAATCTCCTTATCTTACTTAAATTTACAATAATTAATTAGACTTACTCACAATCCTTTACTTAATATTTCTGGTCTGGTCCAAGGGCTGGTAGTGCATGCACGTTGACGGTGGTACAGTAGTAGACCTGCAGCGTGCTGTAGCGTAGGAACTGGTTCCACGAGCGAATAACGACAAGGCTAGGCGATGATGGATGATAACAATCTCAATACACAGCGTAGAAACGGCGTAAGGCAATTTGTCACAAGTGTGAATTGTCAGTGGCTGGCCTCATATGATTCGGTTAATAAACGGACAGCAGAGTAACGTCTGGACTCGATGGTGTCTCCCTCCTCGTTAGCAGTTGTTGAACTGCCTTTTATATGCTAGGCTTTTATTCGAGAACTCTCCAGAATTTAACAGAAACTTCTAGTGTACACAGTCCAGTAATTACGAGAACGTTCCTTAATAGAAACTTCTAGAACACACAGTAGTTGTAATTGGGACATAACGTAAACAGTTCTCACTTCTAGACAGTTCTAGAAAGGCTGCGTTGAAGTTGGACGTCTCTGGAACTTTCCACTCGCTCGTCGATGGATTCAATCCGGTGTTCCTGACGGGTCGTCTTGTAACACTCCCCCCCTTGAAAAAGTTTTGGACGTCTCGGACAAAACTTAAGTTACAATAGTCACAATGTATAACTTTACAGTAATAACTACAGTATGTATATTATGTAGTCCAATATTCAGTGGAAGGTACAATTATAACATATAATTTGTCTTGCAAGGTGATGATACATGAATACAGTAACATCATCAATACACAGTGTGCCATAGTTAACACAAAATTTCAAAACTTACAGTGATATCTTCAACATACTGCATCAAATCAAATTCTTGACAAAGAGTCTGGTACAACATTGTCTTTCCCTTTAATGTGCTTAATATCTACATTATATGATTGCAGAAATAAACTCCACCTCATCAATCTTTGATTCTTATTCTTCATCTTAGATAAAAATGTCAAAGGGTTATGATCAGTGTATACAGTGATAGGGAAACTAGTAGTTCCCAAATAAACATCAAAGTGTTGAAGACCAAGTATTAAAGCTAAAGTCTCTTTTTCAATTGTTGAATAACTTTTCTGGTGTTTGTCAAATTTCTTAGAATAATAACAAACAGGGTGATCAACACCATGCTCATCAGCTTGAAGCAAAACTGCTCCTATGCCATTGTCACTGGCATCCACTGCCAACTTAAATTGCTTCTCAAAATCTGGAGCAATCAACACTGGTGAACTCATTAGTGCCTTTTTCAATAATTCAAATGCTGCTTGGCAATTATCTGTCCAATCAAACTTTTCATTTTTCTTTAACAATTTTGTCAATGGTGCAGCAATGTCAGAGAAATTCGGACAAAAACGTCTGTAGTAACCAGCCATGCCTAGGAAGCGCATGAGCTGCCTTTTATCAGTTGGGGCAGGGAATTTGTCAATGCCCTCAACTTTGGCCTTAATTGGTCTAACCTTACCCTGACCAACCATATGCCCTAAGTACACCACATGGGCACAAGCAATCTCACTTTTGACCAAATTGACAGTCAAATTAGCTTTGGCAAGCTTGTCAAATAATGCCTTAACATGTTGTACACGTTCATCCCACGAGTTGCTGTACACAATAAGGTCATTAACATATACTTCACAATTTTCTAAATTTGACGTAAGGTTATTTACTAAGCGTTTAAAGGTCATTTGTGAATTTTTCATACCAAACGGCATAACCTTATACTGAAATAACCCATCTGGCGTCACGAATGCCGAGATTTTCCGAGTCCTCTCAGTGAGTGGTATCTCCCAGTACCCCTTTAGTAAGTCAAACTTTGACACATACGTTGCTTTCCCAATCCTATCAATGCAATCATCGATACGGGGTATCGGATAGGAATCCGTTCTTGTGACTGCATTCACCTTTCGGTAATCAGTACAAAATCTGTACCCACCGTCTGGCTTGGGGACCAGTATACAAGGGGAAGACCATTCACTATTACTAGGTTCTATAATGTCATGGTCCAACATGTACCGAACCTCATCCCTGAGATGTTGTCGTTTTCGAGGGTTAACTCGGTAAGGATGCTGCTTGATTGCTGTGGCATCTCCCACATCAACATCATGTTCAATCAAATTTGTCCTAGTAGGATCATCTGAGAACAAGCATGCATATTCATAGATTAATGATTTCATTTCTGACTTTTCTTTGTGATCCAGATGACTTAATTTCTGGTCAAAATTTTTCAACACATCAGAATTTTGTAATTTAATACACATATCAGGAACATTATTAGCCTTGATCTCATCATTACTGAGTTCATAATCAGCATTGATAATACACACTTGATCACCTGTATCATTAGTGTTGCTATTTAAATCATGTACACTTTCATCCTTAGACATGTCACAATCTTCTCTTTCATAATATTTCTTCATCATATTAATATGACATACTCTTTTAGATTTACGCTTGTCAGGTGTCAAAATGACGTAATCTGTGTCACTAACTTTTCTCTCAATGACATAAGGTCCTTGAAAGTGAGCTTGAAGTGGCTGACCAGAAACAGGTAAAAACACTAGCACCTTATCACCAGGTTTAAACTCTCTTTTCACAGTGGTCTTGTCATACCACGCTTTCATTTTCTTCTGAGAGTGTCTCAGATTTTCCTGAGCAAGTTCACATGCTCCATGAAGACGATCTTTAAAGCGGGATACATAATCAAGTAGATGTATGTCTTCACCTGGATCTGATAACCACTTCTCCTTTAACAATTTCAATGGTCCACGAACTGTGTGTCCAAAGACAAGTTCAAATGGACTGAACCCAAGTGACTCTTGTATAGATTCCCTGGCAGCAAACATTACAAATGGAATGCCTTCATCCCAATCTCTCTCATTATCATGACAATATGTCTTTAACATATTCTTCAATGTTTGGTGAAACCTTTCTAAAGCCCCTTGGCTTTCCGGATGATAAGCCGAAGACTTAATTTGGTCTATGCCTAACTCATACAACATCTGCTGGAATACAGTTGACATGAAATTAGACCCTTGATCTGATTGGATCTCTTTTGGCAACCCAAACAATGTGAAAAATTTAAGTAAAGCTTGTAAGATTGTCCGAGCCTTAATATTCCTCAGAGGTATTGCCTCTGGAAACCTCGTAGAAGCACACATAATGGTTAATATATACTGATGCCCTGCCCTACTCTTAGGTAGGGGACCTACACAATCAATGATGACTCTACTAAACGGCTCTTCAAAAGCAGGAATTGGCTTTAAGGGTGCAGCCGGAATATTTTGATTCGGCTTCCCAACCATTTGACATGAGTGACAGGTCTTACAAAATTTGGCCACATCACTTTTAAGTTTTGGCCAATAAAAGTGATTTAGAATTCTGTGGTAAGTCTTATTGACTCCTAGGTGCCCTGCAAATGGCATTTCATGAGCAATACTCAGTATTTCCCTTCTATAGGTCCTAGGTACCACAATTTGATGGTAAATTCTCCACTCTTCATCTAATGGTGCATCAGGTGGTCGCCATTTACGCATCAAAATATTGTTTTTAACATAAAAGCAGACTGGGACGTCTTTAGATTCATCCTCAGTGAGTGCACCAGCTATTAATGGCTGAAGCTCTTCATCATGTTGTTGTTGCACTGACAACTGGTCTCTGTGGAGTGTGTCAGACATTTTTGATTTTTCCTGTTCTACCCCCTCACTATGTGTGGGGCCAGGAGACTCACAATCCTGACTATCATTAAGATTAGTCATAAAAGATTGGCTGAGATCATACCAAGAATCTTCACTTTCATGAATATTTTTACTGGAATCTTTTCCAGATTCTGACTCCTCTTTTGGGAGTGTTGTTCCATTTTTAGGAACTAATTCCTCAATTTTAGAGGGCGGATGATTAAGTTTATCATCCTTATTTTCGGAAATCATACCCTCATTTTTAGAGAGTGGATGTTTAAGATTATCATCCTTACATGATTCCCTACTTGTTCCACTTTTGGGAACTGTATCCTCACTTTTGGAGGGTGGATGTTTAAGATTATCATCCACGGCGAGCTTTTGTGACATAGCTCTAGTGACAGCACAGGCAGGGAATAAATTTGGAAATTCCTTTTCTAATTGCTCTGTGTTGTTATAATCACATGGTTTATCTGTCAAAATTGCATTGGCTACTACCTTTCCACCAGCTAGGTCATTGCCTAGCAACAGAGACACCCCCTTTACAGGTAGAGTAGGTCTGACCCCTACTATGACCGACCCAGAAACTAAATCTGACTTCAAATTAATTTTGTGGAGAGGGACAGAAATAAATCCACACTCAACCCCCTGAATTAGTACATTTGCCCCTGTGGAAGTAGAGTCCGATAATGGCAAAACTCCATCAAGAAGCAACGACTGAGTTGCGCCCGTGTCACGCAAAATTTTAATTTTTACGGGTGGATGAGCTGAATTCCCATCTAGGGAAATAAACCCCTCAGACACGAATGGAAGGTATTCTTCCTTAATTTGGTCTTTAGAATTAGGCCGTAAAGTCACGACTACCTCAGAAGAGTTCTCTACATTGGCTAAGGCATTAGAAGCTGTTTCAGTCTCCTTTAATTTTGCCAATGTGAAGCAATTTGCCATTGTGTGGCCTTTTTTGTGACAGAAACCACAACTTATGTCCTTAAAGGCAGCTTTGTTTGAGCTGACCTGGCCGTTCTTTTGACGACTTGAATCTGGTTGTTTTTTACCAGAATTTGTTGGAGAGATAGAACCAGACTGAGATCCACTGTTACCTGTTGTGCCACTATTATTGCCATATTTCTTATTTGGCTTACTAAACTGACCCTTGTTTTGAGTCTGACCCACTTTACCGAATTTATGGGTAAGTGCATACTGATCAGCCAAATTTGCAACTTCCTTCAAGTTGTCAGCCTTATTTTCCTCAAGGTGAGTCTTAATGTCATCATTCACACACCGTTTGAATTCCTCGACTAGCATCAGTTGTCTTAAAGTGTCAAATGTGGAGACCTTTTTGGAAGCACACCATCTATCGAAATGCCTTTCTTTTTGATAAGCAAACTCTACATATGTTTGTGTATCCGCCTTACGATACTTTCTGAATTTTTGGCGATAAGCTTCGGGCACCAATTCATAGGCTTGTAATATGGCCTTTTTAACCTTATCATAATCCATACTGTCCTCTATTGACAGAGCGGAATACACTTCTTGAGCCTTGCCTGTGAAATTACTCTGGATGAGTATGGACCATTTATCTCTTGGCCACTTTAGTTGCTCACCCAGCTTTTCGAAATGGTTGAAGAATTTCTCCACATTATCCTCCTGAAATTTGGGGACAAATTTAACGTGCTTAGAAATGTCAAATACCCCAGTATCTAAGCCTACTTTAGGGTCTGAGCCTTTTATTACCCCTAACTCTAGTTGCTTCAACCTAAATTCATGTTCTCTTGCCTCTTTTTCCCTTTGCATTTGCATTTGCATTTCTCTTTCCTCTTTTTCCTTTTGCATTTGCATTTCTCTTTCCTCTTTTTCCTTTTGCATTTGCATTTCTCTTTCCATTTCTTTTAATCTAATCTCCTTATTCATTTCTATTTCAAGCCTTTTCAATTCAAATGTGTTGTCAGTTGGCACAGTGATAGCTGTTTCCAATACTGTACTAGGCAGGATACTTTCATCCACGAGATATTCTAGAACATATCTTTTAATCTCGTCTTTCCGCATTAAAGGCTGAAATTCAATGCCATAATGTTTTGCGACCTTTACAATCTCAGATTTCTTTAATGAATCTAGTTCCTCGACTGAGGGACTAGCCACGAATTTATCTAAGTTGAATGGCATTTTGAAATTGTATCAATTTACAACAGAATTTCTCGAATTTTCTAGTACTTTTCGTTCCCGGATGTTAGGCCACCAATTCTGTTACGGCTTGTGGTCGCAAGTCAAACCAATAACAGCGAAAGATCACAGAAGAACGAGATTAAAATTCAACAACTTAATGATTATTTACAATCTCCTTATCTTACTTAAATTTACAATAATTAATTAGACTTACTCACAATCCTTTACTTAATATTTCTGGTCTGGTCCAAGGGCTGGTAGTGCATGCACGTTGACGGTGGTACAGTAGTAGACCTGCAGCGTGCTGTAGCGTAGGAACTGGTTCCACGAGCGAATAACGACAAGGCTAGGCGATGATGGATGATAACAATCTCAATACACAGCGTAGAAACGGCGTAAGGCAATTTGTCACAAGTGTGAATTGTCAGTGGCTGGCCTCATATGATTCGGTTAATAAACGGACAGCAGAGTAACGTCTGGACTCGATGGTGTCTCCCTCCTCGTTAGCAGTTGTTGAACTGCCTTTTATATGCTAGGCTTTTATTCGAGAACTCTCCAGAATTTAACAGAAACTTCTAGTGTACACAGTCCAGTAATTACGAGAACGTTCCTTAATAGAAACTTCTAGAACACACAGTAGTTGTAATTGGGACATAACGTAAACAGTTCTCACTTCTAGACAGTTCTAGAAAGGCTGCGTTGAAGTTGGACGTCTCTGGAACTTTCCACTCGCTCGTCGATGGATTCAATCCGGTGTTCCTGACGGGTCGTCTTGTAACACTTGTTATAGCAAAGCTAGGACCCAAAGTCTAAATTTACTGCCAGTCATGTTCCTTTCTGAATCTTACGCTTATATTGCTGTTGTTTTTTCACTTAAAGCTTCTGAAAAGTTCCGAAAATTTGAAATAAGATCATCAACTTTGCCACTTCGTAAAAATTTACTGTAGCGTTCGAAATTGTTGTTGACATTAAAATGCCGTGTGCGTAACATTGTGACGTCACGCACAATATTTTGATTACTATAGTTCCCATACATACGCATGGCAATTGCCCCTGAAAACGTTCTGTACTGACGTAACGGTATAGTTCATTAGCATACTGTTGTAAACAAAGTTTCACAGTCCCACAGTAAATTTTACGGCGCGAAAAAGTTGCTGCTTTCATTTCATATTTTTGGCACTTTCCAGAAATTCTCAGTGATCAAAAACAGCTGCAATACTCCTGTAAGATCTGGATAAGAAAAGTCCTGGTAGTAAATTAGGATTTTTCTTTCAAATTTTGCTGTGAGAAGAAAGACAATTTCACCGACGGCCGATCCCCCCGCTATTTCCAATGGTCGGAGTAAGGACTGTGTATAGTGAGAAGTAGGCGAACGACCACAGTCTTTCAAGGACTAGTGCGACCTATGCATGGAAGTTCAAATTTAAACACAGACGTTCCGATTAAAAGTTTCAAGTTTAACCGTCCCGATTTAAAGTTTCAAGCTTAAATTGAATGGTTCTAATAGCAAACTACAAGAGGCAAAAGTACGAGGAAGAGACAACACACAGGAGCTGGTGCCAGGGTATTTCGATAGGGGAAAAAAAACATGGGTTGACTGATCGCCGTCCAGGGAAGGTGTTTAACAGAGGGGGTTCATAATTTTGTGAATTCTAATTTTGTGGTTGGGTGAAGGAGGACCGCCCAGGAGAGCAGTCTAAGGAGAGGGGTGTTCCCCTCCCTCCCCACTCCAGTCCTCTTTCTTTTTCGCTTTCTCCTTTCCTCTCTTTTAGTTTCTCCTTTTCCCCTCTTCTCCTTTTTCCTTTCTTGCAAATTAAAGGGGGTGGGGTGATACCGTAGGTGACTGAACAAATACCCCTGGACAATATCCCCCGGAAAATCCCCCCCCCCCCTGTCAATGTACGGTGGTATTTGCCCTGGTGGTATAAGACCGGGATGAATGTCCATCCAGGAGTCGCAAAATGCAGCTGATTTCAGTTTTGGTGTGAGCGCACCTAAAGGCATTGTCTAGCGGGACAAATCAAGTGAACTTTTCTCTGGCTAAAAACAAGATGAAAGCATATGCAGAAACTATCTCTGAAGTGTTCGTTTGAAGGAATTGAATTTCTTCTAACTTAACATTTACATTTGTCGTGCAATCTGGGCCAGTGAAAAATAGTAAGTATAGTGGAGTTTGAAAGTTCCGTTAAGTTACGACAGGCGCGTAGAGCTACCGGGGAAGTTTGGGAGGCTGAGACCCCCCCCCCCCCCCGAAATTGTGTATCCTAGCAAAATTTGTAAGAATTAAGGACGGGGATCAATGCCGTTCCCCCCCCCATGTGATACCTAGGCCCCCAAAAAGCAAGTTCGTCCAAGCTACGCCCCTGCGTTGCGAGAATTGGATTTGCAAACGTGCCAGAATAGGCAACTTTCGTATGCGCGGAAATATTTTCCGAGGAAGGTAGGAAAACATTTGTAACGTTCTAGATTTTTCCTTTCGAAATTTACGAAATTTATTCATAATTGCAAAGAGATTTTCGAAAGTAAATGACACCCCCTTCTCTTTTTTCCCAAGTTCTATTCATATAAAAGACTCATAAAGTTTCAGGGTAACTGATATGAGCCTAAGTTTCAAAGGTCATGCAAATAAAAATTCTTTTTTTTTTAACATGCGTAAAAATTGTCACTCTTTGAAAAAATGTTCCGTAACGGAAAGGATTGCAAACGCGCAAGTAGATTTCTGAACATGCATGCAGGAATATTTTTTACCGTGAAAGAGGTACACGAGCATTGGAACCGGTTCCAGATTTTTTCTTTCCAAACTTGCTGAATTTTATCCATAATTGCAAAAAGATTTTGGATAAGAGAGCTTTCTTCTCCAAAGAGGGAGGGGTCCGAGCCCCCCCCCCCCCTACAGACCTCTGCCTCATGCCGTACTCCCCATGACACAATCCCGGACTACGCTACTGTTCCCAAGACCTTCAGAGTAGCCCGTAGCGCAATGTAACGGGGCATTGCGATGTTATTAGTTTCCTTCCCGGTATAGGTCAACATAGAATGTGCCTCGAGTACTAGTAGCCTAACGGTAAGTTCGAACTGCGTCATAACGGATCATGCCGACTTGACAAAATTTTGAACACATGAATTTGTTGAGAAAATAAACATTCTGTACAAAAGTACACCCATTACCACATGTCTTATGTTTAAAACTAAAACTTGACCATATCAGATTCCAAGAAAACACCCAATGAGGCACCTATTTCGCCCAAATTATTTTTGGCAAAATGGCGACCACAGCCTCCGATTTTGCCAGTGATGTGATGCCTACGTAGCGGGTCTCCGTTGCTACCTTTGCGCGTTCCATTAGTTTTGAAACGAACGACAGAATGAGACTACGATGACGCCGCGGATTGGGACTGAAAAGTTTGCAAAGATATCAAGCTAAATGTGGCTGTGGTGGGAAGCAGTAATCTATTCTGAACAATTGGGTCATTTTGAAATGATTATCAAAGTGGAGGGTGGAAGTCACATTATAATATTAAGTAATATTACATGTACGCACACGCTACGGGTACATGTACGGAAGTTTTCAAGAATGCACTGAATATCTGTCATTCAGCATCATCGTCATCAATTTCTCATTTCGTCATCAGTTTTGTCGTTACGTCATACAGTATGACAAATCACAGTGAATTATTCTTTGGATGGGTTGGACTATAATTGTGAAGGAGGTGCGGACCACAGAAGGAATTAGAATCAACATACGGGCCTGGCTATAATATTTTGGTTACATGAAGTGTATGTATGGCCGGCGCACGTCCATCAACTTATGAGTCGAATGCCGCATAGATTTCATGCTATAACAGGCTGCAAACTGTTTGGTCCTTAGTAGGATAGCTGCAGAAGAAAGAGTTTCAGCCTGCAGTGAGAAATCCGCGAAAAGTTGCGTGGACTTTTCATTAAAGACAGTATTCGAGTACGTTTTATAACAAAAGTTTGTTTTAAATGTACTTTTACAAGTCACGGGATCCTTTCCCGAAGCTTTATCTAAACAGGCTAGTTCACCAGCGACCGCGGGGCCTATTTTCAAGTCGGCAAATATGTTCCAAAAAATAAAATCCCCAGTTCCCTGCTTAAGGCGGCGCAAAATGCCCGCGGCAGAAAAAGTGCTGGTCGTAAGGCCCCCCACCCTTCCGTCTCCGTGGTCCCTGTTCACAGGCACAAGATCCTCTGACATAGCTGCTGAAACGCTGACAGCATTTCCCTTTCGTGCCACAGGCGTTTTCTATTTCTTTTGAGAATATAGGATCTCAAAATATTCAGAACTTTGTTCACCATTTAAGCATAAAACCTTCCGACAGACACTGAGCCAAATGGGGTCATTTTTACTGAAATCTACTTTTATATACAAACCAGTTTGCATCAGAAAAAGAAAAGAATTATCGTCCTCACTTTTACGGGGCTGCGGAGCCAATTTTAAAGTGGGTGACTAATCATCGAAGCGGCCCAATATGGTCAATAAATCAAAAAGTTTAAGGCGGCCCAAAATGTCCACGGGAGAAAAACCGCAGGCGATCCTAAAGCCCCCTTGGTCCCCGTCTCTGCGGTCCCTGTTGTGGGACCTCGAATAATGGAAGGTCTATTAAAAATCCGATCCTTATAGCAAAGGTAATAGCTTGAATGCCTTAGAGCATAACATTTTTTTTATTGCGTTCAATGTTTCGGGAGTTCACGTAGTGATTAATTCTTGGTTTGTAAACAAAACTATGGTTACGGTCGGCGAGTTTTCCTTTGGACGTATAGCAGCAAATAATTTTAAAAACAAAGTAATTTACATTGCAAAACATACTAACATCTACATGAGAGAAATTCATGAAAGAAATCAAGTAGAAGAAAAGACACACACACAAATACACGAATTTATTTGGGTTCAAATAACGTAAGAAAAGCAATTGGTCTTCACACTTTTGTGCTCAGTCACCGTAGCTTCGTGTCAAACTGCAAAGGGTGTATGGACTTGAACTATAAAAAGTTTATAAACATCTAACACCCAGTGACTGCAAGATTTGTGGTTTGACTCACACACACAACTGATTGGGCTTTTGTTTGATCCACAATAGAACCTAGCAACAACCTCTGGCATGCAGCCTTAAGCCTTCCTTTGTTCATCGCATGGAAGTGTGTGTAAGCACCTCCCATGCATGCATAATACCACAGACTTGACCAGCAGTGTCTGTACTGCTCATTTCACGGTGATGCACACAGTGAATAGACTGGCCAGAGTTCAATCCTTCGGAATCCGTCGGGAAGATTTGGCTATCACCCCTTATGAATGCCGTCTGGTAAAGGATTTAAACTCTCCAGAAAACTTGGCAATTACTTCTTGACCATAAAACCACCACAACAGGTCAATTTGATTGATTGATTTTTAGGTATATTGTAAGTTATAAGGTGTGAGTGACCCGGGTAGTCTACAACATCAGATCCCACTGGAGTGTAATAATCTTCTAGAACTGTCTCCCCATGCAAGTTGACCATAGCTTCCAGAGCATACTGGTCAGCCCATTGCCAATTGCTGAATTGCTTTTGGTTTTCCAACCTGGTCAGTCCAATATGTGACAGGTTGCTTATAGGGATAATATTGCTGTTAAAATGCACTGACATGACATACAAAAAAAACAGCTTTAATCATTATTAAAACATTGAGTCTCCACCAATAAACTCCAGTAGCCTTATCTCCCCAAAATACTGTGCTACAAGAGTTACAGAAGTTGCATCATTTGAATTTTTGAAAGTTTGAGCCAACAAATTTTTCTTGCACAAAATATAAACTGAATTTCTTTCTGTGAGAACCTTATTTCTTGAAAAAAAGGCTACCATACTGACTTTTTTGAATTATCTATCATGCTGTATCTATAAATATTGGTTTTAAAAATATAAAAATTTTCAGTAAAACAAACACAATTTTGTGAGTAGCAATGAGCTCCGGAAAGCTGAACTTTATACACACTGCATACAATACCAGCACTGCTAAGGATCTTAAGACCCTGACTATTCTTTAGACTGGCCTTAAAACAGATACAGGTTTTTGCTGCTTTGGCCTTGTAAGATAGTATCAGATCTTTGGCCTTGTACCACAGGACCTCAGAAATTTAGGCAAGTCCAGTCCAAGGCCTTTCATTTGAAATGTCCTGATTTACTGAAGATGCCATATAAAATGCAAACTTTCTCTCAAGGAATCTGTGTCGTGTTTGTAAATGTTTACTAAAGAGTGTGTTTCACTAACTCTGCATATGGTATTTTAGTTTTAGGTCAATACAGACTGATATGGAGGCATTATAGGTCTACTGCTGTTTACACCTGTAGTTGAATGTATGTATTTAAATGGTAAATTTGCATGTTCTCTTCAGCAGTTGTTTGGGACATTTACTTTGCCTTAGCTGTCTCAGGCTTTGGCCAGGGGCTAGGATGGATTGGCATCAGGTGGGGGGGGGGGGGGGAATGCAGCACTGTCAGGGTGAGCATATGTATTACATTATGTTATGGCTTTCAGCCATGGTGATTATTTCATATTCAAGCTTCCCTGAGCGGCATTCCCTCACATTTTTTTTGTAGGTGGTGAGGACAACAGTTTGCTTTTGGAAGGAACCAAATGAAGGTCAAAGTGAAGGTTTTCCTATATTCTGTGACTATGGCATTCACCCTCCAAAACACTTTACGCTTCCTTGCTTTGTCTATGGGTTTCCAAGCATTGAGTACCCAGGTCTCAGGAAAGTAAGTGCACAATTAAGACAGTTATGTATATCGGGTGACCCACATAAGTATGCACTAGCAAAAGAACGCATGTTTCACACTCATATGAGGAGGTCTAATAGTTGTATGACTTAGTCTCTACTCGGGTGGGTAAAGAAAATGGCAGCCTACATGGTGAACACTTGTGGTTGAATTCTTTCAATAGTTTCGGCACTTTTTGGACAATTTTCAAGATCATCTGTGTAGAGGTTGTTGTGACGTCACATTTAAAGCTCCACAGAATCACCTGATTGCCAAAAATCATAAGAAATAAACGCAAAAATGCCTCAGAAATGAATGTAAGCATGTTATTGAGCTCCGTATGGCTGTTAGTGTTAGTGTGTGAGAGCAAAATGAAAGTCAGTAACTCCTAAACTGTAAGTTCAGACAAGTTGAAACTTGGGTTGTACCAGACCATGAAAACTTGTGCATTGATCAGGTGAAAAAACAGTAGCCAGAAGTTAGAAGACAGTTCAGCAAGCTTAAAATTGGTCTTTAGACATATGCATGTCAAAGTCATTTTGACCAGCTTGCCCTGCATGAAAATTGCTATTTGCTTGACTAATGATGTCTTATGTCAAATGTGAAAGGAAAAATGCAGTCCCCGTAATTTGGATTAGTGTACCCCTGTATCCTATTTCATGAGTGACTCTTGAAAATCATGTTACAATATTTTTCTTTCTGAATTGTGAAATGAATGTAGTGTAAATCCTTGGTTTACCTTGATTATGCAATATTTATGTTCTGAAATATGAAAGATACTTGATGGGAAATAAAGGGATATTTGTAAAATTTAGCTGTTGTTTCAAAATAAGTCTGGGGTGACTGCCTACCCCCTTCAAGTTAGGTCAACTTTCAAAAGTTTGCTGCTTTTGGCAATATTAAATGATGGGATGAGATTCGCAGCTCCATAAATTTTTGATTCCTTGCCATAGGCAGGCAAGGAATCTATGCGATGGTGATGTCGTGTGTGTGGGTGTTTGTGCGTGTGTATGTGTGCTTGTGACGCTGCTTGTAATCGCGATATCTCAAGATAGGATTGACCGACACTTTTCATATTTGGTATATAGATCTGTCATGTTGAGAGGAAGAACCCTATTGTTTTTGGAGGAGGTCGGAGGTCACCAGAGGTCAAAAACCGAAAACCTTGTAATCGCTTTATCTTGAGATAGGGATGACCGACACTTTTTATATTTGGTATATAGATTTGTCATGTTGAAAGGAAGAACCCTATTGTTTTTGGTGAAGGTCAAAGGTCATTTGAGGTCACCGGAGGTAAAAAGCCGAAAAGCTCATAATCGCGATATCTCAAGATAGGAATGACGGACACTTTTCATATTTGATGGACACTTTTCATATTTGATGTATAGGTTTGTCATTTTGAGAGAAAGAATCCTATTGTTTTTGGTGGAGGTAAAAGGTCATTTGAGGTCACCAGAGGTCAAAGACCGAAAACCTTGAAATCACGATATCTCAAGATAGGAGTGGCCTGTATGGATTTGTCGTGTTGAGAGGAAGAACCCTATTGTTTTTGGAAGAGGTCAAAGGTCATCTGAGGTCACCAGAGGTCAAAAACCAAAAAACCTTGTAATCGCGATATCTCAAGATAGAGATGACCGACACTTTCCATATTTGGTATGTAGATTTGTCATGTTGAGAGGAAGAGCCCTGTTGTTTTTGGTGAAGGTCAAAGGTCACTTGGGGTCACTGCAGTAAAAAGGCCGAAAAGCTTGTTAATCACGATATCTCAAGATAGGAATGACAAACACTTTTCATATTTGGTATATAAACTTTTCATGTTGAGAGAAAGAATCCTATTGTTTTTGGTGGAGGTCAAAGGTCATTTGAGGTCACTAGAGGTCAAAGACCGAAAACCTTGAAATCGCCATATGTCAAGATGGGAATGGCCTATATAGATTTGTCATGTTGAGAGGAAGAATCCTATTGTTTTCGGTAGAAGGTCATCTGAGGTCACCAGAGGTTGAACTGCAAAACCTCATAAACGGCTTGTAAACACGATATCTCCAGATAGCAATGACCGACACTTTTCTTATGTGGTACATAGATTTGTCATGTTGACAGGAAGAAGCGTTTTGTTTTTGGTGAAGGTCAAAGGTAATTTGAGGTCACTGGAGGTAAAAGCTGAAAAGCTCGTAATCATGATATCTCAAGATACAGTAGGAATGACCGACACTTTTCATGTTTGGTATGTAGATTTGTCATGATGTAAGGAAGAACCCTATTGTTTTTGGTGGAGGTCAAAGGTCATCTTGGGTTACCAAAGGGCAAAAAGCAAAATTTCCCAAGAATTCCCAAGATTGTAATCTGGCATCACTGGGGTCAAAAAGCAACATTTCCCAAGAATTCCCAAGATTGTTACATTGGGTCACCTGAGGTCAAAGAGCAAAATATCCCAAGAATTCCCAAGATTGTAATCTGGCATCACTGGGGTCAAAAATCAACATTTCCCAAGAATTCCCAAGATCATCATCTGGAGTTATCAGAGGCCAAAAAGCAAAAGCAAAATTTCCTAAGAATTCCCAAGATTGTTATATGGGTTCACCAGAGATCAAAAAGCAAAATATCTCAAGATCATGATATGGGGTCACTAGAGGTCAAAGTGAAGTTTCCCAAGAATTCCTAAGATAGTCATCAGGAGTCACCAGAGGTCAAACAGCAAAATATCCCAAGTATTCCAAAGATCGTCATCTAGGGTCACCAAAGGTCAAAAAGCAAAATTTTCCAAGAATTTTCAAGATTTAAGATCCATTGGAGCTGAATCCCTTTCAAGACACTTCAGATTTTCTTTTTTGTTATATTTGGTGGGGTTCAAAGGTCATGTGAGGTCAGCAGAGGTCAAATTGTTAAAACATAAAATGATGTAGTCAAGAAAGATAAATTTGAGGGATAAACCTCAGTGCAACAAAGCATCCCCATTCGGCAAGGAATCACTAAGCCTTTGGGCTTTCTGGTTACCTTATTTAACTTGCAGGTGAAGGATAATGATAATAACTGGGAATTTATAGAGTGCAAGTATTCATTCTACAGAATGATCTAAGGGGCTATACATTAATCAGTCTGTTCATTCTGAATATTCATATCAAGTGTCAAGCCCCTGGTGGCCATATAACCAGCGCCGCTATTATTGCACTCACAGTTAAACACTCACTATGTATTATTACCCTACTCCAAGCCTGCTTTCTAAGAAGAACCAGGCAAGAATGCCACAGATTCAATTTTTAAAAGTCTTTGATATGAAAAGACTGGGATTCAATGTACTGTCTTCAAGTTTTGAGGCGAATGTTGAAACCACTAAGCCAATCAGTCAGCATACAGGACACAGTTTGCTTGCTTCATGTGTGATGGTTTTCCTTCTTGATTTTGCATTTTGCTACATTTTCTCTTCAGCTTGGTATACATCAAGGGATAGAGACTCACCCAGACGTCAGGGATGAAGTTTGTTTGGATAATACTGATAGTACCAGCGATATGAGTTTTTTGTTCAACTATATGAAGACTCGTCTTCCAGAATGTGGGGATAAGCCAAGTATAGTAGAGAACTGCATGTATTCGGTAAGGGCACTTAAAGGGGCTTTTTGAGTTGGTTCACAAAATTCATGATTTTTTCACACCTGTTGAGATTTACTCACTTCTTGATGGTAAATGGTGAAACTAAGAGATTCTGCACATCTTACACACATCTGAAATGGCAATGATAGGGTAATACGTGATCAAAACCATTTATTAAAAAATTGTGACCAGACTCTTTACTATTACATATTAATCATATACAGTTTCTCTCCATAAAAACTACACTTTCGTACATTTTCGGTAACTATAGGAAGTATTACATGAGTAGTGAGGCTAATTAGAAACATTGTCATGCAATGGTTTCCTTCAAACCTGTCACAAAATATTCAATTTCAACTCAATGAGCCCCTTTAACAGTGTCTGAAGTAGATTGGTAGAATTGTGGGTATTTGGTAAAGGCAGGTAATAACGTTTGAAGCAGTTTAGGAAGATTGTATATATTTTGCAAAGGAAACTAATATTGGAAAGGGAGTTATTATTGGTTGAAATAGGTTGGGAGAATTGAATGTTGGCCTCTCTCTAATAAGAGCAATCAGTATCCTTTGGAGAAGGTTTGCATAATCATAATAAAGGTAGCCATGTTGGTATAAAGGTATAATAAAAATACTTGATATGCTGCTGTTGTTTTGTTCTATCAGGGGATGATATAGTGTGAGAGAATTGGTTAGCAGTAATTGCTTATCTATGTTTTAATTGATTAGCAATTGCCCAATCTCGATTAGTAACTATTGAAATCAACATTTGTATACCAAATGAGCTGTATAATTCAACTCATTTTAACTGTAATACAAATGCTTTGGCTTCAAACAATGGCGCAATTATTACATGCTGGGCTTATCAGAATAGTCTAGTTAGAACTTAGGCAGAGCCTGAAAAATATTGCTTTGTAATATTTGCGAAGCTGAACTGGAATTGCTTCGCAACTGGAATTTCTTGGGTCGCAATTTGTGATGCTGACCCAACTATTTCGTCCCTTGTCTATTTTGTTAAAAGTTGGCATCACAATTTCAGTCAGTGAAAATCCCAGTTGGGAGCAGGTTAGCTCTGTTTAGAAGTAGTAGATTGGTTTGTATTCAGATTGATGATCTTCATGGTAATAGACCTGTTAGCTTTGGATTGGCCATGGCCAAATTTTCACAAACTTTGGCTGGTTGCTGAAAAGAGTTGCTAGCCAATTGGATTAAATATGCCAGATTTGACCAATAATAAGCCAAAATAGAAACCAGAATATAAAGAATGACCAGTTTACGTAATGATTACCTTCCACAATCTTGAGACTTAGTGAGAACTTAACTTGCCCATTATTTTTTATTATAAGAGTTATGACATTAGGATAACAATGTGTTATTTCAGACCAACATGAGGCAGGTCCTCCTTAGAAGGAAGTAACACCGAGTGTACCTTTTCCCTTTCTCTCACTTTCAGATGACCCCTGATGAAGATTTCATTGTTGATACGTTGCCCCATCATCCCAACATCTCATTTGGTTGTGGATTTTCAGGTATGAAGGAGCAACATTGCTTAAAGGGATTTGCCAGTGACAAAAATCAGTACCTTCAAAAAATCAGACATGTGAGACTTCCGTTATTTAGCGGAATTCCGTTTTTTTAACTTTGGGAATCTGCTACTTTTGTCACTTTCCGTTTTTTCCCGCTCCGAGTATCTTGACAGAGTGTGCTGTAATATGCTGTACACGTTCTTCCTTGGATACTGTACATGTTTTATCCTAGACTCCCAGTACGACTAGCCCTCGAACTCTGTCCAATCAGATGGAAGTTCGCATTGCCGTTGGGCCTACGTAGCTAACTGCAATTACCTCATGCTTTTGTACAAGTTTCATGTGCTTTTAACCCAGCCAGATTTGTCTGGCTGGCCAGCTAGCTTCTGCATGATTACTACACACTAATTGTGTGCTCCCAGTGGCCAGTTGGCTCATGCTATTTATTATATATCGTCAGTTGGCTCATGCTATTTATTATATATCGTCAGAGGATTCGTACACAGTCAGTCAGTGCACATTTCCGGTAATATTTACATGACATGTGCAAAATACTTTAGAAGAGCTATCCGCATTATTTTTGTGAGTTTTTCTTGCATAATTTTGACATACGATGCTTTCCTTTCTTGTGAGTCATGGCACCTACCAGTTTTGCTATCCTAACATGTATTATGTATGGTCTAAGTGATCTAGCCTATACCGATGTGTACTGCTTCATATAAAAACTTTAGCCTAACCACATCCTCTCAACGTTTGCATACTACGTTTAGGAAACTTAGTTACAACAAGCTTTAAGGTAGTTTGTTTACATAGGGGAGGGGAGTGCTTGATGTGATACAAGAAGTCGAAATTATTGAGCCTAGCCTAGCTGGCTATTTGTACAGGTAACAGTTAGCTAAGGACCTAGGACTAACCCAAAGTTGGGCTAGGCTAGATGACAAAAAGTAACAAAACAAGTGGCTAAGACCAGCTGCCTAGGTTTATTTTTATCAGAAATTGTACTAGGGTATTTGAAGGGGGGGGGGGTGGGGTGGAGGCAGAATGCTTGAAAGTAAAGTTCAGGGTGACTTTTAGGTGAAGCCTAGGCCACTTTAAGAAATTGCCAGGAGCTTCTGGGGGTTTTGCCCTTGTTAACACCCGATAATGCAACAGTATCGCTTCAGGCTCCCGGATGCAACTTTTTGCATATGCAGAGTTTGTACTCAAAATTTCCTCTATTTTTTTGAGTTGCCACTCACATGTCTGAAAAAATGCAGAAAATTTTTCTCATCTAGGAGGTGAAAACCGCATCTCAATAGCTTGTAGCATTTGGAAGATGTACATTTTCAAAGAAATGCAATTTTTTCTCAAGACGAAGAGCATCATGGGAAACTGTGATGTCATTGCGGCATATTAATTTGACAAAGCATTGAATTTCTTTATGATACTGACACCCCTGTAGGGAATATTTAGCAACTTTGTTTACTTTGCCCTACATATGTTGTAGATTCATGCTAAATCTACATGGAAAGATATTCAAACATTCCAGCAGTATCAAATTTCAAGGACAACAGGACATTCAATAATAAAGAAAAACAAAAGAAATCTGAGGCAATGTGCCCACTTTACTTAACATTCTGTGACCTTGATGAGAAGTGGAGGTATTTTTGGACAAAAATAAGCAGTCTTTAACGTTAGATATCTCGAGTTAGGAAAAGAGTGTTGCTACGGGGTTTGAAGGGCATGAACTGGAATATTTTTGTCTTTCACATAGGATTCTAATGAAAAGCCACTGGAAAATCCCTTGAAAGGAGGGCCATTATTACTTATCATAGCATCATAACCTATCTGTGGGACTGCTGCCTCGAAAACAAATTTTAAAAGCCCTGGGACCTCTCCGTCTGTTCATCCTCCCAGTGCATCATTTTTGTTTCCAAAATTAATGATCTGTAAGTCCAGTTATGTATTTCAACAAAGAGTGAGGTATTTAAAGAGGAACTCTCTTCCCAGAGAGTAAAAATACTGCACTTAATTTAACTTCTAACCTTTCATCTGATTTAAAATACTACAGTCTTTGGCAACTCTCAGACAAGTGTAATTGCCCAAGGCTATATTTAACTGAGTACACTTCTGTGTGTATATTGATACAGCCTACATTAAGGTACATCTAACATTTCACTGAACAGCACAGGCTGGGTCAATTAAGTGCATTCAGGGGCGAATCCTACTACTGGCAGTACTTTGGGTACTTTATACAATATCAAGTGACAATCTATTACTCCTCCAGTGAATTTGAGAACTGTACTACAGTCGGCTGGTTTGCCCATCATGGGCTACCCCAAAGCTAAAATATAATTAGGGTGATGAGTGTCTGTCTATAAGAAAACTTGTAACACCATCTTATTGTCCACAGTTGTAATTTCTCCTCACCCGATGGTGCATTTTCTACAATAAGAAGGATTCCCAACAAGGCATGACTGCGGGTGTACCTCACTAGGAACCTAATTGGTACCCCCACAGAAGAGTTCTGACTGCACATATTTCTTTTAAAATGCATGGATCCTGCATGCCTTATATGCAGCCACTGTGTATTTATGAGATATTGTCAGGAAATGTATGTCTGGAAATCGTATATGTAACTATTCTTTTTAAGTCCTGAATCTCCTGCTCATTCATCCTACCTAGCCAACAACCTGCTCTTCCCATATGGACTAGACTTTACAACAATTTTTTTTTTTTGTAAATTTTATCCTCCCTTGTGGTTCTGATTTCGTAAACAACTGTAGAAATTTGTACTTAACTACAGATTTGTGCCCGTCCTGAGATTCACCTTTGCCAGAAAGACATTACACAGTTGTTTAAACTATTTACCCAGTTTGTGGGTCTGTCATTGAACCACTGAAAAAAAGCAAATCTGTTGGAGAATAAATAGTCAGCCCACAGTTTATAATATGTGTGGTCCAGGGAGGGGGGGGTTGAGTTGCTTTCCTGTCCATAATGCCTGAGGGGTATTAATCTGTCATTGACCTTAGGACTGACAGGTTTTGAAAGAACTTTGTGATTGGATTTTACCAGTTAGATAGTAAAATATGACAAGTTAGTTAAAAGGTTTGTCCATTAATTGAATGTGTTCTGAGTCTGTACAGATGACATTCAGAGAAGGGTAAACAAGTTGAAGGAAGAGATCATATTATAAGGGGAGGCAAACTTTCCAAACAGGCTCTCAAGAGTCAACCTATGGACAGTGGTTAATTTGGGAATATTGTTACTCTTCTAGTGAGCAGCCAGTGCCATTTGAAAACATATGGCATAGTGTTTATTGGTATTAGTTCATGTATGAATAATTTAACTTGTTTATGGATCAGTATCGTGAGTTTGGAGTAAGTGTGTTGTAGTGGTAAAAGAACTTTTCCTTATAATTACTGAACACTAATGGTTTACATATCTGTTTATGTTTTGAACAGGTCATGGTTTTAAGATGGCACCAGTGCTTGGTAGGATCCTTGGTGAGCTGGCCTTAGGGAGAAAGGTCTCATATGATATTTCTTGTCTGAGCTTGAAGAGGTTTCCAGGAGCAATCAATGTTTCAAAGTATTAGACCAGTCTTCCTTTACAATAATGGTGAAAAAGTGTGGTGAATGATCTGACCTTTTACCTGAAATCACAGGTTTTGATTAAAAACCAGTCGAAATAAGGGGATGAAACAGAAATATGAACGTTGACGAACGTGGTGCATGTTGAGAGCAAATTGTAGAAACCTTTGTGCAACTGGAGAAGTGTGTAACTTGAGCCCTTAATCACCTGGTTGTGTTGCTTTAAGGTTGTATTAAGTGATGATGACAAGGTAGGATGCCCTAAATCACCTCATTGTGTTGCTTTAAGGTTGTATTAAATGATGATGACAAGGTAGGATGCCCTTAATCACCTCATTGTGTTGCTTTAAGGTTGTTAGTGATGATTACAAGGTATGATGCCCTAAATCACCTCATTGTGTTGCTTTAAGGTTGTAAGTGATGATGACAATCACCTCATTGTGTTGCTTTAAGGTTGTAAGTGATGATGCTAAGATATGATGTTCATATTTTTATAGTTTATCGCAGTTTGGATGTGAACTTGATAGTCATTATTCCATTTTACAGGGTTTTAACTCATCATTTTTGTCAGGAGTCACTGACCCTTTAGGATAAATTTACAAGAGTCATAACTAAAAAAGAAGGGGTCAAAAATAAATGTGTATATTTGTCCCTAGCCTAGCCTTATGTTTACAACTGAAATTGAACTACGAACCAGAACACTCCGATCATCTACGCATGTTGATGTCTGTGATCTGTATACAATACACATGCACTGGCTTTGAGTAAAGTCTAATCATGTAGTTAGATGAAATTTAACGACACACCAACACAAACGTGTTATATAGTGTCAAGCAAAGTTTAAATATGGTGCAAGTCCTTCCCTTTAGTCGCCTCTTACGACAGGCGGGAAATACTGTGGGCATATTCTACAACCCCCAGCCCATAGGGGGCATTTAATCATGTAACTAAGTGCATGCGGGTGCAGTTAATTAGGCGTAAATGTATACGTGGGAATGGTGGTAGCTCCGTACTGTTGCAGTGATACAGTTTTTTATTTAGATTTTTACCAGAACATACAGAGAGGTGGAAAATGTCTCACAGAACAAAGTTGGGAACTGGAAAGTGCTGCATTTTGTGAGTAAATTTGGACAATGAATGTATTGGCGAAATTGCTTTATCATTACAGATTGTTGGGGTGAAAAAGCTGTGCTTCAGTTTGACCCCAAAGGTTTTGTGTCTGTGCATCAAAATCAAAAGTTGTGCGTCATTGACCCTGGTGCCCGGGTCCGTGAAAACCCTGATTTTATGATGCATTCTATGATCCCCTAAATGGTGCATCAATTTAAGGCATAAAAGTAATGTCATGTAGTGAAGTGGTCCTGAAGGGGCTTTAGTCTGGTGTGAAATTCATCAGCTAGGCAATGGATTTTGATAGCAAACTCTTCTAGTTGGAGGAGAGCCATGGTATCCAAAGAAAAACCCATAAACCTTTAGTGGGTATTGAACCTAGGCCTGTATGAAATACTTTCATGTGTGGCAGTATAAACCACTCTGCCTGCCTCCCACACAAGGACCCCAACTTGCCAGGGCTGCCTTATGTCCAACAAAATATATGACATAGGGGGTGGGTCACAGTTCAGCTTAGCTAAGCCTCAAAGCAAACTTTCATGCATCATGGTGCACTTACGTCCTTGTGCGTTATTTGACATTGCATATTAGTCAAGAGGTCTGCCATTGTGAAGAAGTGGTCAGTCAAAAAAATATTTCCAGGTGGATCAATGTCTTGCACAGGCATTTTAAGAAGCAGGGGTGTATCACAGGATGTATGAATGTCTGCCAGACATAATTTACCTTCATGCACTCTTCCTGCTGGACAGAGGATGCATCTGACAATTGATGGGTGCATCACAGTGTGAGATGAACCCCAAGGCTGGTAAAGCAAGTGGGTTTATATTTGACCTTTAGTTAGGGTACCAGTTCGACTTTTAGGGAGCTCGCAGCATAGGTCAAAAGGACAAATCCAATGACTTGCTGGTAATTCAGGGATGGCAAACATTAGCCATGCTATGCAGTCATGTTTGCATACAGCACATATCAGTTTGCATTCTGTAATGCAAATGTAAATGGAGTGAGTTTTGTTGTGAGTTTGCCCAGGTAGTTTTTGAAACAGTGGGTTTGATGGTCCTTCAGCATTTAGCCGGCTAGTAACAAGTAGCTATTGCTTGTGACCATGCTAGTTCCCTGTACAGATGCAGACTTAGAAGTTGCATATAAATAACAAGGCTTTATTGTCAAATAATACTAATTTTATCAGTATATTGAAATCTTTGGATGATGCAAGCTCTATGAATATTATCTTCCAGGAATTTATTTGTACATTTTATCATTATTATTTGCTCAATTCAATGGTCAGGTCAAAATGTGCAACTCTTGCAAATGACAGGTTTCCCAGACAACTTGGAAATCAGAGAAAATGCACACAATGAGTCGGTCACATTTTCCAGTCAGAGAATGTTGGTGGAATTTGAAAAAAATTCCCAAATAAGGGACATGTCAGGGACTTTGATTGGGTCAAAAAAGAAAATACTCATTTGTATGATTTTTTTTTCCATATTCGAACAGTATTACGGGTAAATTGATGTGTGCAACTAGATATCGCCAAAATAATTACCTTGGAATTTTTTAAATTTGTTAGGGAAAAAAATCATAGAAATAAGAGTTTTTTAAATTTTTTTTTATATAACAAGGAATGCTTCATTTAATAAAGAATTTTATTGTTGAAATTAATGCTTTTGTATGCCTACCAGTACTAAAATGAAATAAACCTCAGTAAATTTAGTATATTACTATTATTGCTTTTAAGATGCTTAATTTGTTGAATATGTAGTTTCAACTAGAGTAGCCGGTTGTTGTGTGAAACAGGAAAAGGGAAGAAGGCAGCTACAGAAACAAGAAAAAACAGAAAAATACAGAAAATCACAGAAAATGGCATCTTAGCATTAAGAAAGCAAGGAAAAAGAAGTGAAGAAAAACTTGACATAAACATATCAACAAGATGGTAAAGTGCAAACTTTAAAGTGATATTACTTTGTCATTGACTTGTTTAAGTTTGGCTTTGCTTTTAAGTGATATTGATGGCCATGACTGCCTTGAAAAGTAATTACACTGACTCTAGTAGACCTTATGCATGGAAGTCATTTTGCGGCAAAACAATGAAGCACACTGCAGGCACGATATAGACTTGGCATGTGCTCACAGGAGACTATGCGCGTATCCCACAGGTACTTGAATCAGCTGTCTGCATTTACTGGTGAAAGTTGCCATCATGATATGTGCTTGCCTCCATTGGAGAGGGCACTTTCTGTTCTGTGACATCATATGCATAAGGTCTATAAGGAGTCATCCATTTTTTCATTTTCACTTGAATACAAAACGTATGTGGGGGGGGGGGGGGAGGCCCATGAACTTTTAAGGTATACTCTTAAAAGGGGATCCAAATGAAGAGATGTCAAAAATTATTTAAAAATGGAGGAAGACTTAGTCACACAGGGATTCTGTTTAAAATTGTCCATAAGTTTTGCGGCTACCAAATTCACAATAGTTCATACAGTTCGAGATCAACAGCTTGCCCTATTGGCACCTCAAAGGGGACAGAACAAGTTTACCACATATTTTCTTATATTAATCTTAATTGATGTGTAAGCAACTGGTCGTTCTCCTTGCAATTTTTGGCAAATACCTGAGGTTCATGCTCAACCTAGAGCCATCAGATAATAAGCCAGGAGAGCAGATAAAGTGTTTCATTCATCTTGTCTCTATGAAGAAAACCAGTGCATGTATACAGGACCTCGAGCAGAGAAAGACCAAGGTGGCGATACCTACAGGCATAAGCGTGTGAGGCTTGTATCGGCGGAAGTAACTACCTTCTCTTAAATGAAATGAGACAGAATGCCAATAGACCTTATGCATTGACGTCATTTTGGCGGCAAAAAGGCGTAGACTTCGCACGCACTTGTAGAAGACTATGCACGTATCCGATTGGTATACAAATCAGCTGTCTGCATTTGTTGGTGTAAGTTGCAATGATACGCGTTTGTCTCCATTGGAGGGCGCACTTTCTGTTCTGTGACGTCATATGCATAAGGTCTATTGAAATTTTATGTAAGTGCAACATCATTGTGGCACTGTAAAAGGAATCTTCTCAGCAGGCTTGGAGGAGGACAAACAAACACCCTTTCACTAATCCAGAGGGAGCTGTTATGCATCCGTCTCAACCAATACGAGTTGACCTTAACTGGTTAATAAGTCAAAAACGCTTTATAAATAGTGAAATCACTTTATAGTGGAATGAGTCAGTCCTGGAGCTTTACCATGATGGCCATCGAGTAATCCCTAGAAACTTCCCCATACAAGTGCCCCCTAGATGTTCCCAACCCAAATATTTCCACCTTCGGTAATTCCAACCCTAGATGACTCCCCTCCCGAGTCCGGATGGTCCCTTTCCATGAACAATTAACTCCCCTCCCTTTCTTGGCAACTGCCATTGGCATAGCACTGCATGATGTGATTGTCGTTTTATTGCGGATTCTTTTCTTGAAGAGGGGGTATCCAGAGGTCGATAAAGGGGGGGGGGACATTTCCAAAGGTCAAAATTTTCCATAAAAATCGTCAACAAAAAGTTTTGACCGACTTCAGTGTTTGCATACGCTACGAGTTACAAAGTAGGCCTAATCTGCTACAGACTAGGCCTACGAGCAGGGGGCGTGAAAATATGCCCGACGGGGACAAAGCTCCTGGGCGAGGGGCAATCTGAACCCCGACAAAGTTGACGAGTTGCCGATAGGATTGCGAACAGAAAATTTTGGCTTTTTATGGAAGGTACTTTAAAAAATCGGGGATTTTATTGCGAAAAAGTTGGAAATTTGGATCATTGTTGAAGAAAATTTTGAAAATTAGGTTTTATTGCAGAATTTGCCTCCTAGAAAGCAAAAAGAAGTAATCAGGCAGAAATCTGTCTATTTTGGAGAAACATGGATCCTGTTTACGGTAAAAGCATGATTAAATTTGCGTGATAACTCTCAGCTTCTCAACCGTATTAAACGTGATAGTCTGAAATACCAAACTTCTAGTCGTACTGCGGTTCAGTAATATGGCGTGAAATTAAAATGGGCTATAGGTTATGTAAAGGATTGCTTTAGCTATCAGTGCCCTTTTCTTAATAGGTAATTTACGTGGAATTGTTTGTAAGATCCCCAAAATGGAACAACTTCTTGCTCAAGGTAGTGCGGACAGAGATGAAAAGCAGGATTTCCCGGCATAAACCCGGACTTTCGGCCAACCTACTTTTAACAAATAACCTATTCATCAGCTGCATTGAATTCCCACATCCGTAGTTGAATGCTCATGTATAACCTTTTCATTGTTACTACATTCATCAACATCACCTCCCTGCATTTAATGAGCCCTGCTCACTTCCTCTGTAAATATCCCAGAATATGTGGGGTCTTTGCACATTGCCTAAACTGTGCCATTATTGACCCTACATGTCTGGGTGCGGCACCTTATGCACTACTTGATATATGTGTGTGACGCAACCTTGTGTGTTCTTATGGGGTTTTCCATCCAACTTGGGACCGCGTTGGCCTGAGACCGGAGTTTACTTGGGCCCTAGCTGACTGAGACCGAGTTGGTTTAAGACCGAGTTGTCCTGTTCCCTTTATGAGATACTAACTCGACAACGGATGGATGAGTTGTCGTACTTTGATGTAGAGATGTACAATTGAGGGGGAGGTGTGGCCTATAAACTATGCATATGATATCACAGAAGAGAAAGTGCGCCCCTCATTGGAGGTGAGCGCGTATCATTACAACTTACACCAACAAATGCAGACAGCTGATATGTACGGAAGCCGAGAACATCGCGGTGGTGTGAAATCGGACATGCTAGTTTTCCACCCCTTTCTTCGGTAAACATGGGAAGGAGAAATCAAGATACGATTTCTCCTTACCATTATCCACCGATAATGTGGATTGGAGAAACCAAAGTCAGTGAGGGGGTACGTCAAGAAAGGACCATTACACAGTGTTTATTTTCGAACACCCTGTCCATAAATGGACGCGCCCGCACATGGCACGGATTGACGCTATGTAACTTGTATTTTTGTATTATTACCAACGTGGGATGATCCCACCGTGGTACTGAGAAATCGTCGAGCGAACTAGCTATGTTACTTAAATTGAAAAGAGGATCCGTGTCATGTGCGGGCGCGTCCTTTTATGGACCCTGTGTAATGGTCCTTTCTTGAAGTACCCCCTCACTACGTGGAACTGTGTATATAATGTTCAGTTTAAATTCAACTTCGGACAAATTTTGCCTCGTTTAAAATGAAAGTATAAGGAGTACAGAGTATAACATAGACAGTCATGTTGAACGAAACCGTAGAAAGTATAGAGGATAAGGGAAACAAAAATTATGAGATACTTACACAATACAAGCTAAGGGTGAAAATGGGAGACCAGGGAGTTGTTATTCGAAAGGAGATACATCGCTTTGCAGTGAGGTTTACACCGCCATCGTCACACAGTATTCTGCACCTTGTATCTTTCTCGGCATTTCTATATGAGTTCATACAAAAGGAATTTGTCGTCTGCAACGTCTGCAGCAAAACTGGGGGTTTGTCGCTACTGTTATGTCATTGCCAGTCGATGGAAATAATTAAAAAATATTACGTCTTTGGACGCTCAGTGACGCGGATATGAGCATAATTCTATACCTGGCAATTTCAGGAAACTTTCCGAATTGATGTGACAAAAAATTAGACTTTTGCCTCTGTAGCTCGTTTGCATGTTGTTCGTTCTATAGGAAGGGGAAGAACTCTTTGATGTATTTCAATGAAACACTCGTTTCTAGTTTTGAAACACCTGCCCCTAAACTGGCGGCGGTGTAAACCTACTCATTAAAGCAACGGTCCTGATTAAGCCAATTGTTATAGGATTACTAGACGTGAATGATGTTGCTAACATATCGATGTCACATTAAAGCGAACGAATAAAAGAAAGAATTCCCCATCAACGGAATAAGTAGCTTATCATTGAAAATCTCGAAATTTAATGGGTCTTGGAGTATTAGCATAAATGAAAGTTTTCGTTAAACCTCCTTTCGAATAGTATCTCCCTGGGGAGACGTACAAAGGACAACTAAAGGTCTGTGGACATATGTCATACCTACCTATTTGATGTTAACATTAAAAACGTTAAAACATAACCACAATTCCCATCAAGATCCATCGAATATTGACAATTTTACAGACAATTTCTGTTCTTTTCAGTTTTGTCATAAACATGAACTAGGGACTCATGAGATATGTGTTATTTTATCCTTTGTGTGTTTAACCTTCATTTCAAGGACAGTTTTCATACTAAAGCGAGGGTCACACTAGAGCGATTTCGGATCGGATTACAGTCCGATTTTTGTGAGTTTTAGTTAAAATCTTCTCCATCCCTGGTCGGAAAGAGCCAAAAATTTACCAACCTGTGTAAATATATGATTTGCATCAGAGGACTACGAAAATGAAATATAAACTAATTATTTCGTGACGTCACATCGGCAGGCAGGGTTTATCGGATACGCATGCAAAATCAGATTGATTTTCGAACAAATACCTCTCTGTTGAGCTTTACAAGTCATATAATGGTAGCAGAACAGTTTATCGTGAGACAAACTAAGGTCAGTTATCGATATAGCGTGACCATTCCTAAGAACAAAGTCTGAATAAAAAACTATTGGTACGATTAAGAAAAATTCGGATCGGATTTCGGAAAACCGCTGTAGTGCGACCCGCCCTTAACGCTGGTATACCCGAGGGGTTAATTTTGGAAGTACCTGTTGAATTCTTTGAAAATGTCCACATTAAACACCAAACTAGAAATTAGTTGGTAAGCAACAAATAATAAAGGATTAACAAGATAAATGCAGACACTGTGCTACACTCCTCATATAGGGCCTAATAAATTTTACAAATCGCCTTCGATATGTCGGATTAAAAACATCCTTCAAAAAATAAATTACAATTCGGTAATTAAAATTTCATTGATCTAAAGTGGCTCGACTAAACAATTGGTTTAATATAAAAAAAATTTATAAGATTTTTAAGAGGGACCTAAAACTACAAAAATACCTTACCACTCCTCCTCTGAAAATAGTTTAGACCTTTGTAGACTCCGTTGTAGCAGCAGTAGAATTCCCAGTGTAACTGGCAGATACCGTGATATTGATTTAAAGTGTACCTAAAGTCTGAAAATTCAAAAATATATATTACAGAGCATGAAAACTGAATTCCAATGGTCCAATTCCCATCTTCACAGGACTTTCTTAAGCTGAGATATAAAATGTTGAAGTTTATTCACTCGATTTAAAAAGGTAGATTGCGCAATAATTTGTGATGTCATTGTTGTACTACTCAAATTACAATCTTTGTATTTCTTTGTTTTTCTGAAAGCCACCGCACCTTGTGCCAAAATGTGATCGCGTTCTTACTGCTTTGGGGTGACTTGACTATATAAACCCTCTCTGTACAGCATGTCATGCAAGAAAACAGGAAGCGGTCAAGGTCATATAAACATTTTTAATTTTAAAAGAAAACAAAGCATTTAATGTGAGTTGTACAGCAAGAATGTCAAAAATTATTGCGCAATGAACTGTTTGGATTTAAGTGAATAAATTTTAACATTTAATATCTCAGCAATGGAATAAGCTATGACAATGGGAGTTGGACCATTAAGATTAATTTTGTAACCTCTAAAATATATATTTTTGAATTTTTAGACTTTAGGTCCACTTTAAGGCTGGGGTGGGGAACCTCCGGCCCAGGGGCCGTATGCGGTCCGCGAGACCAATTCATCCGGCCCGCGAGGCAATTAATAAACGTAAACTCAGAATCACTTGAAAAGTAATTGACAATAAAATTTTAGCCCACGGTGCCCACCGTTTATTCCGCTTACGCCTACAAAGTACCACTTTCCGGGTATTTCACGTAAATCTGCGGCGAACCACCACCAGTAGGCCTATATATAACCAGGGAGTTGCTATCAAATAGCAACTCCCTGATATTCCTAAAACCCCTGCACAATGTAACATGCCAACCGTTTCGTTAGACATAATTCAGGCGCAGAACCCTTGTCGCCTACTTCTGGAGGTAACGGAAGCTTTGCGTTGCAGATAGGCTACATAACATTGTACAGAATTATACTATCACATGTGTAGGTCTATCTATTAGAGAACGAAACTCAGCGAGCATTGTATCTATTCCCTTAGATTTGAAAAGGGGTGGGGGTTTAGAACTGTACCTCCGAAGAGTGAAAGAAGAGTGAGTTAGAAAGTGGGCAATTTTACAATGAAAATTAGGAAAAGATAAAGTTGGTTTAAAAATTATATTTTCGGCGCGCTTCGCACGCACTTTTCATATGTGCTCATTCATTACTAGTCCATACATAAGTAAAAAGACAAATGGTAATATTTGTGATTCTCCTGGTCTGTTTAGCCTTGCACATTCTATCTCATTTAAAGATAACGGATATTATTCTATTGCCTACAAATTAGTGCAAATTCCAGGGCTTCCAGGGGCTTCGACTTCTTGCCTAGACTTTGCCCCTAGATCCCACCAGGTCCTGTTTGGGGACCCTTTGTCTGCGCCCTATGGGAAAAGCTTATTGCAACCTCTCTATGTGCGGCCCGCCGGTAGATAATGACCTTCAAAACGGCCCGTTAGAGAAAAAAGGTTCCCCACCCACTGATTTAAGGGAACGAATTTGCACGTTGTGTAATCACAGAAAACTATAAGGAGATGAACACTACTACTTGTTTGAATGCCCCTCATTTTCCAGAGAAAGGTCCAAGTTCTTAAGGCCATATAACTAAAAAAAACTATACACCCTTGAAATGGGAGAATTGCTTAATACAGGTAATGAGAAAATTTTGTTAAATTTAAGCTAGTTTAGTGCTAAAACCTTAAAGTGTACCTAAAGTCTGAAAATTCAAAAATATATATTACAGAGCATGAAAACTGAATTCCAGTGGTCCAATTCCCATCTTCACAGGACTTTCTTAAGCTGAGATATAAAATGTTGAAGTTTATTCACTCAACTTGAAAAGGTAGATTGCGCAATAATTTGTGATGTCATTGTTGTACTACTCAAATTACAATCTTTGTATTTCTTTGTTTTTCTGAAAGCCACCGCACCTTGTGCCAAAATGTGATCGCGTTCTTACTGCTTTGGGGTGACTTGACTATATAAGCCCTCTCTGTACAACATGTCATGCAAGAAAACAGGAAGCGGTCAAGGTCATATAAACATTTTTAATTTTAAAAGAAAACAAAGCATTTAATGTGAGTTGTACAACAAGAATGTCAAAAATTATTGCGCAATGAACTGTTTGGATTTAGGTGAATAAATTTTAACATTTAATATCTCAGCAATGGAATAAGCTATGACAATGGGAGTTGGACCAATAAGATTAATTTTGTAACCTCTAAAATATATATTTTTGAATTTTTAGACTTTAGGTCCACTTTAAGTCAATTTTGTAGTTAACGTAAGGTGTGGTTTAATTCCACTGTCAAACGGTCAGCTTGTTGCCATTTGCAAGTGTTACTTTCCTTTTTTCTTCTCTTTTCTCCTACCTTTTCTTTCTTTTTCTTTTCTCCTCCTTATCTTAGTGTTTTTTGTTTTCGATGAAAAGAAAAACCTATGCATTCATGATGGCATGTGTGTATATGTGTGAGTGTTTGAGACACTTCTTGTTTAAACGATATCTCAAGAAGGGAAACTATGACAGTTCTCAAACTTGATGGGTAGATGCCCCATAATAAGAGAAAATCCCTATTGTTTTGGTGGAGGTCAAAGGTCATCCGGGGTCACCGGGGGTCAAACTCTGAAAACCTTGTTTCCATGATATCTCAAGGCAGGAAGCTTGGATATATTTCATACTTAGTATGTGGATGCGTTATGGTAAGAAAAAACCCTATTGTTTTTGGTGGAGGTTAAAGCTCACCTGGGGTCGCCGGGGTTCAAAGTCTGAAAACCTTGTTTACTCCACGATATCTCAAGGTAGGAAGCTTGGATAAATTTCATACTTGGCATGTGGATGTGTCATGGTCGGAGGTAGAAGCTTTTTGTGTTTGTTGCATGGAGGTCAAAGGTCATCTGGGGTCACCGGGGGTGAAAGTCTGAAAACCTTGTTGACACGATATCTCAAGGTAGGAAGCTTGGATACTTCACATGGTGTTGCATTCAATCCATCAGAAACTATGAGTTTTGTCAGATGTCAGACGTCAGCTGAAATTACCAAAGGCCAAAAAGCAAAAATTCTCAACAATTTCCAAGGTTAAATATGAATAAAAACTTGCAACTTTTCAGCACATATGTATCTAAGTCTCTTTAACCCACTCGGAGGAGACACAGAGAATGATAATTAATAAACAAACCTGTTGAATTCTTTAAAAATGTCCACATTAAACACCAAACTAGAAACTAGTTGGTAAGTAAGCAATAAATTATTAATAAAGAATTAACAAAAAATACAGACCCTGTGCAACACCCCACATCATATTTTGCGTAGCTAATGAGAAATTTAAAAAAAATGGTCGAACTTTGAAGAGGTATATTTTGAGAAAGGCTAAAGATGCTCAAATAATTCTAAGGGATATTTCACTAGGGATCTTTGATTTATTACTTCCCAGTAAAACAGATATTTTCATTACAAGTCCTAATACCTTTAAGTAGCATGTAGCTACGAATGAGGTAAACTAACTAGATTTGCTTAAACGAACATAACCGTCGTGTCTTTTTTTTTTCATTGATAACATAATCTGGTAAGTTTTGTCAGAAGATCAGACGAAAAATTATTAAGCGACAGTTCATATCTTTGATGTTTATACATAGCCTGGCCCCTCTCACCCCTCCCCCCTTGCACACCCTCATGGATTATTTTTGCATGTAGAAATACAGTAAGGAGAGCCATATAATTGATGTGCATTTCTACTTCCTTGTGTGAGAGAAAAATGTTGAAACTGTCTACAAAACAGAAGGATAATACATTGTTATTTTAAACTCAAATATTTTCAAAGAAAATGACGACATTTGTTTGGAATAGGAAAGAGTCAAAAGTAAGAGGCCACCAAATGCGGCTTCAGATTGAGGTAAGTGTCACCTGGAATGTTCATTAATGACACTAATGGCCTAACATGTGGGCTGTAGTTTACACCCACTAACCCTAGAATAACAAACAACCCCTCAATTGTTCAAGGATTTTTCTTTCAGGTGGTATGCAAATTATGCTAATAAGTTAAAAAAAAAGATGGTTGACGAGATCGTGTAATTTGAACTTTGAGTGGGACTTTTTATGGTGTAATATTGTGTCCAGCAAACGGGGTAATTAGACCTCTTCAGACCAGACACAGTTTCATTACATATCTTTGTACAATTTTGTTCTACTGTATATTCCAAGGTTTTCACATAAAACGACTTAATGTGTCAAATTACAGTCCAGTTAAGGAAAATTTTTTTGAAGAACGGACTTTTACAGCCTGGAAAGGGCTCTTTCATCTGACTGTTCAAATAACCGCGGGACCATTTAGATTTGGTGAAGGGTGGGCACAAGTTGTTTTGGGGGTGATTCGCTGTATCTTTTAGAAAAGTTTTGCCCGAAGTACTACAGATTCTGCCCGAATTTTGGGATATTCCAAAAATTTGAGGTGGGCAGTGTTTCTGCCCCGCCACCCGCGTATAAGTGTTGATATCAATTGTGCGCAGTGTATCAACCCTTTTTATCATGTACCATATACGATGAGACATGTCTACTTATAGGTCTAGATCAGTGTTTCCCAACCTTTTCCAGCTCATTGCCCCCTTTCTCAATATGGGGTTGGGGAGACGCCCCCTTTCATATCTCCATGACAAAGAACTATTATAAATGAAACGAAACAGTGGAAGTACATGTTAAAATAGAAAGTACGCATACAGCCTTTGTAGGTGTGGGCCTGGCCCAGGGTAGTACAGACAGACAAAGGTGGTACGGGGCTTCCTTCTGTGATGGCAAATCCTAAACCCGAGATTATCAAAGGTGCGAAGCCCTCATCGGGGTCAAGGGTGGAGGAACGTTTTTACTAAAAGAGGGGAAGATCTGGGAGATTCCACAGTGTGAAGCGTTTCCCCATGGGCAGGGAGTCTAGAGGCTCTCCTTAGATGCCCCTGATGGGGCAATGTCCCACAGAGGGACCAGGGGCGAAGCCTGAAGTTCTGCAGTATTTACGAAATTATCAGTAAGAGAACTGTCGAAGCATTTTTGACTAACTTTAATTACCGACTAAAGGGGGATCATACAGGACTCTGCGCTGTACTGCGCCTCGCAGCGCTGTGCCGAGCTTGGAAAAAAGTTAACCGTATGAAATTACTCAGAACACAGGACACCGCGCCGAGCAGTGCCGGTGTGATCGCCCCTTTTGTATCCATTATGTTTAACTTTTTTCCAAGTGCGGCACAGTGCGCCGCGTTGCAGTGCATTGTCCTGTGTGATCCTTCCTTAAGGCTTTACAAAATCACCGTTTGACCATGTGAATAGTAACCAAAGGAAGGTATCTTTGATTCTGCGGTTGGCTTGTTTTGTTGGTGGGAGGAAGGATGATAGTGACTGCATGGGCTTTGGAAGACGTATGCTATACTCAATGTGTCCTACACTAGGTATTATTACAAATAGCTCAAATTCGCACGACAAAAAATATCATTTTGGGAAGACATTTAAATACCCTACTTCCTTTTGCATGGCAAAATTTCCCATTATTATTTTTTTCAATTATCTACAATTGTCGATGATGCCAGTATGGCCCAAATTCTCACGACAAAAAATATCATTTTGGGAAGACATTTAAATACCCTACTTCCTTTTGCATGGCAAAATTTCCCATTATTATTTTTTTTTTCAATTATCTACAATTGTCGATGATGTCAGTATGTCCTTCTATGAACAGCAAGGTTAGAACTACATTTGAGATTAAAGCAGCAGGACAATTTTGATCTACATGGACCCCATACCCCCCCCCTTCCCCGCTTCACCGCCACTGATGAAGGTATGGGGTCCTCATAGGGAAAATTAAATTTAACACTGTCTGATAAGGTTTCCTGGCAGCTAGCAGAGGAGATAATTCACAACCTTGTAGTGCACCGAAAGGGAAAGGGAAGGACTTGCACCGTGTTTGGACTGTTTTTAAAACCGAACTTGAACTTGAACCGTATTGGAAACCGTATTTAAATTTTACGTTTTTATCTAGTTGACACTATATAACACATTCGTGTTGGTGTGTCGTTAAATCTTATCGAACTAACTTAGACATACTTGACTTGTTAACTCCATTTTATTGCATATGTTTTTTAAAGTTCAGCTAGTGGAAAATACTTGGTATATTTTAGCCCAGTTTAGATATAGCATGCCCCCCTTTTTTTCAAATTCCCCCGCTGCCGCCTCCTTGGCTCTTATCCCCCCCCCCCCTTGCAGAAAAGCCTCAGGGGGGATACCGCCCGGTTCGGAACCACCAATCTGTTGGTACGGGTAAGAGTACAAACCCATTGGCACATACTTCTATAGTCATTGCTTGCTAAATGAAGTGAGCCTTTTACAATCCGTATATCTAACTTTGTGCGAATACGTCTTCATTATACATATTTAATTATGAAGAGTAATCAGACCAGGGAAGCATTTACGTAGGTGAGAATCATCGAACGTGAAACAACTAAACAAAAAACGACCTGATGAATGTTATTTCCAGCCTCTGTGGTGAGGTTATCATTAATAAGATCCCTGTCTTTCCGGCTTTCCCAATGAATAAAATAACAAAATTATTATTTCAAAACAAAATTAATACTTTTTGCAGATTTTTTGAGGGAATCGGATTATCTGTGATTACAAATTTGTTACACACTTCCAGTCGTTTCCTGCAAGCTAATACACATGATTAATTTGACAGCTGTGGCCACAAATCCACTTTGCCTAGTAAGTTATAAGTCCTCAAGGAAAAGGGTTGAGTTTAACAGTGAAGACTTCTTCATTCCAAAGGCTAAAAACCAACTTGAAGCAAAAGCAACATTTTGACATTTCCCCTTGTATCAATTTTTCCCACATACAAAAACCTTCCCGGCTGGAGCAATCTCCAATATGAGCTACACTCCATGGATGGACAGTCACTTCTTAAATGTTAGCTGGTCTTTAACTCAACTACACAGCTGCGAAACGTCTGCTACTTTTAGACCATGCGTTTGAAACAATGTTGTAAGTCCAAACCTCAATATCAGAGACTGAGACTACGTACCCGGCCTTCCGAGACCGACACACCGTTCCAGAGACAGGGAACTTTTTAAGTAAAGTTCTAATCGACTTCTAACACAATTAGTTGTGCGTACCTTAGCTCCGTATTCTGCAACACATACCGTCCGTGAAAATTCATGTCTTAAAATGCTGATATTGCATGAAGTGTTGCCTTCGCGGCACTATTCATTGTGATATCCTTCACGACCGTGTGGTAGCGTACGTAACTTCATCATGGGGGTCCTCACAGTGAAACTTTTGAAATGCAACAAATGCGATTTCCTTGCATCTGCAATATTAGATAATTCAGTGGGTAGGAACCGGGGGCCAGGGGGGCCATGGCCCCCCACCATGTGTTTTGACGGGGCCAAATGTCATTTTGGCCCCCAAATCGGTATAGTTTACAGTTTCGTTTTACCCGTTTTTGCTCTCATGAGGACAATTTCTCTAATAAGAACTCAAAATTGTCGGCGCGCTACGCGCGCTAAAGAGCGACCCTAGTTTCTTCAATAGTTCCATTCTACATAGCTACATAGTGCAAGTCCTCTCCACCTTTCCAAGTAACATGTAGCGAAAGTAGTTTATGTGGAGGTCGTAAAATTCATCTCATATCGCAAAGCCTAGTTACTATTCTCTTGTGTGTGCCATGCGGTACGTTCAGTTGGTGAGGGACTCACGGAGCATTGTTTGGCTACCGGTATTTCATCGGGTAGTCGGGATGGTTTCGATACATTGTATGTTATCTCCAATATGGTCTACAACCTGTCAACCCCTAGAGATTTTCTTTCTTCTTTTTATTCTTAGTAGACATATGTTTTTTGTGAAAACCTAACAAAAATTTCGCGCGCTTTGCAATTTTTCACTTTAGATTCCGGGAAAAACATTTAAGGAACGCGGAACTATGCTTTTCTAGTTTACACAAGTTTTATGCCCTATGTCCCGAATGACATGGTCTAGTACACAGGTTTTCTTCAAATTCCATCTCACCAATACCCGACGGCAATGAGGCTGTCGGAGCTTCGGGTCGCTGCCCCCCTTTCGAGCAAATCCTGGCGCCACCTCTACTCAACTTGATAATAGACTCTGGCTTTGGAAAATCTCCAGTCCAATTAATCCACTGAAATCCACGGGGATAACTCCACTCCGAATAATTTTGAATAAATTCGGATAGATTGTGACAAACGTAATGTGTTTTAGAATAAATTCAAATCAACCTTCACAAATTTTCTACAAAAATTGCACATCTTGATGGCTGCTATTAAGGCCGGCAAGTGCCATATCCGGCGATCTGGGATGTATTAAAATCTCAAATTTTCTTGGTACGCACCGCGCCAACCTATGGTGGCGCTCCGCGTAGATAGTAAACGAGAGCCAACGCCAACATAAATCCCAGCCCTCCAGAGCCACCAAAAAATATCTTAGCTACACCACTGCTGATGTTTGTTGTTGTTGTTGTTTCCTTTTTCTTTAAATATACTACTTTGAGCAAATATTAAGTTGGAGTGTAGAAAGGGTCGGGGTTCAAGGTCGAGAAATCGCATCTTGTCTGCCCCCCCCCCCCCCAATGTTAAACATCTTCCTACGCCGTTGTAATTTGTGGTGAACCCAAAAGGGAACGTTAATCCTCTCGACTCAGTGTTGACTCCGTTTTATCTCCATTTAGTTTCATACTAATTTGAAAGTTGAGCTAGAGGAAACTTCTTGGTGTTTTCTAAAGCCCAGATTACATTTAGTATTTTTTCAAACGCCCAATTGGCTCTTATAGCCCCCATGAGTTGCGAAAACGCCCCCTTTGGGAACCACTGGTTCAGATCAATAGTCTTAATTATCTTCATCAATAATCTTAATGATATCTTGTACAGGAACACTTGAAAAATCTCCCTTTAACCAATTGTTCGTTGCATGCTTTGACCGAAAATGATGATGCAGGAACAGACAAACACTAAGACGCAGCTCTGAACTGCTGAATACCCTCCCTGTCAGATAACGTTATGGGAAAGCTCATATGAAGAAAGTATATCAAGATTTAGACTCCGGAGTGTACACTTCCTTTGGTCAATAAAATTTCTTATCATTCCTAGTGCAGGCGCTGTAGTATTTTGTAAAGACCTTATGCATATGACGTTGCAGAACAGAAAGGATGTTCCCGATGAAGGCAAGCGCGTATCTTGCAACTTACACCAACAAATGCAGACAGGTGATTTGTGTACCAGTACCGGTTGGATACGCGCATAGTCTTCTGAATCTGCACGACGCGGACCTGAGCTACGACGTAATGACGTCACTCTTGACGATGCGCATACATGTACCTTACAGTCAGTATTGTCAAGAGCGACGTCATAATGTCGTAGCTCACGTCCGCGTCGTGCAATCTAAAGCTCCCTATTGTTTTGCCTCCAAACTGACGACAGTCTGTATCCGTCTATAGAAGGGCCTTTTGCATTACACATCTAGAGATTGCTCAGTTAATCATAAACTCCACCAACTGATCCTACAAACTCAGCCTCTGGAGTATTCCAAGTTTCTTTTAAATTCTGAAAGATTGCTTGAGGTAAAATGCAGTATCAGGAAATTGGTAAGCGGAAGACAACTAAACCACACAAAAGCATAATTTATTTCGTGTCATCCTCTAGAGCTCAAGGAGAATCGAGTGGAGTAGGATAATGCACCCCAGGGCCCTATTGTAATGTACGATGCGTGTTTTCATCTTCATTGCTCTCGGCCTTTTGGCTAAGATCATGTGAAGTATCTGTTCTTTTCAGCCAGTTGAGAATGGGACCACGCATTACAGACCCTTGATGTAGAGGTCTGAGGGTCGAGAGGTAGTTTTGTTCAAGACTCTAGTTCATTTCCGTCCACCACATATCAGCTGTGAAGCATACGTAACAGTGCGCCCTCTAAACCTACTCTTGAACTCTTCAGAACTAAATCTGAAGAGTTCAGTCACTGGTCTGGAGAGTCAATATTAGATTAGAGGGCGCACTGGTACGTATGCTTCTAAGAGTATTTATTGACTAGAGCCCAAGGTTAAAATGGCGGAACGTCCGACCATGGAGGCCGCAGAAGGTACGATTTTGCAGTGTCTCGACCAACCAGTCGTTTCTTCCTTGCGTGTACTTTCTCTATAGCATTGTGCCATTTATTGGGCTTGCCTGCGTATGGGGAGCACAGAATACGATAAGAAATGCCCTATCGCGTCTCATAACCATAAAGGAACAAAACGCGCCTTTTAAAAACAGCACAAGTACTTAAGTGCGCGCGCAAACGTTATCAGCTTATGTGCAGCGCGTCGATCCGCCTTGCAGCGCGTCGCGTCGACGCGCTTGCACATACTGTAAACCGGATAACATTTGGCGAGCACGCGCGCGCGTCTACGCGTGTCTGTGAAAGCCTAAATTACGCGCTCATCCGCGCGTCCTTTTATCAGTCATACAGCCTGTATATTATCATACACAAGTTACACAACAGAAGTTGCGTTCGCGTTTAAATATGCTCTTCGTATTTTTTGATCTTACGAGCAGCTGTACTGTCCACTCAGTACAGTCAGTGTGAAGTTCTGTATACGCTTGACGTTTTACATATTTAGCCAAGGATTTGTAGCTCAAGGAGACCCGCGAAGGTAAGTGCCTATTATCTATTTCAGTATATATTATCTATATTAGATGACTAAAGCTTTCATTCGTTATCGTCGCGCAGGGTTTCGCAGCGTCAAACGTTAAAGTAGATACTAAATCTCCGATATAGGTAACATGCCACTAATTTGTAGCTCCAACTCTTACATAATCGAACTACAGATAAAATACTGTTCCTACAGTAACAAAGGACCTGCTGTTCGATTACTCTTCGGGATTTGCGAGGGAGAATATACCTCGCCTTAAGTTACGTAAAGCACTAAAATGTTGTCGCCATGTTTTCCCTGCTTGGGGCGCACAGTGTGACGACTGACCGTCGGAGACTAAACCATTTTGTACCTTACACTTGCTTTCAAATTAGCCGAAATTTTGTACAGGACATGTATTAGACCTTGGACTCTAGTCAATAAATACTCTTAGGTATGCTTGACAGCCGATATATGGTGGACGGAAATGAACTAGAGTCTTGAACAAGACTAGTCGAGAGGATGGTCTTCAGAGAGGTCTGAAGGTCGAGGGGTTGGCCAGTTAAGTTTGTTGTCCTCAGCTCCGTAGCTCCCTTGGAGAAAAGAACTCCCCCAGGAACAACGTTTGGTTTCGCCCCCTTCGCTCTTCGCCACAGAGTCGAGGGGACTCTAGAAAAGGTATATTTTCATTTTTACTTTTTGATATACTTCACTGTTAACAAAAGCAAACGTGTACATAAAATATAAATTTGACGGAACTACTCCGAATGTGTTGCCTGATTAATCGAGTCAAATTTGGTTAAGTCGCGATTTGGTAAGAATTTCCGAGACTTCTCCCTCAAACTGATCACTTAATTAAAGGGATAATGCATTCAAACCCGTACTACCTACAGATTCGCCCTCTCGCTGCGATTAAAACGAATTGGGACTTTCAATAACCACCTTTCATGCATTCTATACCGATGATACATGTGCATATATTACCTTCGATTTCCTGTGTTTAACACATAAAAATGAATACCACAGAGGTTATATGTCGAGTTCTAGTTCTCTCCTACACAATAATTTAACGGAATAAAATGTGTCCGAGTTGCCCCTCTTGAGTTGTGGGGAATGAAATTCAGCTTTGAGGGAATCTCGAAGGAGAAAATTAGGCGTTCTTTAGAAGAGAAGTTTGGAGGACTTTTGAGCACATCTTGGTTCTGCGGCAAGATTGACTATTTTTTCTATTGGATACGAGTCTGGACATACTTAATTCTAGTATTCTTTCGACAGAAATAGATTTATTGACATTGGTTTAGCGGTGTATTACGATGCCAAGTTGTCGGAAGGGAAATATATGCTCTACGAAAATAAAAGCTAAATTGGAACACAGAGCTACCTATTTTCTATTTGAGGACCTTCAGTACCTGTTTGTATAGCAAAAGGAGGATAGAAAACAATTCTGGTATTATCTGCAAAGCGTTTAAGCTATAGATTCTGTAAGGGGTAGGGTGAGATGTGTTTTCGACCGAGTGATGGATCTATTGTAATCATTTTCTATCACAAATGGTTCTCAAACTATTAGAATTTTCTCGAATCCTTCGCAAACTATCAAAATATTCCGCGCGCTTCAGACTTTACCTCAGTATTGTTCTTAATATCAATATCTTTCTTTCGCAACTCCCGGACAAGCACAGCAGTAAAAGTTGAAAGCTGTTTACGTATTCTCATTTAAAAGACTGGTGGTTGTTAATACACTTAAGGCGAAAATGTATTCTGAAACGAGTTTGTTAGTCCTATACCCCTTTTTCTATACCTATCAGGGAGATCACCTCCCTGCACCTATACTCTCCTTCCCTCCCATTCCCCATTCTTGGAAGCTGTTCGTTTGGATTTTCGTTCAAAATTTGAAAAAATACGATAATTGTAAAGTGTCATGTAGTCTAATAAGCATCGTGCCAGTGCCCCATTTTATATAATTAATCCAGAGTTTCCAGGAGACTCTATACCGGTGTCTGCCAGCCTTTGATACCCTCATATAATGCACAATGAAGCAAAGGAAAATTTTCGTAATAGTCCAAGAATGTTTCCGTGCCTTCCAAACACACATTTTTGCCTAAAAACTTTCCCCGAATAGTAGGTAGTAAAGTAGCCAAAGGGGGGGGGGGGGGTCAGGAGGTTTGCTGACAACATACCCTTCTCTTAGACAACATACTCCCCTCTTTCACCTAACCAAAAATTAGAATTCACTAAATTATGGACATTTTCCAGCCATATATGATCAGTTCCAAAAATATCCCAAAGATAGCACCATTTTGCATCTAAGCAACCTTAAAGGCAATAGGCAGTCACCCCAATAAGAGTTAGTATGCCCCGTCACTCTAGTTCATGAATGACCTATTTTGATCATGTGACAATGTTTTTGTTAGTGAATTTTAAAATTCAAGAAGAATTTCTCCTTGCTTTACCTATTGTTTGTAGTAGTTATGTTCAAAATGTCTTCAGAGGTGCTTGTAATGCAATAAGAGGAGATATGCAAGAATTTGCTGACTTTTCAAAGCAAATTTTGGGGTGACTTCCCACTGCCTTTAAATTAACAAAAATTTCTTTAAGGGGAGGCCTTCCCCAGGACGGCACCTTCATGTAGTGACAGAGGAAAGGATCCCCCACTGCTGTGTGCAATCTCAGGGATGCATAAACAAGGTACAATGTAGGCAGACTTTGGGGGTTAATTGAGGTGGCATTACGACGTCATCTGTCGTACCCCCGCCATCACCAAATTTTAGCGGCGCCACTGGCTACTAGGAGAGGGCATTCCGGTGCAACATCCCAAATTTGAATTGCCTTTACTAAACTTTTTTTCAAAATGATTATTTCAATTAAAATCACACGTGGTAGATCCAGTTTAAGTACCCCTCCAGATATAAATACTTCCCACCCCACTCCACTGCTCCCTTAAGCTTGAAAAGCTAATCACGAGTGTACTTTTACATACCGGCGCTACAAAGATGGTCTGCGTCTCAAAGTCTATACGACAAATTTCTCCAAGGAGTGCGCATTTTCATTGAGCGTCTTATACCCCATACTGAACCACCAATGCAACGGAAGGTTGATTCAGGGAAGGGGGTGAAAAGGGGTGGACATCGGTGATAGAAGGAGTGCATAGGGAAGAGTTTTCGAGATCAATTTTCAGAATCAGTGTTTCCTTTAACACCGTCTTGAAAACTAACAAATATCTAGTAATTGAGGTTGCGCGCAACGTGTACCGCTAAAAATGTTTTACAACGATTTTTTAAGGACAAGACTTGCAGGTTCTACATTATATCCTCGAGATTTGTCTACTACACACTGGTGCGAGGGTGGTAAAAGTTTCCTTCATAATCCCTCTCATGCAGTTTGCCTTTATTGATAAAAGATCTAAGAACTATCGGAAGGATACCCAGCATCAGTGTCTGAGGTTCTAAATTCAGGGATAGACATTTCATGACGATAAGTGACCAAGAACTTTGAAAAGTAATGGGGTTATGCGAATAACAAAGGCTTGGGCTAGAGAGTAATTATATCAGGGGCTTTTTGTGCCATTGTGCCGTTTTTCCTCAAAAATGTGCTTTGCTACGTAAGTGGCGTAAGTCAGGGATGACTATTCGCCGTAATCTCAATTTGCACTCCACCTTAATCTATTCAAATATTTTGAAACTATTAGGAGAGGGAACCCATCAGCCCTTGGTTCCTTTTTTCCTGAACTCATGGACAACTTTTGAATTTTACTCCATTATTAATTTTAATAACTAATGGTGACCAGACTTTGAAACCTTCAGCTGTCAGGTTCAACAGTTATATCGACAAATTTATACTTCATAGGTCAATTCTGGAAGAAACCACATACATATCTTTGACAGTGACGTTGCCAAGAAATTTTACATGTGGGCGCGGGAAGGCTCCACTTTTTATAGGGGCTTTAAATACAAAAGCGGACTATTTTCTCTCTCTTGAGTATTGCAGTGGGTTCGACTGGGGGCGCGGGACTTTATGGAAGCTACACCTTGCATTGGGCTACGCGTTCTTATGCCTTGACTGTTTTTTCTATCCCTCCAGACTGTTAGCAAAGAAAACTCGTCTAAACTGTTTTAGGTATTGCGTAAGCTTGAATGTAATGTAGTAGGTATATTGTTTTATCGCACTTATTACCAGGGCTGTAACCGAGTCCACCTAATCCGAGTCCAAGCCAATTCCGATTCCAGTGACCCCAATTCCGGGCCAATTCCGAGTCCGGTACCCCCCGAGTCCAAGCCGAGTCCGAGTCCAGAGGACCCGAGTCCGAGTCCGAGCCGAGTCCGAGTCCATCCCATAAATAAATGTGCCGTAAAATCCTTGGAAATTGGCAGCGGTGTAGTGTGAATACACTAGCATGACATGAGTGTATGTACAGGTACCAGCTGGTCATGAGTACGGGTACCAAGCCATGGGTGTGGGTACAGGTATGGGAACCGGGCCATGAGTACCGATGGGGGGCGGTACAGGTACGAGTAACAGGTCATGAGCCCGGACACGGGTACTGGTCATGAGAACGTGGTCATCATCTCTATGGTTTGAAGTAAAGTGCAATTTTCATACCTGTTATACTACTTGATTTCAAGTACACAATACTTACAACTTTGGCAAATTAATATTGACTATTTTCTGATGCCTATAAACATAGCAAATTCACTGCCATTTTGTGTGATTGGACTTCACCCCTTGTAATCCTAAAGGCTGATGGTCAGTGCTTGAATAGCTTAATCAACTTGAACCATGGGCTTGTTGTATGAACCAAGGATGTGTTGGAGTGCAACTACCTACTATTTACAGTACAATCAAAGCCAATTAACAGTTTTTACAACAAAAGCAGTCAGATTTGCTGGGTCTGAGACAATACAAATCTCCAAAGCACTGGAAGATTCAAGGAAAATACAAACTACACTATAGCTGTATGGTACCTAATAATACCTTGAGTTGTGCCTAATCCATTTATGATGGTGGTACCATGAGTCGGTCAATTAAGGGAATTTTCACTAAAAACATACACATAAGGTAGAAACATGTAATTTAAACTTATCCATTATTCTCATGAACATATTTTCTCTTAATCCTGAAAGTTACAGTGAATTTCGTTGGCAAACTTTCTTGAGATGGAGAAATTCCCACCTCAAGTTTCAGATGCCTTAGGTTCAAGAACGGTACCTTGAGTCGGTCACCCAAACATTTTGAAAGCCCATAAGAGTGATATCAAAATATATTCCATGAATTATGTCACCATTATAAAAACAAATCATAAGATGATGGAAGGAGACCATTTGAAGCTATATGGAAAATTTTCTTATGAAATTTTTTATGAGCTAATATGCTAGGGGGGCATCAAATTTTCACTTAAGTGGACTCGGCTGGACTCGGCTCCGAGTCCAAGTCCAGTTGCAGCCCATTCCGGGCCAATTCTGATTCCAGGACCTCCCATTCCAGGCCAATTCCGAATCCAGAAAAAAACTGGACTCGAGTCCGGAATTGAGTCCGAGTCCGGACTCGGGTGTTACAGCCCTGCTTATTACATGTACAAACATCTCGAAGCGTTTTACACTTGGCATAATATATCAAAAAAATTATAATACAAGCAATAAAATTCCCCTAAATGTTGTTAACTTTTATACATAACAGGGAAAATTAAGTACTGTAAAACATGAAAAAGAATTACGAAAAACATCCTAAAATGTACAATAATTGTAGCACAGGACGTGAAGTATGGAAATATTCTCTGAAGAGAAGAGTGTTAATTTTAAATTTATAAAAAATCAGTCTCGGGAAGTTCCCGTGACAGACTGTAACATAAACTCCTTGGAACATTATCTAGAAAGCTTACTTATTACAGAATTTATTGCCAGCAAGGTATGACTTGAACGCTAGGCTACCCCCCCCCCCCCCAGTAAAAACGGTTAGATATGTTAGGAACTATCGCGTAGATTATATACATAACTTCACGAAAACCTCCAGTTTTTGAAATGATCTTACTACGGAAATATTTCACTACTTCAGTACGTTCATTTTAATTATATTTACGGAACCTTTGAGTTATTTTTCCTTTTACGGTAAAAATCATTCTGCCTTTCAAAGTAGACAAAATAATTTGTAAATGTCCCACAATGCGAGTTTCTCCTTGACTTTCAACCCTTTTCATCAACAGGTCTCGTCTTATTAAAGTGGTATCTTAATAATGGATCATTGACAGGACACACACCCTTTAAGTTCTCAACTTTCATAGCAGTGGCACCATTAAAAACTTGATATAGTTGTAGCCAACGGTTGTACCACAAAATGGTTCAAATAATAGGAATTTTACGGCTTCGAAATTTGAAGCTCATGCACTTTGGGAGACTTCTTTACCTCATGTCGAAGAGTAGACTTCTCGCGCTGGCGTTTACGATGGTTCCCTACAGCAGGAATTCACCAGTATGTGACCTTTTACCACATTTAATCCACAAAATTCCAAAACTGTAAAAACTTGAGATCAAGAGACATTAGATTTCTTTCCAGGCTGATCTCGACACCTTGCTCCAGTTAGAACAATGATAATATTCGAATATTCAACTCAGATTCAATGAAATACAAAATCGCCAGACCAGATAGACACATCCGATGATAAAGGCAAGCTATAGTCAGTTTTATGCCTACACAATGGGAATAAGCAGTCACTCATCGTGATTTTGAAACCAGCCAATTTTTAAAAATACCATCTTATTTACCTTTCCAACGACTTTCGTGATGTTTTAGAACATATATGTTGCCTGTGATTCATAAACCAAGGAGTTGTTCTGCATGAATAAAACAATTGATAACAAAAATATTTTCGTATTATCAAAAGAACCATACATGGATTAGGATACCAGGATATATTAATTCAACTTGTGGTGACTGCATTGTCTCCTTTAAAACTAAAATCATGATCTTAACATCACCACCAACCAATACACTTCGTATGCTGCTAACCCATTCACATTCTTTAGCATACAGAACATTAGCTACATTAAGTTAGTTTTATTGTTTATGAACGTACAACAATAAAGTCAAACCAATGATATACATTTTAGATTGATATCCCTGACTGCTTAATACAACAGTTTTGACATATATTTACAGAGAAACTAAGTTCTATTCAAAATTTACAGATCAGTCTGTAGATAACAGCTTCATTGCAAGGTACGCCCATGTATACGCACAGAGTGTACTGGAATTCCCCCTTATTGATAATTTAAAATTGTTTAAATACACCGTTCTTGAGCGAAGGTATATGGAAGTTTGAGGGTAAGGGCTTTTGCTTGAGACTTCAAGACGATGACCCCATTTATCCAAACATAAAAGCGGCCCTTTTTTCGATATCTGTTCCAACATAGTTGAACTGTGCATACTGCCGACTTTAGGTGTAGCTTTAGACATATTTTGGCCTCTATTGTGAATCTGTTTATCATTCAAATATAAAAGATAATTCAGAGAATAGAAGAAACAGTAGATAGACAGACAGACAGACAGACAGACAGATAGATACACTTTATTAAATACTCAAACAAGGAAATTACATGTCTGCAGTGAAAATGTTACAAACAAATAAAACGATAAATTCCACAATACCAGAAAGCCTAAGGGCTTAGTGATTCCTTGCCGAATGGGGATGCTTTGTTGTACTGAGGTTTATCCCTCAAATTTTATATCTACCTTGACTACATCATTTTACGATATTTTAACAATTTCACCTCTGCTGACCTCACATGAACTTTGAACCTCACCAAATATAACAAAAAAAAAGAAAAATGAAAGTGTCTTGAAAGGAATTCAACTCCAATGGATCTTGGATCTTGAAAATTCTTGGGAAATTTTGTTTTTTGTCCTCTGGTGACCCCTGATGACTATCTTGGGAATTCTTGGGAAATTTTGCTTTTTGACTTCTGGTGACCCCATATAACAATCTTGGAAATTCTTGGGAAATTTTGCTTTTTGACCCTTGGTGACCTCAGATTACGATCTTGGGAATTCTCGGGAAATTTTGCTTTTTGACCTCTGATAACCCCAGATAACGATCTTGGGAATTCTTGGGAAATTTTGCTTTCTGACCTCTGGTGAAACCAGAGGACAATCTTGGGAATACTTGCGATATTTTGCTTTTTGACCTCGATGACCCCATATGATGATCTTGGGAATTCTTGGGAAACTTTGCTTTCTAACCTATAGTGACCCCGGATGACAATCTTGAGAATTCTTGGGAAATGTTGCTTTTGATCCCAGTGAGCCCAGATGACAATCTTGGGAATTCTTGGGAAATTTTGTTTTTTGACCTCAGGTAACCCCAGATGACCTTGACCTCCACCAAACTTGATAGGGTTTTTCCTCTCAACATGGCAAATTTATACACCAAACATGAAAAGTGGCTGTCAAATTGCTATCTTGAGTTATCGTGATTACAAGCCATTTACAAGGTTTCTGTAGTTCAACCTCTGGTGACCTCAGATGACCTTTGACCTCTACCAAAAACAATTGTGTTCTTCCTCTCAACATGACAAATCTATATCCGCCATTCCTATCTTGACATATCCCAATTTCAAGGTTTTCGGTCTTTGACCTCTGGTGACCTCAAATGACCTTTGACCTCCACCAAAAACAATAGGGTTCTTTCTCTCAATATGACATATCTATATACCAAATATGAAAAGTGTTGGTCACTCCTATCTTGAGATATAGTGATTACGAGCTTTTTGGCCTTTTACCTAAGGTGACCTCAAATGACCTCTGACCTTCACCAAAAATTTTAGGGTTCTTCCTCTCAACATGATGAATGTATATACCAAATATGAAGTGTTGGTCATTCCTATCTTGAAATAGCTTGATTACGAGCCTTTTGAGCTTTTAACCTGCGGTGGCCTCAAATGACCTTTAACCTCCACCAAAAACAACAGGGTTCTTCCTCTTGACATGTAAAATCTGTATACCAAATATGAAAAGTGTCGGTCATTGCTTTCTTGAGATATCGTGTTTACAAGCCGTCTACAAGGTTTTCGCAGATTAACCTCTGGTGACTTCAGATGACCTTTGACCTCCATCAAAAACAATAGGATCCTTTCTTTTGATATGACAAATCTATATACCAAAAATGAAAAGTGTCGGTCATTCGTATCTTGAGACATCGTGATTACAAATTTTTCGGTTTTTGACCTCTGGTGACCTCAGATAACGTTTGATCTTTACCAAAGACAACAGAGTTCTTTCTCTCAACATGACAAATGTATATACCAAATATGAAAAGTGTCGGTCATTGCTACCTTGAGATATCGTGTTTATAAGCTAGGCGTCACATACACACACATACACACATACATACATACACACACACACGACATCACCATCGCATAGATTCCTTGCCTGCCTTTCGGCAAGGAATCAATAAAAGACGATACCGGAATAGATGGGTCTGATCTACCACTATTGGATAAGCCATGAATCAAAGAGAGGATGATCTTTGTCAGTCCACAATGACTTCAACTTATGCCGGACCCGGGACTCGTAGACCGCATCAACTGTGGGTAGGTGTTCATTAATAATCTTTCCTGCACGCTTAAATAATGTCATCGATGACTTTCAGTTGTGTTTTGTCAGTGTTGCCTACCCAACACACCATGCAGTACGTCCAAACAGAACAGATAATAGTATTATAAAAAGTGGCAAGAATATCTGGACTTACACTGAACGAGTTTAATTTACGTAGACAATAGAGGCGAGGTCTTAAACGCTTCTCAACTAATTGAACATGCTCCTTCCAGTGCAACTTATCATCAATTACTACCCCCAGGTACTTGTAATCTGAAACTCTCTCGATAGGACTGTCCTTAATAAGGCAGGGTTAAAAATGCACGGTATTTTGTTCTATAATCAATTATCATCTCTTAAGTTTTCTTAACATTCAATTTCAAGTAATTCTGATCACAATAGACTACAAATCTGTTCACTTGATGTACATACATGGAATCATCATCATTGACAACAAGGCCGACGAGGGCAAATTTCACGATAGAGCATTCTGAAGAAGTGGATCGAATATCAGACTTGTATACACAGTGAATAAAAAGGGGGACAACACCTTTCCCTGGGGGACACCCGTGTTCAATAATAAAACTCTTGATTTAATAACAGTGTTTAACCTAACAAACTGTGAGCGGTCAGTAAGATAATCTAAAATCCACCTGATCACATTATGTGGGATAACATTTAATTTCATCAACTTCTTAGCAAGAAGGTGGGGTTGTATGGTATTGAAGGCAGATGAGAAGTCGAAGTACATAATGCGAGATAAGACCTTAGATCTAGTGTTTTTCAAGTGGTAATATAATGTATCAATTAAGAAGAGTATCGCATCCTCTGGAGTAGGCAAACTGTGGGGATCCATATGACTAGATAGCAATGACCTAAGGGAAGTTAGAACAAAGCGTTCACAGATCTTCATGACGACTGAAGTTAACTCTACTGGACGTACATCATTCATGCATGAGACTGTGGAAGATTTAGGCACTGGAATAATACAAGACTGCTTCCAGATTTCCGGTATGGCTAGGGTACTAAAGGATAAATTGAAAATATGAGTAAAAATACCTGCCAGTTGCCCAGAACAAGTTCTAAGAACCCGAGGGGAAAGCATGTCTGGACCAGCAGCTTTAGATGGGTTAATTTTGGCGAACTGATACCGGACCATGTCCTCCGTAATGACCAGGAAGGGTTCAGGGTTATACGTAAGCTGGGTACGGAGGTCATTAATTTCATTAGAGAAATCCAAGCTGTCAAACCGATTATAAAGTTATTTAACTCATCGGCATAGCTAGTGGATACTTCAGGCAATTGACAAGATTTGTTGTCTCCCGTGGTATAACCACTCATTAATCGCAATCCCCGCCATACCTGTGCCATGTTGTTATCAGTAAAATACTGATGTTTGTAGTGTATGTTTGTCGACGCTATGGAGACCCCTTAAAGAGCAAAATCCACAAAAGGTAGATGTGAGGGCATATTTACAAAACAGAAGCTGCACTGAAAATGAGTTTGACATACACCAACTACCAAAGACCCATGTAGCCACGAATGGAACAATTAGATAAACTTTTTAAACGTGCGTAACTACGTTAGTTTCTTAGGGATCTTCCATATTTTCATTTTTATAGGCTTACAAAACGTATGATGGAAAAGAGGGGATCAAATATCCATGTACATTTAATAACTGACAAAGATATTTTTACCCCCAAACCATCACTTTCCAAAATTTTTACAAGTACCGTCTAAGGGGGGGGGGGCAAGGGGTCCGACGAAAGAGTGCGGTACGTTTTGTACTACAGTGATAATGATGGAAACCTGGTTGAACCCTTAAGATAATTTGGAAAACTTTTTCAGGAGATGGACAAATAATTGTAGCGCAACATTTCACCCTACGTGTATATTTCCCTGGAGGGAGATAGTTTCAAGTTTCAAGTTAAGTTTCAAGTTTATTTCTACCATTTCACATACAAGAATAAATTATTTTACATAATTAAGTGTAAATCAAAAGTACAGTATGCATAAGTGGAGACAGATCCTTAAGAAAGTAATGATAGAGTAATATGCAGCTGTAGTAATCAGATCATACAGATTATTAAAATGTGATAGGGTAGAGGAACCAGAATAAGCAGAGCTTTTCGAGTCTGGTCCCTTCTAAGAGAAAGAGAGGAAAAAAAAACAATTGGTATAGAACAAAAACAACAAAAGAGCATAGAATAGGTACAGTGAGAAAATAGGTGTGGAACAAATTATGCACAAATATAACTCAATTCCATCTGTCTGTAAAGTCATATATATATATATATATATATATATATATATATATATACATTTATATATACATATATATATATATATATATACACATTTACAAAAGCATGATTACACACAAAACATCCCTGTAACTACAAAAGTATTTCCTTAAGCAGAATAAGAGCATTGGGCCAATATATAATTGAAAACACTAGCTAAGTTTGAGTACTGAAGTTTGAATATAACGCTTGAGAGATGTTTTGAAATGATGCAGGGATTTTGAATCCTTTATATTACTTGGAAGAGAGTTCCAGAGGAAAACTCCACTACCGCGAATTTGTGATTGGTTAAGTTTTGTCCTGGAGAAGTCTACATGTATGGAGTCTTTTGAGCGAGTATTATAATTATGGAAGTCGCAGTTGTATGAAAAAAAAACGTATCAAAGCTTTCTGGTAAAAGTCTGTGATGAAATTTATACATAAAGATCCCAACTTGATAGCTGTAAAGATCGAAAATATTTAAAATATTGGAGTCCGTAAACAAGGGAGTACAATGAGTGTTGTATGGGACACTATGGATGTTTCTAATAATCTTCTTTTGCAAAATATAGACATTACTTAAAAAAGTCTTGTGAGCATTTCCCCAGAGTAATAAGCTATAATTAAGATGAGGAAGAATCAGAGCATTATAAATCAATATGAGTACACTTTTGGGAATAAAGTTCTTGGTTTTTATAGATAATACCATTTACACGGGCTATTGTTTTATAGTAACATAAGAAATGTGTTCTTTCCAGTTCAGTTTATTGTCAATTAAGATTCCCAAAAATTTTGTGTATGATGACAGCTTAATAAAGGTGCCTCCAAGACTTAAACAAACATTTGGATCGTCGTGTCTTTTGTTGTCAAAAATAAGTACTTTCGCTTTCTTAATATTTAAGGATAACTTATTTGCATTGAGCCAATGTAAAATTTTGGTGAATTCCTCCTCTGCCTGTAGAATTACATCATTTAGGTTCTTATCTTGAAAAAGAATTGTTGTGTCGTCTGCGAAAAGAATAAAATCTGACACTTCGGATGCAGAATGAATGTTGTTTATATATAAAAGGAAAAGCAATGGACCAAGGATGGATCCTTGGGGGACACCTACATTGCAATATAATTTATATGAGGACATACCATTATAATGAACGTACTGGACTCTGTGTTTCAAGTAACTTTCGATCCAAGTATATGAGACTCCTCGAAAATCATAAGCAAACAGTTTGTTTAACAGAATAGAGTGGTCAATTGTATCAAATGCCTTTGAAAGATCAATGAAAATTCCTATTGCTGAAAGTTTATTGTCTAAAGCTGTAGAAACTTTGTCTACTAGATTAACAGCAGCCATATCGGTTGAATAACCTTTGCGAAAGCCATACTGAAAAGACGTAAGAATATTATGCTTATGAATAAAACTGGAAATCCTATTGTACATTAAACGTTCGAAAAGTTTAGAAACAGAGGGTAAAAGAGAAACCGGCCTATAGTTAGAGAACTGCTGTTTGTCCCCAGATTTGAAAATGGGAATTATCTTTGCAATTTTAAGTTCAGAGGGGAAGACACCACTGGAGAAGGAAAGATTCATAATATGCGAAATAGGAGAAGCAACAACATCGCCAACATGTTTCAGAACCTTATTTGAAATGCCATCACAGCCAGGACTTTTCCCACTTTTCAAATCGTTAACAGAACTGAGAACCTCATCAGAGTCTGTTGGGAAAATGACAAAGGATTCACTATTGAAGTCAAGACCTTTAAGAGGATTAACGTGACTGGTTGGAAGTTTATCAGAGAGGTTCTTAGCAACTGATGCAAAATACTCGTTAAATTCGTTACATACAGAATAATTATCATTGATTAATTCATCATTGCAAACAAAAGTAGCATTAATTCCATCACTCTTTTTCGTACCAATAACATTGTTTAAAATTTCCCAAATTTTACCACTATCGTTTCTATGGAGAGATAAAAGGTTAGCATAATACATTTTCTTGGCATTCTTAATAACTGATGTTAGAATGTTCCTATATTTGGTGTAAGCTACCTTATGGTCGGTTGAGAAGCTCCTTTTGAACCTAGCAAATAAGAGATTTTTCTTACGAATAGACTTAAAAATACCAGTTGTAAGCCAAGGTGACTTAGAAATATTTATCTTATGACTGAGTTTAATTAACGGACAACAACGCTGGTATACATTCAATATGATTTCAGAGAACTTGGAGTAAGCAGACTCTGCATCAAGATCATTGGTAACAATCGTCCAATCAATTAATGACAACTCAATACGAAGTTTAGCCATGTTCTTATAACATGTGTTGTTAATATAAGTTACACTCTTAATGTGATTACGTTTTAAAAGAAGATTATCACTAAAGGCAAAGATTGGATAGAGATCGGAAATTTCCGATATCATGATACCACTCCGCACATAGACACGATCACAATTTGTAAAAATGTTGTCAATTAATGTTGAAGAGGTCTCACTGATTCTTGTGCTCTTATCATAGGCCTCTGTATAAGATTGCTATTGCGTATGGTAATACAGAAGGCAGAACTAGATCATTGGTGTATAATAATGACAATAACTTGTTAAGGTTTCGACTTCATATCAGCACCATTCATATAAAATTTCTCAAAATTCACCCTCATTTTTCTATTAATGAATTGAACACTTAACATTTACTCTCTAAATGTAAAAGAGTGAAAATCTACCAAAAAGATTGACAACAGTGACCACCCTGTTTCGAGTGGAATACTCCTCAGAGTGGAATAAAATACTCCCCAGAGTGACATTTCCACTCCTTTAGAGTTAATTACCACTCTAAGCAGAGTAAAATTCCAGTCGATTTCCACTCGAAAAAGAGTGGTCACTGTAGGCAATCGTCGAAGAGTGAATTTCACTCTTTTACATTAAGAGTGTATCTAAATCAGTTTTGCCACACTTTCTAAACATGATTAAATGCTAAACACATGTCAAATACCTAAACATAATGGCATATACTTACTTAACACATAGTGTGTAATTACTTAAAGCGTATAAAAGTGTTTTCAAAGTGGGGATAAAAAGGATACAATTGCTGTACATGTTTTTAAAAGTGTAATTTACTCCAATTACATATCAATTTACACGCATTGCAGAATATTTTTACTCAGTTTTGATCAATGTCTTTGAAGAGATTATCCTGGCTCCGTCAACATGAACATAGTCATTACAATAGAATTCTATAGGAAAAGTTGCTTAGTTTTTTGACAAATGTATTCATGATTTTATAAAATATTTTTAATATTTCTAGACTTCCTAAAACTTCTGTAGAAACTTGAAATTCCATCGACGTTATAAAGATTCTTTAGAGAATTTAATGTGATTTTCGAAAGTCCCTAAGGAAAAGTTATAGAAATATTTTGCAATTTATTACATAAGTTTTAAAGATTTCAAATGAAAATTTTTCGGAATTCTAAAGACTTTTCTTCCCAATTCTATACAAAAATTGTAAGGGAATATGATAAAAGAAGAAACATACATACATCCAGGAATATTACTATCCTTCATTACGGGTGTATACGGAGAATATTACATTTTTTGCTGACGTCATCGAAGCAACAAGTATGATGTCACAATAACCGTATCACATGCATTTATACTTCATTACAAAAGTACAATATCTGAGCAGTGTCATGATATCGTTGTCATGGTGTGACTTCACTTCCCTCTAAGGTCACCCTTAATACTTCCTATACAATGTTTCATATAGTCAAAAACGTTCTTGTATTTAGGAGAAGCAGCATAACGGAAACTTTGATCAATTTTACAACAATGGTTGTCACTTTTACAGAAAAACAGTTACAATGATGGCCACTTTTTCTAGCATATCATCATCGTCATCGTCACCGTCACCGTCACCGTCACCGTCATCATCACCATCATCATATCAGTGTCATTGTCATCGTCATCGTCATCGTCACCGTCATCATCACCATCACCATATCATTGTCATTGTCATTGTCATTGTCATTGTCATTGCCATTGCCATTGCCATCGCCATCGCCATCGCCATCGCCATCGCCATCGCCATCGCCATCGCCATCGCCATCGCCATCGCCATCGCCATCGCCATCGCCATCGCCATCGCCATCGCCATCGCCATCGCCATCGCCATCGCCATCGCCATCGCCATCGCCATCGCCATCGCCATCGCCATCGCCATCGCCATCGTCATCGTCATCGTCATCGTCATCGTCATCGTCATCGTCATCATCATCATCATCATCATCATCATGATTATCGTTATCGTTATCGTTATCGCTATCGTTATTATTATTATTATCCGCATGGATTCCACCTTAAGGCGACAGTTCATGCTAATTCAACAACATTAAGGCGACACTTGGAATTAAGGCGACAGTTTATGTGTCGCCTTATTTCTCAGGGACTAGATAGAAAAATAATTTTAGTGTCGGAAATAGGCTTAAATTGTTCGTCCTCCTCTAGAATGTATCTCTACAAAATTTGGTTAGGGTAGGGTTAGGGTTAGGGTTAGGGTTAGAAAAATTCAAATTTTTGTACACAAGTCAATGTAACTGTCGCCCTAAGTAGGTATCCACGCTTATTATTATTATTATTATTATTATTATTATTATTATTATTATTATTATCATCATCATCATCATCATCATCATCATCATCATCATCATCATCATCATCATCATCATCATCATTATTATTATTATTATTATCATTATCATTGTCATTGTCATTATCATTATCATTATCATTGTCATTATCATTATCATTATCATTGTCATCATTATCATTATCATTATCATTATTTACACCAGTGATTGCTTCTTTCAAGTGCAGGTTCCTCAAACATATAACTTCGAAAGTTTTAGCTTCAACAACATATAACATCACACACGTAAAGCAGTTAACATTTCGTCATGAGACTCGTGAGGAACATTAGGATCCTACAGAAAAGTTGAACTCTGTGTAGACGTAATATTACTACACACGTGACGTCAGTGAACGTCATGTTTGACGTCACACATACACAAATGCCATCGAAAATTTTTGATACTATTAAACGAGGCGTTTCGCAAAGAACAGATGCTTTTACTTGGGGCACTTTGAAGCATTCTTTTGCCAAAACGTCTTGCTTAGAGGTCGTACGAATACCGCCTTTATATGTCTACAAGAAACGCTAACAACAGTCAACTCTGAATATTCCCACCTGTAAGTCGCGACCCTTAAAGATCAATGTCACCTTACCTATCTCTTTTGGTGACGTTGCTTTGGCTGCTGGTTGGTCTTCATATGCTGTAAAAAGACTTGACTTCATGGAGAAGCATGATCACTGAAGGTAATTAGTTAAACCTCAGCAGTCAGCGCTCCAGTTAATATAGGAGTTGATGCGACAACAAGTCTGTGACTTCTGTGATGCCATAAAATTGTAGGTCCGGGCCGTTTGCAGTGTATTCACTAAGTAGCATTCCCCTGCTGGGAGTGCTCAGAGGTTTAACGTAAAGATGCCCTTTGAGGGAAATTAAGCGGTTGATAGGAAACCTGACTTTCATACTCATTAACAACATTCAGCGATGTATATTCTTCATCGTAAGTGACCTCATAGTCATCGTCATCTGGGGTACCACTTTTAGCAGCTCCTTTCGGATCGGACGATCTTTTTATATTGTAACACAAGGAATTTAATCCTGACTTGTGGTGTCGCACTGTTTCAGTATTTGGAACTTTCCCATCCTTATTACTTTGGATATCTCTTGTTCTTGCTTCCTCACTTACACGTTGATATGACACGTCCTCGTATAAACCATACATGTCAGTTTCGTCATTGAAGGGTTCTTGATACTCGTAGCCACGTAATAGGTCAACGCTTTCTTCAGGTGTTGAGAAGATCACAGGTGGGGAAGGGATCTCATAGCTGCCAATTAAATTGGTGCTTGAGTCACGATACGTCCCTCTAGAATCGTCTTTCTGATAGACACGATAGAAATTGCAACTTATTAGAATAAGTCCAAAGGAAACGATGACAAGGAGTAATAGCAATATAATAATTGGCCAAGTAAGATGGGGCACTCTTTTTACTGAATCGATGAAGTCTGGATCGATGGTTGTTGTGATGAATTCTTGGGACCAACTAATACTTAAGTTAATTAAGTCAGAGGACACCTTTATGCCGTTATCAGCAGTGCATTGATAAATGCCTTCCAAGTTATGGTCCATATCACTGATGACTAATGAACAATTGGCACACACCTTCACTGACCAAAACGACTTGAGAAAGCCTGTTTTCGGCCAAATCTTCCATTCAATGTTTCTAATAGGGGGATCTCCTCCTACAAGAGGACACATAAGCTCCACAGTACCTCCAGCAGAAGGTCTATAGTCAGTGTCCACAGTCTGGTCGATCTCGGGAGGACAAACAAATTCGGCATGTGTAAGGTTTAATAGGGGGCGGCCTTTCACATTTTTTGGATGTTTACAATATGGTTGCGTCGAATCTTGATTACTAAGGATTTTACGTAATTTTGATGTACTGTCGGCTATCCATCTCTGGTGACAGTCACAATTCCATGGATTTCCTTCCAAACTAAGACTAAGTGAGTGTGTTTCAGTCGTGCTTGATGCTGGTGGAAGACTCGACAGACGATTTTGTCGCAAGTCTAAAACAATATTACGAACGTCCAGGGGGCCCAAACCATCCAGGTAAGATTCAAGAGATGAAATTCGATTATTCTGCATCAAGACTGTAACTTTGTTGATTACCAAATGTGTAACGGATGGTATGAGAAAAAGACAGTCGGGAAGACTTGAAATAAAGATTTGATTGAAAGACAGGTCAATAATAAAGTCAATGTTATAAAAGTGAACAACATATACTTTTATGTTAATAAAGTCTCGTAGAGATGTAATACGGTTATGAGAAAAGTTGAACTCCAATTGTAGGCGTGATGATGGTTCAGAAATCAGTGTTCTAATATTAACAAAAATGTTCAAAGGAAGGCTTGTAAGATAGTTATAGGAAAAATCAATGTAGATGTGCCTACAGTCATGAAACCGAAGATTTTCCACTTGTGTTAGTTCGTTATGGCTAAGATCAAGAGAACACGACCCTGCTATGACGTAGCCAAACATCATTTGGGCACCATTTGTTACGAAGTTGGTAAACTTCTGGAAACTATTGTTAGAAAACTTGAAATTTGTAAAGTCACTGAGTTCTCCGCACGAACCATTAGTGATTTCATCAAGGCTACTTACAGCTTGAGCTCCGTTCCTGCAATCGAACACCATTTCCCTGCGCTTACATCTACAGGGACACAACTGGCCGCAGTCCGAAGAAGGAACCTCGTTTGTATCTCTTTGAGCATTATCAATGCTAGCTGTGCATAAAAGTGTGACAGCGGCCAGGAACAAGTAAAGGAAGGACCGATACTTCGTTGTCATCCTGCAGCAGTACGCTAAGTCCAATAAATCGTAAAAAAAAGAATAAATTATGATCAAAGTATCCGACACAAAAGCTTTCCGATACGATTCAAGATGTTTGTCGCAGTTTGGTTATAAAATGGCTGTTTGAATCCGAGGGTACCCTGTCAAAGCAGCTCCATTAATCGTAGGCCTATTTCGAATGCGATAGAGCTGGTTAGGCTCCGACAATTCCATACCAGTCAATTGATATGCTCCACCGGCAGCAGTTATAGAACCAAAATGTTTAAGGAACAGTTTAAAATCTATGATGAGAGAAAGAAAGCTGTAAACAATGCCAGTACTCAACGTTCCCACTGTACAGCGTTAGACAAAATGCACAGGATATGTGAGGTGTACATGAATGCAGTTACTACTTCCTTGTGTGAAAGGGAGTGATTGAAACTATTTAAATCGAGTATATGCATATCCATTTTTAAGTTGAATATTATCAGAGTAAAGGTCGATATCTGGACCGAACAGAACTGAGTCTTAACTGGTTAAAACGTTCACAGCGGTAAAGAAATCACACGGTGGCATTTAATAAACCCTGATGCACCGTTCTGCTTTGTTCATAAACGTGTGCCTCACGTGTCCAGACTTTACTTGGCGTTATCCTAAAATTGTCTTACTTACAACCGGTCAAAACGCCAAACATTTTTTCGCTAGGCAGAATCGATTGCTTCGGACGAAAATAGGAGGGAGGGGGGGGGGAAGCGGACGAAAAGAGGAGGGGGGAAGAGACTGATTAAAGACATTGTCTGGTGGCATTTTGTAGGGGTCTTAACATTTTTAGTACATGTCGTCTAAACCCTGTACAACAAATCCATTCCTAACTCTGCTGTACAATGCGACCAAAAATTGGCGACCGTTTTGTCAGTCGGTGCGACCACTGAATTTGATTCAGTGGCCGATGGCGAGTAATTTTTTGTACTTTTGGTCGACTGAAAATTATTAGAGACTAAATTCTCAGCACTAAAGCCTTCTTAACAGTGAGTACCGATAACTTCACTTTCAGTTGAATCACTTCATCTCCCATGAGCCATGAGCCATCAGTCAACAGTGAATTTTATTTCAGTACCCTGTGATGAACTGATGATGCAGCATGAGACACAGAGATACTGTGGCTAATGTCGGCTTCGGCTGAGTTGGCGACTGTTTCATAAGTTTTTAGTAGCCAGTGAGCTAGGGCGAGTGTTTCTTGGGATTTACTGGCCAGTGCATGGCCGCAGTGCCCACTTGTGTACAGTCCTGATTGGGGACTATGGAATACGAATTGGCTCAGGCTCGAAATGTTACCTGCTGAAATTGGCGAGGAATCGGGTTAGATGGACTTGGATACAGCCTTACTTACCAGAGACATATCTGTATAAGCTTATGGATAACACTGTTAGACCTTATTCGTTGAACCAATGATGGACTAAAGTGTACCAACCAAATGTTGGGCCTTACTCGTTAAACCAATGTGGGGGCAACATGTACCAAACAAGTGTTGGTCCACATTCCTTTAACCAACGTTGGGCAAACATTACTATCATACAGTAATAAAACAGTGTTGGAGAATTTATATATAGGCCTGTCAAAGCAGTAAATCGAGGTTCAAGGATCTGTGGCACTTATCTGTGATATTATCATGTTAAATATAAAAGATCAAAAGTGTATGTGGCAATTTGAAAGAGTTAAATTATAAGTCATCCCGCGACTGATGTGCCGAATCTGGGGGACACTTAAAAGTCGGTCTACAACCTATGGTAGGCCCAACCCAAACACTGGATTTCGGTGATGGATTGCTAAAGGTCCACATTGGTTTCGGTTGGCCAATGGTAAGCGGCCCAGCATTGGCCCAACAATGTGCCACCGCAAAAATACTGAGCTGGTCATTTTGGTATCAACCCAATCTACAATTGTTTTAATAGCAGCTTTTTCTAAATTTTACATTCACAGTGAATATTTTACAAAACGTTCACTAACAAAGTGGGAATTTTTGCTGAGACAATTTGAGAAAATGTTTAAAATGCTGCGAAAGTCTAGTGGAGCACCAGGTTTATATACCTTTCGTTTGAATGAAGTATTCCGAATTTTTTAAATGAGATTTGTCTTTATCACTTAATGTTAGGTCTAATTAAAATAAATTGTGGCTGGAAATGGTGAATCCTTGCAGGAAATCACGTTTCTCAGTTGTGCAATACAACATAAAGAAGGAAACATTGAAATATCATGAAGAAAATTGTATTCTTATAATCGTCAATACTAACAAGCAAGTCTCAAGGAAATAAAATAGCTAACTCAAGGAAATAAAATAGCTAAACCAATCTTCTCTTTTCATATATGAATTTTCAATGAAAATCCTACTACATTTAAAAGCGGCTAGAAATAGCAATGCTGGTAGCTTTTAAGACTTGTAGAAGGTAGCTACTCTGACATACTACTTTATGGATTCCCATAATGAGCAGTTAATTAAAGAGAAGTTTTAGACAAAACGAGACATAGTTCAGTTGGTACAACATTGTGCCAACCATTCTTTGCACTGAGCACCCAACCATCAGATAAAATTAACCCAACCGCTGGAACAACGTTGGCCCTTTGCTACAACAATGTACCGGAGTAAATGTTGGCATAATGATGGCCCATTGCTTCTACAACATGTTAGGTAAACGTTGGCATAATGATGGCCCATTGCTTCTACAACACGTTGGGAAAACAATGGCGTGACGTTGGTTCATTGGTAAGCCAACATATTGGGCCAACGGATAGACAATGAGCAGCCAACCTTCAAACTAAATTTTCCCAATGTGGTTCCAACAAATTTTGCAACTTTTTTCCAACATTGGCCCAACGTTTTGTGCAAATGTTGGCGCTTTGTTGGTGCATTGTAACAACAACATATTGAGCAAATGTTGTTGTAACATTGGCCTTGTGTTACAACAACTTGCAGGATAAACGCTGGTTCAACGTTAAATCGTTGCTGTCTCAGCATGTTGGGTAAACAGTGGCATAACGTTGGTACATTGATAAGCCAACATATTGGGCCAGCAGTTTTACAATGAGCAGCCGACCTTCAAACTACATTTGCCCAATGTGGTTCCAACAAATTCTGCAACCTTCTTCCAACATTGGCCCAACATTCTTGTGCTATCTGGGACGTTTTGTGTGACTCAAGTGAAGCGCATGGGCCTTATTTAAACGCTTTTAAGATGCTCTTTTTTGGTGCACTTCGCGTGCACTTTGTTTCTTATCCCTTGTTGCTGCCAATCTTCGCACCAGGCATCAGAATGTCTCTTTGTAACGTAAATATTAGCTCTTAACTTTTACGAGTGCAGTTAATATAGGTAAGGAATTTATTCACGTCACCGAATGGGCAAATTGCGTCATTGAATCAACCGTTGGTGGTCAGATATGTGGAAACAAAATCAAGATCAATGGGCGGAGGGCTTGCAATGCTTGAAAAGTGCAATGGGAGACTTTAATCATTACTAAATGCACCCATACAATTATGGGAACTGGGAGTATAAACAATACAGTGACATCACTACGCCATTGTTTATACTACCAGTTCCCGCGATTCCATTGGTGCATTTAGTAATGATTTTAGTCTCCTATTTCCGCTTATCTTTCCCAGGCGGATGAGCACCATTGAATTTGGCCCGGGACCTATTCTGCACTTCTAGGATTAGTGTTAGTGTAACGATCATGTTCAATTCAAATCATAATATTTGTGCTTTTCTGATTAGTGCGATGTAAATACCATTTCCAGATAACTAAATGTACCATTCTAACGTCCACAACAAACGATATCGACATAAAAGACTTGCACTAATTCATGCCGGGAATTTTGTTGTACCTAAGACCGATTCCGCGATTTTCATATGAAACCACATTCTTTGACTCTTTTGATTTCCTTCTACAACAAAACGTTAACCCTTCAAACTTTTCTCTCGGAGTAAAAACATACTTTAAAGATAACATTTTTCGAAACCAAACACTTGACCACGCAACTGATACAGAAAACCGCGATTTAAAGGCAAGATTTTGTTTGCTTCTACAAAACACTGCAGCTCGTCTCTGTCGTTGGTACAGCCAAATTGCAGTTATTCCCGGTATGCAATTGCATTTCTTAAATGTCGATATCGCTTATTCTAACACCCTTAGCTTTCGGGCCAGCCCCTGGTTTTCCATCAAGGTGTTATCCTTGGACACCACCAACTCTAGGTGTCATGAGGACGGACACCTGGACCCAATCTATTAGGAAGCACCCGGAGCAAATGATCCAAGCCGCCTGTAACAGGACCTAGAAATACAGTTACTAAGAAGTTGGTATGTTGTTTTGAATAAAAACCAAATAAAAAAAGAAAGAATTATTTAAAGCACTTTTATTTTAGTTGAAAACATTAGTAAACTAACAATAGACAAGATTTAATACAGCTTACGAGGGAAGGCAAGTGCCATTTTCGACAATCTGGAAGAGCATTTTGGCAAAAAAAAGAAAAAGAAAAATTCTTAGAGCAGTTCGCCCAAGTAATGATGGTTCTCTACTAAGATACTTAATGTCACACGCAAGCCCCACCTACCCACATTCACAATGAATGTCCTCATAGCTGCACCAAATGGGGATTTGAAATTAAAAGGGCATCAGGTCCCTGTCAGCCACTCTCTACTCCCTATATCCCCGGTCGGAGCTCCGTGCTGCGTGCTCTTCAAAACCCAATATAACAGACATACTATGAGAAATGTGCTGTGAATTTGCTTAACTTTCATATGGTGAAGGCATTTTCATCTAAAAGAGTCCCGCAAATAGTTAATGGATATGAATAGCTTGACCTGCTCTTTTTCTTAGGCGGTGATCTTGGCGAGGATTGGATTGGGATATATCTCCCAAGAAATTCGATGGGGGATAATTTTCCTGCTCATTCCTTCATTAAAGATTTTAATGTTTAGACTGAGATTTTTATCTTCAAATAAGACTGTTTTTTATTCCAGATTCTTAAAATTTCGGCAACAAAAATTCCCCGTCGATGCCCGACCAACCCATTTGTTTAGTTGGCAAAGAAAGGCCTTATATCTCACGAAAGGAAAATATTGATGAATCTCATACTTGAGGATTGGGTGCCTCATATTGATTGGAAGCTCCTTACAGTCTGTAAAAGATTTCTCGGTTCAATTTGGGTCACCAGAAATCGAACAAGAAAACCTTATTACAATATCTCAAGAGGACAGACTTTAATGAATCTCACGCTCAACTTACAGGTGTCTTACATACTAGAAGATTCCTATTAAGTTTTGTGGAGGTCAAAGGTCATTTAGGTCACAAGAGGAGCGACTATGAACACTAATAACATATGCACGTAAGCCATATGCCCCTCTGAATGCACCACACAGCCAGATCTTTTTTGTGATGTTATTGCACTTAACTGGATGAGTTCCGCCAATTGCATTAATATACGAAACTGCTGTAGAATTATAACACATGATCTTAATGTGCTTATTTTCCAAATGTGAACACAAAGACGTGAGGCCCATTAAAATAGCAAGTAGTTCTAATACATTTATATGAAGTGAGCTGTCACTGGGAGACCAACCGAAGTCTGGTCGATTGAAATGCATCTCATGTAATACCAAAGTGTTGCATGATGGGAGGTAAAATAACATATTGAAAGAGTCATGTTTCCAGAAGGAAAACTTAGCCTACCGTATTGTTTTCGGCGCAGACAAAGGTCACTGAAATCAGCAATTGTCAAACGGTGAAATCTGCTGAAAGCGTTCTACCAAGCAGGACAACATGTCTGGTTGTTTTATTTGATGGCATGAAGTATTAAATGCAAGGAGCTAATTCCTGACCATGTTAACATCGCATTCTTAATGTGCATGGATCTTTACATCTTAACGTAAAGATGAGGTAGCTTGTCAATTCAAAACTATAGAGGTCAGACGTCATTTTTGGGTCACCTGGTCAAGTCGAGCTAAAAAGAACCCTTTAATTAACACAGTATACCAGAAGTGGAGACTTTGATGAACTGATGCTGCCCCATATTGAGCAGAATTCTATTGACTTCAGCCTGGAGACACGACTACCACACATACAGGCATCTTCCACAGAAACAAAGCTCATGCATTTGCATAGTCTGCAGGGCTTCTCAACCTGAACTCAAGGACCATTTCACTCTCAGAATTTTTTATGGCCCACCTTACAAAAAATTTATTCTTTTTTCTTAAATTTTATTTTTTATGGCGGATCCCGCGGCCCACCTGTGAGAGCTTCGCGGCCCACCGGTTGAGAAGCGCTGGTCTAGAGGCAAGGGCGCAGAAAAAAAGGGTCTGCAGATGAAAACTCGCAAGGTTGTATGGGGATATCCCAATAAAGTGCATTATTTGAAGGCCCTGAATATGCAGTCGAATGTATATAGTATGTGCCTGTGTGCATCTTAGAGTGCCTCAGTATCACCGGCAGGCATGTATGCGGCAACAGTGGGAAAAGCGCTCCGAAAATTTTGCTTTTCATAGTCGCGATAGCGCTAAACACTACGGTCGTTGGTAATAAACAGATTAAGGTCGCTTGATGACACACCTTACAAAAGAGCATTGCCGTAGTCAAAACGTGAAAGGAGAAAAGCACGGACAACAGAATGACGAGTCTCTTTATCAAGATAGCGGCCAATGCGAAGTAAATTTCTAAGATGATAATTACAAGATGAAACTAGGTTGTTAACCTGTTTTGTCATTTTAAAGTTTGAATCAAATATAATACCTAGATTACGAATTTCACTGAAGGGGTTGATATGACAAAGTCCAACTTTCAGTTGCAGTGAAGGAAGTTTTTGGAGAGTTTGTTTTGTGCCAGCTATAAAAAACTCAGTTTTGTCATTATTTAATTTAAGCTTATTAGAATCCATCCACAACATGATGTCAGAAATACAGTCCTGCAATTTATGCAAGGCTAGTTCCGCCTCACCCGTTATGTTAGGACTGAAGGATACATAGAGCTGAGTGTCATCAGCATAGTGAAAAAACTGACATTATGGTTTTGCATTATGCTACACATTGGTTGAGTATATATTACATACAAAAGAGGCCCCAAAACTGAACCTTGTGGTACCCCACATGTCAACCTACTTTGATCAGAAGAGACACCATTAATGTTCACATAACATGTTCTGCTTTTCAAATAACTTGTAATAAGTAACAGTATAAGGCACTTGCCTTATACTGAAAGAGGATATTTATTTGTGAATGGAAAACTTAGCCTCAAGCAGGATTCGAACCCTTTGTTTTTCTTTTCTCTTATCATTTTTTTCGCATTTTTTTATTTTTCCTCATTTCTCAATGGGTGGGGGGACATGGCCCGCTGGGCCCCCCCTGGACACGCCACTGCTATACGGAGGAAGTGGTGCCAGACGAGGGTGTCATGTCCAGACCCCAACCGCAGGACGCGAATAGATCTTTCCCTTTGAAAATTTATAATAGGCCTAGAAAGTTAAATCTGCATGAGGTTTGTGTGTGTGTGTGTTGTTTTATTTTGTTCTGGTACTGTACTTCAATAGGTGGGTTTCAGAGCAAATTTTGGGAAGTTCTTCCTTCATGTTGCTCAATACGCGAATCATCTCCGGGGAACGGTATCCCTTTACCAGACATTCGGTGAGGTTAGTCTATAAATTTCTTGAAAACTTGAAAAGGAGACGGTTAAGCTTTTTGGTTATTGAAGAAGTTAATTTTTGGTCACTGTGGAAGTTTATTCCCATGCTACCGCAGATGGGCCCTTTTCTCAGGTGTGGTTATCTCATGTATTCTATTATGAGGACAGTACATCATTGTAAACTTTTCTTCAGATGAGAACCCCCGTAGACTTCCATGCGAGGATAGCGTTCAATTCAAGTACAGTTGAGTTTGGTGCGAAGAAAGACGTGCGGTGGTTAAAGGAGAATATTGCGTTTGTGGTACAGAAAATCTTCACATCGTTGAAACCATGATTTATAGATACAGAATAAAAGCTAATTCAATGTAAGGCAACATGGTAGCTTTACTTCCGAAAAATGAGGTTCTCAAAGAAAAAAATTCAGTTATTTGTATCTGAAGAATAATTTGTTGGCCCAAACTTTCAAAATTTCAAATGATGCAACACCCAAAACTCTGGAAATGCATAGTATTTTGGGGAGGGGGGGGGGGGGAGATAAAGCTACTCCTTGAGTCCAGGGTGAAACTGCGAGATTTGGTAATGATTAAACCTACTTTCGTTACATGTCATGTTGGTGCATTGTAAATGCAAAATTTCCCTTAAGGTTTACGGCTAAGGGGACTTCGCTGGAAAGGGAGAGTTCGACCGAATACCACAACTCCAGTGCTTACGTGGATTACTTAAAGGTATTTGGACATATCACCAAAACATCTGTTTTACTCAACAATGATAGATTAAGAAGATACCCTGATAATAATCGGTTCGAGTTATTTCAATGAAATCTAGAGAAGCTGGTCTCTAGTTCGGTGTTTAACTGGGTTTGCAGGTGGATGGGGGGTTGGTTCAAGTGACGGGATGGTTCGATGGGATAGGAAGGTTTGCCCGAACCTTCTGAACCCCTCTGGTTACGCAGGGTGATGTTCGCTCTTACTCAGTGACAGAAAGGGCCCCACCCTAATTTGGCCTCATGGGACGGGGGGGGGGGCAAGTGTGATTGAACCTCAGTGTCCCTTGCTGTACCCCATACTTCTAGCACAACAGAATTGGGGGTCACGGTTTGGCTCAAGGTAGAGTGGTCGTACCATCTAACGTTGAGTGGATAACTCTTTGAGGTGATTCAAGGGATCTGGGAGGGAAAAACCTTGGTGACCCTAGCTCAGTCCTTTCTGATCAGCGAAAAAAAACAAGATTACCTGGCATTGACTTGAATCCATGGCTCTCGGATTTCCACTTTAAAGGTGAGAAGCAGCCGCCCAAACTTATTTTGAAACAATAGCTAAACGTCACAAATTTCTTCTTATTTCGCTTCCAAGTATCTTTCATGATATTTTATGACATAAATATTGCATATTCAAGGTAAATCAAGCAGTTGCTCCTTGTAAATTTTACAATTGAGTGAGAAAAATACTGTCACATGATTCTCAAGAGCCATTCAGGAAATTATAGGATAGTCTACTACACAATTCTTTTTTGGGACGACTGCATTCTCCCTTTAAGGTGATTTTAGTGGACAGGGAGGTGAATGTGAATGGACCTGAATGACCCTAGCAGTGCTCCATCCTGTTGGCCCAAAGAACCGAGGGTCACAGTGAGTAACCCTTAGCTTGAGACAAGGTCGACGACGATAGTTTGCTGACTGAATGTACTCACTTACACTGTGGCAGTAACAGCGCACCCACACATACACACCTATATATCCTGTCCGGTAGGTCACATTTGATGCAGATTATAACGAAGATGCATTTTGTTTCCTTTCACTGCTCAATAAACATGGATAAAATCAACAAACGACAAATTTACTGAGTGAAACCAAGGTGTATTTCTGAGCTTTTGGACGTACAGTATATTGTCATGGCTGCTCCCAATGCAATATGAGATAACAGAATATTATAAAATTTGTACTGCGGTAGAGGTCATCTAAAAATGTACAAACAACCTCGGTGTGTTCAGGCAGCGATACATAGAGCCCGAAATTTGTTCTTTTTGGTCTTCAAAACAGTTTTAAAAGGTTGTAGATCTGACACTTAATAATAACTTCATCTTCATTGCATTAGAGCCCACATTTTGTCCCAAGCTTCTTTACGTATGATGTGGACCAAGTTTTCAACAATGTTGTTAGAGACAAACTTTGTGCAGAACTTTTCATGCTTAACCACAACGTATTTAACAATGCAGTAATGTACCAACACTCACAGTTACTAGACGCTTGCTTCTCTAGATGTTATTAACACCAAAGGCTGGCACTCCTATCAAGCCGCTTAACGACAATACTGCAACAGCACATATCTTATTTCAGATACGTCTAAACCATCTTTGTGCTTCTAGGTTTGTTTGTGTAGAAAGGCAAACACTCTTACATCCGCATATTAACTGGGAGAGTTAAGATACACTGAACTACTGAAGTACATTGGATCATACAATAACAAGTTGGGAGAGCATGCCATAATATAGTGTGTTCATACACCCTTATTGTTGTACAGCAAACGACACACCCGACTAATGTATGGATATTCAAGGGGAAATATTTTCAAACTTCAGTAATTGCCCAAGGCGCTAACGTTTGGTCAGGTGTAACTTGAATTTATAGGCTATGTTAAGTAACATACTCTGATAGTAACTGTGAGTAACCAAAGGGGCCATTCACACTTCTTAGTCTCACATGATGGTTGTCCTCCATAGCCTTACTGAGCTGTGATTAAATTACGTATGTCCTAGGTGTAGTAGGAACTTCTGTTTTACCAGGGACCTACCACCAGCTCCCTGCTTGAACAAGTGGCAGCTCCCTGGTTAAACTGACGTTCTGTTAAAATTAATCAGGGAGCTGCCACCTGGACCAAGTGGCAGCTCACTGGTTTACTTGGGCTATTTTTCTCAGAAGAGTGAAACCAGAATTTAATTGTAACAGCGGTAGGGGGAATGTACACACTACGCTTCCACATAATTGGGTTTCTTTCAAACAATTCAAGAAAATGTTCGCATTATTTTACTACAAAAAATCACATTAGAATATTGTTACAAAATGAAGGTAACAAATTAAAACATTTTAGTCCTTGTAAATTAGTAACCTGATTATGTCCACATACGGAATTCACTTTAACAATAAAATTACTGACAAAACATAAGACCTTTTCACTTCGATGAATCAGCATATTCACCTTGTCCTCAAACATCACTCACTGTCTAGGAAGTCAGCTTCTCAAACCAACACCTTTATTGTCATTAATTTGAGCTTAATTTTCTTTATTTTTCATTTTCTGAAATGTCATCATTTGATACAATAGAAATCAGTCATTTCCGGCAAAAGGAAGAAAAAATAAATTCACGGAAGTCACTTTCATGGAACGTCTGGCACGGCTTCAGCAGGTAACTTTTTCGGCGATGTCTTCATCTCTTGGGCAGCAAAAGGTGGGAAATCTTCTCATACACAACAAAAGTAATGCAACAAGCAGGAGTAACTCTTAACAAGTTTGGAGCAAGACCTTTGTAGAATCCCTTCCATCCTTCGTTCCTTGAGTTAGAAAAGACAATCAGAAAATAGGGGAAATGAAATTTCGCTATAATATATCATTTAAAGGCTCTCTAATCTCACCTCAGAGGGTAAATTCTCCTAAACAGGTTCACTGTTAACCCCTCCTCCAATTTAAACAAGAAACACCTGTCTAGTAGACTAGTACACCTTCAAATGAGAGACACTGCAGTCCTGTAACCTGCACTGAGTTTAATTTGCTCGAGGCCATATATATTGACGCAATGAATGTGTGTCTGTGAGCTTAATTGGGAACACAACTGACTGTACAAGCCATCGTTGACCAACCAGAGCGAAGCTATATTGTTTGAATAAATGTCAAAGTCCAGTCATCAACTGTATTTAGAACTTCAGGGCTATTCCTAAATACGTTTGGGCAGGGAGTTGCAAGCAACTTTCTGGTTTGGGGGATGCCATATCGCCTTCAGAGTAGGAATTTATTAAACAGACCACAAAAGCAGTCCCCACTGTGGTTTTCGTGATAGACTTTTTATTCAAGGCAACTCCAAGATCTTCAGACTTCTTCCTTTTGAAGAGGGCCTGGAAAAATGCATTTTTTTTTGGTTAAATCTATTACAACCAACTCAGGTGGGATCAGCAATACTTTACCACAGTTGGAAATATTCAAATCTGCATCTTATATTTTGAAATATTTACCCATTTCCAGTAAATGAGAAGAAAAGGTTTACATCTAAGATAAAAGAAACGTGCAAATCTTCAACCTGATGCAACACAATAAATTTTTATACTTGTTTGGTTATCGAGGTTTCGCAATTCTTATAATTCATTCACAAGGACTGAAACTGTCATTTTCTAAAAGGCTTGACTTGTGATGTGCAGTTTTTGTTAAACATTCACTTTGATTTCTTTTCTCTTACAGTGAAACCGGAACCTTTTCTTCTCTTTTTGCAAAAGATGGAAACCAAACAAGTTTGATTGGACAATGCAATAAATTTGTGAGATATGATAATACGTGATGCAATGCTACAACAAATTTTACCTCGTCTAGGACATTTTATGAACACTGTTGATCTGCAACAGTGTAACAAGCAAGCCCCCCCCCCCCCTTTCTCTCGGTCTGAGGGATAACTTAACACATAGACTTCCACGCCTTTGCCCTTCGCAGAATCACTTTCCACGTCGTTTCCCTCAGCAGAATCCACCGTAATTTGTCTAACATGAAAGACATTTGAACGCATTGAAGCGTCATAGCTATTTTGACAACCTATGGAGTAATTGCGGGGATTCAGTTGGAAAATTCCAACTTTCTGCGACCCGCAGGCAATATGGCCTGCGGGTCTCATGCTTCCCTCCCCTTATAACGTGGTAATTGAAGTTTCAAACATTTTGTTATATGACAATGCATACATGTGCAAACAGCCAGATGATGAAATGTCATGAACACCTGGACTTGCACAGACAATAGGATTGTCGCTCGTAATTTCGAAGGGTTTTTATTCCGAGGGATCGTTATTCCAAATATCACTGAAGGACCGCTGTTCCGAAGGGTCGTTACTCCGAAGTGTTTTATTCCGAAGGGTCATTAATTCGAAACTAGAATACGGGTTGCTCTTCCGAAGGTTCGTTATTCCGAAGGGTCGCTTTTCCAAAGGGTCATTATTCCGAAACGAAGGTAAGGTTCGTTATTCTAAACAGGCCTACAGAAAGACGGTTGTTGTTCCAAAATGAGCCTATGGGTCGTTATTCCGAAGTCGTTATTTCGAAAAAAAGAATAATTTTTGGTCTTAAAGAACTAAAACTAACTCCCGAGAGGTAATTGAACGTGTTGATTCCAAAAATGAGAACTCCGTACTGGTATCTGTCATGCAAATAACGTGAGTTACCGACGTTTGTCCAAAAGTTATGCAAATTAGTATTAGTCGAATTAAAATGGGACCCACTGAATTCAGGGTGGTCATTACCCCTGAAAACATACTGATTGCAATTATCTAATTTGATCTACTCGAGGGCGCCCTAAACTCCTTTCTCGTTTCGGAATAAACGACCCTTCAGAAAAAACGACCCTTATGTTCTATTCGGAACAACGACCCTTCGGAAGAACCACCCTCGTGTTATATTTCGAACAACGACCCTTTGGAGCAACGACCCTTCGGAATAAAGGTCCGAACAACGACCCTTCGGAATAATGATCCGATCCCGACAACAAATATCACGGCATATCGTTGTGTTCGGTTCCCGTACAAACAAGTCTCGTTGTCGCCATCATGAAAAAAATGCATGACATTATGCAAACTTTTCCAGGTTTTTTTTAATTGTGTGCTCTCTTATTTGTGGACTCTTCAAAAATGAGTTATTTTGGTCACATTCTCAGTTTAGTCGAAATTTAAAAGATCAGAAATAAATTTCGCTGTACACATTACAGTAGCCGACACCTTATACAAGACAAGTACTTCGTTGTGTTATCTCAGGCCAAACAAACAGATAAGTAAATTTTCTTTTGTTCTCAAACTAGCAGAAGCATAGAACACCACAAATTCAAGAAAAACATTTTGTAATTTTCTCTCATCAGCCGGCAGAAAGTTCTAATATGACAGCTGGGCTAATTCGATCGCAGTTTTACGAAGTCTGTCGTGGCTTCATTGTTTGCCCTCTAGCAGTCTAGAATGACGTTGCGTGAAGTCAATGCACCAGGTGTATAAAACCCGTTACAACTCGTTTCAACTGTTCGCGCGTACAATCCATTCCTGATCCGTTCGAGATGAACTAATGTTATCTTTTTCCGCTTTGCACTTCCACTGCGGAACGGACAAGTGTTTTTAAATTGCAATAAACTGATAGCAGACTACGGTAGCCTATACACTGGTTCAAGAGACAATGGCTTCTGCCAAGAAGGCATTTCCTCACAGGAGAATGAGCAATTGATCGAAGAAATGAGAGAGTACGCGAATTTTTATAATTCAATTGTAGTTTGACTGTATGTAGAAACCCGAAATTGAGCGAACCGTCGTGATTTGCCATAGACCAGTTGTACACCGTGACTGATCGCATAGACCTTTCTCGGCAGGGAGGAAGCCGAACGTTTAAGACCGCCCTCCTTGTCTATAAGGGATGGGATATTTTTTACCACTTGAGGTTCCTTAGACGCACTTTCAAGCTATGGGTGTCAGAAGTATACATATGCCCCTACGTTTATGATTGGGGGATTTCCCGCCCCCTCCCTACCCCACTTCCTTCACCTATGATTGACCGGACGTGGAGGAAAGTAAAAAAACAGGTGGAACTTACTTGAGAGATTTATTCTCAAAAACTTAACTTCGATCTAGCGACGCCCCTTGGCCATCATGAGGGAGGTGGCATAAGGGGGTGCAAACCTCCCCATTTTTCAATTACTAGAGATAAACACATTGAGAAATGAATGCAAATGTGGGGAAAAAGGTGGAAAATATAATTAAAGACCCTGAAAGAAGCAACTCAAAACTTCCAATCCCTCCCTCCAGGATGGCGACCCTCCGGCATAAATGTTTCCCCCTTCCCATCATTTGATGCAGGTCCGTTACCAGACAAGGTATTGAAGGGGGTGAAATAGCTTCGGAGGTGGGGGAATTTCCTTGGGGCAAGACATGCTAAAATGTTCTAAGGCAATGGTAGTTCTGAATTTTTTGGAGTCTTGACTCCCCCCTCCCCATGGCCACAGGCGTGCTTTGCTGAATGACCAACCGAGAGATACTGGTGAAAATGGTCACATCTGGTTGGGCTCATTCCAAACTATCTGAAGTGAATTGAGCCATTATGACGCCGGGTGTATTACCCAAAGGGGAGATAAATTTGCCTCTGTGTACATCCAGAAATATTTAGTGGTACTACGTACCACTACCTTGTCGTTTTTTTTTCCTTCCCTCTGCAATTCATGCAAATGTAGATTAGAAACATCCCATACCTCTTGGACGGATCTGTTTGTGCAAAATGGGTTTTCACAACAGGGCCGCAGAATATGAATTCAAATGTGATGTGGGTGTGCGGGTTACAGTGAAATACCGAGGATATGCGCAGGGCACCATCTTGAGAGGGTAGGATTTTCGTTGCCAGTGATCATTCTGCTCTATATGGACTGTCCAATAGTAGTGACAGGGGAGGTAAGTAGGAGTGAAACAGATGGTCCTTTTTACACCCAGCGACTCATACTTACACTCAAAGCGGGTAAGTATGAATGACTGACAAACTCAGTGCTGACTTAGACTACACTAGGTGACTGTGCGGCGAGTGAGTTCGGCAGAGAGGTACAAACTTAGCTATTAGTATAACTTAACATGCCTGTCTCTCCTTCCAAAACAGCACCTCCCTGTCTTGACTAATAAAGAAAAATATGTGCACTAAGATTTAAGATTATATTATACCTTTTATTTAAACTCTTTAGAAAATATACTCTGCAGTCTCTTGGTTCAATAAAGTTGGAAATACTCCTAAGTATTCAAAAGTCACATTGTCATGATAAAATACAAATGATACCATACAAAACATTCACAGCTCCTTACTCAAACACTGCATTAGGTTCAGCTTGAGAACAACAGAGAACTTTACATCCATTGGATTCCAACTACACATTCATGTAACTTTACAAAATAATCTTAATTTTTAATAAAAAAAAAATTCAAATCAATGATTCATTACAAACTAATTAACTAGTACATTCATGTGTATATGTCGTTTGAAATTCCAGTTACATTTTATGAGTGATTCTAAAAGAGATGTTAGTTTGTGAAATACAGTGGCGTACCTGGGATTTCTCTCATGGGGGGGGGGGGGGGAGCATGTAGTAGCTTGTGTGATTGCTGGTCTGTGGAAGGGGTTTAAGGGGAGGGGGTGTCCCCCTCACCTTTGAAATTTTTTGAAAAATTAGGTGTCCTTACATGTAATCTGGTGCCACATATGCTACCTTTTGAAGTAAAATTTGTGTGAAAAAATTTACACATTTTACGAACTAAAAAAAAAAATGGCATCAGAGATGGGAGGACCATGGCCCAATGGCCCACTGTGTATGCCACACTGAAATAGCTTTGCCTTGAAAGAAATGGAATCCTGCACTACAACCTGGTTACTGGACAACTCCCCCGAAACAATTCCCACTGGCATAATTGCTAACCCCAACCATCATTTCACCTGGACAATTCCCTTGCCTCCCCCCCCCCCTTGATCAATTCCCAGCCAGAAAAATACCTATCTTTTTGGTGGAGGAAGTTGTCTAGGGGATATTTACAGACTTTTCAACATGACAGAAATTTTAGATGTGTGAACACATTCCTGGGGATTCCTGGGGGAGGGTCTAAGGTCAGTAATTGTACACTCTTTGATTAGAGCAGGCATGTATTCTGCAAAGTAACTTATGTACTGCATCATTTTACCACCGGTATCATTTACCACCTCGTCTGCCGTTTGGTGCCATTGTGTTTTGTCATTTGGCTGTATTCACCAATATAGTATTGCAAATTTAGCAATGAAAATTCTTTGAAGTGAGGATTGTTTTATCAGAGATCTTGAGTTTGGCCTTTTTGAGTAAGCAAGGTTCAGTTGCGGCTGCTATGCGTGTGATAAACAGCGAACAGTGTATGAGTGTGTGAGAAGCATGAAATGCTTGTGACACATGCTAAATGTGTTTGTATTGGTAAGTCTGTATTTACCATGAGTGAGAATTGTTCAGATGGGAGTAATCCAGAGAGGGAGTGTGCAGGAGGGAATGGCCCACATGTAATTGTAGAGAGAGCATTGTAGGGTCACAGTGCACACTGAGTATAAAGTTATCCAGTAGAAGTAAATGTCACATATGCAAAGTAATGGACATAACAACAGGAAAAAAAAAGACTTGTGACACAGTAATACGAACCATTTGAAACCTAAAATTACACAGTTGTACTGTAAAACACCCTTATTCTGGGCCAAAAATATACATCAAGATAACTGTAATTGGTCAGCCAGGAATTTATCACGATAGGAACAAAGATACAAATACACTGAAACAGTACAATGTTACTTAGATGAAATTTAATGACACACCAACCCAGATGTGTTATATAGTGTCAAGCAAAGTTTAAATAGTCCTTCCCTTTAGTCGCCTCTTACGACAGGCGGGAAATACCGTGGGCACAGTCTACAACCCCCAGCCCACAGGGGGTTACAATGTTACAGAGGGCTACTGAGTGCCAGGGGGAATACAGGGGAATGCTAGGGAAAAGTAACACAAAGGGCAGTGGCAAGACAAATACAATCTGTAGGTATATAGGCCTACAGTACCGTAGATTTAGTATGTTGAAAGGTGCATTGCACAGAAAGCTTTTTGATATACAGCAGTCCTATCTATCACACACACTTCAACAATAAATCAAACAGGAATCAACACTGTAAATTTAATCTGGTAATATTTTACAATGGTAAAATAGAGGCATTTTGGTTGATTTGTTCACACATCGTATTCATGAACTGAAGTACAAACAAGGTGTTGAAATGTGCTGGTATCATCACTAAAACAAATGAGCCACAAAACTTTCATATGATTATTACCTTCCAAAGTAAAACCCTTTTTCAAAACTGCTACTTTAAAAAAAACATAGAAATTAAAGTAAGAGAGAATGCTGAAACAGTTTATCACTGCATGCTTAACAGTGAAATCACAAAAACAGTGAGGGTGCTACCTGTACAGCAAAAAGCTGGTTGACTGGCATGTTGCTGTACAGTGTGCATTCAAGTTCAGAAGTTAAATGCCACTTGATCCATTTTTTGAAAGATTATGAGACATTTTCACAACAGAGATAAATTAAGGCATGGCACCTTATGTGTTCTGTTATATACTTCAAGTTGAAGTTTCTTCGGAAATAACTGGGGCAAAAGCAACACCATACTCTTTGTATTACAGCCCCCTGTATGTGCTCTTACTCTGTTGAGATACAGAGGGCTAAATGAGTGGCTTCAGTCCAGATTACCTCATGTCATTCTCCCTTACTTTATATTTCTATGGAAAAAAACACAGTAATCCAACATTTCACTTTAAGTACATCAGGGGAAGCTTTCCTTACAAATTAACATATCTGTACACTCCTACAAAACTATTTACAACTGAGCTTGTATAAAACCAGAATGCTAAACTGCAAAGGGCCAACAAAACAAATACTTTAAATGGAAAACGCAGTCACACAACACTGAATTAGGATACCTGGGTATCTCAATTCAAGGCTGGCTCTTTTAGATCATGTGACAAGTTTGTAAATGAATTTTAATTTATGCAAAACAAACCCTTTGTTTACATTGAAAATGCTTTCTTTATGTTCTGAAACATTACAAAAAATACTTGCAATGAAAAAAGATATTTGTAAAATGTAGTTCATGTGTCAAAGTCAGGTTTAGGGGGGACTGCTTATTCCCTTTAAGCCGTAACTGCTGAAACTCCATTTCAAAACAGAATATTTCACTGTCATAATACTTTGCATCAATGCAGTTAGGTACTGTACATTAACAGAGGTAACGTTCTGCTGAAAAGCAAGATTCAACTCAAAATATTCATGTGCAGAAATTCTTCATGTGACATTTTACTGCAAAAAAGCCCAGCCAGACAGTTTGCAGTGTATTAAGATAACTGCTAAAAATGGCCATGACATTTTCACCTGTCACACACAAAAGTCCATCCTATCACAAAGTTACCAACGGCACCTTTCTTATGCACCCACAGGCCTCAGGGGTATCCCGGGACCCGGGACCAGCTCTCCATTTTTGCCACTTCAATTTTAGGGTCATGCCAAAGCAGTTCAACATAATTTCTATACTTACATGCAAATTGCCAGGCATGACCATTACTGATTGGCCTACTGTGATTTGGTCACATTACCTAATTATGCACACTTCCAGACAAAATATATTCTTTAGTTTACTCAGACAATTGTAGCCAACAGGACATATATTTTCAATATTTGGGGAGGGGGAGGACCCCAGGCCTTGAGCCCAAAGAGCTTGCATGTTCACATTTTTTGTAAAACCCTAGATTTGTGCCTAACATATACTGCCTACCACTAAATTCTTACACAAATGAATCCAAAACACATTCTACTACATCACAATTATTCACAAGAGAATAAAGTAAAGTTATATGGGCATCCTTGATGTTTAATACTCTTGCTCCTCTTCCTTGTTATTATAAATGGACCTGTCACTGGCAAAAAAGTGAGAAGGCATGGCTTCAACATTGTAGAGACATGTGCCACACATTATGTCCATGTAATGATTTTTTCCATAACTTTTTCGGATTAGGAACTTTTTGAATGTCATCTTTACTAAACTTTCTGAAGAATGTTAATGGATGTGTGTCTCCAAGCACATTCTTCCTGCTGGTAGACTTCCATATACTGTAATCAAAGCATGATGCTATACAGCAAGAGGAACATTGCCTTAGTGCAGGAACAAATGTGTACATATTGTATTGTCCATCAGTTTGCCACAGCCTTTTTGGAGTACTGATATATTTAATAGCCATCACTTCACTCAAAAGTGCTGATGAGGCTGATGCATGACATAGTATGTCTAATGACTACTTATGAACACTTTGTGCACCAAACTTGAGCCTAAAGGCCAGCAATATACTGCCTCCTCCCAACTGCAACCTACCACAGCTACTTGTTGAGGCAGAGTTTGAGGAAACCGTGGCCAGCTAGTCCAGAAGTAGTCACGTTGCAGTCAGATCACAGGTTTGCTTCACAGTGCAAAGACCTGACTCTGACCTGATTGACTCACTTGGTTACCATATCAATATGGGGGCTGCCATTTTGACTCTCCACAACTGTCACCTGATTTCACAACTCCTCATTTGCTATCCAAAGGAATCAAATTGCAGTCAGGGCGGTGACCGCTGTAAACTGCTACGACCTGACTTAACTGCAACACAAGTGCCTGCAACTTCATGAAAAATATCAAACATGCTTGATACACTGTGTGGTTGTGACGAGGACTGCCTGTTGGGTTGCAGTTGGGTTCAAAACAAAGTCTTGCGCACACCGACCAACCCAACTTCGACCCCACTGGTTCTCCCATTGCATCACAGTCGAGTGGGCGTGGTGTGCGCTGGCCTTGAGTGAACTACATCTATCATAGTGACTGATACTCTGATACACCTAGTAAATACGCCGCTCACTCATCACACAACATTCCAGCACCAAAGCAACCCTGCACATCTAAAATTTCTGTCAAATATTGTACCTAGTGGACATTTCCTTTTATGCCTTGGCAAGTGTTCAATGTGAGTAATGAATAGTAACGTAACCTAATAAGGCTCTTTCAATGCATTAAAGGGCCACTGTTGCCTACCACTCTACAACCAGAGACAGCCTGTTCCTTCACTGATACAACTCCAAGTCTCTAACTCAATATAAATTGGTTTGTGTTCTTTGATATATGCTGTGAAAGTCAACAACAATAATTCAAATACAAAAGTAATTTAGCTTTTATACACATTTTCCTCTCACTTAACGATACATATGAAAGACAAATTTAAGCCCAAATATACAATGCTCTTGGTACTACAGTCTCCCTGGGCAAAACATGATACAAAAGCAATACTTCAAAACACCTGCATGGTACACCTGAGATTCATTACCACAAACTGGCACTCATTACATTCATTAATTTAACGCTAACACTCAGATAGAAAAAACAAACCTTTGTGGTAGAAAGTACTATTAGGATCTATACATCAACTGTGACATAGTGGGAATAGCAGGAATAAGCCTTGGTGATGAATGATACACTCTAACTGTACAATCACAACCCTCTAATTTCTTTGACAAGGACAATATCCTCAGAGATTCAAAAATTTCCCCGATGGAAAAAATTAAACTCTACCCTGGTTGGTAGGAATACCAGTCACAACCGGCCACAATTGCCGGTATTCATAATCATGAGATCAGGGGCAGGATTTACAAACATTTGCATAAGTTGTTGCCTTAGCAATATACTAACACACTGCATAAGAACTTTCTTAAATGGTATTCACAAAAACAACTTTAATATGCTGTTCCTACAGATACACAGCATAACTGCCATTAGTACACATGAGTCATTGGAGTTTATGAATGCATTGTGTTTTGTTGCATTGCCAATCATATTGACTGCAGTTGTTAAAAGGATGTGCATTGTCTTCTGTGATTGCACATAGTCTTACGCCATGCACAACTATTCGGTAGAGCGTTCCTCTGTGTTGCGATGTTTTTTGTACTTTATGCACAATACTGTATTTAGACACTTTTCTCTTCTTGAATACCAACTAAGCAATATATGATAAGACTGAGATTACTGCCCCCGATTTGTACCTATACTTGCAAATTTGAAAATTAAGCATTTATAATGTATTGCTGCTAATGCAATAATTGTACTCGTACTCAAGAAAAATGTACGTCACAATGTGTTCATTGCCCTTACATCTTTACGGCATATGGCTGACCTGAGTAATAAGTGAGGATTCGAGGGTTAAAACTTTTCAAACTTCAGTAAAAGCTGAACTCACCAACTTTAGGCTTGTGTGCTGGCTGAGTGTAAATAGTCCCTTCTTGTAATAACTTTGTTTCCCTAAAACACTCTGATTAAAACTATGAGTAACACCTGAGGTCATTCACACATATTTGACCTCACTGTGAGCTGTGATCAAATTTATTTTCTTGGTAGAATGATGAACTTTTGTGTAATTGACCATACAGAGACTGACATCTCTGGGCTATTTCCTTCAGACAAGGGAAACAGATTTCTTCTTTAAGAGCAGTAAGGGAATGTACACAGTATCCTAGGACTGCACACTAACTGGAACCTGTGATCCTGCTTACGACACTGCACTCTCACCAAAACTAATCCTTGAAAGAACTTTGAGGAACATGAGGCAAAATTTGCCTTTGCTGAAATTAATCATAGCTACCACAGTTTTTAGGGGAAACTGCTGTTCCCAATTAAAGTACCCGACCACTGGTTCACTACTTCAATGAGCTGCTCCACTGAGCAGCAGCTTTGTTAAAAGCTTTGATGACTATTCTGGTACAACAGTAGCCCAACATTGGGGGTTTACATTACAACTAACAACAAAGTCTGCCATGAAATTAGTACTGGTAAAAGGGATCAAATTACTAATGGTCATTGAAGGTTAGATCACCTTCCAGTTAATCTGAGATAAACTGTCATCAAATGTCCACCTTTAGGGCTATTGACAAATGCTTGAATGAGCAACAACTCGTAACACGTTTTGGCTATGAAGATTTATGAAATGACAGTATATATATAGAATACTGTATTAAGAACTCACAGCATAAAAAGAGATTGCTTTAATACAGCTGCTGAAAACCTGACCAAGAGAAGCACAGTGAGTCCAAGCAAAATTTGCTCTTTGCAGAGGTTGTGTTCTCACCTTATGTCTACTAAAACATCAGGGGCTAACCATGATTTATAAATCAAAATATTTAAAAATAATGCAAATGCTTTTGCTACAGAACCTACAGGAATAATCTCCCTTACCTATTGTAACTATGTCCGATTACGGCTCAATCTGACTATAACCTGAAGATTTGAAAATGAGGAACTGTCTTTTTGAAAGATCTTTATATAAGAAATATTCACCTAAAAAATTGCCCAATTTTAAAAATGAGACCAGATTATTAACCAGTAAATCCTGCATTGAAGTCATACCCATCTCTAATGAAACTTAATATAAACCTCTCCATATTTTCCACTTTCCTGCACTTCCACTGATGTTCAACTCCCTTCAACAAACTCTTACTCAATTCAGCCCGAATAAAGCGGGCAAATGCTTGAATATTACATGTTCACCATTGGTCTAAGGCACTTTCAAAGTTTCTTGCTTTCTCAGGACAGCCTATGACCACCTCTGATTAATAAACTCTGTTGGATGCCGATGCTCCAGCTGACTAGTAATCATTTTACAGAATGGTTGCAGGAAACATTTTACGTCTCAATATTGTATGTTATACATTTTCTTTTAGCAGTCACACTGTTTCCACCCAAGTACTGTAATATCTTTCAATATCATCTGATGTTATCTTGTTCACTTCCAGCGAGTATTTCTACCTCCTTGATGAGAGGAGCCTGACTTTGAATTAATGAGTTGAGGGATCTTTTCATATAGAAGAAAGATGATACAACAGTTTGGTCCAGTGTGTAAAAGATTTATTGAGATGCCCTTGTAGAAACCTCGGATTCCTTCGCCTCTGTGGAGGAAACAGAAGACAAAGGAAAACTGAGGATTAAAGGGCATTCTAAATATTGTCCATAATTGTTCTTGGAAAATTAACGCTGGTTAATACTTTAGTAAAACGCTAAAAAGTTGTTTTTTGACAAGATTATCAAGACTATCCTATGAAGTAGACTGATTCATAAATCTCTATATTTTTGTGCTGTCAAAAATGAACCTGCCAGCATTATGTAAATCTTTCATGCCCAGGCTTACTCTGTTGGCAAACAAGAAGGGTGCACCTGTGACTAAAGAAGCAAAACCATATGATTTTCAACTTTATGGACTATATCCAAACAACATAGGCCTTATGAGACAGCATACTCCTTTCATTCCAAGATTTAAGCAGGAAGATAAACCAACCACCAGGGAAATGCAAACACCACAGATAAGTTAGCCACTGATTCCCATTGACATAGCTCCCACAATACTGGGCAATTTCACAGGTAGTGGACCAATCAGGAATGTGTGTGTCACTGATATGTATTGCTATGAGCTATGAAAGTTGAACATTGTTCAATTCTAAGCTATGTCAATTAACTGCCCTGAAGGGCTAGGAATTACGATGGTTAGAAACAGTTGTAATACCTTTACAGCCTAATTTGAAGTACAGTATGAATCAGCCTTTTGGTTTGCAGCAGTGAAGACAGGGACCACAAAATACCCTATTAAAAGGAGTTATTCACGACCACAACAAATAATTTTGTTATTCATTCTGAAAATTTATGAAATGGGTAGAGGTTAATTACTCAACATAAGACAGATACTCCCAAAACCAGAAAACAACATCAGGGTCATGGATAGGTTTAGAACCTTTGCTGCAGGCTCCTCTGACTTCTACACCATACTGTATAAATGATCAATTGAGAAACTACTTTGGAACAAGTGTATCACTTGTGTAATGAGACATATGGCATCACCATCTACACCCTTCCTTCACAACAGATGGGTTTGAAGCTTAATCAGTGGAGGTTTGACAATTCATGACAATCCCACTTTCTTCTACTCTTCTAAACATCTTTGCTTTATTTCTGAATATTACGCAGAAATTGTCACTTGTTCATTCAAACAAAATCTGTATTAAACATAAACAAACCTGAAGTGTGTCACAGTTGTTTTAATACTAGGCAAGTTGCATTTGAGGTACCCCCTAGAGCAAAGGTGGACTAGATCAAAGGTTTACTACTGTAGACTGAAGACGCAACTGACCAAAAATTTACTACTGGTTTATGGCAGGGTTAGGATTTGGGTTAGGTTTGGGCTTAGGCTACGGATTAGCATCCAGAAGGATTAGGGCTTGGATTAGAATTTTGGTTTTAGGGTAACAATTAAGTTTTGAGTGATCAATACACATCATAATGAGTATGAAGCCACCCTCACCCCGCCTCTAAAATGTCACAAGCTACTCTACCCTACATTTGTGCGTATGTTTCACATGACAATGGGGATTTCAGGCCCCATGGCCACTCTTTAAGAAAGCCACCCCTTGAGATAAACATGCTGTTTACCTTTCTTTTGTGCTCAACTTAATCCTTATCTTCATGTATGGACTTGCACTTGGAACTGCGGAGGTATTTCTGTCAATGTAAGGTTCTTGTCCAAACAGGATGGTCATGCACTTTGCCCAAATTGTCGCTCTTGTTCTTAGAATGCCCAGTTTGAGACTTGGCCAAGACTGGACAAACTAGTCTAAGAAACTCTCTAGGGAACCTTAGAACATGGAAAGGCAGTAGCCACAGCTTGGTTGCCTTGTAAACATCTGCACGGAAGAGCATGGTTTCCATCATGTCCTGACTGAGACAGTCTAAGACTACGAGCAGCATGGTGATGGCCTGTGAGTCCACCAATTAACATAGCTCCTCAGTAACAGAGCACGTGTCCAACAGTCCAAGGAGTCTGATAAGACCCCAAGGCAACCAGAGGCTTGGGAGCCCCAGACAATGTCCATACAGTGGTTGTTGCCAAACTGAAAGCAGCACAGAAGCGACCAAATCATGAACAAAGTGCCCAATGGATTGTGAGGGCCTACATAATTGGTCGTCTACCTTTTTGTGGAAAAGGTCAGCTCAACAGCTGCAAAACCAGGAATTGGAGCTTCAGGGACCCATTGAAAGAGCTTCCTAGAGCTTTGGCTACAGAGGAAACAGACCAGACCAGGGGACACTGGGGTATCAGGGTATGCAGAGTTACAAGCAAATATTATTGGCTTGGAACTGAGAGGTCCTAGATGGCAGTCCATCCCATTAAGAGATGGTCTCACATGATACCCCACAAGCAGAGGAGATGCTTCTGTTTCTCATTTTTCTCCTTCCTTGGGCTCTTTGCAGGTTCACCACTGCTGGAAGAGAAAGGGGAGCCACTGCTGAGCAAGACATCAATCATTGGCAGGAGTGCTCAACCAGCATCTAGCCCTATTTCCAATGCCTCCCAGGCTTCACATAATGCACTGGTCAAGCTGTTGACACTGCAGCCACAGACCCACACCCTGGAAGACTCTTTAGCTGCTCCTCTTAGGAGGAGAAAAAGACAACCAGTCCGTGGAGGACCTGGACCAGCCGGAGCAGCTCTCAGACAGAGCTCAACATGGCACTGAGGATGTCTTTACAATGGCAGTACTGTAAGTACTGAGAAGGACAAACAACCATGGACCAGTTGGCAGCTAAGAGGTCCAATCATTGAAAAAACATTGGAATGTCCCACATCAATGTGGAAAGTTCACTTTAATAGTCTATACATTAAACAGCTCTTAATATGAACTTCTCTATAAAGGTAGCTTTGCTTCTGTAATGTTTCTTTTTTCTATCATGACACTGACTGTAAGTACAGTATAACCGTACTGAATTGTTTGTTTACATATATTGTTGTTATACAACTTGAACACAGTTGATACCCTGTTAAATCCTAACATAAACACCTGTGAGTGACGGCTGCTTTAAGAAACTTTGACAGTGCTTCTGATAATTGACCAGGCCTGTAGTCAAGGGGGGCCAGAGGGGGGGGAACGATGCCCCCTTGGAAATTTTTTTGCCCCCCAGAAGATCAAAAATTAGCATTGATGTAATGCACTTTAGTATGTTTTGCCCCTCTGGAAAATTTTTTGCCCCCCTAGAAGCTTTTTCGCCCCCCTTCAGTACCTTGTCTGGCTACGGGCCTGTAATTGACCCTATCATATTGTAAATTGTTTTTGTAATGCCCCCTGCTCTGACAACAATACCTCCTTGCTTCACATAAACACCACAAGACTTGCAAAAACTGGGATTCCTCAATCAAATTTATTCATTCTATCAACCATTACCCCCGTAACTTTCTAGCCATTACTGAAACCTTGTTGAATGATGGTTCTCCCCTAGAAGCCATGCACACTGATGGCTACAACCTCATATGTAAAACAAGACAAGACAAATGAGGCGGCGGTGTTACAATCTATGTCTGAGAAACTTTAGACATAAAGATAGGTTCCACACAGTTTCAATGATGATTGTGCTAGGACTCTTTTATAGACCTTGAAAAACAACTTGGCATGATACAAGAGTGATCCTTGCCTACAGACTGCTTAGTGGTAAAACAGATCTTTTTGTTGATCAGCTAAGCACTGCTTGGAAAGAATTAATGGCGCCAAAGAAGAATGTTTTTCGCAGAGATTTCACTATTGACCTTCTAAAAGCCCACGAATCAATCCTGTATTTTCTAAACAGTTCAATTCACTCTTTCCATCCTTTGACTGACAACAGGACAAGAACCTTCAGCTCTAGGTGTACTCTTATTGATAATTATTCACCTGTAATTTGCATGTGGGACTGGAAAGTTGTATTCTTGTTGACGACTTATCTGACCACTGCAAATGTTTGCATCTTACAATGCACAACTGTAAAGAAAGCTGCTTGTTCTATATGTTAGAAAAATACTAGCTGAGGAAATGTTAATCATACGGTTGATGAATAAAGCATCTGAACGACATAAGACTAGCTGATTATAAGCAATGATGAAGATGTGGAACTGGCTTACAAAAATTTCAACAATTTTGTTACTGACACATTCAGTAAATGTTGTCCCCTGACTAGAGTAAAACCCACAAAAACTCTGCAGAAATCTCAATGGATGACAAAAGGGATATTGAATTCAGTAAAGTGAAGAATAAAATTTTTAATAACTACAAGCAAAATATCAAAGCTAGAAAATTACATCATTTTAGCTACAAATAGTGGCGCTGCCAAGGAAAGGGGGGCAGGAGGCAGGTTTCCCCCAAACACTGGCTGTACCCCCATGTGCCACCCACATAAGATTTTGGGTATTAAACATATTATACACAAATATAGCATTTTTATATGAATTTGGACCTAAGGACCAACTGTCAATTTATCAGTCAATCATGGGGATAAAATTGCACAAAATGATTCCAAAACTATATTTTTGCATTTATATAAACTTGGTAAAGCACTGCCTTAATATAAAGAGATTCCAGAGTTATCCATCAATATCTATTTTTGACAGCTTTGCAACAACTGCAACCAAGATTCCTCTCCAGTCAATACAGTTCCCTCAAAGATTATCTTTTCAATCCATTCTTATGTTCCAAAACTGTTAGGATTGAGATTTTTGTTGCCTTTTCTTAATGCACATCCAGTAATGTATGAGAATAACTAAATAACTCCATCTCATACACTGACTTCCATTTATTTTAAATACCATTGCCTTAAAATGTACATGGAGAAGTTTGCTCTCCTGACTCTTTACTGAGGCAGAGCCAAGCACCACACCAGGGATGATAAAATGGTGACCCCTCCATAAGGAGTATACTGTAAGTACTTGCTCAAAATATTCACTAATTCTTAATACCAGAATTAGGCTGCATGCTTCCAGCATTCATCAGGGCTGGTCTCAACATAACCTTGCACTAGCCACCCTTTTTTGCATTTATTGCTGCAGAATGTGGGAGTGTTGTAATTATAATTTACAGCACCCAAAACCTAAAAAACCACATACAAGGGCTTTCTTTTGCAAAATTGTCCCAGCAAAGCCAACGCTGCAACAGATGCACCTTTGATGCTCTAATGTGTGAGCTCTCCAGGTGGTTGTCCTATTGGGCAGCACGAGTGGATTTATCATTCTAAAGCCCAATGCAATCCTTAACCTGATCTGTCATCCCTACTAAAAACCTCTCCTTCTGAACCCATTAAACCTTTAGTTCAAATTAGGCTAACAAACAAATGTCAAATTGTCATTTTTATTTTTGTAATCTGCCTAACAGTGTTCATCCAATACCATTAGGAGATAGTTAAATACTTCATTCTAATGGTCACAATTCTGTAAATACCCCAGAGCCTCCAGGGGCTTTTCCTCCTGGACACCACAAAAGCATTGTCCCTGCTCCCCACCAGGAGCTATACGGTGGGCCACTGGGCCCCAATATCTACAGGGGAGTACTTGGCATCACCAAAATGCCTCCAGCTCTCTGCCCCCCCCCCTCCCCTTAGAAAGTCTGGCAACACCACTGGCTACAAAAAGGTTCTTACTATAAAAACACTTAAAAATACAAACTAGATGTATGATTGTGTTATTTTGCCTTAATTTTCTACAGTTATAAAACATTCACTTTGCATGGGTGTACGAATTTATCACAAAGCAGAAGTTACTTTATGCTAATCAGATCGTTTTCATAGTAATCACCGTACCTATATGGCTGCAATAGTCTTGTTGATGAAATTTTCCAGTGAATTAGACTCTTAAGGGCCATTCACAATTACTTCACTGTAAGCACTGCTTGGCACAGAGCATACGCAAGAACATATGCCTGCATGTTAGGTATTGTGCGTGTAAAGGTGTAAGCGCGTGTGAGACTGAATACTGAAAGAAGACAAATCTACTTTTCATTATGACAGCAGTGTAAGCCCATCTTATCAACTCTTTTGCCAACCAGCGGTGACATCATTTGTTTGTAAACATGAGTGAGTCTTTAGGCAATTATCTCACAGCAGCTGGCATCTTTATAGACCTATCCAAGGGTTTTTGACACAATTGATCAACATATTTTAATGAATAAATTATTTGCTTACTGAGCGTACCATGTGTGGCATTTGATTGGTTTAAGAGTTATATACTTGACAGGAGTATTTATGTCCCGTTTAATAATGCTGTATCTCATGGTATTAAAACTAGGCAATATTGGTGTTCCCTAGGGCTGGATAATGGGATCTTTACTGTTCATTTTATATATAAATGATATTCCCCTGACAAATTTAGTTTCAGTTTATTTGCATATCATGCCAGCATTTTTCTTAAAAAACCCAGTGTTCATGACACTATAAATAAATATCTCCTATAAATTTTCACAAGCAACTGAATGCTCAGGTCAAATGGGTTATCCCTTAATATTTTAAAAATGTAACTTATAATTTTTACAATAAAAGCAATAACATAAACAATGTAAGTATCTCACTAGATGATCACAAAATTAAAACATCAGTCATGTGAACCTTTTAGGAAAATAAAATTGTTTGAAAATTAAGTTGGAAAAACACGTATCTGTGGTTAATAGTGGTCTCAAGATTGAATGGTATTATTAATAGATGTAAGCAATTCTTGGCTACGCAAATACTTTTCCTGTTGTATGACGCCCTCATTCTTCAGCATTTAAATTACAGTCTTCTACTCTAGGGTAATACCAGTGCAACATCACAAAATAATGTGTATAAGATACAACAATGAGCTGTCAGAAACTTATGCAAACATAAAATTTACGATCTTTCTAAATATCAGCTTGGCATTTTTGTTTTCAGATCTCGTCATGGTATTCTGCCTCATCATTTGATACCTTTTATACAAGCTTTCATAGCAATAACACTACATCAAAATAGTCATTAAAAATTAACCATATGTCAGAGCAAAATTTCCCATTCATAAACAAAAGGCACTGGTAAGCAATTTTGGTTTCCTTGACTCCAAACTTTAAAATCTTCCCAAGTATCCACACATTTAAAGAGAAGCTCAAGGATTTTTTATTAAACAACTCTTCAGTTAAAACGTTTGTGATTTTGCCAGTACTGTACCTTGCTGTTCTCATGTGTGTTATTTTATACTCTTTCCCCATTCACTTTTGGTCTAGTATGTTTTGTACCTTCAGAAAAGGACCAGGCTCACAAGGTTTCACTTTTTTTCTGGTTACTCTACAACCATTATTATTTGCATTATTACCTGTAAATTATTCTGCTACATATAATGTGATGAATTCTTTGTTTTCTTTTGCACTGAAATGATTTGTGAGCACACTCAATACCTGGCAATGGAGTGTAGAAAATAAACTTCAACTTGAGTGACTCCACAAATATTGGAGTCACTCAAGACCACTGCTTGCCCACTTCCTGGTTAGGGCATGAGAAATGCAGATTGTCAACAAATGAAACTAACCACACTCTACTTCACAGTCGCACTCATCCTCAGAAGTCAAGTAGCCACTTCCTTTTTCTTAGAATCATGACTCTTGGATAACTTTCAATATTGTCAGAAATTTGCACCAAAAACATAAAATTTGTGTTATTCACAAGATTTACAGAATTATTACACAACTGGCTCTTTGATCTTTTTGCCTGTTCAGACACTTCTTCTTCCTTCAGTGTGCCACTGTGATTATCCACCATTGTCAGTTAGACATCTCAGCCATTGAGAACCTGCAGGCTAGTGTAAGCTTTATAAACATTGGTAGGCTAGTCATTGACAGGTTATTGCTGCAGCAGTATTAGTTCCTGTGTCAGTTATGATGTCATTGTAAGAGTCATGACTGCATTCAGAGTCCTGACTAATGAGTTTTGGAGGTATCTGACTCCACAAATACTGGAGTTACTCAACATTACTTCTTGCTCACTTCCTGGTTTGAGCAGGACAAATGTAAATCGTCGATAAAGTGATACTATTGGGTATCTTTAGTGTCATGTGATTTCTTGCAAGCTGCACCTTTTGAAATATTTCTACTTTTTGAATTAGTTACTCTAAGTATATGGCTGTCCGAATGCACAACCCTGCACACTTTTTGCAATATTTGATAGTCCCAATGAATTTCAAGTCATCTTAGACTACATGACTACTGCAAGAGTTGAACACTACACAGAATTCCTCAGTTATACTAACTGGTTACCCCTAAACCATGTGGATGATTCACTGACAGAACAGCCACAATGAACAGTACCAAAATTACATCCTACCCTAAACCATATGCAAGGTCCACAGACTAGACAGTACTCAGAAACAGCATTCGTTTATTCTTGAACTGGAAACCTAAACCCGGTGCACACTTCACAGACAGAAACCTCACACTGGATAATAGCAGCAATGCTTAAGCCTACTTCTGGTAATCCCTTGACCATACCCAAGGTTCACAGACTGAAAAATTACCTAGCTGGCAACAGTATTCCATTGTTCTAGTACTGGTAGGACCTAAACCTTATGTACACTTTACAGAAACAATAGTAGCAGCATTGCTTTGGCATACTTCAAGTAAACCCTAAGCCATAAACCACAGTGGCGTAGCTAGATATTTTTTGTGGAGGGGCAAAAGCCAAAAAATTCCGACAGATCATCACAGATTTTCGACTCCCACTGCCATAGTTGTACGATTTGAAATTCTAGGGACCTTTTTTTTTTTTTTTTTTGCTTTCCCGGCAATTTGGGACCGACTTTTGATTTTCACGCTGACATTTAGATGTGTAATTCTGCTTGAAAACATAACAAGTGTTGTAAGTGTTTCAAATGAATTGTTTTTATTTATTTCCGACAGGGACTAGAAATTTCGGACAGAGGCATTCGGAGGCTTTGTGGGGGGCGACCACCCCCCTGCCCCCCCTCTAGCTACGCCACTGATAAACCATACGGATAAGTCAAAGTCACTTGACAGCCTACATAAAGATTTGATTACTACTTGCTCATTTCTTGATTCTGGAAGGAGAGATGTACTTCAAAACAGATGGACTGGGCAGTTGCACTAGCCAATCGCAGCCTTGTTTTACTACTGATAATTCCCAATCTATATCCAAGGTTCTCGACTTAACACTATTAGCAGCGTTACTTGACTGTAGTACTACCAACCCCTAAACCATGTGCAAAGTTCACAGACAGAATACACACACTGGATGATACCATCATACTATTGTCCTACTACTCGTAAATCAATGCAATGATCACTGACACATGAATGTTTATACGAGGTACTAACAAGGACACCAGAACATCTTGGCATTCAGAGAGATTCCATGAACGGACCTGCTACACAGTTATACCAAGTTGAACATTTGAATGTTCTTCAAATCTGGAGTCTGTGTACAAATGGAACTGATTACTTCAACACTCTATCTGTAGAATCCTATGGTGAATTAAGAAAATACTGGAACTCTCTCAAAGCTCTGGGCCACCAGAGTGTGTGAAACTTCTCAAGAATCTATGGTTACAATGAACTGATGTGATGACAAAGAAAGACACGGAGAGATTAAGGAATAGATACCTTAACAAAACATGAGTGTGATTCACTAACATTTGCATAAGTTTTTGTGTAAGTCGAAATACTTACCAACTGCCTAAGAACTTTTTTAAGTGGTATTCACGAAAACAACTTACACAGTTCGTAAAGATACACTGCGTTATTGCAATACATGCACATGAGCCAATCGTGTTTGTGGTTGAATCTTGCTTTGTTACATTTTGAGACAATCACATTGACTGTTATTGTTAAAACGACGAACACAGTCATCTTTGGCTACATGCCCAGTCATACGCTGTACACAACTATGTACACCGCGTGCTTCTGTATGTGTTACTATGGCTATTTTGTACTTATGACACCTCTGAAGCTTGCATAAAGTTAATAGGCAGAATATTTGTCAACTTTTCTCTCCATGAATACTGACTAAGCAAGATACGCTTCGTAAGTCTTACTTACGCAAATTTTTGTGCGTAGGTAGTCTTTGTGAATCCCGCCCCAGATTCCAAACTTGAAACTAAACCATTTGGGCAGAAGATCAACAACTGATTACAAATCTAAACACTGTCATTCCAGTCACTGTCATCAACTGGTGTACAATAGCCTGCATCAACAGAACACATACTCCTCAACCTTACCACACCAATTCTTCCTGTCCTATCAGGAAACTGAACCGTAAAACCTCATTTAACTCTAACTCCTGTCCTATCAGTACAGTACACATTGTAAATATTGTAATCACATGAATAAGCTGTAAACAATTTAAAATGTCCGTAGTGAATTAACGACTCAGGATGCGAGTAGTTACAACTATTGAGTGAATCATGTGCAATCACAACTTTCACCATGGCAGTTTTCTTTTCATAAAAGCAGCTTAACCTTCTTTCAGAATTTTCAACAAGGTGAATTTTATGGCGGTTTTTCGATAATTCTGCAAAGAATTCTTACCATGTTGAATTATTTTCACCTATGGTCAAAATGTTCATAGTGAATAGGTAGTTTGGAAATTTTAAATCTCATTCTTCTGTATATTTCGCTGTTGCTGGTTGTGTCTAAATGCCAAGCACGTTGCATGCATCTGATTGGATAGCATTAGCATTAATACTGATCATTCCTAAATGATGTGCAGGTTTTACGAACAGGAAAGTCACATTGTAGATATAACCATAATCTTCTTCTGGTTAACCTGAACCTATCATGAAGGTCTGATGACTGAGACCTTAAATTAGACAGTCAGATTGCACTATCCTTCTACAAAAAAAACTCTAATTTTCATCCCCCAACGCAAATTATTACAGAGAGTAGAGACTGTCACTAATTAGCTCCTTCAATTATGCCTATTTGATGTGAGCGTATCTTTTGCCGTATACACCCCATCTCATCTCAGTTCTAATTATGCTTTTCCACCCTAGAAGGCTTTATAAATACCCACCTCACTGTCCGTAGGATGGTATCCCAAACACCATTGTATTGTGAATGTTGATCCTGAAGTCGAGATCTTATTACTTGGTAGGGGTACGTTGTGACTACTGCAAACATTTTAGACAATGCTGCAAAACAGATATATTCCATTGCACCCTGTAATAAACAAAAAATATACACATTTTTTCCACGTTTCATTGATTTGACTAAGATATTCACTTTCATGTCATAAGGATTTTTTTTTTTTTTGATTAATTAGTGAAAAACTGGGATAATTTCAGACTATCATCTGACACAGAGGGCTGTCTTTCCATCATTCAACCACCATGTCTCAAGCCCCATCTACACAATCATACCTTTGAGCAAAACATTAAACATTTGTATGGCAATGCTAATAGACAAACATATGATCTAAAGGACTACTTCCCCACATATCCCCACTGACCTCACCCTGCACCCAAACGAAGCTCACACATTTATAGCAGTCAGTGACTCCACCCTCCACCCAAAAAATTACACAGTTTCTGTTGTGTTGTCTTCTGTTGCACAGCAATTATGATACATTAAAACTTTTATGCATGATCAGTAATGCAGCATTATGCATTACCACAAACTGTATGGAATTATAAGGCTTTCAAGTGGACCCAGGTGGAAATGTAAGATTAAATGTTAAGATCACAACTCTTGATAAAATAGGAGGAAGGCAGGATTTGGCAGACCATGAGTAGGACTTTTAAAGGGAAATACTGTGTCTGTTTCACAGAAAATTTTCATATTTTTAAAACCAGTATTCATAGGTACAGAATGATTGATAATTCCAAATAAGACAGTACAGTCCAAGAAATAAGGTTCTCACAGAAAGAAATTCACTTATTTGTTGCTCAAGAATAATTTGTTGACCCAAACTTTCACAAATTCAAATGATGCAACTTCTGTAACTCTTCTAATGCACAGTAATTTGAGGAGATAAAGCTATTGCTAGAGTTTATTGGTGAAACTGAATGACTTAATAATGGTTTATTTTCTTGTATGCCATGTTGGTGCATTTTAAAGGGAAAATGCAGTCACCCCAATCAGAGTTAGTACGCCCCATCACTCTAGTTCATGTGACAACATGTGACAATGTTTCTGTTAGTGAACTGTGAAATTCAAGAATTTCTCCTTGCTTTACCTATAAAAAGTTATGTTCAAAATGTCTTCAGAGGTGCTTGTAATACAATAAGAGGAGATTTGCAAGAGTTTGCTGCTTTTTCAAAGCACATTTTGGGGCGACTACCTAGGTATTGCCTTTAAACACAATATTTCCCTTTAAAGGTTTGATTCATCGCTACACTGTAGTAACGACAGCAACACTACTACTCCTTTAGACATTTTTACATTAAATGTTATTGTGTAAGTTTTCACAACTCTTTTAATTCAATAAAGTAAGACACAGAGAGAAAATGTATGATAAAGTAGGATTTTTAAGAAAAAACAGAAGAAGTAGGAGGAAGGTCCAGAAAGCATGATAAGGAGGAGATAATCGAAAGGCGAATAATGCCAAAAGTTTGCTTACGAGTTGAGCTGTAGCAGGCAGACTCATGTAGGATGTATATTGCTTTTTCAGTTCCTCATAGGCCATGAACTGCAGAGCACCATGAGAGACACCAAATAATCCTGGCACAAAACCCTACACAAAAAGAAACATGTTTACTAAAGTTGGAAAAACATGAATGCCTGTTGTCTCCACTTGAACAGTACACCTGTATGGACAACTGTACATTAACTTTAATAAAAATATACAAAAAGAAGTGTAAACCCAACAGCCAAGCTTTGTTTTCAACTTATAAATGAATATTTGTGGATTGTGAAGATAGTTGAATGCAACCTTAAATAATGCAGATTTCAATACACAAATAATTATTTGCAGAGCCAAAATGACAGTCAGTAATAAGCAAACCCAGGATGCACAAATACATTAAGTTTCAACCACTTCATTGCACCACAATTCAGCTTTTCACCTGAAATAGCTTTCAGAGAACAGTTCTTACTCCCTACCTTGAGATACCACATAAACATGTCTTTCAGTGTTTGATCTCTGGTGACCTCAGATGACCTTTAAACTCTACTTCATACACAGGTTCTTCTTCCTCTCAATATGATATACAGTTGACACACTTGTGGTAGTATGAAAACTTTCAGAGTAACCCTTTTTGAGATATCATGGAAACATGCTAAGCATCAAAAACACACATACACACACACCCACAAACACAGTGACACAAATTACTAAGATTACACAGGTTTCTCTCATCAAAACCAATGAGAGGTATGAGACTACATACCTTGTAGAGGCCACGCACACCTTCAAAGCGGTATACCTTCCACAAAGCATCAGTCATTCCTCTGTATTTCTTCACATGCACCTCTCCAACATTTTGATTCAAGCCTTCATACTGCAGGCAGAGTCTGGTTTTCACCACCCAGATAGGGTTTGTCAAACAAAGTGTCAAAATGCCTGAAAGTATACCAAGGAGGATCAACTTGCATCTTTTCATAAGTGAGCAAGACATGCCAACTTTTAAAGAAAATTCCTAACCTGGACAAATTTTTTTAACATGCTTAAACAAGTACACATAAAAAAAATTTGGTTTCAAAGTTCATGGGTACAAATAATATATCTGCAACAGTTAATTCTGCAGATTAAAAAGAGTAGAACACACAATGCCAAAAATGGATCCTACTCTAATCACAGTACAGTTTTCTACAGAAATGTCTCATAATGCTTCAAAATGAAACCCCCTCAGGAGTATTACCTTCTTTACATGCCCTGTACATTGTTGACTGATCCTGTTCCCATGAGAGGGACATCCTTCACACTCCTTCATAAAGGAAGTTTGCCATCCCTGGTAAATGACACCACTTTGGCACTTGTAATTTTGCAAAATGCTGCCCAATTTTGAACTCTTTCTGAAAATTTCCATCATTGATTGGTGTATGCTTCTATGTCATACAAAGCATGGGACTTTTCTGGATTGCAATTTACATCAAGATTTCTGCCACTGTATGCTTGCTTCTCAGTTCTTCAAGTAATGTGAAAGTACCCATGTATTGGTGGAGTTTGTACATATCACTCTTTCACCAACTAAAGAGAGTATGATTCCACTGAAGTGCAAATCAGCATGTCATTCACTTAAGGCAGTTACAAAACGTTTGTAAAATGGTAATTCACAGTTCGAAATATGCCTAAAGCTTAAAAAAGTGCATGACAAGCCTTACATTAAACAGGTAGTGGGAGATTTTCACCGTGGTCCCACAAATGTGGCCTGGTTTGCATCAAAAACACTCAACAAACACAAGGAACACTCTATATTTGTACTAAATGCCAAGTCATTCCCTGCAACTTCAGTGTTTTTAATTAGTGAGTAGGCATTTTCCTTGGTTTGTGTACAAAACACTGGCAACATTTCATTTCACATGTTCACACACAAGTAGGAACTTGTAGTTCAAGGATATTCAAAACAGTTTTTAGGGTAAACTACACAATCCATGCTAAAAGTCATGCACAATTTGCATTTCCATTGTTTTTTATTTTTAACAAGGTTCCTGGTTTACAAATATGGCACCTGGTTCTGCTAAAATCTAAAAGACCAGGAACCAAAACATGGATTACACTGGCCCCTGGTCCAAGTCTGCCTAATGTAAAGTTTGCTTCTATGTGTACAAAAGTTGCATAAGTATACCAAGAAAAGCACTAAAAAATTCAGTAATAAACCACACAGAGACCACATGTTTGTACACCCACATGTCAAAACACCACTATAAAATTTGGCATCCATCTTCACTGTACAGTACAGCAGTGACCTGTAACACCTTCATATAATACTAAATTGCTGCATTAGCAGAAGCCACTCAAGCCAGCCAGTGTGATGTACAAAGTGCTTAAAGTTGTGGTGACCATATGCCACCAAAAAGAGCTCTTCTTATTTGGCAGTTAAAGAATGAAATCCCCCACTGAAATATCCATTGAAATTATTTCAGTATCTTAAACCATTTTCAAGGTATACCTCTTCAAAGTTTATTTCTGAAGACTCATTGCCTACGCAAAAATAATGATGTTGAGTATTGCTTAGTGTTAGGGTTTCTTTTGTTAACCTTATATAAATTACATGTACCTCTTAATTACAGATCAGATAAGTTACAGTTTGGTGAGTAATATCGATATTTTTCAAGAAAACAATTTTAACTTCCACAATAAATCCCTCAGGGGATAACAATTCTAAAGGTGTTCTTGAAATGAAGGTTTAAAAAACAAAGGCTAGCATTAGGCATATTAGGTACTGTACGTCCATCTTTGGATGTCACATATTTGCATATTTAGCTCATGTTTGTTCATAATACAAGTGTGAAATAGAAATTACCCTGTAAAATAGTCAATACTTGATGGATTCTGATGGAAATTGCAGCTTTTTTTCTGGATAATTACTTTTTACATCAAATATCCAACTATGCAATTGGCATGCCACAGACACTGTACTGTGCAGCATACAGTATACACAGAAACATCCATCTTTAAGCCAACAGAGAAGCCCTGTGATACCAATGACTGCTTGTTTTGCTGAGACAATTGTATTCACAACTCCCATCCTGCCCCCCCCCCCATCCCCCAAGAAAAAGAATCAAATTTAATTTTATCACATTGATTTAATTTCTGGGATTGTAAATTTAATTTTGTTTAGATGGAAGTTCTAAGGCAATACAAAAAGTATTTTAGGCAATTTCTGTTCTTGGTACACTAACCCCCACCTGAAAACACAAAATGGAAATATTTTCTGTTTCAAGTAGACTTCAATCCCGCACCGTGGCATGATTTCAGTAAATCACAGGCATAAATGAATGACTCCTCTCTGGGTCATACCAAAGACTTTAAACTAGAACAGCAATGCTGTTGTGTAGCTCACATAATTTCTCTTGTCTGTTAAAAGTAGAAACTCACAAAACCAAATTTTATCATCTATTCATCTGCTTCCAAAAACCTCCTTACCTTACAAAGGCAAATGGGAGGGAAGAGAGGAGCGTAATAATTAATAAAAATCAAAACCCATCTGTAAAATCACGAATGTGTTAAGGAATGTAAACCTGCAACTGACATAGTTTTATGACAAATAGCTACAAATATCACTGCATATTTTCTCATATCAAGCAAGCCTGCAAAGGCTACATACACTTTTATAGCAGCAAGACTGAAAAAAAAGAAGTTTGTATGATGAGCCAATAAACTGTTCAAGTATTGCAAAGTACATTTAATCGCTGCATGGGTTTGCATTGATCAAAATAAAACAGACTCTCAAAAAGCTCCTATTGCACTTGAACTCAAAACAGTTAAGTTGCAATTACTTGACTTGACCAACCCAATTGAACAGAACAGAATGGGAGATATCCCCACAATTAATAAGTTAAGCCTATTTCCTTTCATGTGTTAAGCCACACTGACCACAGAGTTGCTTCAGACTGTAGAGGCCACTTGATGAACAAACATGTGTGTTGATGGACTGAATTTCAAACAGCCTGCATATCCATTTGCAAGATGACAACTGAACACAAAACCAAGCACACTGCTATCAGTACAATGGATAAACAGCTAACTGTTCAGCAGGCACAGTGAACTCAGCTCTACAAAAACGGCTTTAAAACCCAACTTGACTTTCCTATAATGGAATGAATGAGTAGGTGTTAATGCTCTGCTGACAAACAATCATATCCCAAAATTTCAGCCCAAAATCTCCTCACATCAAAAAGAAGAAGACTTTTTGTTGAAAAGTTGATGCCATCAGCCCCATTTGATAACCTCACACATGTACTGTGTACATGTGTGAGCTAAAAATGGAACCTACTGCCATTGTGCTTGGTGCTCACCATAAGCAATGGAGTAGGGAAATCAAGCCAGTGAGCCACATCTGGGAAAAAGGCCATGGCCGGCCCGACTTAAACCAATTGGTTAGAAACTGAGCTGTAAAACCTCATCTAACTCTAATGCAGGCATAAATGCTCTATACACAGATTACAGCAACCATAACACACCTATTTGTACAGCCATTTTGTTATGCAACTACACTATAGACCTTATGTATTGACTTCAGGCCGATGTCATTTTGGAGGAAAACAATGACGCCCACATGCATGAATGGCATAGATTTTGCACACAGGTGTAGTAGACTTACGCGAGGATATGATTGGTTGACAAATTATAAGCTGTCTGCATTTGTTGATGTAACTTGCAATGATACGCTTTTTTCCTCCAAACGAGGGAGCCCTTTCTGCTCTGTGACATCATATGCATAAGGTTGATACTGTAGCCTCAATTCATAGATACAGATACTTACTAATATAAAACTGCAGACAATACTCACCAGACTGTCCAGCAGCTATCATATGTTGACCAGCACTGAGAGGTTCTGTGCTGTCACCCTGTGTATAAGCCTTCAAAGCATTGTAGCTAAATAAAAAAAAAACAAAAACATCACAAAAGTAGCTAAATAATCTACGCAACTTACACTTTCCATTAATTTTAAACTGTAACATGCAGTATTTCTCAAAATCTCACTTGCAAATTAAATCATGAATACAAAGCTTGGAGCAAACAAATGACCTTCCATTGCACTGGACTAATATAGTAATTATAAACCTGAAATCAAAATTTTGCTCAGTTCATATTGCTACAAGATCAAACTGGAAAATAGTTTTCATAGCATTTCTTCCTAAACTAAACACAGCTACTGTATGAGTGAAAATATTCTTGGTAATAAAGCAGACAACTCTCATCCCTCAGCTATAACTTACGATAAAAATCAATATACTGTAATAAATATTACAGGCAAAGTCATTACCCATAGAAACATTTGGTGGACATAATAATAACCCTATTTCACTGTACTACACTATCCATGCATCATTTGCATAAAAAAAAACACACTCAACTCAACTTTAACCAAATAGTTATTTCCAGTTCAACTTTATTACATCATGTAGAAGTCTAAGAATATGTACCAGATTACCTTCAATCATGAACTATTTTTAAAGGTCTATGACTAGGCTGGAGGAAATTTTATTTTCTTTCCAATAAGGGAGTCAAACTTTCCACAATTCCTTCCACCTTTCCATGTACAAAAAGGCCAGTTTCTCTTTAAGTATCCAAATTTTCCAAGAAGAAGCCACCCAGCTTCCCCACTTTTTTAAACCATGGCCTATGACTTTAGACCTCCATCAAAATCAATTCAGTTCTCCCACTGAATATCCATCCTTTTGGAAGGCTAATTCACTATCAGAAGGATAATAATAATAGACATATGAATGTAATTCTTGAGATACTAAGGTTACAATCTTATCAAATGTCACTGCAACACAAACCCTAAACATCCCCACCAAGGATGCATGTAGGTTCCATTTTTCATCAACATCCAACAAATATTTTTGAATGAATCCATTTTTTCTATGTACATTTATTTATCCAATTGTATGGTTTTGCCATTTTTATCTTCTTCTCAGATGGTCACTGAATAATGATTTTTTAAATCTGTGACACTAGCTTTCACAGATAGAAATATTTCTATTTCAAGCATCGACAAAGTCTTTCACTCAAGCTTAAAGACAGTCAGTCATCACCCCAAAGTACATTTTTGGTGTGGGGGTATCAAAATTTTCAGTTGGTTACTGCTCTTCGATTGACATCAAAGTTTGAAAATTCAAATGATGCAGAGTAACTCACATTCCACACAATGCACAGAGAGTGTTTGAATTACACATTATAGCCTTGTATGCTCACCACGACATAGCCTGAAGCAATAAAAGACTGTAGGTTTGTGTCTGCACAAGGAGTCAGCTTTATACAGTTATGGGAGGAGCTACAGTATGAGCTGCTTTATAGTTGGGAGAATTGGAACTGTCTGGGATGATGAGAATTGCCCTTTAAAGCTGGGGTGTTGGTTGAAGTACACATGTAAATCAGTGCATGTAACCAAAGCAATCTATGTAGGTGGTACTCTTTACATGAGAAAAGAAAGAGCATATTACACTCACTCTCTCCTCTTTTACAAATGCTTTGTTTTAAATTTCAAATACTTACAAAAAGAAGTAAAAGCCCCATGAGGCACCTGCACCCCAAACATTTGGAACAACTCCCTGGTAGAGACCTCTAAATCCATTTTGCGTCATAATGCTCCTGGTGGCCTGCACCATACCCTGGTAGGTTGGTCTTTCTTTTTTCCCATCATTCACTGTTGATCAAACCAGAAAGGTCATATCGATGGTACAGGGTAATTGCAAACATTATACGAAGACTGTAAGTGCACCAGTTGGTACTTTACAAACAGTACTTTCATTTATAGTAATTGCAGAAATATACAATGAAACAAGGAAATGTGTGAATACCGTAGATGCCTTGATATACTGTACAAACATAAAAGGAATGTACTACCACGCAAATGGGATGTTATCACCAATCACTGTAGTACTGTGGGCAAAGACTGAATTAGACAGGGTTCACAAGATCAAAGACTTTGACTCTGAATCCTAGCCCTGACCATGGTCCTTACCCAACCATAATCCTACCCAAGGCTTATCCTTATCCTAATCCATACTCTATTTCTGTATATAGTACAAGTCCTAACCGTACTGTACATACCTCTAACCTTTAATAAGTGCAGCAGATCTTAACGAACCTTCCACAAAGTGAACTTGAGTCTAGATTGTAAGTATCCCCCATTCCCCCCCCCCCACTGAAGTATGATAATTGATCACTTCACCATGACAAACTATTCATTACAACAAAATAACAATTATGGTTTACCATGCAACCTCATATTGTACATTATCTCTAGGTAGAATTAACTTACTCAAAGTATTTTAGCTCAGCTAATAAGCTGGGCTATTGCTATCAAGCACAGAGCTCTTGGAAATGTCTATCTTGTGCCAGTATTGCATGAGAGGATTAAAGGTTTAACTTGCTGGCCTTTTATGGTTGGTTTGGGCAACAATTTGGTTTAAATTTTCACAAAAGGTCATCAAAGTAATTGCCCTTTTAAAGTTAGGAGAGGTAATTTTCTTAAATCTTAAAAAATTCACTCCTTCCATACTACTGCTCTTAATTTCCTTACAGTTTGATTACTGATGGTTTGGGGAGTGCTGAACCAAAGTAAAACTGTGGATGAGTTTAGTTATGATACAAGAGCCCAAAACACAACTTTTCCATATCAATTTTAAGGCAGATATGAACAAGTTCTTTACTTGAAACATTTATATTACTCAGTTTTTGTGTCATGTAACATTTTTCTCTGTTTTCTTGAGTACCTTGGCAGATTTGAAGATAAAACTATTTTTCAATTTGTGTATGAGTTTGTAACATATAGAAGAAGCTGATGATTTTGTAAATATTAAAGTATCTGCCTTAATAATCAGTCTGTACATCATGGCCCCTCCAGACACATTGTACTATTTACTGTACTTTAAGCATGGAGGAATGGAAGTTCTTGTTCCAATGATGCTACAGTCACCTTTGACATTTTGCCTAAATATAACCATAAAAGGGTGATCAAACAGAGTGTGGGCTTATACATTTAACAAAAAGAAATTACCTTGTACTTAATGGAACAACTACTGAACAAATGGATGGATAAATGTATTAATTACAAGCCTGTTTATTTTATTGTAATGATTCATTGGGCAAGAGCTGATCTCCGAATGCATGTAAAATAGCACATAAAAAGTGTAAACCCTCCACTGGACTAAGAAGTTAATGACTTAATAAGTCAGCCATTCTGTGAAGATCGTGGTTATTATAGTTACAGCATCAGAAATTAAATATTTATACTAGATTGTGTATTAAAGAAAAGCATTTTTTCCCTGTGTAATTACAGAGATCAATTATTTTGCGATCTAAGAAGGCTGCCCTATGTGAATAATTCTGTAATAAAGTCCATCAAATTGCTTCTTGGACAGACATAAACAATGTTCAGTCCTCCAAGTCAGCACTACCATGAATGTTGTCTCAAAGGTTTACAGTACTTTTACTGGTTTCAAATTTTCTTCATAAATTGTTCGGTACAATAAATACTACGTATCTGGACAGTGAACATAAGGAAGTGTATTTATTCATCAGAATATCTGTTGGTGTATGTTCAAACCATTTTGTCACAAAGCATTCTGTTCTTCAGAAGAAACCAGGAAGTGTGCCAGCAATACATGTTATTCATATGTGATCCAAGTCATTTTAGTAAACGGTCTGTTACGGTAATATCTTCATTGTAGTCCAACTTCAATATGTTGAGTTTGGAAAATAGTTTCATGCTTGTTCTCAAATATGTTGGTTAGTACTGAAGATAGAGAACATCTACAGAAAATAACTTTAAAATCTGTTTCTCATTCAAAGGTGTGCCGAAGAATATAGTAGAAACCACTGCAACCAGGACGAACCTTGAACCAAAATACTGTACGTGCCTGCCCCTTAGTTTCCCTGCTCAAGAGCTCTTGACTCAGGCCCTGTTATACCAAATACAGTTCCTATAATATTTGAAATGTCAGGGCTGAAACTTAACACTCATCCTATCATCCATGGCAAGTGAAAATTGCAGAGGACAACCCACTTTCTCTCTTGAGCTTGGAGGAGCAGATTTTATTTGTAATTCAACAGTTCACTACATCAGCAAGAAATTAAAGTACAGTATGTCATAGAAGTCTCTTTAAGAAGTATTGAGACAATGGAATGGACTGTCATTCATCACTGAAACATAAAAATAAAAAGATCATTGGAAAGCATACAAAATTTAAAGTAAATGTTTGTTTACTATGGAGTAACATGAAATGTAACTGATCATCTTTTGTCACTTTATTCAGACTACAAAAAAGCTATTTCAGACAACTAAAATTTGGCTTTAGGCTGCCCAATGGACAACCTGAAAATTTTCTTAAAAATCTGGCCTGGATGTGTTTTAGTGATGACCATGTGCCTAGAACTCTACATGAACCAAGCAAAACAGCCATGTTTGATGCTCACTATCAGGATGTCTGGTACAGTTACTGTAAGAGGGACCTCTCCATAAAGTTTGTTTGCTTTTGTATTTACCAGCAAAACACTGTCAATCGATTAAATGTTTAGAAAACTTTCTGGAGAAAATCTGTTTGGCATATATTCTACATTATATCTCTAAATTTTGAAAACTGAGGAAAGTTACTGTAAGTCGGCAGATTGTTTTAAAGTGTTTCCACATGATATACTAAAAAAAGGAAGCCAGTTTACAAGGAATGGACATACCTATTTATCAAGTTATAACATCTACAGATGAACAATTTCCACTGACTTATTCCATTCATCTACGGGTGACTTCTGCATGTATCTGCGTTGGCTTACTGTAATCATGTCATTTTCAACCATGTCCGAGAATACTACTGACTTGTCTTATACTACGATGCAAGGGAACTGGAGTTCTTTGACCCCATGCTTTTGGGATGTAAATATTAATGAATTTATATGGCCCTTTGTAATAGTAAGTTTTGTGGCATTATTAGGTGTACTTGCATTTACATCCAACATTTTATTTCTTTTTGTTGTTTTCAAACAACCTTCAATCAGAAAAACTCCCCTGGCAGTGTATTTGATTGTTTTGTCTTGTTTAGATGTTTGTATATCTATTGGATATACTGCTATTGCAGGACTTTTTATCCAGTCTTGGAGTAGTCAGTCTAGATATATGTACGGTGGTGGTCTTTATGCATCTCTTGTATTTTTAAGGTTTCCATTCCCTTTAGCATCTTCAGTTCTTATGATTCACATTGCTTGCGAGAGATACAAGGCTGTATGTACACCGTTCGCGATTGTGACATCATCCATGAATCTGAAAAAACATTGTATTGTAACAGTCTTGTGGACTCTTACATTACTAGTAGTATTTTGCATGTTACCATGGACTATTGTAATCCCTCTCTTCGTTCTGTTAAGGATTAACTTTGACTACATTTTTGCCATAAGTTTCCTAGTTACTGGTGTCTTAGATCACATAACTGTAATAACTACAGTAATGCTTTATTACAAAGTAATGAAAGCACTTCGTCAAGCTCCTAATTTAGGCCAGAGATCGAATACCCGTGCATATTTTAAAGAACAACGTAATCTTACAAGAATGGTTCTCATAAATACCAGTGTCTTTTTCACTTTTGTGGTTTTACAAGATGTCATATTACTTCTTGTGTTTAGTCTAGTAGATAGTGACAAAGTACAATGTTGGAAGCTAATTATGTTTGCCATTCAAGGCTTTTGCTTTTTAATGAATTCTGGTGTAAATCCCATAATCTACAATGTCTTTGGAACTCTGTATCGCAGAGCTTTCTTCAAAACATTTCCTTGTCTGAAATGCTGTGGTCAAGATTCTACTTTTTCTGACAGTAAAGGAATTCATTCTGATGAAGATGATGGTGTAGCCAGTAGTGAGAGTACAGTTCTTTAGAGGAAGGATTTAAGAAAAACCATTTTTACCTGTATATGTGCATGAGAGAGAATCTAAGAATCTGGTGAAATTTCCATGCAGTTCCAACATGAACTTCAAGAGGTACAGAAATAAAGTTACTACATTTAAGACCTGAAGTGAGCTTGAAGCAAGCAGGTGGCATGTTTCACAACAAGGGGGTCCAAATATGGATTAGAAAATAAGTACCTATAAAATGTGTTTGAAGGAAAGAGCTACATTGGCAAACACAGTTATGCTGATCACCACCATGCTTTCTGATAGAAAAAACAACCACTTTGTATTTCCATTCAAAATTTTGAAATAAGGGGGGTAAACGCAACCAGTATGTGACAAATGGGGATGGACAATACTCCCAAAAACTTACATCAATGTTATAACTAGAGCAGCAGCGCTGCTGTCGCTCAACCCTTCAAAGCAGAGTTTGAATTAGAAAAAAAAAGTTACATGTACTGTACCTGTGCATGTAAAGTTCTTCAAAATTTTACCTGCAGAAATAAATTTTTACATGCACCACTGAAGTATGACAATGAAAGATTAAAAAAACTCAGGCCTTACATTACCCGTTTCTTCCCTTTTTACAATAGCCTTGGCCTACAAGTATAGGAACAATCAGTGAGATAATGCATGCCACCTAGCAATGGCTATGCATGCAGGTTGATACTGTCATTACATCTAGGGCCCCGAAAAAAAAAAAAAACGGAACTTTGACAATTCTCTGTGGAATTTAGCAAAAAATTATCCAGCTCAATATACATGTAACTTTTTGGTAGAAAAGATGAGCTATTATTCTCCAAAACCATATCAAATAAAAGTCTGCATTTGTGAAAGAGATACACCGACATTTTACCATCTATAATGAGGGTAATTCACTCCTGAAATTATCAAAACCCATCAAAAATACGATCAAAAAAGGAGAAGCAAGTTATTGAAAATTGTCAAAATTTTCTGGGTATAGGCTGCAATTTGCCTACGCAATAGTGTGTTTGCATAGGTTGCTCATACACAGCAGGCTTGAAATGAAAATATGGGAATTTGGCTATGCTTGAAATGGAATTTTACAGAATTTTAAAATTTAAAAACATTATTTTGTTGTTTTTCAAGCGGAAAATCTGTGGCTCTAACACATCTCTCTTTAAACTACCATTAGGCCTAGGCCTACATGTTTGCATGCAGGTAAGCAACTCAAAGCAGGGTTCGTACACTTCTTAACTGAGTAAATTCCATGCCATTTCCAGGCTTTTCAAGTCTGTGTAGTTGAGATTTCCAGGCTATTCTTTAATACAAAAGACTACTTCAAGGTATGTCATTAAATAATGCAAAAACCTGATGTGCTACTGAAATTGACCACTCACAGAACAGTAACCTGGGTTATACATGACAAAAAGGAGTAAGCCTATTAATTTTTGATACACACTTCATGAGCAACTTTAAATTCTGAACTAAAAGTGGCTCCTGCTGGGTTCCCTTGTTTTTTATGTAATCAGGAGAAACTTTGTGTTTACACCAGAAAAAAAGTGATCATTTTCAATTATGTTATGATGCATAGGCTTTATCTTGCTTCAACATTACCCTGACATATGGTGTACTGTGTCATACAATATGCAGTACTGTTAATATAATGGGCTACAAGATCGATCACCATGATCCTTAGAGATTTGGTTGTCCATCCCAAATTTTTGTATTCTCCATACTACATGTTCACTGGTCTAAATATTCTCCGAGTCTGACTCTGATTCAAAGTGATAAAATGTTAAACTTGGGAAAAAATGCATGTATACTGCAATGCTGCTGTTTAATCAAGAAACAGTTGAAGTGCACAGCAATTGGACTGGGTCCCTTCTTGGAGGTCCAGAGATCCCACACAGTATAACATGTGAAAACATAGGAAAACTGTAAGCATGGTGTTATTCCATCATTCCATGCTGAAGAAAATTACATCGTAGAGAAAAACTTTAAACCTAAAGCTCCCAAACATATTGCAGATTGTTGTATTAGGGTCTTTTACACATGTCTTACAAATATTTTTGATGTTCTAGACCACATGGAGTAATGTCGGCATGTTTCAGTACTCGATCCTGCTTTGTGGAAGGAATGTACTGCTACTAGCACAAACTGACAGACGTGCATGCAGAGAGCAGTAGATCCCTTGTTTAATCAAACCTTCATTTTCGGCCAAAATTTCTTCCTTTGAGGAGCTAGAAACTTTGTGCTTTTGATTTTTCCTAATGCCAAAATTGTCACTGTAGAACATTATCAGTGCACTTTATCTTTTCCACCCATCTTCAATTCATACGGCAAACATTTTTTTCAAGATTCTGAGGGCCGACTGTAACCAAAGCCACATTGCATGCACAGTACTGCAGAAAGTCGTTTAAGCCAATCACAGTAATAGCGTTAATAAATGATCGTATCGACTGGGAAATCCAAACGAGATTCATTCACTAGGAAGCTAACGTATTTCTTAGTGTTATTTACTACATTTTACCGATGTCTGTTCCATTTTTCCCTAAGGCTAAGTCACAAATTTTTGTTTTGCCATATTTTTGTGAGTGTTTTTTTGAATTGTACAATTACTACTGTATTTCCATTTGAAGTCGGCTAAAACAGAGGGTTTTAAAACTGACCCATGTCCATGCGTAGTATCTTCAAGAATGATGGGTGCTACTTTCGGCGCGGCAAAGAAAAAGTGGTGCCTGTAACATTCTTTTGGGGAATAAGGGGTGCTGTTTGGGAGGAAACGAGTGCCAAACATAGCCCGGCACCCGGCTAATTTCACCCTTGGTTGTACAGTTTCCGTAACTGCCCAGTTACATAAACCTGCATGCAGTCTGGCAATTTTAATATGTACAAAATAGGCAATGTAAGTACAGCACGGATTTGTGCCCATCTACGTTCATCAAGCTGCCATAGATTTGGTTTCTTAGACATAGGTGAAGATGCATGTCCGTACACTGTACTTTGTGGTATTAAGGGTGAAACGGGAATCTCAGCCTGGACAAGTACTGTGCATGTATTTGATCTGAATCCTATTAAGTATCAGTGCTGCGTGAAAAGTGTGTTACATTTTGTCGGTGAATTATGCCATGTGGCTTAGACAGCTCGGAGTTGTCAGAAATTTTATGTTGTTATTTGAAATATTTCTGTCTGACATTAAAAAATAATCGTCCATATTTGTAACAAAGCATTTTCAAATTTTCCAGGCCATTTTTACCAATTTCAATGCTATGAGGTCGAAATTCCAGGATTTTCAGGCCTGGAATATGAAATACCCTAATTCCATGCTTTTCCAGCTTTTCCAGGCCCCGTACGAACCCTGGATCTGCCACAACTCAAGGACCCTCAGGAGTCAGGTGCTTCTTATGTTAATTAGCTATGACAAAGTTGCAGCCTAAGGGAAAAAAAGGATATTGCTGTATTGCCATTAAACCTTTTTTTTCATCACTGCCAGCCACGGTCAGAGCCATCTTTGACTTTTAACAACTGCTCCTTCCTGCAAGCTTGTCTTTTGATCAGTAACATGCCTGGGCAGTGAAAAAACTACCCACGACCAAGTCCTATCTGGTCTACCTTGGTGATGAGCAAACAGTACACCTTATCAATGTATATCAACTAATACTTGATAGCTAGTTATTTTAAAGACATCTTCACACTTACAGTGCATCAGTAGACATATTTTGTAAATGCAAGGTGAATGACAAATAGAGTATTAGGTACATGTATGGCTCACTCGATAAAGTGAATAGTAGTTGAAGCATGATTGAAGAAGTGGATGAGCAGAATTAATGGAACAGAAGTTCTTGTTCCAATGATACTACTGTACTGTATAGTCACCTCTGACATTTTGTCTCAATATTAACCAAAGGGTAATCAAACATAGTACAGTATATCGACTCGTACATTTAACAAAAAGAAATTAACTTGTATTTCACGGAAGAACTGTTGAACAAATGGGTGGATAAATGTATTAATTACAACAAATCTGTCTATTCTGACGTAATGATTCATTGCACATCAGCTTATTTCAATCATCTGAATGCATGTAAATAAAAAAGTGAATCCTCCATTGGAGTTGATTATCAAACAGAGTCAATGACTTAGTAAGCTGGCCATTCTTTGAATATCATGGTTGTCATGGTTTCCTGCAATTAAAGATCTTGCTTCAACATCCCAGATTGTGTGAAAAACATATCTTTTTCTTTTTTCCTGTCCTTAAGGAGATCAGTTACTTTGAAATCTTGGAAGGCTGCCCAATGTAAAGAATTGCTTTGACTATATAAAGGTTCATTGAATTGCTTCTTGGATAGACACAGGCAACGTTCAGTTCTCTGATTTAGCACTACCATGAAAGTTGCCTCAAAGGTATACAATTCCATGACTGGTTTCAGATTTTCTTCATAAATTGTTGAGTACAGTAAATGCCATCTGGACAGTGTAAGGAAGTGTTATTTATTCATCAGAACATCTGTTGGTGTATGTTCAAACCATTTTGTCAAAGCATTCTGTCCTTCAGAAGTAACCAGGAAGTGTGTCAGCAATACATGTTATTCAGAGGTGATTCACCTCATTTCAGCACACAGATCTGTTAATATCTTGACTCGGGTCCAACTTAGTACCTTGAGTCTGGGAAAGTATTTTCAAGCTTGTTCATAAATATGTTAGTTAGTACTGAAGGTACTATCATCTACACAGAATTACTCTAAGGTCTATTTTTCATCGGGAGAAGGAGATCGAGTGCCGAAAAATATACTACTACAAAAACCTACAGCAGCCAGGATGAACCTTGAACCAAAATATGTGCTGGCAGCCTGGCCCCTTTTAGTTTTCCTGCTCCACAAAAAGCTTCACTCCAGGCCTGTTATACCAACTACAGTTTCTATAATATCTGAAATACGTTTAAAGCTGTAAGTGATGACCATACTTCTCTACATGACTGTGTCCATAAGACTGTTGCATAGTAGGGAATGCATATCATTTGATGCTCACTATCCAAATGTCTTGTACAGTAGCTGTGAAAGGGACCTCTCTATTAAGTTTGTTTACTTAGAAAGTCTGTGTCTCTGAGTGTGACTTCCAACAGAATTTGAACACTGTTGGTTGATTATAGGTTTACAAAACTTTCTTGAAGAAACTTTTTGGCATAATTTCTATAAAACAGTATACATGTCTCAAGTTTGAAAACTGAGGACAGTTAAGTCAACAGATTGTGAACATTCAAGTGTTTCCTCATGATATACTGTACTGGAGGAAAAAAATCAGTCTACAAGTAACAGATATGCCTATTTATCAAGTTAAACTTGTGGAGAGTATGAACAATTTCTAAATTCCATTCATCTACGGGTGACTTCTGCAGGTATCAAGATTGACTTACTGTAATCTTCTGTCATTTTCAACCAGGGCATACTACTGACTTGTCTTATTCTACGATGCAAGGGAACTGGAGTTCTTTCACCCCATGCTTTTGGGACGTAAATATTAATGAATTTACATGGCCCTTTGTAATAGTAAGTTTTGTGGCATTATTAGGTGTACTTGCGTTTACGTCCAACCTTGTGTTTCTTTTTGTTGTTTTCAAGCAACCTTTGATCAGAAAAACTCCCCTGGCAGTGTATTTGATTGTTTTGTCTTGCTTAGATGTTTGTATATCTATTGGATATACTGCTACTGCAGGATCTTTAGTCCTGTCTTGGAGTAGTCTGTCTAGGTATGTGTACAGAGGTGGTCTTTATGCATCTCTTATTTTTATAAGGTTTCCGTTCCCTTTAACATCTTCAGTTCTTATGATTCTTATTGCTTGCGAGAGATACAAGGCTGTCTGTACACCATTCGCAACCATGATATCATCCACGAATGTGACAAGACATTGTATTGTAACAGTAATGTGGATGGTTTTGTTACTAGTAGTATTTTGTATGTTACCATTGACTATTTTAGTTCCTTACTATCTTTTCTTCAGGTTTAACTTTAACGCTGTTTACAGCTTATGTTTCCTAGTTACTGGCGTGATAGATCTCATAACTGTAATAACTACAGTATGGCTTTATTACAAAGTAATGAAAGCACTTCGTCAAGTTCCTAATTTAAACCAGAGATCAAATACCACATATTTAAAAGAACAACGTAATCTTACAAGAATGGTTCTCATAAATACCAGTGTTTTTTTCACTTTTGTGGTTTTACAAGATGTCATATTACTTCTTGTGTTTAGTCTAGTAGGTAGTGACAAAGTACAATGTTGGAAGTTTATTATGTTTGCCATTCAAGCCTTTTGCTTTTTAGTGAATTCTGGTGTAAACCCCATAATCTACAATGTCTTTGGAACTCTGTATCGCAGAGCTTTCTTCAAAACATTTCCTTGTCTGAAACACTGTGTTCAAGCTTCTAATTTATCTGACAGTAAAGGAATTCATTCTGATGAAGATGATGGTGTAACCAGAAGTGAGAGTACAACTCTTTAAAGGCAGGGTTTAGGTAATTTTTTTTAATATATGAAAGAGAATCGAAGTGTCTGGTGAAATTTCCATGTAGTTCCAATGTGTACAGTAATTCTAAAGATATCAGCAAATGAATACTACATTTCTGACCTGAAGTGAGCTTGAAGCAAGCAGGCGTTACAGTACTGTATATCATCTTGTCAGATTGATGAGCCATGCTTTTTCTTTCTTTGTTTTCAATTATGAGATTTCCACTGGAAATTTGAAGTTTGAAACGGGTAGTAAAGTTGAATGAAAAACAAAAGAGAAGTCATTAATGTGAGCTTATGATGTTACGGTTGAAAATGTGACAACTTCATCTGCTAATATTTACAGCACCACACATGAGATTTCAACACAAATTTCACCAGAATGTTTAAAGTTAGTACTTTTAACATATCAAAACTCGATTCAAGCCTAAACCCTTCTTTTAAAGGCACATGCTCAGTTTGTGTAGGCTATGTACGTAGCACATCACAGTACACAGCAAAGCACTTGCTTTGAATGTGAAGTAGTAAGGCATAAAAGTCAGGATTGTAAGTAGTTTTACTAGTTTCTGTGTATTTGAATATTTTGCATTGTTTTAAATGTTTTAGTCTACAGTAGAAGGCTTATGGTGTGATCTTTAATATACTGTCTCTTTGAATGTCATCTATAATTATTGAAAAGCAGTCCATGTAAAAATTCATTTATTTAGATTTATTTGGTATGTTACATGACTTGTTCATCCAAATTGTTCATATGTATTGACAACCAGGATAAAGCTAAATTTTTCTGTTTTCTAAGTTCGGGATTCTGTTTTGTTAATTTTTCATTTTCCATGATCTTCCTATTTTCCCGCCATTCTCCATGTTTTGTCCATTTCTCAATAAACAAAGAACTTTTACTATGACTTGTGAATGGTTTGCTGTGGACAGTGTCTCGGTAGTCCTGCAAATGTACGTACGTTTTTCATGCTGCTAAGCTGTAGCAGAGTAGTAGTAGAGTCTAGTAGACCTAGATAAACAGGACTTAACAGTATCCATTGTTCTCTGCTTTGAGTGTTCTTAAATGGAAAGTTTACAACTACTGCTCACATTTCTAACTTTTTTCACTGCCAGTCAAAATCACAAATTCCGTGTTCTATTACCAATTCCGTGAGTTCTGTCCATTTTCCGTACCACGGAAAAATATTGGCTTTAAACTAGATAGATGTTGCATTTTTGGCATAGTTTTCAAAAGTTCTTCTTCAAAGTTATTATAGACATTATGCACTGATCAGCTGTCTGCATTTGTAGGTGTGAGTTACAATGACTTGCACTTAGCTCCACCGGAGGGCGCACTACCTGTTCTGTGAGGTTATATGCACAGTCAATTTTCAGCATTTTTACTATACTCTTAATTTATCAACTTCCTAAACTTTTGGTATTGTATATCATCCACACAGTGTCCAACCTTCTCAATGACTGTACTTGTATGGGATTTTTCATACATTGCTTGAGAATCCTACATCCCAACTTGACCACAGTAGGTTTACAAAGGGCACGTGGACACCCCCTCCCTTAGACCCATCCCCCAGGACACCACCTTTATGTAGTGACAAAGGAAGAATCCTCCTTGCACTGCTGATTATCACAGAGATCTATATGCATAAAGAAGGTACAATTTATGCAGACTTTGGGGTTTAACTGAGGTGGCATTACAATAGATCTGTGGTGTCTCCCCCCTAATCACCAAATCCTGGTGGCACCACTGGTACAAAAAGTTCCAATTTTGAAGATTTGCTCCCAAATATCATGTGAACTTTGTTTTTTCTAATCAAGCATAAAACGACCATTTTTGAAGAACATTTATAACATGAATGTCACTTTGAAAGTGCTGTAAATAGTGTATGCATGCTTGTAGATATTAACATTACCCAGGGAAGCATGCCCTTTGCCACACCTCTTGATGTTTGACCCTCAGGTCACCCCAAAGCTTTTCGCAATACTAAAATCCTCATTTAGTGTACAGGTTAGGCACTCTGCATTGGTGTACAGTATAAACACTGGTGAGACCTGCCAAGTCTCATGGATTCTCAGGAGTCAGGTGCCCTGTGTTTTCATATGATAATTATCAATGTCAAAGTTGCAGACTAAGGTAAAGTTAACTGATATTGCTATATTTCCACTGAACCATTTTTCCCTCACTGCCAGCCACAGCCAGAACCATCTTCAATTTTTAGTAACCCTTGCTCCTTCTTGTAAGCTTGTTTTTGATTGTTTTTGTTTTTTTAATACACCTGGTGAGTGAAAAAACCACCTCCAACTTAGTCCTATCTGGTCGATTGTGGTGATGAGCAGAGACCACACTTATCAATGTACAACAAACGATACAGACAGCTATTTAATTGAAAGACATCTTCAGAATTACTGTATATCAGTAGAATCATTTCATAATGGCAAGGCAATTGACAAAAAGAGCATTAGGCAAATGTATGGCTCATTGGATAGATGAATGGTAGTTGAGGCAGGATTGCAGAAGTGGGTAGCAGAATTAATGACAGGTCGAAGGAGTCAGGAAATTATTTCAAACTGCAGTGCACTTGTAGAGCACCCATCACTGGTTGTTCTCACGATATTAATTTCTGTTGGATAAGTTGACTGACGTCCACAGCACCCTAATAGCACACTGGTGGAACTGGCATGGTGGCTGGACAAGTTTGACACCCTTCCCCTGATTTATGATCGAAGTTGAAAATGAAGCCAATGTCAATTAAGTTATATGTTTGTTAGTTGTGGGATGAGGTGCCTTCATGGATGTATTTTATTTTGTTTTATATCACAAAATCCTTCAAAAAGTACAGTATCACAATTTTTGTGCACTCAGTGCAAGCACTTTCTCCTTCATTTACATTGTTTTAATAAAAAGTGAGATGTACAATGTAATTACAGAGGTCTTTCTCCTTTCTCAGTGTTTGGCATAGACATACCAGCCAAAGGGGCTTCAGGTGGAAGGGCTGAAGCCCTCTGAAATTGGACTAAAGCCAATTTCCCCAGCAAATTATTGACAAAAATTTGGCAATTTCCTAAGATTTCCCCAGATTTTCTCAGGCAAGGTGTGCCTAGTCTGCCCTCCCCCCCCCCCCCCAACCATAGAAAAGAAGGTCCTGCACACCTGTGGTATTTCATATGTAATACACATTTTACAAACACATGGACATCTTGCATAGATAACCGTGTATTCTGAATGAAAGTCTTTGACCAACAAAAGCTAACCTATAGCAGCAACATTGCTCTTGTTTCTTAATGTTTGCTTTTAGAACGCTAAGAATACTATACATACCTTGAAATCTTATCTTCAACAAATCTAGAGGATGAAGCACCAAAGTTGATAGGACACCACCACTGATACCAGCCAACAGATGCTCATACTTCAGCTGCTTGAAGACACTTCCAATAGCCTTCCTGACCTCTTGACCCTCAGCCATCAAGATGACATAAGGAAGAGCTGTGGGTAAATCAAACTCAGTTAGCCATGCATGGTAATTATTGCTCACAACTGAAATTACATGAACAAGAATGTGTGCATAGGCTTGGGGGTGGGAATCTTTTTCTCTTTGAAGAGATATTTTGACAGTAGTAATACCACTTGCCTGTAAACCACGCCATGGTGAGGAAGCATGGAACTTTCCCTGCATGGTGCCTCAAAGCAGGCCCTCGTAGAGTTCATCAAACAGACCCTTGTGAGAGGGTAAGGGGAATCCTTGAAAGCACTGGAGCATTTGCAAATTTATGGGCATTAGAATGAAACCTTCATCTTCTCTTTTCAAAGAGGTTTTGGATGTAAAAGGCTATTTAAACAGACCACAAATATCTCAAATTGACCATTTGTCTTTTTATTGTGAAAGGTAAGAGTCCATGAGCACCTATGGAAAGTGTGTGTCTGAAGCACATGGGTAAATTAGACTTGATGAGATTATTGAAGTTTTTTTCTTCATTTTACATTGCAATGTTATAAATTTTTTTAATTTTCCAATGGTCCACTCATCAGGGGATTAAGGGATTTCTGAATGCCAGAACCCCCCTATAACATGAAGGTATCTCCCATAAGCAACTGCCACGGAAACACAGTTAGAACCATCCCTCATACTTGGGGTGGTTCCAACCAGACTTTGGTAGAAATTCAAAATAACAGTAACTATGTACAGTACTTACAGTAGAAGCTGCAAAAACATTCCTGAAATTAGGTGGCTACCTATGTACTTTTCTCTGCTGGATTATTTTGAGAAAGACTCATTAAAGATGATGAAGCTAATGTAGAACCTGTAAACATCAGTCTGATCAGAGCAGTGTTTGCCAGATTTTGTTTCCAAGCTGACTGAGATCTAACAGTCCGACCTCTCATGGCCAAATCAGGCCTTTCAAAATGGTCTAATATATATTGAGGAGTTGGGGCAGTTGTGTAGTGTTGTGGCAGTGAGTGGCTGTCATCTACATGACCACAACCCAATTCTTCTTTTGGATATCCAATAAAAAAAGAGTTGTGAAATCAGGTGACAGTTGTAAAACATCAAAATGGTGCCCTCTATATAAATGCAATAACTGGAGTGAGTAAAGTTGCTGTTGGATCTGCACAGTGTGTGGCAAACCTGTGATCCAACTGCAACCGATTTACATGACTGCTAGCTGGCCTTGACTGCCTCTAACTTAGCCTCGGTGAGTAGTCAGCCCTGGCAAGTTGCATCTGGTCACACTTGGGCTGGTGGAATCTGTGCAGGCCTTAAATCTAAAGCTATCTGTTGAGAATGGCTACACTGAAATGAATTTATTTTTGTACGGGCCTAAATGAGCAAATATTGAAACAACATCATGTTGTAAAAAGGGTTTTAGTCCAAATGTTTCCCTTGGAGTGGCTACACCTGCTTCTCTGGCTACACTGTAAAGTACCTATGCTGCATGTGTGCTGCTGTAGCCAGCTACACTGTGGACTTCATGCTGGGTTATTCTACACAGTGATTTCACTGACTCGGGCACCCAGGTCAATGATGCACAACTTTTGATTTTGATGCACAGACACAAAACCTCTGGGGTCAAACTGATGCACGGCTTTTTCACCCCAACAATCAGTAATGATAAAGCAATTTTGCCCATACATTCATTGTGCAAATTTACAAAATGTAGCACTTTCCAGTTCCCAACTTTGCTCTGTGAGACATTTTCCACCTCTTAGTACGTTCTAATAAAAATCTAAGTAAAAAACTGCATCACTGCAACAGTACGGAGCTACCACCATTCCCACGTAATTTACAACTTTAGAATTAACTGCACCCACATGCACCTAGTCACGTGATTAGACTTGACTCGAAACTAGTGCACGAGTATTGTAAACAAATCACAGATATCAGCATGCGTAGATGATCGTGTTCTGGTTCATAATTCAAGGCTAGGCTAGGGACAAACATACACTAGCATAACATTGATTATCATATCTTACAAGAAAAAGATAGTGGAAAAGCATCACAAATATAGAAAATAAACATAACAGAGGAATAAAGTTTGTTGCATTAAACTCAAATTTATTTTGGCCCCCTTCATTTCTGGTTTTGACTCTTGCAAAATTTTTCTAAAGGGTTAGTGACTCCTGAAAAAAAAATAATGAGTGAAAACCCTGCTATAGAACACACCTTTTGGGAGGTTAATACAAGGTCAAAAAAAAAAGAAGAGAGAGAGAGAGCCACTTTAAACATCAACCAAAGACAATACGTATATATTAGTAAGTTTAGATGAGGTTTTATGGCTCAGTTTCTAACCAAGACGATGGTTGTTCTTCTCACCATACTGTAAGGCAAGCACATAACAAGTATGAAATCTATCTAAGCTTCCTACTTTGAGACACCATGTTAACAAGGTTTTCAGTGTTTGACCTCTGGTGACCCCAGATGACCTTTGACCTCCACCAAAAACAAATGGGTCTTTCCTCGTACCAAAGGTTTCCACATACCACGTATGAAATTTATCCAAGCTTCCTACCTGGAGATATCGTCTTAACAAGGTTTTCAGTCTTTGACCCCGTGACCCCAGATGACCTTTGACTTCCACCAAAAACAAAAGGCTTCTTCTCACCACAAGGCATCCACATACTAAATATGAAATCTATTCAAGCTTCCTACCTTGAGATATTTTGTTACCGTAACAAAGTTTTCAGTGTTTGACCTCCTGGTGACCCAGATAACCTTTGACCTCCACCAAAAGCAATCAGGTTCTTCCTCCCAATATGATGAATCTATACCTTCTAAATAAGAAAGTGCCTGTCATTGCTATCTTGAGATATCATGTTTCCAAGCTATTACAAGGTTTTCACAGTTTAACCTCCAGTGACCTTAAATGACCTTTAACCTCTACCAAAACATTAGGGTTCTTCCTCATGACATGAAAAATCTATACACCAAACATGAAAAGTGCCATTCAGTGCTACCTTGATATCATGATTACAAGGTTTTCGGTTCTTGACCTCTGGTGACCTAACATGACCTTTGACCTCCACCAAAAACAATTAACTTCTGTTCAAAATGATGAATCTATCTATGCACCAAACATGAAGTGTTGGTCATAGCTATCTTGAGATACCGTGTTTACAAGTCATTTACAAGGTTTTTGCAGTTTAACCTCCCATGAACTCAAATGACCTTTTGTTGGTCATTGCTATCTTGAGATATGTTTACAAGGTTTCTGGTTTTTGACCCTTTGGTGACCTCAAATGACCTTTGGCCTCCACCAAAAATGATAGGCTTCTTCCTCTCAACATGACAAATCTATATACCAAATATGAAAATTGTTGGTCATTGCTATATTGAGATACCATGTTTACAAGCTAAATGTCACATAAACACACACACACACCACCATCCCACCATGGGAATATGAATACAGCAGGTAAGTTTAATTTGAGAAGGACTCATTTTTGTCCATTTCATACTACCGTGAGTCTCGTGAGACCACAAGCAATATTCTGGAGTGGATGTGGGGATGCTTGGATGCAGAGTGAATGATCTGACCAATATCAGCCTTGGAGTGGATAAGCGGATGCTCGGATGAGGAGTCAAAGTTTAGGGTGCAAGATAAGCAGTGCCACGTCACATCCGCGCATCCGTATGCTAGGTGGTGTTCAAGAGTAGGGCTGTGGCCATTTAGCAATTAATCGCTAAACGATCGCATGTGTAATAAACGTTTAGTACAAGCTACCAGCGATTAATCGCAAAACCCGCTTTTCCGTACGAAATAAAAAACAATCCAACACTCTGTAATTATCGGCCTGTATCAATCCTGCCTTGCTTTTCAAAAATCCTTGAGAGATTAATGTTTAATAGACTGAACAAATTCCTAAGTAAATTTAGTATACTACCTGTACATGATAATCAATATGGTTTCAGACCAGGTCACTCAACTGAACTGGCAATGGCCAACGCTATTGATAAGCTATACATGCTGTACAGTGCCTTGGACAGTAGTAAATATTGCATCGGGATATTTCTTGACCTTTCCAAAGCCTTTGACACGATTGATCATAACATTTTACAACATAAGCTTACACATTACGGAATAAGAGGTCCTGCTCATTCTTGGTTTTCTAGTTACTTGTCAAATAGGCAGCAGTTAACAACTGTCAATAAGACATGGTCAAGCAAACATACTGTAAAATGCAGTGTTCCCTAAGGCTCCATCTTAGGACCTTTGCTTTTCATTTTGTATGTGAATGATATTTGTAACATTTCAAAAAAATGTTCCTTGGTTCTTTTTGCTGATGACACGAACATATTTTTCACTGAAAGCAATATAAATAGTTTGAAAAGAACAGTGTGTAATGAGCTGCAAAGGTTTTATGATTGGTTTGCTTCAAACAAATTGTATACTAATGTGGAAAAGACACACTATATTTTGTTAAAAATATAGTAGGCCTTCTGTAAATACTGATATGCATGTTGTTATGAATGGTATTCCACTGGAGAGGGTTAATAGTACTAAATTTTTGGGTGCACATATTGATGCTAGTCTCTCCTGGGGGGACCATGTTGGCCATATTTCAAACCAAATTTCCAAAGGTATCGGAATTTTATCAAACTTAAAGCATATACTACCCCCAAAAATTATGAGATCTATCTATCTTAGCCTTGTATTGCCCCATCTTTCTTTTACTGCTCATCGATTTAGTCTGGTACAACTAAGACAAATTTAAATAAAGTGTATATCCTTCAAAAAAAGAGCCATTAGGAACATCACTTGTGCGTTACCACGCAGTAGCACCAATGAAATGTTTTCTTTAAATTTACTTAAGGTAGAGGCACTCATATCCTTAAATGTAGCTACCTTCACCTATCGCTGCCTAAATAATCTTCTTCCTGGCTCGTTTTCTTCTTTTTATACATGTAATCTCTCTATTCATAATCACGACACACGCCACACAGACAAACTTCGAAATACTTTGTATCATAAATCTTGCAGTCAGCTCAGTCTTAGGTATAGATCTATTTATCTGTGGAATTCATTACCAAATGGTCTTCATGCGAAACAATCTGTTGCTTCTTTCAGAAAATGCCTTCAGAATTACTACATTTGTCAGTATTGAAGGGATACTGTAGTTCTTTTTTTAATGTACGTTTACTGTTATCAGTATAACCATTGGGTGTAATTGATTATCATGTCGGTTAGGGAAGGGTTGGGAAGGGATGAAGTAAATGGGAATGGTATTATATGGTACAGAATGTTTTGGTTTTTGTAATTAAGTTTTTTCTTTTACGGGAGTGATCTTCTTTGTAAAGCCCACAAGGGTATAAGTTCACTTCCATCCACATATTATTTTGTTTGATACTTCTGTCTGTATATTTTTTGATCACGTGGAAAAACAAATGAATGAATGAATCTGCAGTCATTACAGAAAATCAGATGTTCACTTTAACTTTTTTTGAAAAAGTGAAATACGGACGTCACTAATACATTTTACATATTCATCATGTTCAAGGGCATGTTTAAAGAGCCTATGAAGTGACAAAGTACAGCCATTTGATGTCATTCTCTAACCATATTTATCACCAAAAATAGCCCTTATGTTAAAAGTACCGCCCCATGAAAGACAAATGCTAAAACGAAATGAAGAAAGACAAATGCTAAAATGAAATGGTACCCCTTCCAGCACAACAGCGCAAAAAGTGAAAGTACATTGACCCAAGAATGATGTCAGCTCCGGAACTCAACTTCACAGTGTGTGTATGTACAATGCACTTCCCTTGTAATGTTCATATCACGTCAGTATCGATTATCTACAGAAACTTGCCCTAATTCACCCATTTTTGACTGAGATAATACAAGAATGATAACAAAGGGCCACATGAAGAGCCAGTCTGTGGAATTTAGCCCAACTGTCTAAAGTCACTGGCCTAAGAACAAGAAAAAGATTGGCAGTGTGAGAAAGAACTTGCGGCCGGTGGGACGGCGAACGAGTAGTTCAGAGAGACTCCATACTTCTAGTAACGTTTTGCTCACAGATTGTGTAGCTTGAGTACATTACTGGCCATATAATTTTGTAAAAATATATCTGAAGAATGTGCCAGTATATATTACATAAAAATTTGAAATTCTTACTACCCAAAAGGGGATGTTCACCACCGACTACTCGCTCAGCTTACATCCAGACCCTGTACATAAGTAGAAGACATTCACTGAATCTTGCTAGCCCACTCGCAATGGTGTCCGATGGTCTCCAGTTTTTCAAGAATTGATATTGAAATGGGATTTTAAAACTCTGAAATGCTCATAGGCATAGAAGTGCAAGTTAAGGCAGCAAACGGAAGCCATTTTCTCTCTTCTTTGTCCGTATTTCTAAGTTATATTTTAAGCCCATTAGTTTGACTCTGCAGACTACTCAGCTGAACTTCAACTATACAGCGACCCTTTGCAAAGAAAAAGAAAACATTTAACTCACGTTTGAATCGAGTTGTTGGGTAAGATGGCTGATTTATCTCCCAATATTCCTTTGAAATGCTTCCTTTCCAAGTTGTAGCAAACGCCGTCTAGTTTGAAAATCGAACAATGGATCTCGTACTAGAATTTGAAATGCTTGAAACTTTATGTCAACTTCTGAGAAAACCAAAATTTTGGTCTCCCTTCACAGTTCACACTAAAATTGCCTCTGTTTTATGTTTTGTTAACTTTCCTCGGGCCCGTTTTCCCATTTTGTACAAAGTATAACCAAAGTTGTTTGCCACTATGTATAGAATAGTACCGTTGTATATGGGCCTGTGTATTTTTTGAACCCCCATATATACACTACTGAACGAAGCACTACTTTTCACCCCTGTGTGTATAACCAGGGAGTTGCTATTTGACTGGAGATTTGTCTTCAAAAATTTTATGAACCTTGTCCTTAAATCTAATTCAGGACACACAATCCTGCCTTTGCAAACTCGTTGAATTTTAACCAAGGACAGGCTCCCCAGGGGACCTGTAAAATATCCTTTGAAGACAAGGATGTTACCGACAGTTCCAAACGCCCTCTATCGGTTGAGCTGGTTTTGAAACAATTGCTCTGTACAGAAATCGATGATCTAATGGGACTCTCCCTATTTTTATACCATGCGCAGTAGAAAATAAGTGAGGTGTTACAGTTGTAATATATGTGCAGTTCAAGCTTGGACATAAATCTATCAATGGGTAAGTGCCTTTTCTTTCAGAGTTATTTCTAAGTTAAGTTTTCCTCCCTTTTTGTTGAACCCTAAAAATCATATTGTGACAAAACTTGGTGGTCAAACTGCAATTTCAGGCCCTCAGATTTGAGTATTTTCGTGCTTTTCCGCAATGAATCGCATTTTCTGAACGTACTGTGTAGGTAGCTATGTTTGTATATGTACATTTCACAAAGAGAAAAAACGTGGCACCAAGCGACAATTTACCGAAAAGAGCATTTTTCGGGGCCTAGATTTTGCAAAATTTCAATTTGTTTCCATGGTTACTGAAGTTGATGGATTTTGGTGCGTTTGTGCTGAGCGGAACTAACAGAAATTTTAACCTTACTTTTAGTCCATAATGCCATATACCAATTCTGCGAAATCTTTATCAGGATAGAAAAATAACCTTTTTCAGTTCAGCACCGCTATTATTTTAGGTAGAAATGTGAATGGGCAATACGTTAAGTGATTTATGTCGATTTTGTGGTCTTTGCTGCTTTTATTTTAAGTTCTCGTTGTCTTTACAGCAAGTGTTTGTTCTATATACATTAGTGTGTGCAGTCAAAGCATGCAGCTTGTATTACGCAGCTATGGCGAAATCTAATCAGGTTAACCCAGACTGTAGAACTAACATTCGACTGTATGAGGTGAGTAGACCATTATGTATACATGTTCTCACATCGAGATTACTCTTACTAGGCTAGTTGCTGTTTACACGGAGAGCCGAAGCCAGCGCTCTAGTACAGTGTGTGCTGTGTATGCAAATTAGCTACCGCACACAGAGTTTTATTGCACCTAGCTGTTTTCATAAGAGTGTTATGTTACATGTCGGTAACTTGGTGACTTCAAAGAGATTGTGAAGACAAATCTCCAGTCAAATAGCAACTCCCTGGTATAACCTTGTACCAGGGAACTTCCATTTGCTGGAACTTCCATTCCAGAGAGTCCGTGGCAACTCCCTGCTTGTACCAAACCAGTTGACTCAATGAAGATTGTCCTCTGAGGCAAACGAAACTTTCGTAGAGATATAACTTTGATGATTACATCAATTTTCTTTGCAAGAGCAGTAAGCTATGCATCATCTTTATAAAAGTTTCTGATACAGTACATACATATTGTGGAAAATTCCGCAATATCAACCGTACAAGGCATGTTCAAAGCGCATTACTAACACACACTGCGGAGTTGAGTTCCAGAGCTGACGTCATTCTTGGTTGGTTGGTTGGAAGGGGTACCATTTTGTTTTAGCATTTCTCTTTCATGGGGCGGTATTTTTGAACATAAGGGCTATTTTTGGTGATAGATATGGTTAGAGAATGACACCAAATAGCTGTAATTAGTCACTTCATTGGCTCTTTAAAGTCTCTTTGTTGATCATTCAGTAGGTACTTGCAATTAATCACAAAACGATAGCCAACTTTTGCTATTAAACGTTTAGTACTTTTACTAAACATTCACAGCCCTATTCAAGAGTGGCCCTGTATTCTATAGTTGTATGTACAGTACAACATCCAGTGCTGTGAATAAATTCTTTACAATGCAACACTAGCTTATAGCCTACAGCCTATAGCTAGATCATACAATCCATTCTTCTCTAGGCATTTTCTACAAGCATTTGTGAGAGTTGAACTGTAGCTACTGTATAGCTGTTCAACTGCCACAAATGCTCATAGAAGACGCTAGCACTTCCACTTTTCAAAAAGTTTTCAAATTTTTATGAAATTCAATGTTCAAAAATCGTTCATACTAATGCCAATATGTATCTGCAAGATTTGTTATAAAAAAAAAGCGAATCACTATTGACAAATTTAGGAAGTAACCTTGAAAGTTAAGATGAACTTTAGACAATATTTCAGGAGTATTTAATTTTATTGTGGAAGTGCTAAATGTAACATCAGCAGCAGTTACCATCCTCAAACTGCTACTCAATCGAAATTTTGTCCTTCAGACAACGCCATGTGAAATTATTCAGGAAAAAGAACTACCTTGATGTGTCTTATGACTTGAAGACTTGACACAGAAAAATTTGGAGAGAAAAGTGGGGTAATTATGATAGAAACTTAAAGTTGTTTGTTCGAGCTAGGAGATTTGTGCAGAAAGGGCTTTGATTTGTGACATACCTTTCCGTCTATATAATACATATAGTATACATATTCACAGGCTTTGTTCACCATATAACGTTAGGGCTGCATGTGCGTCGTTTCAGCCTTTGTTTGTACCAAGGCCTACTCAAAGTACTCATGACGTAGTCAATAGTACCAGCAACACTGTACAGTGGCTAGGCCATAGCCCTTAACGTACAGTATTTATACTGAAGTAACTGTTAGGCTAGTAGTAGCAGAACAGTACCATGATGAATTAAAAGTACTATTACTAAGCAGCGATCAACAAACAGTTATAATTTTTTCGAAACCATTTTTATTTTCATAAAGTGTTGTCCTGAGCATATTTTCTTACGTGACAACTACTCCGGTACAGGCTTCCAGTAATAAACCTTTACCACTTCTCGATGTTCCCTTCGTGTTTCGTAACAACCTACAGGTTTGAAGTTGCAAAATACACTAAAGTGCATCAGCCTCACATTCAATCTTTCATGTGTCACTGTCACGGACTTCTTACACTATATATGAGAAGTCCATGGTCACTACGCAGACCGACCCCGAAAAAGAATTGCAAAGGACTACTGAATTTTTTATCTAAAACGGAAAGTAAGTGAAAAGAACGAAAAGAAGAAAAATAGGAAGAAAAGGGAAAAAGGAACGGAAGATGAAAGACAGTTCACTTCACTATTGGTATGCATGCTTCCTGTGGGCCAAGTACGTGTGCATCAATTTGGTTGTATTTGGACGGTTGCTTTCTTTGTATTTTTATTAGAGATTTTGGTTTACAAATCGTTATATAGGTGATGTAAGGAGATGATTCTATATTTCACCTTTCAAGGAATTGATGAGCTTCAAGACAAACTTGAGTGAAGATATAAATAATGTCATAGGCGTACGTAGGAAGCGGGGGCTGGGGGATTTAGCCCCCTAGTCAAACATGTGGTGGGGTGGAACTTTGCCCCCCCCCCTCAATCCAAGGACAAAAACCATATTTCTTTCCTCTGTAAGAAATTTCAAAAATTTGCAGTAATTTACCTTAAACTTTGTCGAATATGTTGCACCAAATTGCATCTAACGACCCTAAAATATTCAAAACTTTTCCAAAGGGGATGGAGACACCCGAGGGGGACACCCCTTCCCTTAGACCTCCCTCCAGGACGGATAAACAACGTTCACCCCCCCCCAAGTCTCGAACAGCTTCCTGCGCCTATGAATCAATGCTAGTAATATAACCCAGGGCCGGGATGGGCCAGATGGAGTCGGTCCTATGGTCCTCAACCTTAGGGGCAAAGAAAATATAACTTCAAAAAATGGCAGGGCCAAAAGGAAAAGTAAACTGGAAAATTGGATTACCAAAACTGAAAAGAAGTGTACAACGTTTCAAGTAAATTAAACTTAAGCCGAAAGGTTAAAGGGAAAATGCAGTCCCTCAATTTGAATTAGTGTACCCCGTCATCCTAATTCAGGAATGGCACCTTTTAACCATGTGACCATATTTTTGTTACTTATTTGTTAAATTCATGCAGAATTATATACTCCTTGATTTACCTTCAATATTCAATAGTTTTTATACAGAAACATTATGAAAGATAATTGTGAGCAAAATAAGAGGAGACATGTAAAATTTAGCAGATTTAAAAAAAAAAAAAAAAAAAACAAACAAAACAAAACAAAAAACAAAACAAAAAAAACCAAAAAAAAAAAAAACAAACAAACAAACTTGGGGCAAGTGCTTAATTCCCGTGCAGAAGTTAAGGACTAAATTTGAAGCATAGAGGGTTTTAAATTGACACAGTTTTATCCTGAAATTACTGTTCGTACACTTTGGAGTAGCAGTTATAGAGAAACCGTACGAGTTTTCACTCAAACCTCTGGTGACCCCAGGGCCGTCGCGACCGGGGGATGGGGGGGGGGGAGACACCCCCAAGTTTGTCAGAGCGACGATAGTTGGAAAATCTGAAATGCCAGTTGGAATTTCTGATATCTCAGTCTAGCACATTTTTCCGACTGAGCCTATGTCAATTTTGTATATATTTTCCAACTAGACCAAGTGAGAATAATACCAAACGTTATTTTCCTCACGTAAAATCAAATCAAAACTGTCTTTTTTCGCAAATTCTTCTCAAATTCTCAGAATTTTCGCGCCCTCCGCGCTCTTCAAACCTTACCTCAGTCACGGTTGTTCTTATTATCAATATCTTCCGATGGCAACTTTCAGAGAAGCACAACAGCAGAAGTTGAAAGCTGTTTACAAATTACCAGGTAAAAGACTGACTTTTTGAGTGGCATGTTAGTTTGTTGGGCAATTGAAAGTATCTCGATTCAGATTCTGAATGCAGGTTTTATTATGGAAATCTTATTTAATGAATATTTGGGCGCGCTTCGCGCGCATGCGTCAAGATTTACAATCAATCTCATGAACATTATTAAGGTAATTATACCAGACACAATCTATGGGAGCTAGGGCGCTTTAGTCCCCCCCCCCCCAAAAAAGAAAAAAAATTCCGAGCCCCACAAAATTGCGCAAAATTTTAAATAGACTAATATTGGTGAAGACATAGATATACTCAGAAAATATTCCAAACGTCTATTTATCAGGCCCGTAGCCAGTAAGTTCTGTAACGATTCTTTCTATAACTTCAAAAAATTTTCGCGCGCTACGCTACATCTTCAGTTCTATCTAGTGGTAACGCCCCCGTTTCAAACATTGGATTTCAACGTTTCCACAAATGTTCTTCCGTGTAGGCGTGATTCTAGAGAGACACGAAAGTGCATCGTCGCGAAGTTCTTTCCTCTTTTTTCCTAACTTTTGGAAGATCCTTTCTTCTTTCTTGGCAAACATATTTTATAAGAAACAGATTTTTCAGTTTCGTTGGGGATCCTTTATGGTAAGATGAGGAATGTAATCCCCGACGACGACCATGCAGTCACCCGAACAAATTTCTTGGTTTTGTCCAGATTCTTCAATAAAAACCCAAACTTTTTCAACTTTCCTTAATGAAAACAAAAATGTGAAATCTTTTTTCAATATAACCCCAAATTTTTCGGCCCGCTTCGCGCGCCTTATATTTTGAGTTCGGCCACCCATTGCATCTGTCGGGACTTAGAGTAGCTGGCCCACAGTCAGGGCGCTCCCCCCCCCCCCATATCGGCAAATCAAAGCACCACCCCTGGCTGAGCCTGCGCGCAGGTTTTTTATTTTGGCATTGAAGTATACCCCTAAATTTCGGCGCGCTTCGCACGCAATCCTCATAACCCACGTTGTATCACTTATAAACATTATAAGCACAAACGTGCCAGTGAGCTTTTACAGCATAAACTAGTTGTACTTTCTGAAAACGCGCTTTTTAGTCCTAAACCCCTTTTGCTATACCTGTCTGGGAGGCCTAATATAATTTTTCTGCACCTATACTCTCACTCCCGCCCATCTCCCTCGATCCCGTCCATTCCCCATTGCTGGAAGCTGTTCGTCTGGATTTTCGTTCAAAATTAGTAAAAATATGATAAATGTAAAGTGCTTGGCGTCATACTCTATATTATTTAGATGCCAGGTAATAAGCATTATGTCATTGCTCCATTTTAGATAATTGATCCAGAGCTTCAAGGAGGCCCTATACAGGTATATGCTAGCCTTAGATGCCAGAATAGAAGGCATTAAAGTAGGCAAAAAGGGGGGCTTCCGGAGGTTTGTTGACAACGTATTCTTCTCTTAGACAACATACTTCTACTTTCACCTAACCAAATCATAGTATTCACTAAATTATGGACATTTTCCAGCCATATATGATCATTTCCAAAAGTATTCCAAGATAGCACCATTTTGCATCTAAGCAACCGTACCTTAACAAAAATTTCTCAAAGGGGAGGGGCCTCCCCTTAGACCCCTCCCCCAGGACGGCACCTTTATGAAGTGACAAAGGAAGGATCCCCACTGCTGTATCATACAACCGTAACGCACATAAAAACGAAGATGCAATTTACGGGCCACCACTCATTTCGAAAAAGAATCAAACCAGTCGGAAAAATTAGAATTCACTTAATTATGGACATTTTCTAGCCATATATGATCAGCTCCAAAAATATCCCAAAGATAGCTCCATTTCGCTTCCAAGCAACCTTAAATTAACAAAAATTTCTCAAAGGGAAGGGGTCACCCCTCCCCCCTTAGAACCCTCCCCCACGACGGCACCTTTATGGAGTGACAAAGGAAGGATCCCCACTACTGTATGTAAACGCAGGACTCATAAAGAATGGTGCAATTTACGCGCCACCATTCAGTTGGAAAAAATATCCATCCAGTCGTAATTTGGGACCTTCACACCCCTCCCCCAAACGTATGACCCTAGCTACGGACCTGGGTGACCCTAAATGACCCTGACCTGTAGCATAAACAAAAGGCTTATTTAAAGGGAAAATGCAGTCCCCCCAATTTAAATTAGTGTACCCCGTCATCCTAATTTAGGAATGGCTCCTATCAATCATGTGACAATATTTTTGTTACTTATTTGTTAAATTCATGCAGAATAACTCCTTGGTTTACCTTCAATATTCAATGTTTTTATACAGACACAATGAAAAATACTTGTAAGCAAAGTAAGAGGAGATTTGTAAGATTTTTTAAAATAAACTTGGGGCGACTGCTTTCTCCCTTTAACTCATATGCATTTACAATTGTCATTTATGAGATCAACCAAGGTAATCATTCATGAGATGGCGTGTTTACAAGTTTCAGTTTTTACCTAGAGGTGACCTCACAAAACCTTTTATTCCTACCAAAAGTAACATGATTTTTTTTCTGAATATTATGACCGCTCTTATGTTGTCTCATTACTACAGTACAGCTCTCTCTGTACGCCGTGGCCGTTTTGGTGGAATTACCTCAGATAAGAGCAGAAATTTAAGCTCCCGTATCGAGGGCGCTTAGCGACTAATAGGTAGGTATAGGAGGCCTAGGGGACAAATTAAAAGGTATCCCCCCTGTCAACACTGCTCATGAGCAGTCCTGGAGCAGGAAGAGTTTTGAAACAATTCGGGTGTACCACAACAGGAAATAATCAGATGAGGACCAGAAACAGAAAAAAAATAGTTTTTTACTTAAGTTCGCTTTAAAAATTCAAAGGAGCTAACGCCCTCAACTTGGACTGACCGCTGATTTACTTTATGTACTGGACAGCTATAATGGAATTATTGTTTCGAAAATTAGCAAAACCCTTTCTTTCATCCCCTTTTCAATGATTTTCCTTCATTAATTACTTGTCAGTTCGTTAGACTGAGTGAAAATTATTACGTATGGCCGTGGCCTGACGAAGTGCAACCAATGCTACTTATTAACACAGTTTCAAGTTTCATTCCCCAATTTTGCCAGTCCTCGGAGCTTTGCCACTGGATCCTTCCGGGACTTTACTCTGGAAACCATAAGAAAGGTGCCTTCTATGACAAGCTGGTAAAGGGAATAAGAAATACTCTGCAAATCCCAAACAAAAAATTTGGTCAACACCACATTTGTAATGTGGGTCCGTTACTTTCCGCCCCCCAAGCGCCACTTCCCTCCCCTTTGGGCGTCATTAGGTAAATAGATTGACAAGAACAGAATACTTTTTCTAAATTGATCAATTCATAGATCAGGTGCGTACGTATCCAGAGGGAGCGTTGCAAGCCCCCCCCCCCCCATGGTAAAACGTTGCTAAACGTCTCCCAGATGGAGGGGGTAACACATTTTAGACCTTAAAGTTGCATCTAAAAATTCTTTAGGCCTACTTTCAGATTTCATTTTTAGAAACAAATTTCTATTTCAAGAAGGAAAGTTAGATTTCATTTACTGAGGAAATGCACGTTACCCCAATGTGAATTCAGTAGTGTACCCGGATATCCTATTTATGAATGGCTTTTGAGAATTATGTTACAATATGTTTCTCAATTAGTTATGAAAGTCATGTGTAGAGAGTAACTCCTTGGTTTACCTTGAATATGCAATGTTCATGTTCTAACATATCATGAAAGATACTTGATTAAGTGAAATAATAGGATAATTGTGAGATTTAGCTGCTGTTTCAAAATAAGTTTAAAGGCAGTAGGCAGTCGCTCCAAAATTTGCTTTGAGAAATCATCATATTCTTGCAAATCTCATTTTAATGCACTACAATCACCTCTGACGACATTTTGAATATAACTTTTACAAACAATAGGTAAAGCAAGGAGAACTTCCCCTTGAATTTCACAATTCACTAACAAAAACATTGTCACATGATCAAAATAGGCCATTCATGAAGTAGAGAGACGGGGCATACTAACTCTTATTGGGGTGACTGCCTATTGCCTTTAACTGCAGCGCTAGCAACTGCTTTTCTTTACCAGCTCATTGAATTTAGCCAGTGGCGTAGCCAGAGGGGGACAGGGGCAGAGTGCCCCCCCCCACAGAAATTTTGGGGACGCAATGGGCGATGTTGAAAAAATGAAGGAAAGCAAAAAAAAAAAAACGGCGAGAAGAGGGAGGGATGGGAAGTTGGTGGGGAGGAGTCGCAGAGGGTAGGGATCTAGGTCTCGGGTATGAGTGATGACGATGGAATCCGCAGCAGAACGGACGGCATATTTATTTTATGCAGGACGCATTGGCAATAGGCCTCCGAAAAGTCAATCAAAACCGTGGATATTAATGATGTCATCGCTTCTGGAAACAGTGTTCCGGATCTTTTCTCCTTTTTCCACAGATTATGCCTTGGGGATTGAACCCTAGCCCTTTTTTCGAACCCTTATCCTGATTTTGAAACAAAATAGAAAAATCCCGAAAAAGTATTGGTTGTCAATGTCATTTTCACTCTGAGGGCGGCCGCCCCTCCAGGGGCGGCGCCAGGTGGGGACAGGGGGCAGGGAATTCCCGTCGGGGAATTTTTACAGTTTCGTCGGGGAGTCTTAGTCGTTACGATAAAGCATGCAGTCCCCGACGGCGACAGTCGCCCCAACGGTTTACCTGTCTTTTTTTGCTCTCAAGAGGACAATTTCTTTAATAAGATCCCAAGATTTTCGGCGCGCTAGGCGCGCTGTAGGGTCACTCCATTTTCTTCAATATTTCTATTCCACATAGTTAGATAGCACAAGTCATGTCCACCCTATCAAGTAACATGTAGGCAGAGTACACAGCTTATGTAAATAGAGGTCGTAAATTTCATCCCATATCGCAATGCCTAGTTGCTGTTCTCTAATGTGTATCATGCTGTACGGTCAGTTGGTGAGCGAGTCCAGGTGGTTTCGATACAATGTATGTTATACCAGATACGGTCTTCAACCCCTACAGTTTTCTTTCTTTCTTTTTGTTTTTAATGATTACTTATGTTTTTTGTGTAAGCCTACTAAAAATTTTTGCGTGCTTCGCGCGTTTAGCAGTTTCACGATTCAGATTCAAAAGAACGATATCAGTGCGCAACTTGGCTCTTGAAGTATTAGGTGATATTATGCAAATATGCCCTGCAATGGTATGAGATAGTGACTCCTTCAAACCCCCTTCTCTCCATGTACCCCATCGACATAGTGGGTTGTCGGAACTTGGGGTCGCTGGTATGGCCCGGACTCCGTTCGGGAAAATTCTGTTGCCACCCATAGTCGGTTTACTTACTTTGGCTTTCAAAGGATCGTTTCTGAGATAAAACCCACAATTTTCGGTACGCTTTGCTCACTCTTCCTCAATTCCGTTACTTATAGCTAAATATAGTACAATGTCATCTCTTTTCGGTTAATTAACCTAGTTAATGTTCTCTTATGTCTGTCGTGAGGTACGGCTAGTGACCCGGGGAGGGAAGTAAAATGTAAGTTATGTCTGATAGGGCCCAACTGCCCGGACAATTGACCTATATAAATTTTAAGCAAGTACAGATTCTCTTTAGTGTAGGCTTACCCAAAAAATTTTCGCGCGCTTCGCGCGCTTTGCAATGTCGCAGTTTAGATTCCGGATAAAAACGGTAAATCTATGTTCCTCTAGTATATACAAATTTTATGCAATATATGCCCCGCAGTGGCATGATAAAGTACAGAGGTTTTCTTCAAATCCCCCTCACCAACCCCTCTACCACATCGGGGCTGCCGGGGTTTCGGGTCGCTGGCCTCCGGGTCGGGAATCTGGCTCCCGTTCGGGCAAATCCTGGCGCCACCCCTGCGCTCCTCTAAAAACCCCTGTGGAGAACACTGGGATCTAGTATAAAATGAAGCACCATTTTGCATCTAAGCCTTTCGAGACAGCAAAAAATTTCAAAGGGGAGGGGGAACCGGGAGGGGGACACCCCTTTCCTTACACCCTTCTCCCAGGACTGCGGTCAAGAATGGGGACGATGAGTCGACTTTGGCCCCTCACACCAAAAACCTGGCTACGCCCCTGAATTTAGCTAAAGGTAAATCATAGGCTATTTTATCTTTGTTAGCCGGCATATATGCTCGTGTATTCAAGCAGTGTATATTGATAGGAGAAAGATGCTTCATTCGTCAGGGAGAGGGAAACCCGTATAAGAACGCGTCCACGGCGGGGTTCCGGGGACCTCCCAGGGGAAATTTGGCGGGGAGGAACCCAGATATATATATATATATATATATATATATAATATATATATATATATATATATATATATATATATATATATATATATATATATATATATATATATATATATATATATATGCAATTTCTTATGTTTTGAGGGGTCCTTGAAATCATGATTTGGACAGTGAAAACTTTAGCATTTCAGTATATTTTTCCTCAAGTAGGCCAATTTTCATCTACGATTTGGAAATCTCAGGGGGGTAGTTGTGTAGTTGCCCCCTGCCCCCGCAGGCTAGGGCCCTGACTCTGTTCAGAATGTGAGTTAAGCTACAAGCACTGCAAGCTGTTCTACGACCAATTTTACAACACTGGCGCCTATACCATCCGACCAGTCAGCCAGTAGGTTTACAGAATTAACAGATTTCAATGACCTAAGAGCAAAATCACTCGGCAGGTGTCAAAGTTTACACCAGTCGTTACTCTAGAAGAAACAAAAGTTTCCAGTGTGTTAAAGGGTGTATCAAATGACAACGTTTATTGGAGTTAAATGATGGGGGCATTAACGCTACTTCATTAGCCTCCAACTTGCAATAAAATTATTTAAAAAACTGAAAGGGCTTGAACACCGAATTTGTCCTTTCAGAATACGGAGAACTTGAATATTATTGGAACTAAAAGGCTATGTCTTTGTGTTGGAAGTGATTGAACATTTTCATCGAGCTGCACAAGAAGTAACAGAAAACGTTTGTCAGTGTTCCCTTAGGATGTTTTATACCAATGCATTGCGGCAGGGAACGGGGAGACATTATTTCAGTTCCGTGCGCGGGGTACCTGATTGGTCAGATTCCATACCATTTTATAGCAGATTCCTTCCATACCTGCATGGGAGTATTTAATCTATGACGTATCAAACATACGCATGCAGCAAGCTGGTGACATAAACACATAGGCTAGTATAAACAAATTAATCCAAACATCGACGAAAATGACCACCCTGTGACAACCTATGAGGCAAGTCACAGCATGACGGTTGACAAGCATAAATTTGTTTGAGTTAAAATCAGAATCTGTGACCATGGATAAAGTACAGTTTAAGCAACTTATGGGCTATCCATGCTGAGAAATCTTTAGCTAAGGCTTAGGATTCTCTCTTTTCATTGGAGTAAGGATACGTTCAATGAGGGGAGGGGTAGGGAACTGCAGAAATTTTTGCCCAGAATTTTAGTGCATGTTTGCTGCAAATTTTATTACCAATCAGGGGGATCTACAGGCCCGGATGTACCTTTCTGGGGGCCTTGGGTCAGCCCTGCCTTCTTCCGGCACATTGAGCTTAAAAGGAGGGTTTAAGCAAAAACTTACTTTTCGTTTGTAAAAGAGGAACTAAATCTATACATTTTGGCGAAACTTTCATTTAAATCGCACTTGTATTACTTGAGATATCACCAAAAGAAGTTACAACATTTGTGTCCCAAAGGCAATTGTGGAAGTTATATTAGTAGGCAGCTTCCTGATATCACTTCCTCACTTTGATAAGGAATGCTTTGTTTCCTTTGTTTATTCAGTCTGTTGTGTTGACCTTGCAATTAATAGGGACAGGACCTCCCCATGGGGAATGTCAAGTATGTAATTTTCCCATGCCTCTCATGCAATCACATTGCGATAACATTCGATTGTTGAGGAGAAAATTAGTGATAAAATTTAAAGAAAAACAGAAGACTGCTCATTAATTTAATCTGAGGGTATGACATCATATGTGCTTGCTTCAAGTTCACTTTGTGTTGAAAATGTGACAACTTTATCTGCTGATATCTTGAGAACCACACATCGGATTTCAATGGAAATTTCACCAGATTGCTTAGAATAAGTACCCCTCTAATATATTAAAGCTTGATTTGACCTTAGACCCTTCTTTTAAAACCTAAAATTTCTTTTTCCGCACTCTCCCCTAATCTGGCTCTGAGACTATCTCTTTTATTTTTCCCCATCATTTTATATTTTCACTCCTCCAATTTGGGGATCCGAGTACTTCGTCCCCTCTTTGGCGTAGTGACGAATGTTGAAAAGTTGAGTTTCGAGTAATAGCGGTTTGATTGTTTTACTGTTTTGAAAACATGATTTCGATCTTAAACTATTGTTGCTGTAACTGTTTCATTGCTTTAAAATAAAGAGAAAATATTAAATTTTGTTGCTAAACTAGTTTGCAAAATAATGAAAGCAGAATGTAGTCTATGATGGCATTAAAAGTCATTCGTCACTATGTACAATTTTTAAAACGCGATTTCAGTAAATTCAGTGTTTCACCCGTACGTTGTAGCACAGGACATCATAGATTCGTCACTACGCGGAATTGGAAAAACGCCCGGTAAACATGGAGATGAGCATTCGTCAAGAATATGATAAAATTACTGTAATTCCGTAAATTTGCAGAGAGCCAGACCTTTCTCAAACAATTTTATATACCCCAAATATGTGGAAAATGTATTAAACTCATTTTCTTCAAGCAAGACGTGGTTTATAATTGGAAAAAACAACATTCGTCAATACGCCGAAATGATTTCTGTCATATCGGTACATCAGGTATACGTTTCAGCACGGGCCATAATGACGAAATTGAGATTCGTCACTACGCAGAATTGAAAAACGTCTGAAAACCATGGAAATGAGCATTCGTCAAAAAAATAATAGGAATAACTTCGAATCCATACATTTTTAGAAAATCAGACCTAGATTAAACGATTCTACGCCCCGAAAATAAGTATAAACTGTTTTCACCTCATTTTCGCTAAAAATGCATATTCGTCACTACGCCAGAAAGGGGACGACTTGTACATACTTAAAAGACACAATGAATGATAAAATTTTTGTGTGCTCTTTCTCGGGAGGCCTTGTGCATCACTTGTGTTAAGTAATGGTCCTATATATGTTTAAGGGGTTAAGAGTTACTTTAAAAATGATTAATCAGGACCGTAGCCTGTGGGGAGGGGGAAGGACAGTTTCCTACCTGAGAGTCCAAACCCTAGATAAAAATTTGGGTACTTGAGAGAAAATGCTGAGATACTGAAAATTTGACTGTCCTCATTATGATTTTAAGGCCCTTAAAACCATGCAAAACTGCATTTAAGGGTCCCTTTTCAACTTAAGTTCTCAAATGTTTACGGGGTGCTTCCTGGACCCTAGCCATGACTGCGTTCTTACGTGATGTGTTAATCTCACCCTCTAACTCCTCCATGAAACACAATTTGAATCTGTAACATATACGCAGGCTAAAGATCTTTAGTATTATTCCATACCATCATATCAATATAGCATGATTTTATAAAATAGCCTATTTGATTAACAAACCTACACCATTTCATTTTGAAATCTTAAAGTGTTTCTAAAGCATGAAATTTAAAAATAGACCAACTTGTACATATAGAAGGTCTAGAATGTGCCACTTCCCTCCGATCTGGAAGGTATTTTCTACCAAAAATGTTTTGAAATGCCTTCGCTACGACTACGCCGGGCCAACCGATGATGGATCCCCCATTGGCGTAAGAGTGGCAGTATTCACCGTGTACCAGCCTTGTAGGGGTCACGGTGGCATGCCACAGCTGACAAATTTATTACATAAGAAGAATTTCTCAGTATAGTTCAATGCTCTACCAGATAGCACAATTTTGGATTTAAAAAACTTAGAACAACAGAAATTTCTCATGGGGTGTCACCCCTCCCCTTAGGGAACATCCCCTTCAACTACACCCCATCAAATTTGAAAACATCACTGAATAATGAGGATTTCTAAAGATATAACCAATTCAACGCTTTACCAAAAATATCTCAGTGCATCAAGGCCACCTCACATATAAAAATATCTCAAAGAGTATGAGTGTCATGCTTCTAAACAAATAATCAGTTCAAAGCTTTCCCAAAATATCACCATTTTTCACCTCAGCCACTTTACATAAAGATCACCCCTCTCGTTCCTTAGCACCTACCCCAAGGATGGCATGCACCCATGGCATGCACAGATGACACAGGAAGGGTTCGCATGGGAATCAACTAGTATAGGTACACCACTTGCTGCTCCGCTTAGACAGTGTCATGAACTGTCCCCTATAAAGATTTCACCCATGCCACGGCCCTGCTAATCTAGATGCAGATCTTCTGTTTTGCAAAGCAGAAGTGGCGCCAGCGAGGAGGCGGGGGCCATGGCCCCGTAGGGAAAAATCTTAGTTCCAATTTCGTCGGCCCACCAGGGAGCCTTTATCGTCACGACAAAATATGTAATCCCAAAGACCTTCAGTCGCCCCAGCTATCTGCTTGATTTTACTCATACCGGGAAGGGTAGATTTTCAATGAAGGTCCTAAACTTTCCAATTTTCCTTGAAAATAGGCCTAACCCAAATTTTCTTCAATATATAAACCTCCAAATTGTCAAATTTTGTAAAAAAAAACAGAAATTTTTTTCGGTTGCTTCGTGCGCCGGACATTTTACGTTTGACGTCCTTTTGGCAGCTCATCGCCTTTGTCGGGGATTCGGGTTGCTGCCCCCCCCCCCGTCGGGGAGCTTGACCCCCCTGTCGGGCAAATCCTGTCGCCACTCCTGTTGCAAAGTTGTCCAGCCCAGGTCATATCTCTCTGTCCATTACACTCCAGATATAGGAATAGCCTACTCTGTGATGTCCTTGTTCTAGAAAGTAATTACCAGAGACTTATATTCTAATAAAGTGCTCTGGTATTGGCAATAAATTTAAGAGCCAAGAGCCTCTCAAAGTCGTTTATTAGATCATGGAACTATATATTACGTAATTGTTCCATGATTAAATATGCCTCGGGATCATTTATAACCAAGAGTCGGAAGCCATAGACGGGATTAAGGAGGGCAAGGGAGCCACTTGCCCCCCCCCCCCCCCGCCCACACACACACTATTTTCCAGACCTTAAAAAGTAAGAAAAATAATTAAAAAAATGAGCGGAAGTAAGAGAGACCAGAGAAATTAGGGAAGGAACTTTAAATATTATGGTAAATTTCGCAAGGCAAAATGAAGGAAAACGTTAACCTTAAAGACAGACAGTCATCACCCCGAAGTATATTTTTAGTGCAGGGGTATCAAAATTCTCAGTTGGTAACTGCTCTTTGATTGACATCAAAGTTTGAAAATTCAAAAGATGCAGGGTAGCTCACATTCCACACAATGTTGAGAGAGTGCTTGGATTGCGCATTATAGCCTTGTATGCTCACCAGAACATGGCCTGAAGCAATAAAATAGGTTTCTGTTTGCACAAAAAGGGCTTTATACAGTTGTGGGAGGAGCTACAAGTTGCATAGTTTGGAGAATTGGAACTGTCTGAGATGAGGAGATTTGCCCTTTAAATATCGTAAGTAACAATGCCAGAATTTTTTTCTTGGCGTGCTCCGCGCGCACCCGCACTGAATACTAACTAATACGGTGACGGAGCTAAAAGGTGCTAAGGAGCAACTACTATTGGAAACTTTGTTAGGTACCATATTTAAAATTTTCCAAAGCATGCTCTTGTTGGCTACCAGCCCCCCTTTTTTGACGTGAAGCTCTCAGTATGAAACAAGCGTCACTCGGAGCCTTAACTTGTACGTCCGGCATTACACCCACGATGCATTATCCTCATGGGCGTGGACCATGTACGGGGGGACAGCGACGTAGCCAGGAATTTGCAAGGGGAGCACATTTGTGACTGATATGAGGGAGGGGTCTGAGGGGAGGGTTAAACCCTCCCCTTTGAGAAATTTTTGAACAATTGAAGGTCCTCAGATGCAATTTGGTGCAATGTTTTGCCAGTTTCATCATTATCATATATACACGATAATGATGAAACTGGCAAAACATTGCACAATTTACAGTTTTAACATTTTTTTCGACACTGAAAGGGGGAGCAGTCGCTCTCTCTGCTCCCCTCGGCTACGTCTCTGCGGGGGGACGGGGAACGTGTCCTCTTACTTTTTTGGAAGGGGGGATCTCCAATAAGTCTCCCCCTCACTTTTTTCAATAATGTAACATATATAACGAATTGATACTACATTTTAAAAGCTAAATTGTGCCCAAATATGGCACCATTTGACATATAGACACCTTCCAGTTTCATTTTTTCAAAGGGGAGGGGGCACCCTCTCCTTAGACCCTCTCCCAGGACGGCGATTCGCAAATGGTGAAAAGTCCCACAGTCCACCTTTGGAAATGGATCCACGCCCTTGATAATATCCTTGCACGCTCAGTTCAGAAATCTACCCCGGTATGAAGGGCCTATATAGGAAATCGCGATTCGAGTCAATACATTTTTCGGCTTGCTTCGTGTCAGCTAAATAGAAGTAGGTGTCTCGTTAGTGCTGCTGTCCGTATATAACCTTTTTGGAATTTTCTCGTTTTTAATTCCTGTAGGATCAGTGCTTGAGTAAATTACTATTCAGACTCTTGCAACTCCTGCTGTTCACTTTCCCCGCTCCAACTTCCACCATCCTCACAAAATAGACCGACCATTATTACCTAAAATTTGCAATCATGAAAAGAAAACTATTTCATTAGCATTTCAAATTATATTTGGGGACAGGGAAGTTTCCCCGAGATCTGGTCCAGAATTCCAAAAGCTATCAAATTTAAGAAAAATTCTCGGGATGGACGGCAGGCGATCCGTCCCCAGCCGGCTTCGTACCTTCGGCGATCGAGGTAAAGGCTTCTCCGGCCTCACCTACAAGAAGATGCAATGAGCCAATAAAACTCGCTTCCCTGGTATTTTTTTACTGGGGACGCCCATGGCCATGTGTCGGTAAGAACTACCCATTACAACATTCACTTTGGAAAGTATTTCACACTCACCCTCAACCTTTCATCGTCCTTACAAAATCGATCTGCTTTTATCAATTTTCGAAACTATCTCATTTTTCACAGTAATGCCAAAGGTTGAGGAGTACCTTGTCCTGGACCATCGACAAAAATAAAACATAAAAGAAAGAATTGATGGCTGGGGAAAGGAGAATCTTTGGCGTAATGGATGACACTGCATTCAAACAATTTCTGGTAGCAAAATTTGGTCGGCCCGACGACGGACCGCTGTTGGCCACTCCGGCGCACAGTGGGCCAGGGAGCGCTGAAAGTGCGCCAAAATTAAACAGTCGCTGCAGAAACAAGATAACATAGCTCTTTGATCGTTTTAGGGCTTTTTGGAGGCGTAGAATTCAATATAAGCATTTTCAAATCTCTATGACGTCATCAAAATACGGTTTTCTGATTGGTGGAATCAATATTCATTAAAAACACAGGTAATTACATACATGGGGTCAATCCTGGGGGGGACAGGGGGACACGTCCCCCCACATTTTGGAAAAACGCCCATTGACTTAAGATTTTTACACAGTAAATTTTTGACAGAAGTGGCCATGTCCCCCCCACATTCGAGTAAAGATTGACGCCCATGATTACATATCATATTCAAAAGTCAAACCCATAAGGGGTTTGTGGACCCACAGAATTGAATAAAAGTATGTGCAACTTTCTATGACCTCATCAAAAATACTGTTTTCTGATTGGTCAGGTCAAATATTCATTGAAAACCACTGGTAGATGCACATCAGATTGACAATCCAAACGCATGAGGGGTATGCCGACCCAGAGAATTGAATAAAAGTATTTTTAACTTTCTATGACGTCATCAAAATACTGTTTTCTGATTGGTGGAGTCAAATATATGAAAACATAGGCAAATTTATATCATATCGATAGTTCAAACATATAAGGGGTTTGTGAACCCATAGAATTGAAAAAAAAGTATTTTCAACTTTCTATGGTGCCGTCCAAATACTGTTTTTTAGTTGATGGAGTAAAGTATTCATTGAAAAGCGATGGGTGAATCATATTTGTGAATACTGTAAGGGTTTCCTGGACCACGAGAATTGTACGAAAGTATTTAAAAGTTTCAGTGACGTCATCAAACTATTTGTAAAGACTCGATGATCCTACTCACGCAACGTTACTGTTAAAAATTACTATCGCTTTTGAAACTCAAATTTTGTTACCAGGAATTTATAAATAATGAAATTAAAAAAAATAATTAAAAAAATAAAAAACCTTGTTGAAGATGGGAAGGGGTTATGCCACAAAGTATGGTCCTTACACCTTAAGTGGAGTGGAACAAGGGTTGTGTAAAACATGCTATCATCCGATGTGTCTGTTGAGCTAAATTTTTACTTATATTCACTTTGCCCTGATGAGCCATCAAACCCCCACTTGCAAGTAAGTGTACATGATAATTGTTCGTCTTCATCAAGGTTCTCAACAACACCTGTATTTTTTTTTTCCTTTTCTTCCTCGATTATCCTGAGCGCTGTATGATCGAGAAGGCTCTGCAGAGGTACTTTTGCAGAATATTCCGAGACTCAGGAGATGTTTTCTGGGAAGCATTTCCTTTTGGTTTCCCTCACGTTATTATATGGTGGAGAGATATTTGCACGTTTTCGTTTTGCAGGGGTCCTAACAGTTTAATATGACCGTTTGGTCATTATCTGTTTCCACTACAGGTGACAATGCCTCGTCGCTTGTGAAAGGCTCTTGCTGTTTGCGTGGATGAGAAATGAGCTTCCTCATCCTAGAAGGCCGCGAAGGTGACATCATAGCAAACTTGAGAACATATTCTTAAGGTCAGGGTTTTTCTGTAAAATCCTTGTGGTGCAGCATAAAGAAGTTCGGGTGGTTTCATTTGGCTTAAAGGTCGGTTGCTTGTCTTTATCGTGATCTATTTGAAAGTGATTCCCAATCCCTTGAGGGATGTCCTGCGTTTGAGGGCTGCGATGTATCTGATACTGCTGAGGTTGACGAAACATCTTCGTCCATACTCTTTGAGAAGTAACTGTTGACTTCATCATTTAATAAATTGCTGTCAAGCCACTCCCTGTTTTTGTTCAGGAACTTTTCTAGCGTACGGTTTCTTTTAGACAATCTCTCTCTTAATCTGTATAGAAAATCTGGTACACTCTTTGATGTCAGTTGGTCAATGTGTTCTGGTACATAAGATTTAACAACACCACAGTACTCATATAAAAAAGTCATAGACTTTTCTTTTGCCAGTTGAATGTCAGCGATTACACCAGCAGAATACAGGACTTCAAGTTTCCGTCTTGATATACCCCACGGAGCGGACTCTGTTTGCTCAGCTCCTCAGCTGTTAGGGATATGACTGAACAAGGAATATGCCGCACAGCCTGCTACGTAGGCAAGTCTTGATACAGATGCCGTCATTTTTCCGATTTTAAACGAATCGTCATAACACAAACTTTGCAGAAAAAATCAGTAATCTTGCAGCTTGACACTATTTGACTATAAAATCAAACGCGAGTTTGAAGTAGCTGCTCTTCACAATACCTGTTTTCAACACGGCAACTCATACAAATCCCACGAATAAATCAATCAATGCATGTATGACCGTGTTACGTGAGATAAAGTACACACAAAGGTCTTTACGTATACGTACAAAAATACGCGATCGGCTAAAATCTTTTGATGGAAGCCGCCGCGGCGGTTTAGCAGAGAAAAATGTGCCCAAATCTGTAGATATATGGCGTGAAAAAGTGGCTATATATCGAAAAGGGGCAGATGGTGGCATCTAAATTTGGTATCAACGTAAAGCTTAGAAGTTGGAAAGAATCCCGGTATATAAATAAAGGCGAGAATATACGGGAATATAAACTTCTGCCCTTGAGTACATAAAATTTCCTTTTTGGTATATATTTTTACTACTTTTCACAGATATTAGCCATGGTTGGTATTTTACTTGTATGTTTGTAACCCAATATTATGTTAAAATAGTTAATTTACAAAAAGCATATGTATTTTCAGCCAGATTCTCTTCTCCAAAATATGCTTAATCTAAATTTAAGCAAATTTGGTCATTTTCGGCGTTTTAGCTTAAAAAGCGCGTTTTCCTGCTGTTTATCAAAGCCATTTATTAATATTAAAATTATTCCAAAGAAAATTCATGTCAAAAACAATTAGTCGGAATGTTAGCTTTACGAAAAACATTTGAAAAGTTGAAAAAGACACATTCACCACATGTTAATTTTGGCTCACTTTGGATTTATCCTGGCCCACTGTGCGGCGGTCCGCCAGAGACTGTCCGGTGGTTCACCGGCGGTGCGCCGATGACGGCGACGCTGATTTGTTAAGAAACTTAAAGGAGCTGAGTAGCCGCCAAAGTAGAATAAATTCTCGGACCCGCCGACTGCGTTACGTCACATTCGGTTATGCTTCTTGGTTTATTGATTCGATCCGATACCGATACTTATCAAAGCCATGCATGCAGTGTGTCTGGTGTAACAGTACACTTATTACTGTCGTTAACAGTACTAACGTTAGCCTAACTTAGGCTAGCGTTAGGGCCTAGGTCTACTACGAAAAACAAACTCATTGATCGAAAAAATAGTTTCAGTACCTGCAAAATCCACAGTGTTGTTCATGAACCTCCTGCAGATGATGCGCGAAATAGGCGTGTGCCTTGCCACTAGTAACGCTCATATACTACAAGCGTACGTACGTTGTAAGTTGTGTGTGCTACATGCCTGGATAGATGCATCGATCAGAACCGATACAAGTGTAAACGATCCAAAATTGCCGGTGCCAGAAGAAAAAGTAACGAACTAGAAATTCAAAAAAATGAGAATATAAAACGCATTAGGGATTAATAATTTTAAAATTAGCCCCGCACAGAGGGTTATCATCTCGTTTCGTATGATGTATTTATTTTGGAAGTACACCACTACTCAGCTCCTTTAAACCCATCATGACAACTTTCCGTCCAGCCAGCGAACCTCCGATGACCCTCCTTCAGTGTTGGGGCTATCGGCGGACCGCCGGATTTTGCTTTCAGGGAATAAAGAGAAACAATAGACTACAATAAAATGCTGTATCTTTCGGCTCGCTTCGCGCCCACCCGTTTCAAATTTTGTTTCGTGATTACTTCCTGTAGAACTTCTAGTGTGTTCCACACTGAGTTCGTACAAACTTTTCTTTCATCAAGATACTACCACCCACAAGCCAAACCCCCTTCATCACAAAATTACTTGCTAATCTGATTGAGAATATAGCTATTATTAAAATTGTCAAAATGTCACGATTCTTCTTATCTGTTTAGTGCACATCCGATGAGTTTTAAGATGCAAACGCTTCATTCTAATGGTTTTATTTCAGGGCTTCAGGGGGCATTTTCCCTGGACCTCCACGGGGCGTTGCCCCTGGACCCCACCTTGTTCCCTCCCTCCTTCGGCACCGTTTGGTATTCCTCCCAGGTTTGGTATCCCTCCTCCTCTCCCCCCACTATCAGATACCAAATCCCACAGAAAAAAATTGCGCATCCCGCACCTGTTCGGACCTATTTAAGAGAGGGCGCCATTGCTTCCCGGTAGGCAGAGCCGTATATTGGCTCTGAAAGTTATAAACGAAAGGCGCCCTTACTCTTTCGGGTTCAGAGATCCTCTGTGGGCAGGGCAATGTAAGGGGGCGCTATCTTCTTTTTTAGGACTCTGACTACCTTTTATCACCGTAAGCAATATTAATTTAAACACGAGAGAGCGCCACCAATATGCTTAAATTAAAGCGAAAAATAGCCAAAAGACAAGGGTCACGCTTTCATAAACGCTGGTCATCAAACATACCCCACTGAGTCAAGTGACTGAGTAAGCCAATGAGCGCAGGCTATTTAGTTCGCTTCTGCCCACATCTGAAAGGACGTCCCCTGTAAATAGATGAACGATCCCTGTCGTCATCGTGAACGACCCCGGTCTTTAGCAAGCAGACAGGGAGGGAGGAAATGACACGGCCCCTAAACCATGAAGTGCCAAACCACACACAGAGGCCTCGTGACGGCATATGCTATCTACCCACTACTTGAGATAAGAATTGGCATTGATTATATAGGGTCACTTACAGAGCCATATTAACATTATTACTAACATTTTATGTTCAGAATTTCATGCGTCACGAAGGGATTGGGGTGCGCGTTGGTATTATCTTTACTCGTAAATCAAACTTTGTGACTAATCTTTGTGGCGATTCTCGCAAATTCAACCAAACGAATGATGTTTTATATAATTTCCTACATTTTCAGCACTGAATTTAGTTGATGGAAGGGTAAAAACAAAACGTCATATCCTTTTTATCAAGTGCTAGCCAATCAGTGTGCTTTTCTTTATGTTTTTTTCTTTATTTGTGTACTTTTGTTTACTAAGTCAAGGCACAACCGTTTTGTATAAGCTTCCATTCAGTTGTGTCTGTACGATAGAGTAATAATCCTTTGGGCCCTATTGTTGGTGTTAAAATAGCCACACTTCATTTCAATGAAGCTTGTCAGGGTCATAAAATACTACCAAAGTGTTGAAGCGTTCATTACAGTTCTTGTTCGGCGCATGCAAATTTAGAACATCTTTAGAGCTTTCTGGGGCTTTTCATGAAGGGTCCATTTGGAAATGGTTTCAGATGTTAGCCTTTTCTCAAAAGTTGTAAAGTACTGTCATAACGTCAGCTATCGACTTTTGATCTGGTGACTAATACTCAGACTCGTAGCCAAGGTGGGGGGGGGGGATTCATCCACTCTCCTATGACCCATAGTGATTAAGGACAAATTACAAGGTTTTTCCCGGTCCACATGTGGGTCCTACGCCAATAGACAGACCTTTGCAATCCGGCTGTGCCGCTGGAGTTAATGCATGGGTTGGTGTGATATGTGAAAAAACCACCAAAACAAACTCTTGGCGATGCGCCTGTACATGCTATATAGGCTTCCAACTTGTACTAGCAACTGTATACTTCAACGCATGGTCGTAGGGGGCGGGGCGGCCACCCTCCAAATGTCAGAAACGTGACTGAATCGGGCAGATATTTGATCTCAGCTGGGCGGAAAATTGGACAGTTATATTAGGTCTGGAGTCGGGCAAAAATCACCGACCTCCCTGAGAAAAACAGTCCCGTGCGGCCATGTTTCAACGACTATCTTTATAAACCGTATACAAAGTTGGAAGTTGCTGTCGTATCTGTAGACAGCTCCCTGTTGCAACTAAAAAAGCTTAGTCAATCTCGGTTGCTAGGCAATGAACGGAATCAATTGTTGTTTGAGTGTCTTTAATGGAATGAAGAAAGAAAAAAAGCTGAATAGATCCCCTTTAAAAGAAGATCCACACATGATTGCGCATGGAAAGACAATCCTGTTAAGCCCTATTTTGCAGAGTTTCTATACGAGGCCCATACTAAGTTTTTGGTAAGTACTCGAGCTTTTGGTTCAACACTGTCTTTGAAGACTATATACCACTTTCTTTGCCCCCTTTTCTTTCCAATTCTTATTGTAATTTAATAATTACAAAAACACTTTCTTTGCCCCTCTTCATTGCAATTCTATACGCAATGCTTATCTTAGCCTACATATTTAGCAGTCCGGTGTGTTCCAGTTTATATCACCCCTGCATGTGTGCCAATCCCGTAACTAAGGGGGACCCAAGGGTTAAGCCCCTCTGCCGCAAATGTTTTTCCCCGAGAAAAGTAAAAATTACCGTTGCCATAATGCATTTTAATTCATCGCGTCAACCTCTCGTCAAACATGATTCGCCTCCGCACCTTGTCTGTCTACAGGCCTGATGTGCGTAGTTTTTCCCCGTTTGCGCCCCCCCCCCCCGCCCACCACCACCCCAGAGACCTTCTCAGGAAGGATGGTTTACATTGTTATACATCCAGTTGAGTAGATTTCTCCCATATCCTAAAGAATAAATTACCTCCTAGACTTAAAATGTGATCCGGAGTAAATCATTCCTAGTCCCATTCTTTTCCTTGTTCATATTAATAACATTGTAAATGCTGCCTCCTCTAATATTAGACTTTTTGCTGATGACTGTGTCTGTTACCGGGTCATAGAGAATGTTAATGATTGTTGTTTGCTCCAGAAAGACATACATAATCTAGGTCTTTGGGCCAAGACTTGGGGCATGAGATTCCAGCCCTCTAAGTGCAACATCATTACTTTCGCTAGAAAAAAAAAAATCCGGTCAACTTCGATTATGTCTTGAACGATGTGAAGTTAGTTAAGGTTGACTCGATAAAGTACCTAGGTGTCACGATTTCTAACGACTTAAACTGGGATAAGCACATTCAGTCTATCTGCAATAAGGGTAATAAGATTTTGGGCATACTTTATAGAAATTTATCATTTTGCTCTGGCGATGTGAAGTTAGCTGCCTACAAGGGTCTCCTTCGGCCTGTTTTGGAGTATGCTTGTTGCGTATGGGACCCACATCAGTCTTATTTACAAGATAAGCTAGAGAGCATCCAGAGGAGATCGGCTCGTTTTGTAAGCTCCGAATTTTCTCGCGAGCCAGGGTCGATGACATCTATTTTGAAGGACCTTGATCTCCCCACGCTAGCCGATCGTCGCAAGCAAAACAGACTTATTCTCTTCTCGAAAGTTTTTTTTTTTGGTAAGGCTAATATTCCCATGGACAAACTCAGTCATCCAACTCGGAAAACTCGTGGGATGCACAACCTCCATTTTTGTCAACTCTACTCTCGGTCTAATTGTTATAAATATAGTTTTCTTCCTAGTACTCTGAAAGATTGGAATAACCTTCCTGCTGCTTTGATTGATGGTTTAGATAGTCATAGAGATCCTGTTCAATATATTACCAATTTTATTAGGGCAAATTAGGGCACCCCTGACGCATGTGCGGTGTAGTAATGTCCTTTGGATGTGTCACCGTGATCCGAAAGAAGAAAGAAGAAGATAATCTATGCCTAGGAGAAGATTGAAAAGTCACTTCCAACTGAAAGAACCTAAGTTACGTAAGATTTGAGAAAACTATTAAATTGACGGTCCTATACTTCACTTCATTTCACATGTTAATGCTAATTGAGGAGTTTCTTTTATTTCTCCTCTTGGTCTATGAGCTAAAATAGTTTTCAGAGATAGCGGGTCCCGTTTTAAATCTTTTCTCGCATTCAAGTCGGAAGTAGCCCCTTGTTTGGATTTGGAGGGACAAGAAAAGGCACCTGGATGGGATGGACTAAGCGCTGGTCACTTAGATCATAGCTGTGACAAAAACGTGGGTCTTCTTAAATATTATTCCTTCGTGATTGCTTCTTGCCTGCGTTCTGCAGGTGTGGAATAATCTCAGGCTGTTGCTATTCTAATATTATGGTTGTAACTCTCACTTCATTTGTAAAAAGAAACAAGTTTTAAAGGCCTGGGGCAGCAAAATATTTTGATATTTTTGAAACTAAAAACTTAAACTCGGGGAAGTGTTAATTCTTGTCATTGACATTTTGCTTGTTTTGCACGGTACACTTAAAATAGCTTGAGCCATCCGGGTGATGATTTATCCTGGGGATGATTTGAGTGATCCTTGAGTGGGTGGTCGGGGGACTGTCTACGCAAACGAACGGATGGTCCATCTAAACTGCTAGATGGGCTATATCCAATGACAACCCCATGAGCGTTTTGAAACGGCCAAACAATATACTTCTCACTTGAGACGGTATCATAGTTGTACGTATTATATTGTACGATACTTACGTTCGTTCGACGCCAGGAATATGCCGGGATTATTAGTATGCAATGAACTTTTCATTGTTCAAGCGAAGTTTGAAAATTTAATTACAAACATATTAATAATACATTAATAATATATTGATATAATTTTTTCTAAACTTAGCCTAAGAATTGTAAGGATGCAAAAGGACTCCAGAGCATTGGTGTTGTCAAGGTTTGAAGAGGGGGTCGGAGATTGTTGGACGTGACGCAGCTACCGATGTTGTGCCCGGTATACTGAGATCTGTTTATTTCACAAATGTAGAGAAGGGCGCAATTAAGGCAAGGGATTTGAAAATATTGACAAACAAGTCTGATTAAACGTAGAATAGTGCTATATAAAATTTTGCTGGACTGGAAGTTATCTCCCTAAAATCACCCCAGAAAGTAAACGATTCTCCCATACTTTGTTAACTTCTGGCCCTCCTCCAAATTAACCTTGAACAAAAACACCTGTCTAGAACACCTCCAATACAGAGCCCAGTGGTGAGAGGGAGGGAGCCGGGGGACACGTCCCTAAAAGAAAGTTAGCTGCGCCCCCGTGTGCCTCCATGAGATTTTGGGTATGAAATTAATATGCACAAACACACCGTTCACGCATATCTCGATATAAACACAAGGACCCACTGTGACTTCAGTTAAGCATGCCGCTTAAATTGCGCGAAATGTTCTCAAAACTACACTTTTGTGGCGCGCTTTGCGCGCAACTAGTTTTTGAGCTATGTGCAAGACTGCCTTATTGGAAAATGTAACCCACAGCTACTGTTTCAACACTTATTTTATACAGCTATAGGACTTCTGCGGTGGTGAATCCTCTCCCTTTAATACCACACCCATTCGGTCTATCTTTTAGTTGCATTTTATGTTCGAAAAATGTCAAAAAAGTGCGAATTTTGGTGCCATTTCCAATGCGTATCCAATAAATATGAGGATAATTAAATAGCTTCACTTTCATAGGCTAATGACCGTATAATGTCCAGTGTCTTCAAATTTGCAAAGCGGAAATTTTCTCCCCCCCCCCCCAATCCCGGGCGAGGGAGCAGCCCAGCAACACAACAGGGATCATGAAAGTGGTGATACCTCTTTGAAAGTAGTATAAGAACAAAATTTTCATAGATGCTCAATACCAGAATTTTCTGGCCACTTCACGCGTGCACCAGGGATGGTTTCACCGTTTTGCTAGCCACCCTTTGTCATTTATTGACGAAGAAAATGCGATAAATGTATTGGTCGTAATTATACTTTTAAGGCACCCCAAACCAATTGAACCGCATTCAAGGGCTTCAGTTTCCAAATTTTCTCCGCTAGCCCAGAATCCTCAGACGAAGGCTTCCCCTCAGTGGCATACCTGGGAGATAGTTGTTTCAACATTAATTCCCATAGGGCAACATGAGTGGATTTATTCTAAAGCTCAATGCAAAACTTAACATGATCCGTTGTCCCCATTCACCCCACCCCACCCCCGCATCATTAAATCGAGAGTGATAGTAAGGCTGACAAAATGGTCAAATTGTGATTTCTCTTCTGTGTCCTGTGCAGTCCGCATCCACTGCCATTTTTGCGATAGTCAAATGATTCGTTCTAATGATCACAAGTTATAAACACCCCAGAGCCACCGGGGGCTCTACCCCGTTCGTTCACTCACTTTTGCAAGCTTATCATCTGAATTCTCGTTGCCCACGCCAGCAATTTATCAGTATTCTTAGTAACCGTGAACTTCTGGCGGATTCGCTTCTTGGAACCCCCTCACCAACTGGGTATTGACCTAATCATATCTTTAATTTAATTTAATTCAGGCCTTGAAGGGCAGTTGTTTTACGACGCTAAGCGACCACAAATATGGGAGAAGCCTATATGGCTTATGAATTAAAAGTTCACGTCGAGTGGCTGACCAACTCAACAATTAGATCAAACATGTGATGTCACAGAACAGCCCTCAGTTCAGGCTCGTAACCGGGGAGGGGGGTCGGGGCGAAGGGTGAACCCGCCCCGAGCATATTTTTGGTATTTTCTAATGTTTATTTTTACAATATTGCTAGTGTTTCTCCTATTTATATGAGGTAAATACGCCTTGGAATTGCCATTTCCAGCGATTTTAGGCCAAAACTTTCTTGCGCTTCGCTCCAACCCATGGTGGCGCGGAGCGCTGAGAGTCTGTCTATGGGTTTGCCCCCCCCCCTTGACAAATCCCTGGCTACGCCCCTGCCTCGGTTGGAGGTAAGCGCGTACCATTGCAACTTAACACCAACAAAGAATGCCGATGGCTGATTTGTGTACCGGTCGGATGCACGGGTAAGTCTTCTACGCGCGCTTGCGAAGTCTACGTCGTGCGTCCAATGCGCTTCGTTGTCTGCTCTTTAAAATGACGTCGCGTGACGTCAATGCATAAGGTCTCCTACCACTGAACATCACCAAGAGCCTGACAAAGCCCCTGTAAGTCCTCCACGACTTTCAATAAGCGCTCCTTGCTGTGACGTAAGCCCCTTCTACATTTTCCTCCATTTGTGGAGGCTTCCTGTACACCAGGTTCTTAAGCCATGAGATCTCAAAATAAGAAGTGTTTAGATCCAACTTAAGGCTTTTGGAGGGTCATTTCCCACAACCTGGGAGGCAGTTTCGTGAAAGCTTGCTTTGTACGCTATACTTCGTGCGGCGATGCCGAGATCCGCTTAGATATTTCCACATTGATCCGTTTTGGCTAACTCCCCCTCCCCCATTTCCCAACCACAATTTTTTTTTACAAAAGACATGTTCCCTATGTTTTAATCCTCTGTACAGAAGGAGAAAAAATAGAAATACGTTTTCTCTTTGCTCGCGCCAGGTGCATAAGCAAACTTAACGTCGATGGACATATCTAGAATGGCTGAAGACATCATCATTTTGTGCCCCGCCCCCACAGTCCCCCCGGAAGTGCCCTCGAACAATCTCCCACTCATGGTGCTCTTGGGTCAGATTGCGAGTGTTAGTCGTGTACCTGTCAAAATAACCAAGATCGGGATGTTGGAGTAATCCTGCAGGAAAAGGTTGATATGCAATTTCCAGGCTCGTAAGCTCCGGGCTTTTCCCTCTTAAATTATTTTTTGTGTACTTTCTTCAAACCCTGCGCGCATCCGCACTCGACTAGTGCTCTTCGGTGGGAAGAACTGCAAAATATCAGTAGCATACTATAACAAGGGAGCTGTTCCGTAACAACTCCCTGCTTTAACCAACGGAGAGGATATGGCCACTGAGGTATAAAGGATTTAATATACATCTTATGAAACGAATTTGGGCTACTCTCGGAATATCAGTTTCCTACAAATTGACAAAAAAAAAGAAGAAGAAAAAAAAAAACAGTGAAATACCATATGCCAGGGATAAGGAAGTGGTATTGCATAAACATATTGAGCATGGTTCGCCCATAACAACAGATACTAAAAGCTTCCCTACTTATGACTTGTTTCTCTTAACATCACTGGTCAGTTTCAGGTGGCATAGTGAGACAGTTAAATGGTATTGTACTAACATCGACGTAAAGCCTGTATTTATTTCATTTAAAGTTTGTATGTTAATTTACCAAAACAGACGCGATACCATTCAGCCTCGGTTCTCGTGTAGTCTACACAAATTCAGTTGCACAAGTTGTAACGCTATATAATATAACAGAAACCTACAAAACACTTGGCTGCACATAGGGCATGAACATTTCAATACTAACAAGCACCTCACATCATTATTTACTAACATTTAGACAACCAGCCCGTCTCCGATTACAGTTCTTTCAATTCTCTCGGCTTCCACTAATCTCCAGCTTAAGATTAAAAATGTCCTCACATCAGCTAGGAAAAGCCTTACTTGAACAAACAGCTAGATTGTCCTTTGTTCACCTTACTATTCTAATTCCGCCCTCCTTCGGCTTTATTGTTTAGGGTTATTATTTTGTGGACTCTTGCCTGTGCAGTGTCTGTCTTTTGTTACTATTGTTTGCCTGATGGTGAAAGCTTACTATCAAAACAGTTGGATCGTTTTCTGCTGTTAGATATGTTGTCACCTTAGTCAGTGGTGTTATAAATTTTCTTAAATTCCAAACTGGTTGCCCTCCCTATCTATAGCAGGGAGTTGTTATTTGCAACTCCCTAATCGAATTGAGAGGTTGCCCCCGGGCCTTTGCCACCACCCTCTGCCATATAAATTCTTTCTTTGTGTTCTTTTCTTGATGCCACCCCCTTTTTTAAAAAGATATTGAATTTTTGAGGGTCTTCAGATTCAATTTAAATTTCATATATTTCATATATATTTATATTTCATGCAAAAAGTTTGTTTTGTATCACAGAGGTGACAAGTAGGGGGATTTCGTTTTTGAAAAGTGGGGACGGAAGCATTCTTTATCCCCCACAGTTTAATGGGGGTTGATCCCCACCCATTCCGTTTGTACGGAAACGCTTTTAGCTCAGCTATGGTGATCGTGCACTGCTGCCGAAATTATGTCACTTTGTGACACTGTGTTAAGCGTCAATTAACACGTATTGTGTAATTAGTGTAATTATGACCTGACGTAACCGCTCTTCCTAAATGCATATGCAGCAGTAGGACCGCTGCATGTGGGCGAGGCTTATCGGTCGATAATGAGCCGGTTCGATGAGGAAATTGTTGCTTCTTTTTGTCCATATTTCGAGAGATTAGTGTTGATTTGCTGCAAGTTTTTTTTTGTGATTCATGTTTGGAAAGGGGAAAAGACCACAATGGGATTACATTGGTATCACCTTGTGATATTTTTTTAAACGCAATATTTCCCTTTGAGGTACCCCTATTTTCTCATTAGTTTAGCTGGGAATTGGTACATGTACGTGTTTTCAAAGTACAGTGGCGGATCCGGGGGGGGGGGTCGCCGACGTCCGGACTACCCCCAAATTTCCCAATTTGCCCTTTTTCAAAATTAGGATTTTTCACACTAGCCTAAAAAAACGAGACAATTTCACACGTAATGACAGTTGTCCAATTCCGAGGAGATTTTGGTTACCCCCATCCAGTATCGATCAATCCACCCGTAAAAGTCTAGTCATGAATCGCAGAAACTTTCAGCAATATATTTGACTACGGTAGCCTATATTGCCCGCCCCGAAACACGAACAGTGCAATCGTTTTACAGAGAATGTGACTACAGTATGTCTTCCTGCCTGCGTAACAGTCAGGCATTCTATTCTAATCACTTTTCTCTTGGAACCATGTGTGGCATGCTTGGGCATTCAAGGTGAGTACGAAACACGCAGAAACTACATCATATACTCACTATCTAGAGCTTTATGCAACGTGTTACTATTGGGTTTTAATCAGGGGCGGCGCCAGGATATTTTGAAAGGGGTGGCAAACGTGGGGTGAGTAATCGCCGGGGTCGAAGGGGAGAAGGATACCCCTCCTTTTTGAGAAAATTTTGTTAATTTAAGGTTGTTTAGATGCCAAACGGTGCTTTCATTTGTTATATTTTTGTACTGTCACCCCACCCCCACAAAAGTATGCCTTAAAAACGTTATTTAGACGATTTTATTTTTTGAGCTAAAAGCCATAGGGGCGGCAAATGCCTGCCCTGCCACCCCTGTGGCGCCGCCTCTGGTTTTAATACTGATTCCAAAAGGTCACTGCTAGTCTTTTTGTTTTACGAAATGATGATCTGTTCACACTCCCTATATAAGCGCTACATCTACGAAACCTTCCCTCCACCCGCTAGTATCCCTCCTCTCACGAACAAGAGCAGGTGCGGATCCAAGTGTGTGTGTGTGGGGGGGGGGGCTTTCCTGGGCTCAGTCCCCCTTTTTCGCCACATCAACAATAACAATTAAATACGCGAAAATTAGCATAATGTTATTCCAGGAGAATATTCGAGGGGACTTTCAACCCCCCCCCCCCTTTTCGAAATGTCTGGATCCGCGCCTGAAGAGAAATAGTTTGGATGTGATATCATGGTCTGGAATTAGGCTACTCTCTTCTTTTATAGTGTTGCCCAAGTGATGGGAATAAAAAGCCAGTCTTAGATTAAAATCCACAGCCAAGAGTTGACCAGAAGTCACAATAGACGAATCGGTGTTCGTTTCATTTTAAAATTACTATATAAGATCACCACCACGTCAAATAACGCAATGTCAGTCGGTTTAATTTTTTTTTACTTCTTTGGGCCGATGACCGGTCTGCTTTCGCTAAAAAAGCAAACATTCGACTTCAGACATCTGTTCTGACAGTGTTTTTGACAGTCGCGCCGCATTTACATAGGAAACACAACATATAGTATTTTAGCCCCCTCCTCCAGTCGAGATAGCGGTGGCGCCAGGTGGGGAAGGGTTCATGTTCCCCCGTCGGGAAACTGGTTAGCCTCTATCGGGGAAGTTTTGCAGTTTCGTCGGGGAGTCTTAGTCGAAGGTATGCTGTCGCCAAGGGTGGCGCCAGCGGGGGGGGGAGGCCAGGGGGCCATGGCCCCCCGTCGGGGAAGGCTGGCCCCCGTCGGGGAAATTTTTCGGTTTCGTCGGGGAGCTGTTATGTATACGATAAAATATGTAGTCCCCGACAACGCCCAGTCACCCCGACGATTTACTTAATTTTGGTCTAAATTAGGGCAAATTCTTCAATAAAACCCTAAATTTTCCAATTTTCTTCTTCAAAGCCCCATTTTTTTTAAATTTTCCATGGAAAATGCCGGCATTTTTTTCAAATTTTCTCCAAAAAAGCCCAAAATTTTCAGCGCGCTTCTCGCGCCAAAATTTTCCTTCAAACATCGTTTCGGCACTTTATTTCCTTCGTTGAGACTTTGGGTTGCTGGCCCCCCGTCGGGGAGCTTGGCCCCCCTGTCGGGGAAATCCTGGCGCCACCCCTGGCTGTCGCCGACGACAACTAGTCGCCTCGACGGTTTACGTGTTTTTTGCTCTCAAGAGGATAATTTCTCTAATAAGGACCCAAGTTTTCTGCGCGCTACGCGCGCTGTAGAGTCACTCAATTTTCTTCAATAGTTCCATTCCACATACTGTAGCAGGATAGCACAAGTCCTGTCCATTACCTTACCGAGTAACATATCGGCAGAGTACATAGTTTGTAAAGGTCGTAACTTTCGTCCCATCTCTTGTGTGTGTCATGCCGTACAGTCAGTTGGTGAGCGACTTACGGAGCAAAGTTTCAAGGCTATTTCATCGTGTAGTCCAGGTGCCGTTTCGATACAATGTATGTTACACCCTATACGGTATACAAACCCTACAGTTCTTTTTTTTTTTGTTTCGTGATATGTTTTATGTGTAAGTCTACGTTCACTTTTGTCTGTCGCACGCATAGAGCAGGATTATATCCTGCTCTATGGTCGTACGGTACAGTACGTCCCTAGTGACTCGAGGAGGGAAGTACAATAAAGTTATGCCCGACAGGGCCCAACTGTCCTGAGAATTGTTCTATATAAGCTTTAAACTAGTACAAATTCTTATAACAGTAGGCTGACCCCAAAAAATTCGCGTACCAAGTTCGCGCGCTTTGCAGTTTCACTGTTTAGATTCCAGTTTTTGCATATCTCTTGGTTTATCCTTTCTTTGTCAATATGCGGTACTGTAAATTGTATTTCGCTGACGTTTATGGGAACCAAAATAAAAAACAAATGAATGTGTCCTTTTTATGTTGGACCCCCCCCCCCTCAGAAAAGACCCTAGATCCGCCCTGAAGTATGGGGTTCAGTGATGTCATTATATTTGGAAACTTAAATTGTCACTGATTTGAGGTCACGGTCCAGTATACTCGTAAAAGCGATTACACTTTACTACCGTACCCGCAGTTTTAGAACTTTTTTATCATGTTCAGTAATATAAGTGGGTAATTCAGTTGTAACGATTTGGAACACATTTTTGTGTTTTTCTGACAGGTCAGGGTCAAGTCCGTAGTCGAGGGGGCCAGGGGGATTTATCCCCCGTAAAATTTCGCCCTCTGTAAGATAAAAAAGATGAAAAAAATTATGGCTCTGGCGGTAGATTTAAATTTGTTGCATCATTGCACTATGGAGCTCGCTCGCCTGCGATGCATAGTCCATCCACGGAGTTGTTAGTTAATTCTAACAGTAACACCCATGCATGCATGGTCCATCAATGAATGCGTTGTTCAGTGCTTGTTGTGCGTGGAATGGGGTGCAGTTGTCTTTAATGTGGACTGTAGTTGGTCACGCTGTACTTGCTATCTGAGAATCTGGGTTTTGCAGGCAGGGACTTGTCCAAAGAAGAAGCAATCAATCCGCAAATGGCGGTCTCAGCAGAAGTTATCTCATTCTGCTGTCCAAACTCAGAGAGGACAAATTTGTACGTGTCGGGGATAAACGACGTTGCTCTCTCAGAGACCGATGTTTATGTTAGTAGCCTAACGTTAGACACTCACTTAGCTACTTGGCGCATGCCTAAAATTAAAGTAAACATCTAGGATTCTAGGCTAACGTTACTTTGTTACTGTAGGCCTAAACGTAGGCCTTCACCTGACGCCCCGAGTTAACAGAATTAGAAACACAGCCTAGGCTAGGCCTAGCCTATAGGGTACCTAGGCCTAGTTCTGACGTACACTTTGTTCCCTGAACTAGGAAGCCCCAAAGCTTTCCAAATACTAGGTCAGCAGACTGCGGACTAGGCTAGGCCAAGAAGGTTATTATCACTAGGCCAGTACTGTTATGTCTAACAGTAAGAAGTCGGTATAGGCTACAACAGAGTAGGGTTGGAACCTTTTTCCCCTTGAAACCCTGCTATTGCTTAGGGTATTATACTAGAATTGTGCCTTTTAAGAACTCTTTTATTTACAGGGCTAGCTGTTGTAGGCCTACTAGGGTAAGGGAGGGGATTTCTGACTGCTTAAGTGAAAAACGTTTTTATTTTGTTGACAAAAGATTGCAGGCCTATGAGGTGCGCATGCGCGGGCAGTGAACATGGTTCGCTCTCATTTTTCTGCTCATTTTACTTACTTTTTCTCAGTTGAAGTTATACAAAGACTGCAGTTTTGAAGTAATTTACAACATGAAAAGGACAAGCTTCTTTTAGAGCAAGTTCAGAGGAGAGCCACTCGCCTTATACCCGAGGTGAGACACCTACCTTATCATGTTAGACTTAAGCACCTTGGGCTTACCACCCTGGAGTTGAGAAGGATTAGGGGGGACATGCTTCAGGTGTACAAATTTCTCTCTGAAAGGAATCCTTTGTCCTCTTGCAATTATTTAAAGGTTCAATGTAATTCTCAGGTTCGAGGCCATTGTAAGAAGCTAGTTAAGAATTTTGCAAGGCTCGACATTAGGAAGTTCAGCTTTTCTCATAGAGTTGTTAACGAGTGGAATAGTCTGCCTGAGTGGGTAGTTAACTCCACATCTGTGCACTGCTTTAAGGCTAACATAGACAAGTTCTTCCATAAGTGTGGTAGAATCTAATTGTGCTGGGCTCGTTTGGTGTTGGTTGGTTCTTTGTTTTCAGTCAAGGTTGTATGGACTTCAGGGCATCTTATGGGGCCTTAGCCCTCCTTTGCCCTTTAACCTGTTATGTTATGTTATTCCATTATTAGCCTAGTGGATATCGCTTACCGGCTCTGGAACCCAACTTTGGTTATATTTTGGTATAAATTGCATTTAAATAGATTAGATACATTTACGTACAGGCCTACATGTATTTATGCATGATTATTCAGCACTAGGCCTTTATACATAATTTAATCTGTTAACTTCAGGTAGGCTAGTCTTACATGAAGTATATACTGTACCTGTTTTTCTTTCTGGAACCTACTATTGACTGGAGATCATTAAGCTTAGGCTGCACCCAATGTAGCCTTTCACTATACACGTGTGAAACCTCAGTGTTTTTGTGTGTAACCCAGTCAACGGCCCAGTACCTGTGCTAGCGTTACACTTAGTTTACGCCAAGGACAAAATCCTGTACATTGCGGCGTGGTCAGTGGTCGGTTGTTGTGAGTACTTAATTGGCATTGTAGGTGTGCCTGGGTTTCCTTCAGGCTTGTATTATGTGTGGTGGTGGCTTATTATACATGTTCTTTTTTACTTTTGGATGTAGTCTTCGTTTTCACCCAAATGAATATGGGCTCTCCGGCCTCTCCCTTTGTAATGAGTATATAGATGCTGTCATGAGGTGTGAATTCCCAGGTTTTGCTAACCTCCATATGGTCCCTTTTAATTATGCTAAGTATGCCTAGCTTAGCTAGCCTGTTACTTAACCATAAACAAGTTAAGTTTGTCTCATTTCTGCCCTCGAGCTCTAAGTCTCTTAAACTTACTGTCTCCTATTTGTCTATCCTGTTTATCGTGCTGTCTGGGGACCTGCATCCTAATCCTGGCCCATACATGCCCAAGTTCCCATGTGTCTTGTATGGCAAAGCCGCCAAATGGGGCCAGCGGGCTGTTTGTTGTGGCCAGTGTGTCAAGGCTGGTATCATGTTAATTGCATGAACATGAACTCTGCTGTTTACCAGGGCTTAGCAGCCAACAGTAATGTATCTTGGATATGCTGCCAGTGTGGTATCCCTAACTTCACAAATTCACTCTTTTAGTAACTCTGACACCTTATTGTCCAGTAGTTTCACCTGCCTTTCCCCTGATGCTCATAGCATAACTAGCGAACCCCCAAGTTCACCTTTGCTGTCGTCCTCCCCAACCACCAACAAATCTCGATGTAGACCCAATACTAAACCAATTAGAAATAGTTTAAAAATTCTTGTCATAAATTTCCAAGGCATTCGCAATAAGGTTGCTGACTTGAATGTCTGTATTGATGAAAATAACCCTGATGTAGTTATCGGCACTGAAACTCATCTGAACAGTTCTGTTGCTAGCAATGAACTGTTCCCATGCAATTATACTGTTTTTAGAAAAGATAGAAATTACGGTCAGTCAAAAGGAGGCGTCCTGGTTGCTACCAAGAATGACCTCCTTGCTACCCACAGAGTTGACTTTGATTCCAATTGTGAGGTAGTCTGGGTTTCTCTTGAAATCCAGGGTACTAAACAAATCCTAATTGGATCCTTTTACCGTTTGCATAAATATGGCAACTCAGTTAACTACCTTGATCAACTCCGTTCTTCTTTGAGAAATGCCAGCAGGAATAAAAACGGTCAGATTTACCTTGCCGGTGACTTTAACTTACCTAATGTTGATTGGATAAATCAGTCGGTACATGTCCTGGTTCACATTTCTCCGCCTTATCTAGCTGTATACTGGACATTTGTAATGAATTTGGCCTTGATCAAACTGTAAATGAGCCTACGGGAGTCGATAATATCTTGGATATATTCTTAACAACCAATCCTACTCTAGTGGAAAGAACCACTCTGATTCCTGGCATATCTGACCATGTCGGTATTCCTATGGTCATGCTTAGCACTAGACCCAAAGTAATTAAACAAAAGCTTAGGAGAGTTTATAGCTTTCATAAAGCTGATGTTAAGTCCATTAAAACTGAGCTTCAAAACTTCAGTACGAACCTGATTAAACACCATACCCAAGAGTGCTCTGTTCATGCTATGTACTCTGCATTTGAGAACAAAATCAAAGAGGTCATGGATAGATATGTTTCATCTCGTGTTATCAGGACTTAAGAAAAACCGAACCCCCTGGATTGATAACAGTATTGAACACTTACTGAACAAAAAGCAAAGAGTTTACAACAGGTGGCGCAAAACAAGAGCTCCGTGCTCCGTCCTCTTTTGATAATTTCAGATCCCTACGGAAACTAACCCATAAAACAACAAGGCTAGCCTATAGAAATTACGTCAATACAGTTTGTACAGATTCACCTAAACGTTTCTGGTCCTTTATAAATAACCTTAAATGCGACAGTGTTGGGATCCCTTCTTTGAGAACTGATGGGAGACTGGTTTCAGAGAACACTCAGAAAGCCAACATCTTAAATGAGCAATTCACGAAGGTCTTTACTCGGGAAAATGACAGTTTACCACCTATCGAAAATAGTTCCATGCCCACAATGCCTGAAATTAATAAAGCTGTTGATGGCGTGGTCAAGCTACTGAAAGAGCTGAACCCACATAAAGCCTCTGGTCCTGATGGTATACCTGCCCATATTCTGAAAATGGCTGCTGAAGAGGTGGCCCCTGCTCTCAGTCTCATCTTCCAAACACCTTTGGACACTGGTACTCTACCATCCTCTTGGCTGTGTGCCAACATCACCCCGATTTTGAAAAAAGGTGACCGCTCTCTCGCTTCTAATTATAGGCTGGTCTCTCTTACTTCCATCTGCTGCAAAATTCTTGAGCACATTATACATTCATGTGTCATGCAGCACTTTGACAATTACTCGGTTATCACGAATAAGCAACATGGCTTTAGGCAACGCCATTCCTGTGAATCCCAGTTGATTTTAACTACGAATGACCTAACGCAGGCTTTGGATCGTAGATCTCAGACTGACATGATTATCATGGATTTTTCCAAAGCTTTTGATACTGTTCCCCACAAGCGCCTACTGTGTAAATTACAGAATTATGGTATCAAAAGCCGCACTCTTGATTGGATTGCAAATATCCTCAAGTTTCGGAAGCAGAGGGTTGTGGTTGGTGGTGATTTTTCTGATTGGACTGATGTTATCTCTGGTGTCCCCCAGGGCACTGTCTTGGGTCCCCTGTTATTCCTCGCTTACATTAATGATTTGCCCAATAACATCACTTCTGAAGTGAGACTTTTTGCTGATGATTGTATAATTTGCAGACAAATAAGGAACACCTTAGACCAGGTTCAGCCCCAAAATGACCTACTGTACACACCCTCTTTAAATGGCAGAGTAATTGGCAAATGCATTTCAATGTCAAGAAATGCTTTGCTATGAGGATCACTCACTCGAGGAATCCTAAACTTTTTGATTACTCACTAGGTAACAAAATCTTGGAGTCTACTGACTGCCATACCTATCTTGGAGTTGACATCTCTAACACCCTTTCCTGGAACAAGCACATTAATCGTATCACTTCGTCTGCTAATAGGTCCCTAGGTTTTATTAAAAGAAATCTGTACTCCTGTCCAAAGAGTATTAAAGCCAATGCCTATCTCACCCATGTTCGACCACTTCTAGAGTATTCCTCTTCGGTTTGGGATCCCTACTCTGCCTCCCTAGTTTGTAAAATCGAGCAAATTCAACGTAGGGCAGCTAGGTTTGTCTGTAATGACTACTCCTCTCACAGTAGTGTAACTGAAATGTTGAGGGACCTAGGGTGGGATAGTCTAAAAGACGGAAGAACAGTTGATAGGCTTGTTGCTCTTTTTAAAGCTAGATTGGGCCTCCTTGCTTTGCCAATTGCCAACCTCTCACAACCAGTCCGGCGACCTTCTACAGTAGGCACCAACACTCGAACAGTTTTTCTATTATACATGCTAATAAGGACTGCTACAAATATAGCTTTTTCCCTCGCACCGTCAGAGACTGGAACCTTCTCCCCCAGAACATTACAGATCTCGAGGACCCCAAGCAATTCAAGATCTCCGCCTTGAGGTTCTTCAGACGGGAGGACTAACTCATACTGCACACCTCACCGTGTTAGCCTTGTGCCAGTCATTTCTTGTGTTTTGAATGTTCTAGGGCCTACACATAATATATTCACAAGAAAGAAACGACTGGCTCAAGGCTAACAAGTTGATTTTATTGCGCAATCATCTTTTCTAACGATCACTTCCGAGCGCTCAGACGTGGCAGAAATTCATCTTATTTTCAAGCTAGGTAGTGTTATTTTGCGATTTTTTGATTCCTTGACGTAGTCAAAGGAATCTATGCGATGGTGATGCCGTGTGTGTGTATGTATGTGTGTATGTGAAGCTTTGCTCGTAAACACTCTATCTCAAGAAGGGTAACCACTAGGGATCTCATACTTGGCATGTAGATACCCCTTATTGAGTAGATGATCCCTATTGTTTTTGGTAAAGGTCAAAGGTCATTTGGGGTCACCAGAGGTCAAATGGTAAATACCTATGAAATTGCTTGCAAACACTCTATTTCAAGTAGGATAAATGGAAGGGATCTCATACTTACCATGTGGATTGCCCATATTGAGTAGATGATCCCTATTGTTTTTGGTGGAGGTCAAAGGTCATTTGGGGTCACCAGAGGTCAAAAGGTGAAAACTTTGTAAACACTATATCTCAAGCAGGGTAAGTGTGAGAGATCTCATACTTACCATGTGGATTGCCTATATTAAGTAGATGATCCCTATCATTTTTGGTGGAGGTCAAAGGTCATTTGGGGTCATCAGAGGTCAAAAGGTCAAAACCTTGTAAACACTATATCTCAAGAAAGATAAGGGTGAGAGATCTCATACTTACCATGTGGATTGCCCATGCCGAGTAGATGGTCCCTGTTGATTTTTGTTGGAGGTCAAAGGTCATTTGGGGTCACCAGAGGTCAAAAGGTCAAAACCTTGTAAACACTATATCTCAAGAAGGGTAAGTGTGAGGGATGTCATACTTAGCATGTGGATTGCCCATATTGAGTAGGTGATTCCTATTGTTTGTGGTGGAGGTCAAAGGTCATTTGGGGTCACCAGAGGTCAAAAGGTGAAACTTTGTAAACACTATACCTCAAGAGGGGTAAGTGTGAGAGATCTCATACTTACCATGTGGATTGCCTATATTAAGTAGATGATCCCTATTATTTTTGGTGGAGGTCAAAGGTCATTTGGGGTCATCAGAGGTCAAAAGGTCAAAACCTTGTAAACACTATATCTCAAAAAAGATAAGGGTGAGAAATCTCATACTTACCATGTGGATTGCCCATGCCGAGTAGATGGTCCCTGTTGATTTTTGTTGGAGGTCAAAGGTCATTTGGGGTCACAGAGGTCAAAAGGTCAAAACCTTGTAAACGCTATATCTCATGAAGGGCAAGTGTGAGAGGTCTCATACATAGCATGTGGATTACTCATATTGGGTAAATGAGTCATGAAGGGCAAGTGTGAGAGGTCTCATACATAGCATGTGGATTACTCATATTGGGTAAATGATCTCTATAGTTTTTGGTGGAGGTCAAAGGTCATTTGGGGTCACCAGAGGTCAAAAGGTCAAAACCTTGTAAACACTACATCTCAAGAAGGGTAACTGTGAGGGATCTTATACGTAGCATGTGGATTGCCCATATTGAATAGATGATTCCTATTTTGTTTGGTGGAGGTCAAAGGTCATTGGGAGTCACCGTAGGTCAAAAGGTCAAAACTTGTAAACTCAGCGTCTCCAGAAGGATAACTATGAGGGATCTCATAGTTAGCATGTGGATCGATTGCCCATATTGATTAGATGATCCCTATTGGTTTTGGTGGAGGTCAAAGGTCATTTGGGGTCACCAGAGGCAAAAAGGTCAAATCCTTGTGAAAACTATATCTCAAGAAGAATCACTGTGAGGGAGCTCACACTTGATGTGTGGATTGATCGAGTTGAGGAGATACTTCCTATCGGTTTTGGTGGAGGTCAAAGGTCATTTGGGGTCACAAGAGTTCAAAAGGTCAAAATCTTGTAAACACAGTATCTCAAGAAGAATACCTGTGAGGAATCTCATATGTAGCATATGGATTGCTAATATTGAGTACATGATCCCTATCATTTTTTGTGGAGGTCAAAAGGTCATTTGGGGTCACAAAAGGTCAAAACCTTGTAAACATGATATTTTAAGGAGGATAACTGTGAGGGATCTCATACTTGGCTTGTGGATTGTTCATATATTGTTCATATTTAGCATGTAGATGGCCATATAGGGTAGGTGATCCCAGTTGTTTAAAGTGGAGGTGAAATGTCATTTTGGGTGACAAGATTTCAAGAGGTGAAAACCCTGTTAACATGATATCTCAAGTAGGATAACTGTGAGGGATCTCATGCTTGTCATGTGGGTGATTCATGTTTGTTAGAATGTACATCCATATGGCAAGGAATTACTAAGCCTTTTGGCTTTCTGGTTTGCATTATCTAACTAGTTTTGTGAAAAGGAAGAACATATCGGAAGAATTTCTGATATGATTCTGATTTGTATTAAATATGAATTTGCTGGTTTTTGCCCTATACTGTACCTGTAACACTAATTGTCCCTGTGGTTCGAATTTCGGTTGTACCCTATATAATATCTATATGATAGTATGACCAGACATGTTGTGCACATCTCGGATGAATATCAGATTTCAATTCAGTTGGATGATTGCAAAAGATTGGTGTTCAAATTTGTCGTTTTTTGTTGCTACTGTAGGCTAATTACGACCGCTTGTTGCTCAGAGTCAGATTAGACCACCCTGTTGCTAATTATGACCATCCCAACAAAGAAGTTGTATTCCTTTTATTTTTCTCCAATTTTGTTGAAAGAAAAACTATGGAACATTAGATTGACCTGAATTGTAATCATTTTCAGCCTTTTTGGATGTATTTTCATTCAGTTCTGAAAATTATCAAGGGCTTTCAGTGCAACATGCAATGTTCACTAGGCCTATTTCATTTCCGGTGGAATCTATGATGGAATGTGGAGATTTGGGAGTGTCCAAATATATGATCATTACATGGCATGTGAGAATTTATGAATCAAAAAAACATGAAGTAAAAGGTATTCTCTTTTTCAAGAGTTTACCAAAATATTTTGTGCTTCATGAATATGCATATTAGTACTGCATGGTAATTAGCGCTTGGACTTAGTAACACATGCCAACTACCTGTTGGTAATTACGACCTCCCCCCACAAAAGATGAAAGGAGCAATTTTTATTAGGGTTTTTAGCTACAGATGACCGAAACTGGTATTTCTCATCAGAGGAATAGCATTGAAAGTCTGCTAGTGTATTGTTACACCAAGCAAAGGGCTGAACACATTGGTTGTCTATTCTTATGGAATTTCGTGAAAATCCTTGTTTGGGAAAAGGTCACAAAGACAGCAGATTTATTCATGAAAATATTTGCAACTTAGAATGAATCAAGATGAATTAGAAACAGTGGCATGAAAGTAGGTGGCATGAAAGTAGGTAGCATTAACTTCTCCAACATTTGACTACTTGATGTTTGTTTATCCTTTTCCTGATTTTCAATTTGATATAAATATTGACTAGGCAGTGGTAATAAGCAACCCATACCCTATATTAAGGTGACCATATTTTGGGGTTTACAGTAAATCAGGGACGCTACAAGACCAGGCACTGTGTAAGGACACCATCAGTGTGAAATTGATTACAGTAAATGTGTGTGTAATCACAGCAGTAATAGAAAACCAGACATTTGATATCTGTGATTGTAGATACCTGTTACGGTATTTGTTAGCCTGTGCTTTGATGTACTTGCTGGACGCTCCTTTCTCAACAATGTTCATGTATAGGCCTACATAATACTACTGTAGCTAGCTGGCCATTCAGCTCCCGTCCGAAAGGTACACAGTAGGCTAAACAATCAACAAAATATTATTTTTTACAACATTATAATTAATATTATGAGAAACTTCAAATTTCAAGGACATTTGTTCAAATCGGGGACATTTTCAGGGACACTTGTTCATCTGGGATGGAACACTGAATTCGGGGACTGTCCCCAAAAATTGGGGACATCTGTTCACCTTACCCTATATTCAAACTGGACTTCTTCATCCTCTAAGGCTATAGGCCCTATAATATTCTTACTGCTTTAAGCTATACTTGTATAATATTTATGTTCTAATTTTGTTCATTTACTTCTCAGCTTTTTATGTCCTATTTATAAATTTTATATTTATACTGGAATAAAGAAACTAAACTGATGGGCCAGTTTGATAGTCATAGTTTGCTTGTGGGCCACAGTTAGGGCACAACAAGCTTTTCCCATGGCCGGGGCACTCACCAAGGTGCCCTAAACAGGCCCTGGTGGGGCAAAGCCTCTAGGGGTTTGGGAGTTTGTACAAATTTTTAGGCAATATATAATGTTCATTCACTATAAATGACATTGAATTATAGTCTAGGCCTATGTTATAGAGAGGGGACTCTTAACATTAGGCCTAGGCCTAACTTAGGCCTATAGGCTACATAGGCTAGCCTAGTATTAGGTCTATAATTGAATTCAAAAGGTTCACAGACCAGAAGTATCACAATATGCTATGACAATTTGACATTTAATTTATGTATGAAGATGAATGAGCACATACCAAAGGAGTGTGTGAACTTCATGAAGTGTGCTTAAAAGACGCAACTTTGTTCCACTTTTTAACGTTTAATTCACTCTTTGGAGGGGCAGTTCTACCCCCCACCCTTCAAATCTACCACAATAAATATGGTTCCCACTGAGTTTTCAAAAGTCCTAAGTAAACTAAAATGAGGCCTAGCCTATAATCCCCAAAATTTCACTCCAGTCCACATTCGCACATCCACTCAAATATTGGTCAAAAATCATTCACTCAGCAGCCCAGACTGGGAAGTGAAGTAAGCTACTTTAGCTTAGGCCTATGCCAAAATCCAAATATCGTTGGCAAGCAATTTTAAAAGGACAAGTTTAATATTCTAATTTGATGGCATGACTTTCCTGTCTTTTGCAAACACACTGTAAAGTCAGGCCTAGCTAGTCCGCAGACTGCTAACCTAGTGTTCAGGTTACAGTACTTTGTGACTTCCCATACGATGTCGGCAATATTATATACTGTTGCAGAATTGGGCTACCGCCCCATCCTAAAAAACTTTGACTGGTCTCAATTTTTACAAAGTCACAAGTGCTCCCCAATCATTGATTCATATGGATCCTTAATATGTTCAAGAAATCTTCATTTTAAGAATATGCACATTTATTGACCCAAACATGGCCAAATGCAATGATTTTACAAGAGATCCTGTTTTGCTTTTTCAACATTCTAAAGAGCTGCTAAATCTTCTTGTTAGGACCTTCACACCATTGTATGCTAAATAGAATGCAGTGTTGTTCAATTGTGACATAGTCAAATGCTACATGGTTAGGTTCCTACGTATACAATTATACACCTGTATACGAATGTAGCAACAAGCACCACAGTACTTTCACAGTAACATGGAGTCAAAAATTGAATACTTTATAGCCTAGGCCTAGTTCAGGGAACAAAGTGTACATAAAAACTAAGGCTAATTAGGTAGTTGATCTGTATTAGTTTTGGTGGAGACCAAAGGTCATTTAGGGTCACCGAAGTGAAAACCTTGAAAATTGCTCATAAACAGGGTATCTCAGGTGGGCAAGCTCATACTTTGCATGTAAATGCTCCATGTTAAGGAAATGAAGCCTCTTGTTTTTATGTAGGTCAAGGGTCATCTGGGTCCCCAGAGGTCAAATTGTGACACCTTAAAAAAAACACTGCTTCTAAACATTTAATCTCAAATTTCATATGCTTAAGGGATCTCATACTTAACATATAGATACCCCATATTGAGTAGATGATCCCTGTAGTTAGTTTTTGATTCCTTGCCAAAGGCAGGCAAGGAATCTATGCGATGGTGATGTTGGTGTATGTGTGTGCATATGTGTGTGTGTGTACGTGTGTATGTGTGTGACATCAATCACGTTAGCACTCAAGTTTTTGAAGGGAAAGGGCGAGACACTTCAAAGTTGGTGTGTGGGTAAAGCATATAAAGATCTCAGCTGGGATTGGTTTTGGTGTGGTTCAGAGGTCATCTGAGGTCATCAGCAGGTGAAATATTGACAAACCATGTTTGCGATATCTCATCAACTATATGTTGCCTGAACTTCAGACATGGTGGATCGAGTAGTACCTCTTGATGTACGAAAATTTCCAGAGATTTATTGGAGGTCAAAGGTCATACAGGGTCATAACAGGACATAGAGTAAAAAGTTTGTTAGCGCTCTAAGTTTTGAAGGAAACATGCAGGATACTTCAGACTTGGCACATTGATGTATTATGCAAAGATCTCTTTTGGGATTGTTGTTGGCATGGGTCAAAGGTCATTTGAGGTTACTGTGAAGCAGAAACTAGAAAAAGCTCAGTGCTGAATATACAGTATCTCAGGAACTACATGTTGCATGAAATTCAGACTTGGTTGGAAGTTACAGTACTGCATTAAAATTTACTAATGTCTTCATTATTTCTTAATTGGAGGTCACAAGGGGTCAGGAGCAGTCATATGAAAGGTACATAAACACTCATGAAAAATTGTTGGATAGGTACTGCTTTTAATGTTTAGTAATATTTTTTCTTTCCCTAGAGGTCACGTGGGGGGGGGGGGATCATGTGTGGTCTGAGAGTGAAAAGCTTGGTAACACTAATTTTTGAATAGAATATATCACTTACTCTGTTGTGGCTGGGGTTGTTTTTTGTGTGGGTCAATGATGATTTGCAATTGTAGGTTACAGGTGCTATATTTTATTCAAACTTATATATTTTCTGCAGTTCACTTGTTCCTATGATCTTATTGCTTTTGATAATCATTTTGAACAGCTCTATTTGTAGTTACATGTTTTATATGGTTGAGAACTGGAGATGTTGCATTGATACAACTATTGCACTTTAAGACAGATTTAATAACAATTCCCCTCTCTACTGACATAAAACTGTCACAGCTCACAAGGACAAAGCACCTTATTGTAGACTGATGCTGCTGGCCTTTGACACCAAACTTGTTGGTGGTCTGTCAGAGTCAAAACCAAATTAGTACCCAAGAGAAAAATCCCTCAAATTTTGTCCAGTGCAGTGTTGACAGCCCTAAAGTGTTTGGATTAATGTCAGTTTAATGGCCTAGTTTGTGGAGGGGAGGATATGGAGTAACTGTGTACAGCTATTGAAAATATAAATCAGGTGAATCTCTGCTGTCCCTATGCCAGCACCAATTACCTGGGCACATCATTTAGGGTGAGTTGTGTACTTACTGTCATTGCTAATGATGGCGATTGTTCTTTAGGAACTACAGTACACACTCCATTTCCCTGTCACCACCCTCATAAAATCACAGGGCTGTCAATTAATCATAGCTTTGACAGTGGGGCTTTTTCACTCTACTGAAAATATATTGAAACCTCAATATATTTTTGCATTCTGGTTCTTGTGAAGGAAGAGTGGCACACTTCAAAGTTAATGGGTAAGTTCAATGTGTGAAGATGTCACTTGGGAATGCTTTTAAGAGAGGTCAAAGGTCATTTGAGTTCACCAGCTGGTAAAAGGTAAAATCTTTTGTAACCACATTGTCTCAATAAGGGATACATGAAGAAACTTCATGACATACATTTACTTCATTGCTTACACAAGTCTACCAGAGTGTCCTTATTGGTGCCAAGGAAGATTTAAACTTATGCACTCAAACCTACTCCATCTCTTAACTTGGCAAGGAATCACTACACCTCTTGGCGTTCTTGTTAGTGGAGGCTAAAGCTTACATGAGGTCACCAGAGGTCAAACCACAAAACCCATGAAAAATGCTTTTAAACATAGTATCTCCAGAAGGGAAACTTAAATGAGTTTTATACTTGGCATGTGGATGTGGCATATTAAGTGGATGTTCCATATTACTTTTGGTGGAGATCAAAGGTTATTTGGGGTCGCTAGTGAAAACATTGAAAATTTCTGGTAATTAAACAGGGTATCTCAAGGTGGACAAGCTTGAGGGATCTCATACTTTGCATGTAGATATTCTAGTTGAGGAGATGGGCCCTGTTGTTTTTATTTAGGTCATAAGTCATCTGGGGTCACTGGGTCAAACTGTAAAAACCTTAGAAAATTGCTTGTAAGCATTTAATCTCAAGATGCATAAGCTTAAGGGATCTCATACTTGTCATGTGGAATTAATGGTGATGGGCTGTTTAGTTTTCAGTGTAGGTCAAAGATCATTTTGGGTAACTAGAAGTCAAAGTGTAGGCAACCTTGTTTATATTGCAAGAAGGAATGTGCATATGAATCTCAAACCTAACAGTTGGGTACCGTACTCTGTATTAAAGCTTATGGGTCTCTTCAATTTTTGGTGGAGGTCAAAGGTCATTTGGGGTCACTAGAGGTCAAACTGTAGAAACCATAAAAATTAGTTGTATACTTAATTGATATCTCAAGAAGGGTAACATTGATGCAGGGGCATCGCCAGAGCATTTATCATGGGGGGGGGGGGGGTGTGTGGTGCTGTATTTGCTGACTGAAAAGAAGCAAATGCCGACTGAAAGTGTTGATAAGCGATGCAGTTAGAGCTGAGAAGGGATTGTCCAACTGGTAGTGGTCCAGCAGGGGTGGCGCCAGGATATGCCCAACAATGACCCAAGCCTTGACAGCCTCGATGCCACTGAGGGGTTGGTGAGGGGAGATTTGAAGAAAACCTGTGTACTGTACCATGCCATTGCGGGGCATATATTGCATAAAATTTTGTATATACTAGAGGAAAATAGTTCCACCCAATTTAAGGTTTTTCCCCAAATCTAAACTGTGAAATTGCAAAGCCCGCGAGGCGTGCGAAATTTTTCGATAAGCTTACACTAAAAAGAATCTGTACTTCTTTAAAGCTTATATACGTCAACCAATGACGTACCCAGGATTTCTCTCAAGGGGGCATGCAATATGTTGTGTGATCGCCGGCCTGGGGGAGGGGTTTAAGGGGAGGGGGTGTCCCCTTCCCCTTTGAAAATTTTTGAAAAATTAGGTGTCCTTACATGCGATCTGGTGCCACATATGCCACCTTTGGAAGAAAAACTTGTGTTAAAACATACACCTTTTTTTAGGAACTGAAAAAACAATTGACATCCGTGAGGGGAAATGGCCCAATGTCCTCCCCCCCTGTGTACATCACTGAGGTCAACTTTCCAGGCAGTTGGGCCCTATCCGGCACAACTTACATTGTACTTCCCTCTTTAAATCACTAGCCGTACTGAACGGCAGACTCAAGAGAACGTTAACTTAGTTTAGCAAAGTGAGATGAGATTCCTGGCATTTACATAAAATGATAAATTCTACTTAAGTTACTTGAAAAGATGGAAAGGGCTTGTTCTATATTTAGCTATTAGTAACAAAACTGAGGAAGAGTGGGCAAAGCATACCGAAAATTTTGGGTTTTATCGAAGAAATGACCATTTTGAAAGATAAAATAAGTAAACCGATCATGGGTGGCGACAGAATTTTCCCGACATGAGGTAGGGCCATGCCAGCGACCCCAAGTTCCGACAGCATGTCGAGGGGTTGAGAAGGGGATATGAAGGAGCCTAACTATCCCATGTAATAGCAGAGTACCATATACTTTGCATTATATCACTTAATATCAAATATGTCAAGAGCCGAGTTGCTCACTGATACTGTTCTTTTGAGTCTGAATTGTGAAGTTGCAAAGGGTGCGAAAAGTTTTGGTAGGCTGACATAAAAAACATGTTATCATTAAGAACAAAAAGAAAAACATACAAAACTGTGGGAGTTGTAGACTGTATGGGGGACAACATAGGGGCCTACACTGTGTCAAAACCACCTGGACTTCCTGATGAAATAGCCAAACTTTGCTCTGTGAGTCGCTCACCAACTGACCGTACCGCATGACACAACCAGAGAACAGCAACTAGGCTTTGCGATATGGGATGAAATTTACGACCTCTGCATAACCTGTGTACCCTGCCTACATGTTACTTTGTAAGGTTGACAGGACTTATGCTATCTAGCTATGTGGAATGGAATTACTGCAAAAACTGGAGTGACATTACTGTGCACGTAGCATGTCGAAAATTTTGGGTTCTGATTACAGAAATTGTCCTCTTTCTTTCACTTCTTTTCCTCATGTTTCCTTCATTTTTCAGACTGGTGCAGAATTTACCGACTCAATGCCAGAATACCACATGAACGATGAACGCCATTACTTAGTATACAATGATACTGAAAAGCCCTACATAGCTTTTTTACCAACAGAATATGTTTTAAGTTTCAAAAAGTGTTAGTTACGGGTTTTGAAAATATTGTGATAAACGTTGTCTACAAATGCATTCCAATCTCCTGTCTTCCGTCTGCACCAACACCTTTCTCTTGCCATGCTTTGTCCCTCCTTCCCCTGTTCTTTTCTCTGTTGGCTTGATCTTTCTCTTTCCTTCTCTCTCCTCTTTTTTTTCCCTTCATCTTTCTTCTTCCCTCTAACTTTCCTTCGTTTGCACTTCCCTCTTTCCTTCATTTGCCGACTAGTGCAGAATTTTGCCGACTGCGTGGATCTTGGGGGGTGTCACACCCCACTTTAGTGTGGGCCCTGCATTGATGGAGCTCATACTTGCCATGTGGATACCTGTATTGATTGGATGATCTCCATTGTTTATGGGGGTTTAATTTTGTGGTCTTTTGAGCTTGTAAATCAGAGGTCAAAACTGTGAACACTTTGTAAAAACAATATGTTAAGAAGGGAAACTTAATTAGTCTCATACTTAGCTTGTGAGTGCCGCACATAAAGTAGAAATAATCTAAAGATTTTGGTGAAGGTCAAAGTCATTCAAGGTCACCAGAGGTCAAACGTTGGAAACCTTGAAAACTTTTCCATGATACTGTGTGATCAGGAAATCATTGCACTAAGATTATATGCAAGAGACAAGGAATCAATGAGCCTTTTGGCTTTAGTTATGGTTAAGCCATTTTAGTAGGCTTCTTAGGAATGAACTTTAGAGGGTGGGCTGGGTAATGGTGAGGTACATACTCCCCTTTTAGGAATGGAATGATTGTTTAAAATAGGTATACATGAAGTTATATGTGGAATACAAATTTTGAAGTAACTTCACATGACTTCAGTTTTTATGAAGCATTGTCCGCTTGGCAAGACTTGTAATATATGCTCAATATGAACTTGCAGGTTGCTTGTCAGCTTTTTAGTTTACCTTGGGCAAATCATGGATTAACACTCAAATTAAATACTGCCAGTAAATTTGGAATAGGCCTAGCTATAACTGCTAACAAAATGCAAAATAATTTGGCATTCAGGGAGTAACTCAATTTCTTGCATGTGATTGGTCAGGTTAGTATATCCTTTGATAGAGTAGAGTGGAGAGGTAGAGTAAAGTAAACTTTATTGAATCCCATTAAGGAAATTACAGGTCTGCAGCAAAAGGAGTAAAAGTATGATATGACAATGTAAAAGAACAGCAAAGACAAACAAGGTGTAAAACAATAGATAGAAAGAGATAAAAGACAACAAATATTGTAAACAACAAAAACATACAAGGTAAGAAGGTAGTAAATATGACTAAGAACCACCCTGGTAAACGCTGAATGAAATAAAAGGAAAGAAACCAAGAGAGGTAAAAAAATAAAATGTAAAGATTATCTAGTAAAATTCCCATTATGAATATGTACGGGTTGTAGCCATACCTACTACATACAAAAGAAGAATTTGTATAGTACACGAATGTTTCCAGATAAATGGTATCGTATGATTACTAAAACAAATTAAAATTAAAACACAGATTAAAAAATTTAATGCTGTTTGTGGAGGAGAGTAGAATAATTTAGAATGTTTGAACAGTTGAATTGTTGACAGTGTAATCATTTGAATTTTTAACATGTTTTTTTTAAAAAACACATTATGCAGGGAACACAATCATGCAGGGAAAAGCGTGGTCCTGTGTGTCAGATTGGTTCCAATACCACATGTGTCACCACGAATAACCACACTTTTTTCCTTATGTATTTTCATATGCTCTGCCACACGTGATTACGTGTGTTCACATGTGGCATGCCACACTTTTTTGTAAAGGTAATGCCATAAGAAACCTACTGAATAGTGCACTTACCTGTAACTCAAAGATGATTTAATGAGTATGCCATTGAATGACTTGAAGGCAGTGCAGCTTTGGTCAGAAATGGGTCTGTCCTCTTCAGAACTGAATTCACTGAAGTAAAGAACCTGGTTTTCTGATGTAGCTGTGATTTTATTCAATGATTTATGTGTGCTCTGATTGGGCAATAGCCTGGGCTGTAGAGCTTGTATGACTGAGCTGTAATGGTATGAAAAAGACTGTTCCACATAGTTTTATGCCCTGTAACTCTTTCAGAATGTCACATTTGACTAGGGTTTTTTATTTTTGAACATGAGAACAATGTATGTAGTCTTTTGCTTTGCAAATTTAGTGTAAAATTAAAGTAAATTTTCCATTTCTTTTATTGGTTTGATAGGGAAAGCTGGAGAAGATATTTTCAGCATTTGGTTTACTTTTTGAGGTTCAAGTGTTTACTGGCAACTCCAAGCAACTTGCACCTCTTGAGATGACAGCAGAGACTTACCCAACTCATAGTTACTATGCATTTGTCAAGTTTTACTCCCCTTCTGATGCTCGTAAGGCAAAAGAAGCAGTACACAAAAAATACCTCATTCAGGGCAAGATAATAAAGGTAAGTTTTATTTGGTTTATTGGTTTCGATGAAAGAGAAACCTTTGCGGTCATGATGGCGTATGTGTGTATGTATGCGTGTATGTGTGTGTGTGTATGTATGTGTGTTTGTGACACTTAGCTTGTGTGCACAATATCTCAAGAAGAGAAACTCTGACAGCTTTCAAACTTGGTACATAGATGCCCCATATTAAGAGAAAGAACCCTATTGTTTTTGGTGGGGGTCAAAGGTCATCTGGGGTCACCAGGGGTCAAAATCTGAAAACCTTGTGTACATGATATCTCAAGGTAGAAAGCTTGGATGAATTTCATACGTATAGTATGTAGATGCGTTATGGTAAGAGAAAGAACCCTATTGTTTTTTATGGAGGTCAAAGGTCATCTGGGGTCACCAGGGGTCAAATGCTGAAAACCTTGTTAACACAATATCTCAAGTTAGGAAGGTTGGATAAATTTTATACCTAGTATGTAGATGTATTATGGTGAGAAGAAGAATCCTAGTTTTTGGTGGAGGTCAAAGGTCATTGGGGTCACCAGGGGTCAAATCTTGAAAACCTTGTTAACATGATATCTCAAGGTAGAAAGCTTGGATTGATTTCATACATAGTATGTAGATGCTTAATGGTGAGGCAATGAACCCTATCACTTTTGGTGGAGGTCAAAGTCATCTGGGGTCATCAGGGGTCAAACACTGAAAACCTTATTAACACAATATCTCCAGGTAGGAAGCTTACATACCTAGTATGTGGATGCATTATGGTGCACAGGTGAACGCTTTCATTTTTGGGTGGAGGTCAAAGGTCATTTGGGGTCACCGGGGTCAAACATTGAAAACCTTGTTAACACGTTATCTCCAGGTAGGAAGCTTGAATAGGTTTAATACTTAGTATGTGGATGCATTATGGTGCGAAGATGAATGCTTTCATTTTTGGTGGAGGTTAAACGTCATCTGGGGTCACCGGGGGTCAAACACTGAAAACCTTGTTAACATGATATCTCCAGGTAGGAAGCTTGGATAGATTTCATACCCAGTGTGTGGATGCGTTATGGTGAAAAGATGAATGCTTTCATTTTTGGTGGAGTTTAAAGGTCATCTGGGGTCATAGGGATCAAAAAGCAAAATTTCCCAAGAATTCCCAAGAACGTCTCATTGGTTCACCAGGAGTCAAAAAGCAAATTACCCCAACTATTCCCAAGATCATCATCTCGAGTCATTAGTGGTCAAAATGCAAAATTTCCCAGGAATTCTTAAGATCAAATATGAACATAAAATTATTTCCAACATGTTAAGATAGCACTTGACCAGAGACTGAAAGATATGGGACATCATGGCATTATTTGGAGTAGAACATATATCATCAAAACCTCAATGCATTTTTGCATTAAGGTTGTCACTGTCACATATTTTCTGCCAAATACTTGAAAATGTCGCATACTGTACTAGACTGTCCTGATTAAAATGCTGTGCAGTTTACCTTTCAAAGTTATTTTAAGGACCCAATCAGCTTGTAAATATCAAATTAGAAAGCTTTTCTCCTGTGCTGCAAATCAAATTTTCATGTCTATTCTTTCAGGTGTCATATTCTACTCGTAAGAGGCAAGACGATTACCCACTTAGTTACTCCAGGTGTTGCTTGCTTGCACAGAGGTACCTTGGGTTTAAAGGATGGTCGAGTCATGTCATTCAGGTGAGATATTAGCTAAGTGGTAGTGTGTTTGGTAGAGGTCGAAGGTCATCTGAGGTCACCAGAGGTTAAACTGCAAAAATCATGTAAATGGCTTGTAATCACTATATCTCAAGATAGCAATGACAGACACTTTTCATATTTGGTATATAGATTTGCCATGTTGAGAGAAAGAACCCTGTTGTTGTTGGTGAAGGTGAAAGGTCATCTGGGGTCACAGGAGCTAAAAAACTGAAAAGCTTGTAGTAACAATATCTCAAGGTAGGAATGAAGGACACTTTTGATATTTAGTGTATAGATTTCTCATGATGTAAGGAAGAACCCTATTGTTTTTGGTCGAGGTCAAAGGTAATCTGGGGTTACCAGAGGTCAAAAAGCAAATATTTCCAACAATTCCCAAGACGTTATATGAGATCACCAGAGGTCAAAAAGCAAAATTTCCAAAGAATTCCCAAGATTAACATCTGGGGTCACCAGAGGTCAAAAAGCAAAATTTCCCAAGTATTCCCAAGATCGTCATCTGGGGTAACCAGAGGTCAAAAAGTAAAATTTGCCAAGAATTTACAAGATCCAAGATCCATTTGAGTTGAATCCCTTTCAAGACACTTCCTTCCTTTTTCCTTTTTTGTTATATTTGGTGGTGTTCAGAGGTCAAATTGGTAAAACATCATAAAATGATGTAGTCAAGAAAGATAAATTTGAGGGATAAGCCTTTGGGCTTTCTGGTTTAAGAAAGTTGCCCATGTTGCCTGGGTGCAATGCAACTTGGTGCAGTGTGTGAGAATTTCTTTGTTACTAATTCTCTCACCAAACATGTATTTGGAACTGTGCCAATTGTGAGGCTGCTGTTATAGTAAATAAACTGTCTGGATCCAAATTCAGCAGCATAATGGAGCCCTAAATTAAGAAGGTGAGCTCTATTGCCTTAAATGGTAGTGAGAGGTCATTTGAGGTCACTAAAGGTCAAACTTGAGAACTTGATGAAGACTTTTATTACAGTATCTCAGGGAAAGTTACTTTAACAGATGTAATTTCATACAATACTGTACCCATACACAGATGTGGTATTTGGAGACCTTGCCAAGCATGGAAGCAGCATATTTTTTCTTTCTGAGTTTTCCAGTCTGTCCCACTCGGCCTAAAGTGTGCTTTAACTAAGTTGATTGATGCAATATGCTTTTTGCCAATTTTGAATTTTTCACACTTCATAGTGGTAGTAATTTAAAACAGTAATTTTAGTATGAACAACATTACCAATATTTTAAGGGAAGCAATTATTGCATTGATGTCAATGCCTAATGTGGGGGGATTATTGTTTTGGGGGGTCAAAGGTAGGGATGCCGCGATAATCACGATATCGTGATATCGTCGATGCACTTTTGCCCTGACGATATCGACTTAAGTTTTTTCGCAACCAATATCGCAATAGAATCAAATGGATGAGTAAACCTTTGTGACCTCCTTTTTTCCTCTAATTTCTGCTTCTCAAGTTCAGACAAAATGCAATGCCCTTGTTATCCCGTTCCTAGCTACCCAAATCTGCTTAGTACTAAACGATATGGATGTACAAATTGATTCATTTTCTCAGTTTAAACTGTAACCGTAGCCCATGTCTCTCACAGAACGAACGGTAATACAGAAATACTTAGAAGTCTGCAGTATTCAGTGTTTGTTTTGAGTGTTTCATATAGCACTAATGTACGTAATGCATACAGGCACTATGCATACGTACTGTAAATATCTGTTCGGTGCATGCTGGTTGAGCTAGTACGATCTGGGTTGACAACTTTTATGCACAGCTCATCGGGGCTAGGTTTTAGACATTGTTGCGTAAATCATTAAAGTTCAAGGCACACTCTAATTTCACACAAATTAACGTGCATGTTTTACATAAAAGCACCCGCCGTAAACTTCTGCAAACTGCGATGTAACAACTAGAAATTTAGCGAACAAGCAGCGATCAAAAAATGTTTTAATTTTCGGTACCATGCCCAGTGTTCTTGCATTGTACGTCAACTTTTGAACAGAAGGTGCGCCACTGTGTAGCCTAATGTCCTAGTGTTTGCACGCAGTTACGGACCTATATATGCACGCTCTGACTTGGCTGTGCTTTCATCGTGACAGTTTCACTGGCCAAAGTATTGGTCTTTGCGTACATTTCAGCCCTATATCAACCGTACAATTAATGACTGCGAATTTGACAGTTTCGTTCATTGGTAGCAAGGAGGGTTGGAATGTTGCGCACTTCAGCAAAATATTGGAGATTGGGGAGACGAAGGAAAAATAATAGAAAATGACACGGCTATCAATTTCGTGCATTTCTTCTCTGTTACCTAACTTGCAAATTTCTGGTGATCAGCACGATTTGGTGAAAATTTTGCCACAGTTTTTACAGGTACCGTTGAGCGATTTCAAATCATGAGAGGGTTGCAATGTTGCATACTAGGGTAAAAAGGGCTTCTAATTACCTCACAACGACCCCGCCTACTGTCAGAAAAATATGGTTTGTAGGTAAGAGATGAAAAGTATTCGTTCTCTACACAAATGAGTCAGAAATTATCAGTTTGAGCCACGAGCATCTTGATTTTTGGGGGCCTGATTGGTTTGCTGTGCCCATTTTTAAGCATATGAAAAGCACCTCAGCGGAAAATCATAATCAAGGTCATAATTTAGCCACATTTAGGCTAGGCATTATCCTTTGTTGATTCGTGTTACGTTATTATTAACTGAATATGATACCTCGTGTGTAGGTTTGTGGAATTGTCTTTACAATTGCATTGCAGTGGAGAAATCCAGGAAATTCAACATTATGTACTGTGCAACATTGTGTATCGCGACTATACTGTACATTTGGGTGAATTAAAAAAGGAGGTGAAACTGATGATCGCTAGATCTCCAGGTACAGGCTTTAAAAAGCTTGTGCATATTGCAATATCTTTGCATGGTCAATAGAGTCAGTAATGCATTACAGTGTTGATTCCAAATGTGGACACCGTTTAAACGGTAAACAAGCATTTTTTCCGACCATTCAAATGTTAAGGAGATTTAACGAAAATTGACAGCCCTAGTTAGTTATGTAGCTGGCTTAGCTGTTTCTTTGTTTGTTAATGTTATTTATGTGCAGGCAGATGTATGTGTTTCAGTTTTATTACTTTTGCAAAGGGTCTTGAAGTTAATGGATTTTTGATGAAACTTTGACCTTATTGAATTCTGTTGGGTCTGTTCAGTGTTCTCCCCCTGTGGGTTGGGGGTTGTAGAATATGCCCACGGTATTCCCCACCATGCTTTAACTTTAACTTTTTTTTCTAGTTGATGCTATACAACACATTCTTGTTGGTGTGTCGTTACATCCCATCTAACTGTTCAATGTACCATAGGGTACATGTACTTCCTTGATAGCTAGGGCAATTAATTGCATGATCATCGCAAATGTAAAGACTACAGTGTTTATAGGTACTCGATATCGTCGTGGAAATGTTGGCGATATCGATAAATGAAAAGTGAATATCGTGGCAGCCCTAGTCAAAGGTCATTTGAGTTCACCAGAGGTCTAACTGTGAAAAACTTTTTATCATGTAGTACATAGCATCTCTAAGATGAAAACTGATGAATATTATTCAGTACTTTGCACAGCATGCGAGTTCCATAGTAGGAGGGAGAACCCTTTTTAAGTTTTGGCAGGAGGTCAAAGGTCAGTTGTTGTTATTAGATGTCAGACTTGTAAACGTGATGTCTCAGAAGTAAAACTTTAGTGATTGACTCATGCTGTAGTTCATGGGTCCCAAAAGTTTTAAAGGCCAGTTTACACTTCCAAATCTTCATGTGCTATAAAGCTATAAGAAGATATTGTCATCCCTTGCTTTTCCCTGTCAATCACCAATATAGCTCAGAGTTGAACACATTGTAGCTTGTTATCACTAATCATTTCGTAAGTCTTTAGTCTATGCCCATGGATTTTACCACATTGTACACCTTAGTGTAAATGCAGTTAGCTTATACATGGTGAATATGTTACAATATGTTATGTTACAAAATTATTTTGTTTTGGTGGGGATGATGAAACCTAAGTTATGGTGTGTTCTATACTGTGCAGTGGTATATCCTTCACACAGGTAATGCAATTTATGGAGGCTCTTCACCGTATGATGTGTCTCCCAGTTTGGTGTACTTTACCAGAGTGTCAAGCATTCATTGTAAACAATTGCATCTAGGGTTCTGATGTGCATGTTCATCTTTAATTTACTGTCTGTACCGTGAGATATCCCTAATCCCTAAGAAGGACCATCAAGTGGCAGAGTGGTCTGTTCCAGCTGCTGTGCACCAATGTGTGTCACATGTGCATGAGTTCGAATCCGCTCGATGTATGTTGGCTTTTCATCTGGGTACTCCGCCTTTCCTTCCACTTGGTACAAATGTGGAAGCAGGTGAAATGGCTTATAAATTACACCTTCACATTGGAAGGCTAACCAACTCAACAATTAAGTTTAAATTTGGTTTCTTTTGAATTGAAAAGCCAGTTCAGATGGGAACCCGCCTTACTTTGACCTGGCTGGGGAATCGAACCCCAAACCTCCCGGTTGCCAAGCGTCATCACTTCAAATGTCACTGCCTTTATCCACTTGGCCACAGCACCAGTCTATCCTTACTGTATAGTGCGTCTCTCAGTTAGGTGTATATTTGACCAGAGTGTCAAGCATGTAAGCATTGTATCTAAGTAATGATGTTTGTGTACACCATTAACACACTGTCCATGCATGAGCTGTATTATCCAGCATGGTAGGCAAAAATGCACAGACATCAGTCACTATAGAAGTATAGGTAAAGTGTCTGCAGGTATATTCCTGCTGAAATAACTGTCTTGGTAATTTGATACATTCAAGGGAAGCAACACACATAACCTACTGTACCTTGGCTTGCATTCTCTTTTCTTCCAAACTTGGCTTTGCAAATATATCTGTGCTATACAAGAAAATTTGGTGATTTATTTGATAGATCCATGAAGACAAGCAACACACTGAACCTACATTGGTTCGTTTTCTCTGTGCCACTAAGCTTGATTTCACAGACTTCGACATCAGTACACAAGGAATAGGTTTAGCAGAAGAAAGATTTTCACCTGCAGGTATGTACAGTATTGTTTCATTATACCCCAAAGTTGTTTGTTGTGTTAATTTTTCTTGTTTGAGGCAAATGTTTCGAAATAATCCATTGAACTGAGCAATAGGAGATGATTCTTTAGAAGCGAAGAAATCTGGCTGGATTTCAGTGATGTCATGTACCACAAATTGATGGTAATTCCCAGGCCTGACATAGAGTGATTTTCGTACCTGGGTCACAGATTTAAGTGCCTATGTTGTGAAAAAAATCTGTTTCAACATTTTGTGTACAGTGTACATGATTTTTACAGTGCAGTAAATTTAATGGACATCTGTAAGGGCTTGATAAATCCCCCTCCAAAAGCCTGAGGCAAGAAAAAACTCATTCAGGCATTTGCATTGCTCAATATCTTAGCCCTTCTGGTAAGTTACCCACCGAAATCTTCTTCACAATGAGTTCAGAGGCTATAAGGAACATTCAAATTTAACAAGCAGATGTTCATAAGGGCAAGTAGATAAGAACAGCTAGCATGACGAATAAATAATGGAAAAAGAATTATCAAAGCCTGCTTCTGTATGGTGGCTCCATAGTACAAGCTGTGGTTTCAAATTTAAATTTTCTTTACGTCAAAACGTTGGTGAAGTATGGAAGGCTAGCATACAACATGAGTATGGTATATCTTAAGACAGTCTCTCTCCAGTCCCAACCTGTTCGTAGAACTGTGGGCAGGGCTCCCCCTATTCCTATAGTTCCTATCTTTTGCATTCCAAAAAGCTTCTTAATTGGTATTGTACATACCTCTGAGCTATTAGTCAAAGATGGTGCAAACGAATCACGACTAATAGGGCTGTGGGTACCTAACTTTAAAAATGTTGGAGTCACCCAAGCTTGGTGTTAGTCCCCCTCCTCCACTCCTACCCCCCTCTACCCCTATGCCTATGAGTGTTTCAAGGAACCTTGCTCCCTAGCTTTGATGAATGTGTTATGAATGAACTTTTCATCTTTAAAGTTGAACAGTACCTGAATCTGGGTATGCTACTGTGTTTAGTGTGTCACACTTTTCTGGGAGAATTGCAATATTTTGTGGGCAACATATTAACTTTGGCAATGATTACCATTGATAGTGATTGTAACTGAGTTATAACTCAAGTATGTACACAATATATATTGCCAAGATTTCAGAGGACGTTTAGAAGCCATCAAGAAGTGCAGAAGACTGAGTTACAATCGAGCTATGGAGAATGCATTCCAGCAGGTGGTCCTAGTGGTTCTAAGCAGTGGAAAAGTTTGTGTGGAACTCAGCCAACAGAAACCAGATCAGATGATTTTTATGGATGAGGAAATTAAAAACCAACTTATTCAGGTGCTAACCTCTATTCTTTTATGTTCTGTCTTTAAAATGATCATCAATCAGCTCCCTATTTATCACACACAGCAATTTGAACACCGTTTTATACTTGTAGGCAGCAAGTTACAAACTTTGGAATACATTTTACAGAGCATTCTTTTTTTGTGATACACTGCTTTTCTTAAAATTGTACTGAACTAATATGGAACCAAAGTATATTCTGCAGTGTGCATGTCATTTTTTTCTCAGTGTTCAGATGTTCCAGCTGTATTTCTTTCAAAGCAAGCACCCAGGTAATGTTAAAGTTGTGTTTGAAGGATGGAGGATAAATAGATCAAAATCACTGTAAGAACATTTTTAAGACCAGCACACTAGTGCACCAACCTGACTGCAATCCATCTGTAAGGCAACTGAAAACCCATCAGATGACAGTTGGACAGGTTGGATGTGCTCCAGATTTGATTCCTGACCCAGCTGTCATACAACAGTCAGTCCTCATCATGACCAAATCCAAATAATGAAATATGAAACATGTTTGATGTTCATTTTGGAGTGGGGGAGGGGGGAGGGCAGTTGCCTTGTAGTTGAGTAGATCTGTGGCAGTTTGCAGTTGTCAATGACCTGACTGTGATCTAATTCTTTAAGGGGCATTGTGAAATCAGATGACAGTTTAGAAAGTGCAAAAGGTGGCCCTTGTAAGGAGGTTGTAACCAACATGAGTGAACCAGATCACAGTCCAATCTGTGCAGTGTGCAGCATATATTCAGTCTAACTGCAACCAAACTGCTTCATGACTGTCTGGCCACGATTGCCTTCAACTTAGTCTCAAAGAGTAGTCGGGTTGCAGGGCTCAAAATAACTGGCAGCACCGACAGCCATGGCTGTCGGGCCCTTACTGATGGCCGTGGTGCCCCTCAGTCAATATCCTTAGACAGACAGCCAGTTTGCTCATTTTGGCTGTGCCCTTTTTGGTTCCTTGCATTAGCAAAAGGAACCTATGTAGTCAGGTTGGCATGGGTGGGTGTGTGTATGTCTGTGATGCTTGCTTAGGTACGCTGTAACTCAATAAGGGAAAGTTGGACTAGTGTCTGAAACTTGGTATATAGAACCGCCATGGTGAGAAGGTGTGCCCTATTGTGTTTGGTGGAGGTCAAAGGTCATCTGGGGTCATCTGGGGTCACCAGGGGTCAAACACCGAAAACTTTGTTAACACGATATCTCAAGGTAGGAAGCTTGGATAGATTTCATACTTGGTATGTGGATGCGTTATAGTAAGAAGATGAGTGCTATTGCTTTTGGTGGAGGTCAAAGGTCATCTGGGGTCACCGGGCGGTCAAACACCAAAAACCTGTTGTTAACACAATATCTCAAGGTAGGAAGCTTTGATAGGTTTCATACTTAGTTGGGTTGAGTTGCATTGTGTGGTAGTTGGGTCATTGCAGTATGTGCTAGCCTTTAGATGGGTTTAGTTAATGACCAATACTGTACAAGAGGATAGTTGATTCTAACATGATTTACTCTGTAAAGGTAACAGTACAGTAATTAATATTTGGGATTGCTCAGCAGTCAACTGCAATACAGTATCCTAGTCTTCTGTAAGAGCAAAGAGTTACCACCTTGGAGGGAGATAACTCCACAATAAGGGGTATGGTATGTGGGTGGGATTGAAAGAAGCACTAAGAAGACACAAGATGGTACAAACTCTTACTTTTTTGTGATAGGTCAATCATGTTGATGGAGAAGAGGTTGGTGGTGAAGATGAATCAGAGATTCCAAAAGATGGCAGCCTCTTAGATGCCATGAATGAGGAACTGCTTTATGACCTTATGGTGGACTCTTGAATAGTTGTCTTCTTAATAATTTGGATCATTCTTGTATGCCATGGATAAGGTAGTACTCTATGACCTTATGGTGGACTCTTGGATAGTCTCCTTAATAATTTGGATTCTTCTTAGATACCATGGATAAGGTAGTACTCTGTGGCCATATGGTGGGCTCATAAATAGTCGTCTCCTTGATCATATGGATCCCTCTTAGATGCCATGAAAGAGGCAGTATTCTATGACAGTGTGACGGATTCAGACAAAGTTGTCACCTTGATCCAGTGGATCCCTCTAAGATGCCATGCAAAAGGTAGTGCTTTACGACATGATGGTGGATTCTGAAGACTAAATAGTTGTCTCCTTGATCCTATGGATCCCTCTTTGATGTCATGGAAGAAGTACTCTATGAAATTTTAATTGATTCTTAAATAGCTGTTGCCTTGACTGTATGGAATCCAATTAGATGATTCTAGAGATGTACTCCTTTAAGACCTGAGGAAGGATTCTGAAGTAGTTGTCTCCTTGATCCTACAGATCCCTCTTTGATGTCATGGATGAGGTAGTACTCTTTGACCTTTTGATGGATTCTCAAATTGTTGTCTATGCCATCCTCTTAGATGCCATAAATGAATGTCTCTGTGACTGTAGGACTTGGATGGATTCTGAAATAGTTGCCTTAATGGCACAGATCCCTCCATAAGAGATGCTGTGAATTAGGCACTTTAAACTGCAGTGCAACTTTATTATCTAGATTGTTGATAGTTGTAACAAAGTAATGCTATGCATAACAAAGTACAGTACTATTTCAAATTATGATAGATATTCTTTTATCAGTTGTCATCTTATTTATGAGATTCCTGTCACATGAGAATGTGTAAATAAATTGTTACAGACTAAATTTCCTTAAATACCTTTATTTTGCTTAGCAAAAGTAAAGTTTTTGTGTTAACTAAAGAGTGTTACAAAAGCTACCTGAACACCATCCTGGTGGAAAAACTATGTGACACAAACAGTTTGTTGATTCTTTGCCAAAGGCAAAAGAAATCTGTGCAGTCACAATGGTGTGTATTATGCATGAGTTTGCATTTCTGGTACTTTTCATACTTGATGTATGGATTTTGTCACATTGTATCATTTTTGGTGTTGGTCAGAGGTCATGTCAGGTTACCAGAAACCAAAAAAATGAACACCTTTTAAATGCAGTATTTCAAGTTGGGGAAATATAGATACTTTTTGTACTTGGCACAAGGATGAATGATAGTTTTGTTTGTAAATCTCATGCGCTATAGATAGTACACATCAAGGTGGTGCATCCTGCAGATGCCCAACAACTCCCGGCACCACCCAGACTGAAAGAACTTGACATGTACTACATGCTTTTGGCAAGGAACCATAGAAAGGACATTCGGTTTTATAAAAAGAAAGGAACATGTTGTTTTAAAGAAGAAAATAGTGCTGATGCTCGCATCTCATCACATGCTGTGTGCAAGATCCCTTAAATAACCATCAATGCAACAACTTTTATGGTTTTATTCACCGTACATGTTAACAGCAAACTTCAAAACATCATTGCCAGTTTGAATTGTCATAATGGTTAACCTCTTTGCACCATATGAGTAGGGAGGACATCAGGTGTAAGTAATGCACATCCATTTATCTACTGTACAAGACATTTTTTTCATTTACAAAAAATTCAAGAAAAAATGCTGATATTTTCATGCAGTTTTAAAAATTTATTAAGGCAACTCAGGGAAATTTGTTTTTGAAAACGGTGGGAACTCTGAATTTCATTTGGGGTCACGATAAGTCAACTGTGAAAAACTTGTGAGATCCCATGTCTTATGAATGGCACATTTCAAGGTCCTGACACTCTCTGGCACTACCCGGCACCTTCCCACAGTCGATTGAATTTGTATGCAAGTATACACGTAGGGGCTAATGGACTTAAGGACCAGTAGGCTGTAGTACCCATGGGATACTTACTGTAGGACTAATGAGCTTTGGGATTGTTGAGCAATCCCCAGTTGCAGCTCTGAAAAGCTTTGCACAGGTAATTTACCTTCAAATGTTAAAGCTCTGTAATCTGGTCTTGTCCCTGACTCCTGGAGCTGACCTTTTAAGGTTCAAGGCCGATTTTTGCATCATAGGCAGGGGTTCATCCTCATGAGTTATTGCCAAGGCATCATACTGTCTGGCCTCCAAAATTCAGCCAAGACTGTAAAATGTAACTTTATTGCCCTGAGATCCCCAAAATAACATTTTTCTGCAAGAATCACTTTCATGTTGGTAAACTTTGCTTATGGAATGGATCACCATGTCTAGCACATAATATCCCATCAAGATGTGTGCTAATGCAGTCTGACATGGTTAGGCTTAAAGGCTCTAAAACCTGGCCCTAGAGAGTAATCCATTTTCCTTGCTAAGTTTACTTCTAGCCCTCCAATTAAAACAAAAAATACCTGTCTAATACAACTCCTAGACAAAGTTACAGTAGCTTCAATGAGTTTAAATCAGTCAAGGCTATACCAACGTACGACTGTTTTTAAGCAATTGGGAGAACAACTGATTGCATTAATTATTGACCAAACAGAGTGAAACCGCTGTTTGAATTACTGTCAAGCAAAAAGGTAGTATCCAGTTGTTCTGAGAGATATAACCATGTTTCTAAGTATGTTTGGGTTGATACAATAGCCCCTTGAAGTTTGTTGCATTGTAATTCATAACAGTACAAGGTTACCAGGGAAGTTTGCTTGTTCTCTTTGAGGCACACACATTGCTTTAAGTGGACTCACCCTTGGGATGTGAATTACTTGGAAAGAGAGTGGCCATGACTATGGTGCTGTTATTGATAATGAATGTACTTTCGTATTAAAGGCTCTATAATCGCACTCCAGACAGTAAAAAATTTCCTTACCAAGTTTACTTCTAGTCCCTCCTCCAGTTTAAACAAAAACACCTGTCTAGTACACCTCAAAGACAGAGCCACAGTTGCCTATAGCTGAGTTTCAGTTCCTCAAGGCCATATTGATACATAGCTGTGTGAGCTAATTGGGAACAGCAGATTGTACAAGTCACTGACCAACCAGAGAAGAGCTATTGACTGAATGAATGTCAAAGTGCAGTCACCTACTGTATTTAGAACTAAAGGGCTATTACTAAATAAGTTGGGAGGGGAGGGGTGGATGCCCCAGCTTCTTTAAACACCAAAATGCTCTGAATGGGTTTACCCAGAACCACAGATGGAATATAGAACGGAACACTTATGAAGTTCCTAGTAACATAATAATCGAAATACCCCAAATCATTTACTATGTAAGTAGATATATTGTAGACAAAAATAATATGTTCAGTAGGAAAACAGAGAGCTTGGCCTCTGTCCTGTGGCCACCACTACCACCTTCACAGACCTCGAGGGCTTTGCGACTGGTACAATCTTTTGGTCCTTCCGTGAGCAGAACACTCACTTGATATGGGTGACCATTGGCGTACTCGCACGGCCCACAGGAAGACCTATCTGGACACTCGTCATCAGGTGTGCACCAACCGTAGACACCCACAAAGTGGTGTCCAGGATAGAATTCCGCATCGTCATGTTTTAGGTACACGCTCCTCTGACTAACATCGGCTAATTTCCATGTGTGATCATTAATTGTTGGTTGTATAATTGAGCGTGAGACTAGCAGCTCTGGGTAGGCATAGTTAGTTGGACATTTGGTTGAATCCAGACAGTTGTCCAGGCGTACTTCAACACTTGAACAAGTATTGGGAACACAGAACCGATAGTAGTGATAGCCGTTGGCATCCAGTGAGCCATCAACAGTTCCATTCAAGGAAATCTCCAAATTTGTATGATCTGACTCCTTGCTCTCGACAAGTAAGGAGTATCGAGCATCTGTTGGAAAATACAAGCCAAGAACATATATAAGGGACATGTAGCATGGGCGTCCAGAGGGGAGGGTAAGGGGGACACTTGCCTCCTGGAAAATCAAAACCTTGAAGAAAAAATAACAACATTTTTTATGATATCGCTAGAAAGTTCCCTGAACATGAGCTTTCAAAATAGAAAATGATTAGATGCAACTCACAAGGCCAGGGAAGTGCCATTTTCAGCGATCTGGGAGGCATTTCGGCCAAAATTTTCTTGGCGCTTCGCGTCAAACTACGGTGGCGCTACGCTTAGATAGTTTGCCTACAGCCTCCGGCAAAAAGCATCAGCATTTAGCAATTAAGCTCTTTTCTGGGAGTAAAAATTTCCCCCGATCAGTTAAAAATTCAGCGGATGTGTAGTCATCCTAGTTTAAATAAGTATAACCTGGTATTAGACTCGCAGCCAGCCCCAAAAAGCTTAACTTCGACATAAGATCGGGCGATGTAATGATGCAAGGGACTGGTGGGGAGACAGGAGCAAACCAGGGATTATTTTGTCGGGATTTTTTGTCTTTCGGAAGGGGTCCAGGGCCTTACCCCAAAGCGAATGTGATGGCTCTGTCTATGGGTAGCACCACCATCTGTTGTCGCGTAGCGTACCAAGAAAAGTTTTGCCCAAAACCCAGAAGGAAATTCAAGTTAAGTAACAGGAGTATTTGGTGTCGAGTTTTAGCAGGCACCTGACAGAACCAGTTTGAACTAATTAAGACCCGACACAGGCGCGGATCCAGACATTTCGAAAGGGGGGGGGGCTGAAAACCCCCTTGAATATTCTCCTAGATTAACATGCTAATTTTCGCGTATTCGTTATTGTTGATGTGGCGAAAAAGGGGGTGCTGAGCCCGAGGAAGCCCCCTCCCCCTTGGATCCGCGCCTGCGACATCGGTTACCCGTTAGCTAACTGGAATTTTCTGCTGGTAATGCCTCCATGAATTTCGGAAATGCACACTTTCTAAGCCATGAAAAGTTACACCTTAATATCTTTATTTCAGATCTCATGAGAATTTTTGCCACAGGCGTCCATGCCAGGATGATCCGCCCCAACAATTCTAAATGCCCTGAGAAGCGATTCATTCCTATCTAGACAACATGTCGCAACTGTTACTGTGTGGGCAGGAAATGAGGGCAGATAGCGCGTGATGTATGTGTTGACCTTATGACAAACTTGTACTCGAGTACGTACTCGTACTGGAGTACAGTTCATTGTACTCGTACTCATGGTTTCGTACTCGTACTCAGAGAGTTTGAAGAACTCAAACTCGAACTCATGGCTTTGTACTCGTATGCGTACTCAGACCTTTGTACCCATACGCGTACTTAGACGTGTACTCATGAGTACAGACATCTCAGCCCTGGATATTAATGGCCTAGTTGTACGCTTCATTGTTTTCTAATTTGATAGAACTTGTACGAAAATGCTTCCTGTGCTTACCAAAATAAACTTCCATCTCAAAATATAGAACTAATTTTGCTGTTGTTAAAAAAGGCAAAATGAACCTGTAAAAAAAACTGAAGAAATGATTACACTCGGAATCCTATTTGTGCACTCCTAATTTCTGGGTGTCATCTCTAAATGGATATGAGTAACATAGCCCCTCTTTCGAAAGAAAGCATCTTGTCTTTGTATATTCTTGAACTGTGTTTGGAAGTACCAGTTGGATCAGTGACGTAGTGAGAGTTTACGTCTCGAAACTTAATGACCCAGTTAACCCAACATTTGTTTGCTGGCAAATGCGTTCCTCCACTAAAAGTTTCAAGACTGGCGTGGTCAGGGTTGTAGCTTCGGTGCTGGGCAGCTGCACCCAGCACCAGACAAACTGGAGGCATGTTTGGCATAGTCTTTTTTTTTGTGCACTTAATTGTACACTAAATGCTAACTGGTTCTCTACTTAGGCCTAGTATGTTGCTCCTGCCCATGAATTTCTGCCAATGGCCCTCCATGAACGAGAGCTAGCGACCACTTACCATTGTCACCCGTGTGGACTTCTTCCGAACAAAAGCTGTGCACGCCAATGAAATACGTTCCTACGGTAAACTCTGGATCCCAGCTTGAGATAATAAGATCTTCCCCTCCCCAGTTGTAAGATGACCAGGCTAAACTCAGGTAGTGAGGATATTTGTTTGGACTCTTACTGACGTAAACGTTTGGTTCACCAGCAGTCTGTGTAAGCTATGAAGAAAAAAGTAACGTACCCTTAGATGACTGGAGTCTTTTAAAAACGAAAATTGTATTGTTAAATGTTTGCCGAAAGGGAGTTTTTGTGTATGGGGTCGACCGGAGAATACGCAAAATTAGGCTTGTATGAGAAACCGTCTCTAAGCATTAAAATAGGGTGGGGGTGGGGGGATAGTTGGGGCAATAATAAATTACTTTGACCAAAACACTTGTTCGAAAAATGTACATCTCCGACCTCTGCAGGGACCGTGCATCAATAGAGTATCTTAGAGCAGGGAGTTGCAAACAGACTCCCTGCTTAGAGTAATATGAGTAGCATATACGGTTGCATTCGTAACATATATTTGTCGTTGCACTTTTTTATAACGATCGAGTGCAATGCCAAAGCCAAAATGCCACTAGAATGAGAAATTGTCATAAATAATGTCCAAGCAATTAGTTAAGTGAAAGATTTGCCAAAGATACCACCATTTTGCACCTAAGCCACCTTATCTAAGCAAGAATTTTTCAAGCAGGAATTGTTAGCCCTCCACAAAAAATAAGAATTTACCGTACTAAATTGTGAGTTTTCCAATACACAATCAATTAAATATTTGTCAAAAATAGCATTGTTTTGCCTAAGCCATCGTAAATGAACAAAAATTTCGCAAAGGGGAGGAACATCACCTCCCCTCAGACCTCCCCCAGGACATCACCTGCACAAGGTGACAAAGGAAGGATTTGCCCCGAATGCAAACTGCCACCGATGCGAATATGCACAATTTACACTCCACTTTCTGAGTTAATCAGCTGGAGTGGGCTTAAGGCATCATCTTCTGTAAGGCCTCCATCATCGACCTCTGCCAGCGCCTCTGTTTTTTACGGTACAATATCGGCAATCCCGCTAGGCTAGGTTACATCTTCTTACTTGCATATTCAAGTGGAATAAAGTCTTCATTTTAGAAACACAGTTGTTTCCTTGTTTAATGTTTTTTTTCAGTCCGTTTTCATATGTTCTGAGCATTGTTAATGACAACGATGCGTTACTGTACATTTCCCTTTAACTGGCAATTGATAGTTGTATAGCTTACAAGCGTTTGACTTCTTTAATTTATGAGGCAAATGCGTAAACTATTCATTCATTATTTTGTGCATTCTCTCCAAGTTCATTAAACTTAAGAAACGAGATGAAAAAAGTTAGTCATCTTGTCTGCCTACATGTATAGCATCGAGGGATCATCGCAAAAATGAAAAGAACAAAAATAGATCCTTAAAAATTTGCAAAATATAACACCAAATTGCGTCTAAGTACCCTCAAATGTTAAAAAAAAATTCCAAAGGGGAGGGGGCACCCCTCCCCTTAAACTCCTCCTCCAGGACGGCGGTCCGAAACAACGTTCAACCCCCACCCAGTCGAGAAAACTACGCCTTTGAAACAAATACAAAAAAGAGATCATAAAAGGTAATTTGAAATCCACATTATTCCCTCAAAAATGTAATTTATAGTATAGAATTTTCTCACTTGTAAATTTGTAAAACATGAGATATCAAAATTCTGAATGTTTAAATGCAACTTAAAATACCCAGAAAGTGCCATTTCTTGCAATCTGGGAGGCATTTTTTTGTCAAAATTTTCTCGGTACGCTCCGCGCCAACTATGGTGGCGCTCCGCTTAGATAGTGTCGGGACATATCCCCCCTCCCCCATAAATACAATCCTGGACACGCCATTGCTTCTCTTTGTATAAACTCGTACATCGTTCAGATGAAAAAGTAAACTGTTAGAATTTACCTATTTGTAGTAATACGTGCTTTATTTGTATTTTCCTCTGACATATTTTCTTCGTTTTTTGTTTCTTTTATTGAGGTGGCATTTGCAAAAGGCATTTCATTTTCCGTATTTTCCATTTCCTTTCTCGTTACCGTTTATGCTTTCGGTTTTCCGTCTCACGAAGTTACTTTACATTGCAAGGGGAGGGACAAGGGGAAACTTTCCCACTTGCCACCTCCTGGACCTTTTCCAGATGCTATGGCTACCCAAACCTCTGACGTCACTCCTGTTGCAACCCTTCCGACCACTCACTTACCCTACCAATTGTCGCCATCCTTATCAACTCGACCGCCGCTTAGTTTGACTTACTGTTACAAATTTGGAGATACCCTTAGCCAAAGTATTTCATCTGCATTTCAAGTTAGAATAAAGAACTTCATGTTGTAAAATTACAATGCATGACGGGAAGGATTTTTCAAATTTTGCTGTACCACGACAGAGGTCATCTACAGTAAGGTTGTAGTAGTAGTACATGCAATCTTCGTATTAAAATCATGATTTTCGACATCAATTGCCAGGTAAAGTGATAAGTCTTGAAGAAATATAAATTAAAAATAATGAATAGGATATTCTTATTGTACAAAGAAAGGACAACTGTTAGCCGAAGTGTTTTATTGTGTGCAAAGAAAACAGCGTAGTTGGTCAGTTGGTACAGCAAAATTTCAGGCTTTAATTCGTTATTGCTTGGTGGAGAAGAGTAGTTTTAAATGGTCCAAAGTGGAAGAAAAAGCATGTACGAAAATTCTCGGGGAGGACCCTTATACCACGGTTCTGTCTTCCCGCTTGGAGAATTCCCGCGGAGCCTAGTGGAAGGCTAAGCCGGCTTCACCTTGCGAGGATGCAGCCGCAGTGGGAAGTTGCTTGCCTGGGATTTTCTGCAGACGCCCGTGATTATGTCTATGTATAAACTACTCATAGAAACACTTGCATTGATTTTGTACAGTACAGCTGACTCTCACACGTTGTTGACAACTGCAGTGTAACCAATATACATTTACTACTTTTTCTCACTAAAAAACTAGGCGTCTGTACTATGATTTCTTGCCGAAAGAAAATAGTAGCCTATTTGAAAAGTTCTCTCAGTCTGGGCGGTGCCGAGAGGTGCCGGGCGTCAGCAGGATGAAATAACTTGACATGTACTATGATATGAGATACTAGAGCACCAAAGGTGAAGTAGCTCAAACCCGGGCAAACTTTAGAGTCGGCTTTCACCCCACCCCCCCCCCCTTTCCGCAAAATCCTGTGTACATCACTGCATGGTGTGATTGCAGGAAGCACACATAATCAAAACAAATACATGTGTTTCCCAACATTAGTAAAATGCAAATAAAAAATCGAGACCTACCACCCCCTGCCCCATTCTCAAAGGCAAGGTAAGGAAATTTCCCTTTTGTCCCTAGTGAAAATAATAGAACTAAGCTATTTTAAGTTCAAAGCATTACCATACCAATTATCTATGAAGAAAGATGTTATTCAATATCACAGTGGGCTACAGTAATCAAGACACTAATTAACAGAACAGTTTTGACATAAAGCAATATTGATGTACTCACATATATGCATTACCACAGGTCCAAAGATTCATATTTGAAATCTGAGAAGTGTGAATGTTAAGCCAGTGGGTAAAATCCCCAAGTCCTACTTGACAAGTAGCAGAGGACTGGCCTCTTTTGTATCAACTTCTTAAGTCTTGATTACTGTCTGACCTTAGCAGTGCAATCCTTGCTTTCAACTGTTATAGACTGCACCGTCTTAAAGTCCAGTACCTTCTGGTTTTTATACACATTATTACAAAGTTACAGTTAGTAAACAGTCTAGTATTAGCTCTCTGCTGCCACAATGAACTTAATTTACCAGAACAGGTAACTTTGCAAGGAAGAGGTATTGTTAATTACAACTCATGCACGATGATGAATTATGATGCCAACAGACCTACATCACCACACACAATACAGAAATTGTTCATGTACTGCCCAGAAGAACCTGAATACTGTGGATAGTCACACACAATGGAAATACCCAATGGAAATACCCATTAAGCAGCTCCATTTTAAACTAACCTTATCAACCTCACAGGACTACGGAAGCCGAGAACATCGCGGTGGTATGAAATCTGACATGCCAGTTTTCCCACCCCTTTCTTCGGTAAACGTGGGAAGGAGAAATCAAGATACGATTTCTCCTTACCATTATCCACCGATAATGGGGAGTGGAGAAAACCAAAGTCAGTGAGGGGGTACTTCAAGAAAGGACCTTTACACAGTGTCCATAAGTGGACGCGCCCGCACATGACACGGATTGACGCTATATAACTTTGGTTATATTATTACCAATATATTATTACCAACGTGGGATGATCCCACCGTGGTACGGAGAAATCGTCGACGAGCGAGCTATGTTACTTAAATTGAAAAGAGGATCCGTGTCATGTGCGGGCGCGTCCATTTATGAAAAGGGTGTTCGAAAATAGAAACTTCAAAAGTCGATTAACTAAGCCATGTTTGGTAAATATCGGACTCACAGGCGCATAGCAATACCACATCAAAGATATTTCCACCTTTTGACCTCTAATGACTTCGTATGACCTTAAATCAAAAATCTGTGTACAATCCTAAAGAACCACTATGTAAGAAATATTATGACCAAATTTCAAGAACATACAGCACTATTTGTGGGAGGAGATACGTTTTGAAGATATTCACATAACGGTCCTTAATGACCCCTGAATGACTTTTGACCTCAGCTTCTTGAACATGACAGGTAGCCTAATGTTCAACGACCAATGTGTTGAAGTTAAATTCCGTCCACGAATGTGCGCCTGAGAGCATTAAAGGCAATTGTGGACAGACTAGATAGACAGAAAGAGAGAGAGAGAGAGAGAGAGAGAGAGAGAGAGAGAGAGAGAGAGAGAGAGAGAGTAGATAGATAGGCAGGCAGACAGACAGACAGACAGACAGATAGACAGAGTGACGGTGGCGGATCACAATAGCTCAAACAGTTCTTTGAGCTGGTTTGAACTAATAATATACTAGCAAGATTTTAAATAATGTTTGACCTCTGGTAACCTCAAATGACCTTTGGCCTCCGTCAAACACTGTAGGATTCTTCAGCTTGATGTTTATCATCCTCATGCAAAGCGTGAAATCCCAAAGTTATGCTTCTTGAGTTATCATGTTTACGAGGTTTTCTTAATTTGACCTCTGGTGACCTTACATTACCTTTGACCTTTACGAAAATTACTATATAGGCCTACCGTACTTCTTGAACTTAATGTGAAGCGAGTACATGCCAAGGGAGAGATCCCTCAAAGTTTGACTTATATCATAGCCTATTGATGAGTTTTCCACAATTTGACTTCCGATGACCTCTAATGGTCTATAATTAGTATCATTCCACCCAGGGAGCTGGAAGACCAGCTCCCTGTTCCGTCACACTTTTGAACGTACCTTTACCCGCAAGTCTTTGCAAGGATCCGTCACTTCCACGTAGTAGTAGGTGTAGCCGCCACAGGTCGCTCTTTGGTCGCTCATTTCCTCTCCTAAGGTCAACTTGATGTGATCCGGCATTTTTCCGTGATCTGCGCCCACCGTGCATAAGATGTACGTTATTAGAACCCAAAAGTACCCTGCCATATTGGTCTGTTTATTAGATGCAGGGATCTATATACGGTCTGTGGCTCTTATCTGACCGAGTAGACTAAGGAATGGTTTCTTCCACTACAATCCAAAGAATCTGTATAAACAAAGAAAAGTGCACGTCTGTGATATGTGCTACTTGGTAACTTAAAGACAAGCTGTCGTCATCCCAAAGCCTATTTTTGGTGTGGGGGTATCCAAATTCTCAGTTGGTTCCTGCTCTTTGATGGACATCTAAGTTTGAAAATTCAAATGACGACTCACATAGGTAGGTCACCAGGATATGGCCTGAAGCAATAAAACAAGGTTTGTGTCTGCACAAGGAGTAGATTTATAGAGTTATGGGAGGAGCTACAGGTTGCTTAGTTGGAAGAACGAGATTTGTCCTTTAACTGACAACTCTAACGCCAACGTTCTCCGAGCAGAATATGAGCACTCCAAGTTAGCCAAGCTAACTTGTGGCTTTGTGATATGGATAAATTACGAATCCTTACTCAAAACTAAGTTTTTTTAATACGAATGGGCGGGTGATATCACATTCTTTATGAAATCAGTAGTGACCTCCTCGGATATTTATGGAAATTTAATTGAATTATCTCCGAAATTAAATGATGGGGGCATACAGACCGTATTCATAAGACGTCACAGGACCAAAGAAATCGAAGTGCGCTCTCAAAATGATAGTTTCTCATTTGAAACAGTTATCTCATTTTAAACAGGTCCGCTGGGCTTTAATTCCCTTCCAAGTGAAAGTCATCTGCTTCAGACATTTCTGGAATGCATCACAATGACAACCCCTAGGCCACATGGATTACCGAACGTAGGATTTTGTCTTGAAATGGTACAGAATAGTTTCACAAGTCAACACATGTAAGAAGAACCTGGGAGGATCCCTATAGCCCCATCTTCTGGCTTTGTGTCGTACTCGAGTTCCCGATTAAGCCTCCGTCACTACATCTGCGAGGATACAGCCTCATTTTAAAATTGCTTGCCTGACCCCAGAGTCCTGTCTACGTATTGTAACGGGCCGAACGGATTTGCTTCGTCACAATACGGAAGCTAAGCAAGTGATGATAGGCCTTGGTGTGTTGTACCAACGGATCACTTTCCGGATACGCCCACCTCTTAGTAAAAAAAAAAACTCGACAAAGTCCAGAGATTTCGAAGCAAGGAAAGTTTGTTGTAACAGTTGGTTTAAATCTTCTAGCATTATCAAGAATCATGGGTCTTCGAACCTAAAATCTTCGAAAACTGAGGTTATTATACCGGTTTATTTCACCCCACTAGAAAGTATCGTAATACATTAAACGTGATTGGATACATATTTACTTATCTTTATTCATAATTACAAACTACTTCCCATTGAAGGACGAACCTGTGCTCATGGGCAGAGCCACCAGTACATGCCGTGCGGGCAGCTAGTTTATTTTTCGTAAGATGCCTACGGAAAATTCATGTTTTCAAAAAATTTTAAATTTGTTTCAAAATCATTGTTTGGTTAAGAATTAGGATTAGGGTTACGTGGTGTATGAATATGTGACCTGTTCTTTCATAATCCGGTGTCAGACTGGCCCGAAGCCCCGATGCTGTCGAGGGGTTGGGGAGGGGGATTTGAAGAAAACCTGTGTACTATACCATGCCATTGTCGGGCATATATTGCATTCAATTTGTATACACTAAAGGAACAGAAGTGTGTGCTGGTTTAATGTTTTTCCCGGAATCTACACTGTGAAATAGACCTTTTTCCAAAAAGCAATTACAAAGGATTGTGGGATAGAGTTTTGCTATACGTAGTTTTGTCAGTGGTAATCTACTGTGGCGAAAAACGACGCACACCAAAACTGTGTCCCATAATCCTTTGTAATCACTATTTAGAAAAGGGTCTTTTGCAAAGCGCACGATTTTTTTTTCGGGTAAGCCTTCACTTAAAAGAATCTATACTTATTTCAAGCTTTACATAGGTCAGTTGTCCGGGCAGTTGGGCCCTGTTGGGCATAACCTTTATAATATTGTACTTCCCTGCTCGAGTCACTAGCCGTACCGCGCGACAGACCCAAGAAAACCTTAACTAGGTTTCGCGACATGAGATGAAATTAGCGACGTTACATAAATCCATGTATTCCACTTATTAAATTACTTGAAAGGTGGAAAGGATTTGGACTATATTTAGCCATAAGTATCGGAACTGAGGAACAGTGGGCAAAGCGTACCGAAAATTTTGGGTTTATTGCAGAAACGACCCTTTTGAAAGCCAAAATAACTAAATCGATCATGGGTGGCAACTCAATTTTCCCGACCAGGGGCCGGCCCATGCCAGTGATCCCAATTCAGTTCCGACAGTTCCATTGTCGAAGGGGTTACGGTGAGAAGGGGATGTTAAGGAGCGTAACCATCCCATACCATTGCAGGGCATATTTTGCATAATATAACTTAATACGCCAAGAACCGAGTCGCGCACTGATAGTGTTCTTTTGAAAGTGAATCGTGAAATTTTTGAAAATTTTTGGTAGGCTTACACAAAAAACATTGTTATCATTAAGGGGAAAAAAAAAGAAAAAAAGAAAACTGCAGGAGTTGTAGACCGTATCGGGGATACCATACATTGTATCGAAACCACCTGAACTACTCGATGAAATAGCTGCCAAACTTTGCTCCGTGAGTTGCTTACCAACTGACACACAAACAAAAGAACCTCTACTAGCCTTAAAAGCTATAATGACGCCTTTTTCCCATATTATGAATATTGAACCCTTTTTTGTATTATGAATATCGAACCTTTTTTCCAATTATGAATAACGAATCTTTTTTCCTATTATGAATATCGAACCTGAATAATGAACCTTTTTTCTATTATGAACAACGAACCTTTTTTACGATTATGAATAACGACCCTTATGAATAATGAACCTTATGACTAAAGAACCTTAATATGAACATTGACTCTTATGAATAAAAAACCTTATGAATATCGGGTAGACCCCAGATGGATAGGAAGCTTGTGCTATCTAGTATGTGGAATTGAACTATTGAAGAAACTGAAGTGACTCTGTAGCGCGCGTAGCAAGCTGAACATTTTGGGTTCTTGTAAGAGAAATTGTCCTTTTGAGAGCAAAAAACACAGGTAAACCGTCGGGGCGACTAGTCGCAGTTGAGGACTGCATACTTTATCGTATCGACTAAGACTCTCCGACTGTAAAAATTCCCCGACGGGGTGCAGCCTTCCCCGACGGGAATGTCCTGCCCCCTGGCGCCACCCCTGAGTTTCGCGCCCCATGCTTTGAGAACAATTCTTGCAACATGGGAAGTACTATCTCGGAGGGTCTAGTGCAGGAGTGCCCAACCAGTCGATCGCGGTCTACTGGTAGACCGCGGAATGATCCCAAGTCGACCGCGAGGTATGTAGGAAAAATGAAAAAAATAAAGATTTTATGTGTGACTGTATGACAGTGTATGTTTTGTTTTGTTATAATAAATTGAGAACCTAGCTGACGCGATGGGCCGTCTGTAGTGCATAAAATGGCACACGTTAAGAGTACCAGACTACCAATACGATACACATTTACGGTTTGCGATGTTGACACTGGACTGCGCTCTCACTGCGTGGGCTTCAGGGGCCCGCCTCAGGCCCCCTGGCGGGGTTCAGGGCAGAGCCCCCGTGGGGGTCCAGGGGGAGAAGCCCCCGGAAGCTCTTGGGTATCTACAAATTGTAGGCATTAAAATGACGCATTTTAGCTTCAACTCCAAATGACATAAGGTGGGCACTTAACAGACCTCAAAAATCACAATTTGATTTTTTTCAATTATATTCTTAATCGGTATGACAAATAGGATCGATAATGCAGAGGGTTTGAGAAAGGAGGGGAGAATGGATTAATGTGAGGGTTTCCCGGGGCTTTGGAACAATAATTTTAAGAATGGGAGATCTAGTATTTAGAGTGGGTCCACGGGAAGGGCGCTGAAAAAATCGCATTTTTCAGACTTTTTAGCGATATGAGTAAAAGAAAAGCTAAGAAAAGTGTCCTCAAGGAGCTAGAGGGCTCTTGCCCCCTCTTCGATTAGCGGCTGTCCCTTATTATGTAACCAGAAATGGCACTTTCCGTGCCTTACAACTTGCATCTGAACAATCTTTAAATAGTCGGTAAATTCACACAGATCGATGGTGATAAAAAATTTTGCTTTGAAAATTTCTTGGGGAGGGGGAACTTCCTCTCTGTGGGGGATGACCATGGGGGCACTGGTGGTTTCAATTATAATAAAAGAGTTTGTGAAAAGCTATGACAATTAAGCACTGATGTTCTACGGGAAGCAACCTCGAATCCCGAAACAATATTTAAAACCGGTGCGCGCGAAGCGCGCCGAAAAAAAGCAGCGTTGAGACAGCGTTTGAGACATTTAACTCTATAGCCTATCGTTTTTCTTTGGTTTTAAATGCAGTATTTTCGTTGCATAAAATTGTTAATACTTTCCCCAGGTGCCTGTTCTTTCCATGGAGCAGGATAAAGGAACCCCTATCCTGCTCTATGGCCCTTTCTTTCATGTTTCATTTTGTCGAAGGTAGGGTTTGGGACTTCGTTTGGAAGGACCATGGTGCATTTTGTGACGTACATTCTTACTTTCAGTGACCCTTATTTCAGAGCTTCATGTCACAATAGTGTGGCGCGTAGGAGAAAAGAAATTCTACGGTGCTAGACAAAATTTTCAATTGTATTAGGTAGTTTTCATTGGAGGTGCGCGCGAAGCGCGCCGAAAAATCTTCCTAGCATTTTAATGGTTTTTGATATTAATGCTTTCCTTATTTGACATTGAAAAATTTTAATTATGATTGGCTATTCGAAATTCTCTCATACTTTCTCTGGTCTCGCTTCCTTTCGCTCATTTTGTTTATTTTATTTTGTAAGCTCTGGAAAAAGTGGGGGCGCAAGTGCCCCCCGTGCTCCCTCCCGTAATCCCGTCTATGCTCACTAGGGTGGAACAAAAGTAATTCTTTATTTAGAAATTTTGAAAATATATCTGTCTTTTCTTTGTTTTGTTTCGTTTCGCAGAGTATCAATACCCCACCACACCAATGTTATTTTCCCTTATTAAATCTCTTTCCTTCCTTTAGGCAAAGGCTATGGCAGTACTATAGGTAATGCCAAACAGACTTTCATGGTTAAGCCGTTTCGTTTCGCAGAATATCATAAGCCCCCAGTTGCTAGGTCTGCGAGACATACCTGCAGCCATTTCGCTTTCATTCATGTTTTGTAGTATATCTGCCAAGAAATGTGCTTTGTAGGTCGAGAGCATGACCGGTAATAACCTATCGGGAACGTTAACCTTGATACCTCGGTATGTTAACTGCTATGTAAGAAGCTCAGTAAAACCGTCTACGTTGATTAATAGTTCCTTTATCCTTGATATCCCCGTAAATTTCTTGAAGCAACATGTGTGCAAAAACATAGTGGTATGCATGACTTTTCAACGTAATCAAACAGTTACTGCGGGTGCTCCATGACTTTTGATAACATCTCGCGTGCGTATCTGACCTGCGTGTATACCTTAATTTCGTTCGTACCTGTTTTGCGTTTGTCTAACGATTTTGTTTGTCGTCTGATTCGGTTGCCTACCGTTTCTGTTTGCCTACTGTTTTGGTTTGTGTCTAATGTTTTTGTTTGTGTCTAATGTTTTTGTTTGAGTCTAATGTTTTTGTTTGAGTCTAATGTTTTTTTTTGTGTCTAATTTTTTTTGTTTGTGTCTAATGTTTTGGTTTGTGTCTAATGTTTTGGTTTGTGTCTAATGTTTTAGTTTGTGTCTAATGTTTTGGTTTGTGTCTAATGTTTTGGTTTGTGTCTAATGTTTTGGTTTATGTCTAATGTTTTGGTTTGTGTCTAATGTTTTCGTAGATATTCACGCAGTGTCGACTGATAATATTTTTATGATTGGCGTTCCATAAAATATATCGAAAATATCATTACTACCAAAGTGCCATCAACGTGAAAACTTTCTGTTACGAGTTCATGAAAAATGTAATTTGTGGTCACTTTTATCACTTGCAACGGGAAAGTAACGGGACCAAAATTAATGTCTCGCGCTGTTACAGTTACTTTTACGTAGAATTGTAGCCTAACTATAGATACTTGCTCCGCTACTGGAATGCAAATGTAACTCGTTACACGGTTCCGTTACACAAAATGTAACTCATTACAGTAGAGGCGTTACTTATTCGTTACTTACCAACCCTGCAAGTATGGTATATGAAGAGTCTTCGTACCACCTCAGTAACTACACCATGGAGCTACCACACTCCATGGTTACACCAAGTTCACACAGCGCACAATCCTTTGTTGAAATTCTGGAAAAGTTTACACAATGGGCAGTGGTCACAAAAAGTGCACACATTCAACCTGATAAAAGCAAGGCGAATTGAGTATGATCAATGGATTGTGTCAAGTTTGTCAACCACTTACAAAGTTCCGCGAATTGTAGACACTAAATCGGTCTCTTCTTTCCTGTTACCATCATGATCTATAGGGTATTTGGTTGTGTAACCATTCCCCCATAATTCGTACTTCTGTGACTTTTACTTTTGCTCTGACAACTCGACAGAGTAAATCTGCTTTGGGAATCGTAGTTGAAGCGGCCTTGGGTGCTATTTTACTTGTGTTTGGTGCTTCTTACATAACAATAGTGATGAAAATATCTGTCATATTTGGCGGCAATATTAAGTGGGTATATGGGAGGGACTTTTCTTGTTGGTGGGCCACATCAGGAACACCTAGGCGCGGGACAGAGACAGATTCGTAATTTTGCACTTTGGGTCTCATTTGAAGTGACTAAAAAGGACCACATGGAAACACGAAGTAAACAACAGCGAGGTGTCTATGAGTCCCTCGAAGGACTCCTGGTGATATCCAGGGTAACGTCCCGGTGGAAAAACGGGAATAGTGTCCCAGAAGATCTTGGAATTAAGCAAAATTTTTACTGTTAGACCGAAAACTATGATTATTCCTAAATTCCATTTGAAGCGCATTAAACGTACGATCAAAAGTATCACAATTAAACCATTAGTTTTGAATTAGGAGAAATCCCAGGCCATGCAGAACCAATGATTTACGCATGCCAGATACAGCATTGAACGCCCGCCTTGAAAAAAGTATGTAGGGGCCGAGACGGGGTGATTTTGTCATAACGTTTTCTAACCGGAGCATCACATAGAATACCAAGTCTTGCTTAAAAATCTCCCAAATTGTCGTAAATGGCACTTACTACTCCATATAAGTTGTATCTAACTAATAACTTTCATTTTGAGATCTTTGATTTAGAAATACACCCTTCCAAAAAGAAAAGGCAAATAACAGAAAACATTTAGGTCGGTGTATTTTTTCTACCAAATGGCTTAAATCCCCTTAAAATTCGTGATCCCATGCAACCTGTTCTACCTGGCTCTCCCTTTCCCACACATCACTTATATGGCCTTAATAGGGATAGGTCGGGCAAACTACCTAGCGATTTGTTTATACCAAGGAGTTGCAACTCCCTGTCTATACAGTGGGCTTGTGGACGAGAACGGAGGATGCATGATGTTAGGTGTTGATGGACGTATCTACGGCCTGGTGATGGGGAGCTCGAGCTGAAATGCCAGTATGGTGGTTCTTATAAGCCAGAAAACTCCAATTTCTGCAGCTTATACCGTTAATCATCTTTCAGTTGACAAACGTATATTCAAACACCTCACCCCTGGCGTTCCTACTTTTCTAAACTGATATGTTGTCGGTCCAAGTGTTATTTTCTTGATAAATGTGTACCCCTACCCCACCCTTTACATAAACGTATTCTTCCTACTCATTGGCAGAAACAGGGTTTGCAGAAGTAGGACTGTGAGGAAGAAATCCTCACCTAAGAGCACCGTTGGTATATCTGCGCGTAAGGTGGTCACCTTATATGCTGTTTCTCTGGTTTTGAGAGACTTGCCATCTTAATTAATCGGGACAACGACATTTAGACATTTTCATTAGCAATGCATGCACAATGGTCTGCTTATATATAGGACATGCGCGTAGCCAGGGGGGTGGGGTGGGAGGGGGAAGTCACCCTTGAGCATATTTTTGGTATTTTTAATGTTTATTTTTACAATATTGTTAGTGTTTCCCCTATTTATATGCCGTAAATAGGCCTGGGAAGTGCCATTTCCAGCGATCTGGGAGGCATTTTGGGCCAACTTAGTTTTCTTGCGCTCCGCACCAACCCATGGTGGCGCAAAGCCCTGAGAGTCTGTCTATGGGCTTTGCCGCCCCCTTGACAAATTCCTGGCTACCCCCCTGAGTAGGAGAAGGTAAATTGAGCCGGTTAAGCCTTGGACTCGATCGGAGCTTGCATGACGCTGGTACTGCAACTGGTTTTAGCTTTTCACATTGAGCTAAAAATGAAAAATAGTACCGGTGCGCGAAAATCATGGTAGTTTTGAACTTGTTTTGAAGTTTTGAATTCGTGCTAAATAGAAAAGGTAATGATTCGAAAAGACGTAAAACTAGCCTGCCACTCGTTCTCCCGTCTACTCTTATACTGAATATAATTAGTCAGTTGATATATTTTTTCTCATAATAAACAGCAGTTTGGCTTCAACGTTTTAGACAAACTTGCCTAAGATGAAATTTGCAGTGCGACTGTGGAAAATTCCGACTTTTGCGTCACAATTTTTAAAACATTGTCAAGTTTACTAAGATATGTGTGGGCCTCACACCCATTAACTATGCCCTTGGAAGTTGTATTTACTTTTTTAACAATTATTGCACCAAGCTGTCCTATATGAAGTAATAATAGGAGAAGCGGAAACAATGGATGCGCGCAAAGCCCCGACATAGCGTTTTCAACACATTTTAGTAATGTTAAGTTTTAATCCATTTTAAGGAACAAAAATTATCCTTCAGTTTTGAACTAAAATATCTCGAAAAGATTAATGATAATTGCTGGTGAACTTGCTTTTCGACCCTCAAATTTTGCTTAAGATCCTTATTCCTTCGCGGGCCGGATTGGACCTCCTCGAGGGCCCGCGGGCCGCCATTTAAGAACCCATGGTTTGGGGTCTTCTGTGGTTTCTTCTTAGTCGGGCTCCTTTGCCTGGGCGGCCGGTTCGCCCGTTTTAATAGTTCTTCCACCGACTTGCTCATCCAAGCAAGGGATGTGTGACAATCCGTTGACATTTCCGTATATTTTCCCTTGTCGGTGAAGAATTTCAAAGTCGTTACTTGAAGTCAACGTTTTCTCCCAAGGTACAGAAGACCCCTCCTATTTTGCTAGTTCTTCACATATCAAAATTTCAAGGTGATTTTGCTCGAGTTTGTGCTCTACCATCTATATTTAGTTGACAGCTTCCCAGTTCCAGACAGTTGCACTCCCTTGAAACCTTAGAGTGAAAAGTCACTCTTTTAGAGTGAAATTAGGGACCAATCTAAATTTGGACTGAAAGATTTCAATCCAAAAAGAGTCATTCTCACTCTTTTAGAGTGAATATCCAGTCTTTATTTTAGATCCGTCCCTAATTTCACTCTTTTGGATTTAGAGAGTATTTCCTAAGAAAGTCCAGACCAAGCATACATTCCACGCTGACGTCTGCTACAAGGTGCTAGTTTACTTGTGTTTGGTGCTTCTTACATAACAATAGTGATGAAAATATCTGTCATATTTGGCGGCAAAGTGGGTATGGGAGGGGCTGCATCCTCTTCCAGGTTTCCAGCTCCCTGTCCAGATGCAGCCATATCACTTAGAGATCTACCTGGATGGCTCTAATTTCGCCGCGTGCCTCCCAGCATCAACTGGTTGGGTATCAGATTCTGCCATTTCTCGCCCGTATGTTTTCATCCTCTTAGCAGATGAGGTCTCATTGATAGCCAGACTGCCTGTCGACGTGACTTCGTCACAGTTTGTTTCAGTTTTCTTAGAATTCGCATTATGACGGAACTCAAGAGCCTTTTTCCTCCACAGATTGTTTAGGGGGCAGGGGTTCTTAATTTTTCTTGTTGGCGGGCCACATTTTTGATCAGAGACATCTCGGCACGGGACACAGAAAGGCTCGTAATTTTGCCCTTTGGATGGGTAATTTCCCATCACCCATCGGTACGTCCCATCATTCGTACCATTTACAAGAATGTAGAGACCCTTCGACAAGACCCTTCAACCGTGACCTTTTCCCCGAACCCCCCATTACGGCCTTTAGAGTTGAAAAGAACATTTCCAAGCACTTAGTTCGGGCTTCCCATCCACAACAGCCCACTGACAACACCCCAGGTACATTTCCCTGTGGTCGTAGTAGGTGCAACACATGCCCAGTAGTTGGCAAGAACATACTCATTAATATTTTGGGTTCTAACGGCAACAGATTCAGTGTGAACCAACACTTTACCTGCTCTTCCACAAATCTGGTTTACATTTTAGTTTGTGGACGTTGCAATTGCCTGCATGTGGGAGAGACCAAATGTCGCCTGGCTGACCAAGTCACTGAACACCTCAGGTCCATCAAACAATACCTTCAAGGTTATCCAGTAGCCACACATTTCAACCCCCCATCACCGTGTTCGATTAAAGACTTGGCCGTTACCGCAGCCTTAATGTGCAGAGGTTCTGACCAGGGAGGTGTTATTTGCTAATAACACCTCCCTGTTCTGACCGTGCTCGTCAGACCGGCGAAAACCGGCTTATCATGGAGCTCGGGACCCTCTCCCCACACGGTCTTAACATTAGAATGGACCTTTTTTAACTTGTTCCCAATTCCATTACTTTTTACCAATTTTACTCAGCCTTCATTCGCATTTTTACACCGTGTTCGTTTTGTACGACCGGTCTGCGGTGCCTTTCTTCAATGTGTTTCTTTTCTTTTTTCTATTTCATTGTTGTTCAGTTGCATTTTTTTGCCACCTGATGAAGAGTTTATACTCGAAACGATGTGGAATTTTCCGCAAACTTTAAGCACTTTTTACAACGTACAACCTTTACCGACCTACATACTACTATAGTGCTCCGCAGCATTTCGACCTATATATATAATATATATATATATATATATATATATATATTATATATATATATATATATATATATATATATATATATATATATATATATATAAATATATATATATATAAATATATATCTATAAATATATATATATATTTATTTATATAGCTTCGAAACTACATTATTTTTCACGTTAATATAAAAGGTGTATCCTTTCTCAAGCCTTCTATTTTGAATTTTTAAAATAGCAACAGGGGAATAGGTGGCTGGAGAAAGTACCTTAATTCTGCAGATATCTCAAAGCTCCCACTGGCCTTACATAGGGTACTGGGGCGTTATTCTTGAACCCCTCCAGGGGCCGTATGACAAGCCCCTGGACCCAAGCCTTTGAAGGAGCGCTTTTCACATTAGAGGCGCAAGGGCAGAGTTAGGACGTTTGCCTTTGTTTGCCCCCCCCCCCCCCTTACTTTCAGCAAGGAGTTGCTTCAGCAGGGAGTTGTAACGGACTCCCTGCTTTCAGATAACCACATCCCGCCGCTGGATGAGTTCCTGATCCATTATGATTGTTAAGAAGAGAATCCAGGTAGCGAACAGTCTTAAAACTTCTATCTTGAGGCGCCTTGGGCATCGAGCCGCACCCCGGCCCGCTAGCCGTGTGGTGCCCAACCACGTACTATACGGAGACTGCTCTCTGTTCAGCGTCTCTTTGTTCCGACATCTCTATGTTCTGATGTTCCGACAAGTCTATATGAGGTCAGTGTTAGGACAAGGGTTAGGTTAGAACCTAACCCTTTTAAACTAACTCTTATCCTAATACTGACCTCAGTATGGACTTGACGGAATACAGAGACGTCGGAGCAAAGAGATGCCGGAATATAGAGGTGGATCGGACTATACTACTCATGTAATATGTGCTTATAATGTTCAGCTAATGTATAGGTGTATGCATCAATTGCGCTTAGTCAGGGTAACCCTGCCAGTGGTAACGAGTTTACATTTGGTGTTTTCACTTAAACCTCGACGTCAGGGAGCATTTTATACTGATTTTCACTTCACTGTAGGTGGAGCTTCGAGTCTAAATATACATATTTATTAGGAGCGCTATCGCTGTTGGTCACTTGATGCGTTCAACCAATGACACTGTCATCGCACAAGGAAGTTGAGTAGCAGTGGACAGCAGAGTTGTAATCGAGTCACTAGATTCGTGATTCGAGTCACCAATTGCCAAATTTTTAAGTGACTCGAGTCACTGTACTATTTCCATGGGGAAATTACTCAGTTTATCCACTGCGATGTAGGCGTGAGGCTTTCATGTGCTTGACTTTTCGGTAAGGATTGGATTCAACTAAAAAATAAGTTGTTTTGGTACAAGAGAAGCTTATCCACGTTTTCCATTGGCTTCAGATTCGCAACCGACGATTTGGATATTCATAAAAGATAAGCGTTCCTATCTCTGATTGGCCCTCCACGTTTTTTTTTTTTTTCTTCTTCTTCTTTTTGTTTTGTTTTGTTGGGAAGTGCGTCTCTTTCACGTTTTGCTCCCTGACGGCGTGGTATATATAGGCTAAAGGAAAATACCAAATGTAAACACGTAACCTCCGGCAGGGTTACCCTGACTAACATTTGCTGTCGATTGGAGAGGTTGAAGGTAAAGAAGCTCACATGGAAATCCTCCAGTAGTTCTTCCTTTGCCATTAAGATTATACTTAATCAGGGAGTTGTAATAACAACTCCCTAGTTGGATCTACAATTGAAGCAAACATGTACCAAGGTACCTAGAAGAGTAACCCCCTAATGGAACGCCGTGCATATGCTCAGTATATGCACGGCCAGTTAATTTTGAAAATTAGCTGGCCGAACACATTTGTACCAGGGTTACTAGAGTCGTAATTCCCTCATCAAACGATATGCTAAGCCGAAACGATATGCTATGCAAACGATATGCTAAGCGATAATTGAGCTTTAAATGCATTACGGTGCTAAGTACTGGATTTAAAGATGGTGTTCAAAAGGTGAACCAGAGTGTCATATTTTCAGTATGTACAATGTGCCATTGAATAATACGCGCTTCGGGGGTTCACATACTGACAGGAGTTGGGAAGTAAAGAGTTACAAGTAACGCCTTTACTGTAACGAGTTACATTTTGTTTAACAGAACCCTGTAACGAGCTACATTTGCATTCCAGTAACGGAGCAAGTAACTAGGTACAATTCTGCATAAAAGTAATTGTAACAGCGCGCGACAGTTGGTTCCGTTACTTTTATTTCCCGTTACAAGTATAAAGTGACCGCACTCACCGCAGAACTTGTGACAGAAAGTTTTCACGTTGATGGCACTTTGGTAGTAATAACATTTTCGATATATTTATCATTCATCTCTGTAAGCATCATCGTCGTCCTCAACAACATTAACTGTTACTCACAATAAGTATCAAGGGTTGATATTAGGCATACAATGGCTGTGGGTGGAGTTGGCTTGGTGGTTTGAGTATACTGCCTTGCATACTAGAGGTCCCCGGATCAAATCCCGGTGGAACCACTTGGAAATTTTGGGGGACTAAAAATTACTTGTTAGTAATAAGGGGAGGGGGGTTAAATTGGTGATATTTAATTGGGTATCTGATTGTACGTTTCAGGAAGTTGTCCGCTTTGCTCATTTCAGCTGTCCAGCCTTTGGGAAAGTGGCTAAAGACTGACCGGGGGATACGTCCGTCGGATGGGAACGTTAAATGGCGGTCCCGGGAGCAGGACTGGGAACGATTAACAGACCTACACACCTGCCTCTTTAACCTCTGAGCACTAGTCGAAAAGAGAAGGTGAATCTCGCCGATGTTCATCCACTCTCACTCTGGTATAGGTCCTTGATGAGCCAATTGGCTTCCTGACCCTCAAACGATTAAAACGATTAACCATACAAGCTGCAGAATTGCACGGCCACTTGACTGTCGATTGGTAAGGCATTGACCAGGTGTTTTTTTACACTTCATAATTAGTCTAATAACAAGGTTTAAGTTTGACTTATTTGTCAAGTCATATACTAAACAGATCACTGTTTATTGAGTATCTGTGAGATTCGTTGGTAAGAGCAGACATTTCCCTAAGTCCGTGAACAAACTTGGCTAATTAGCAAAAGTTGAATATGTTTAGTATCTGTTGTCTTTTGGAGGACACAGTGGCGATAACCCGCCGTCAGAAACGGTTCGCCCATAGACAGACAGTAATAAAACTAGGCTTACTTTGCATGTTTTAATTCAATAATTACCTTCTGAGATCTTAAGGCAGGACCCGAGCCCACCCTGTTCGAGTCGGAGTCAGATTCCCGACTGGGCCAATTCCGAGTTTGGTACCCCACAATTTTCAGCCAGTTCTCATTGATTCCAGTGGCACCAATCTGGGGACCAGACTATTTGTCTCATTCCATTAAGATCAATTTCGATTCCAGAACTTTCTATTCGGAGCCAAGTCCTAGTCTGGTAAAACGCACTCGAGTCCAGCACTGAGTCCGAAAGTTGACGCGAGCGTTGGAGCCCAGTATATTATATGGTGCCAACTTGAAGCTTCACTGGATACCATGCGTCCATTCATGTATATAATTAAACATTTATGGTATCGTTAATTGAAGGATCGAACGTATGAATTTCAGCTATACATCGCATTCTTTGTGGGCCTAATGTCAGTAACTAGTTACACTGAAATAATATACGTTTACTCTGAGGAAACAGCAGAATTTTAAACGGCGAACAATGGCGTTAAGAGTATCCTATTACAAGACTAATTGAAAAAGGAGAGAAGTGCCCGACTTCAAGTTTCACCTATTGTGAAGGGAATATTGTTATGGGCGCATGGTCTGTACGTGGGCCTAGTGTTGTAATATGACAGTCTCAACATTATTAAGCGTTGTTTATATCAGCACAAAGTGAAACTTGAATTTTGTGTTCTGGGAAATATTATACTTAACCCCACTTTTGAGGACGCCATTTTCAAAATTTGTCGTTTACAATTGCAGAGCGTTGTATTACTATATTAATGCCCTCGAGGAGTGCAGACTTTTATCACTGCTATAACACCGCTCCTTCCTTTTAATACATTCTAACCTCTCTAAATGATGTGATGGGTTTATAAAGATTTTCATCTTCGAAGTAGTACTGTCATAACTGGAAAACATTTGATTACAACCAAAGTTCGTCTAACAAATATTTTGCGTAATCTCCGTCCGACAGTATTCTGATTCGCTGTCGCATGTTGAGCGTTAAGAGCCTCTGCCTTAATCCCCAGTGGAGATCATCTTGGATTTTTGTCTCTCTGACATGGGAAAAACACCTCAGACCTGACCGGCGCGCGTAGTTTAGTTTTTTTTTTCCAGGATGAGTCAGGCCAAATCTGGCCAGTGGACCAATCAGCTTCTTGGAAATAGGCCACACCTCTAATTCCAAAATGACAGCTTTTCGACCTTTTTTGTAATTCTGACGCCGGATTATGAAAGGACTGGCAAAATAACCCCAATTCACTTAATCTTAACCTTAATTCCAGCCCTAACCTTCATTTTAAAACAAGTTTAAAAATATTTGAAAAACCGATTTGGCCTGACTCGTCCTGGGAAAAAAATTAGGCGACCGGCACAGATGATAATGAGTGTGTTCTCTGTGTCCCTCCTTTTTACCATCTGATTATGTCCCCTCCATCTCGGGCGTGCGGGTACCGTATAGGCTTTTCACGTTCCAGTAACTACAATCCTCGACAAAAGTACATGGGACACCCCGCTCCCCGTATCAGTGTTGAAGTCTCAGAACACGTTCGTCGGCTGCAACATTGAACAGGGGAGAGGGGATGCAGACAAGGGGAAGATGATCTCACGCTTGTTTGTTTTGCTTGTTTTGTCCCATCATTTTTGTCGAGGATTGTCCGAGGCCTGTACAAAGGTATAGGGAGTATTTCACGGCTAAAGTCAATGTATGATATTTCGTGAAAAAAATTGGTCTATTTTGACCAAAGTATGTCTGTGAATAAAAGTTTAAGGTTCACGTTGAAAAGAAACCCTTGTCCCTGATAACATGCCTACATGGACCCACATGGGTCCACATGGGCCACATGGGCTCACATGCGATATGTGTGTGCAATATAGGCTTTACATGGGTATGGACTCCACGAAAATTTGACCAAGGGGCCCAAATGAGCCTTTGGTAAATTTTCAATGGGTAAGTTCTCCCATGTTGTAGCCTCATGGGCACCGTGGCCTAATTTTCATGAAGCCCACGAGGAGATATCCTCCCAAGTGGTATCCACAAGGGCATCATCAGGGACCGAGATGTTTGCCCATACGGGCCCTATGTGGGCATGTCGTCAGGAGTCGAATGCCAAAATAATAAACTTGTATCCTCGGGCATCGTGCGATGTCAGAACAGTGAACAGAATAACTCGAGTATGCATGATTAATATATGACTTTTTCTGAGGCCCGTATAGCCAGACAAGGAACTGAAGAAGTCGAGATATATATCGTCCAAAAGGCGAAATATTTTTTTTTGGGGGGGGGGTGGCAAATATAGGCAAGTGGTTGGTACTGAGAGGCGAAATAGCTTGCAGCTAGGGGTGAAATATTTTTCGGATGGGGGGTGGGGTGGTAAATAGTCAAATAGTTACTGGTAAAAATTGCACTGAACATTCGCGGGACCAAACAGCGAGGAAGCCCTGCTTGCTTGCCTAAGTTTGTTAAAATTTATTAGTTGAACTTAGAGCATATTGTCGCTACTTTACTAGTTGTCATCGTATCAAAATAGCGCCACGGTTTACCATTGACCTCACCACGGTTTACCGTTGACCTACACACTATTTTAATGTACGTGGATGGTCAACCGTGCAATCCACAAAAAAATCCCTATATATGTAAAGCCTTTTATTGAAGAAAAATGGTTAACCGTTACAAATCAGGTCAATTCGTAAGTACATTGTCATGTTTTCTAGATGAAATAATTCCACAGAAGTTTAATTTTAACCAAATTGTAGTTTCAATGATTATTCAATGTTTATTTTCCCGAAAAATAGAAATCTTTGTGGTTGACCGTTTGGTATACCGTGAAATATATTACATTCGCCTCCCCCTCACTTCCTCTTCCCCACGCATAAAGAAAAATAAAATGCAAAAGCCTCTTTGGTTTCTTCCCATTACAATCTGTTACCATTCAATATAAATAAAAATACCGTCCAGCCAAACATCCACCGCCCCTACCCCATATGGATCTGCGGTGTATAAGTACATACATTCCTTTCCCCGAACTCAAATCCCGAAAAATTCACATAAAACTCTATGCTAAGTACTATATGGCTCCTTTTCATGACAATTTAGTATCAATATGACATACTGACAAGCCAGGTTAATAGTCAGAAAATTGCAATTTTTAATCCTTTACCTTAACTTGAAAAATAAAACGTCAACTTCCTCTTTTTAAAACACCGTAAAACCAAATTTGGTAATTCCTATACCTTTGTAGAGGCTTCAGACAATCCTCGACAAAAGTACATGGGACACCCCGCTCCCCGTATCAGTGTTGAAGTCTCAGAACACGTTCGTCGGCTGCAACATTGAACAGGGGAGAGGGGATGCAGACAAGGGGAAGATGATCTCACGCTTGTTTGTTTTGCTTGTTTTGTCCCATCATTTTTGTCGAGGATTGTCCGAGGCCTGTACAAAGGTATAGGGAGTATTTCACGGCTAAAGTCAATGTATGATATTTCGTGAAAAAAATTGGTCTATTTTGACCAAAGTATGTCTGTGAATAAAAGTTTAAGGTTCACGTTGAAAAGAAACCCTTGTCCCTGATAACATGCCTACATGGACCCACATGGGTCCACATGGGCCACATGGGCTCACATGCGATATGTGTGTGCAATATAGGCTTTACATGGGTATGGACTCCACGAAAATTTGACCAAGGGGCCCAAATGAGCCTTTGGTAAATTTTCAATGGGTAAGTTCTCCCATGTTGTAGCCTCATGGGCACCGTGGCCTAATTTTCATGAAGCCCACGAGGAGATATCCTCCCAAGTGGTATCCACAAGGGCATCATCAGGGACCGAGATGTTTGCCCATACGGGCCCTATGTGGGCATGTCGTCAGGAGTCGAATGCCAAAATAATAAACTTGTATCCTCGGGCATCGTGCGATGTCAGAACAGTGAACAGAATAACTCGAGTATGCATGATTAATATATGACTTTTTCTGAGGCCCGTATAGCCAGACAAGGAACTGAAGAAGTCGAGATATATATCGTCCAAAAGGCGAAATATTTTTTTTTGGGGGGGGGGTGAGGGGGTGGCAAATATAGGCAAGTGGTTGGTACTGAGAGGCGAAATAGCTTGCAGCTAGGGGTGAAATATTTTTCGGATGGGGGGTGGGGTGGTAAATAGTCAAATAGTTACTGGTAAAAATTGCACTGAACATTCGCGGGACCAAACAGCGAGGAAGCCCTGCTTGCTTGCCTAAGTTTGTTAAAATTTATTAGTTGAACTTAGAGCATATTGTCGCTACTTTACTAGTTGTCATCGTATCAAAATAGCGCCACGGTTTACCATTGACCTCACCACGGTTTACCGTTGACCTACACACTATTTTAATGTACGTGGATGGTCAACCGTGCAATCCACAAAAAATCTCTATATATGTAAAGCCTTTTATTGAAGAAAAATGGTTAACCGTTACAAATCAGGGCAATTCGTAAGTACATTGTCATGTTTTCTAGATGAAATAATTCCACAGAAGTTTAATTTTAACCAAATTGTAGTTTCAATGATTATTCAATGTTTATTTTCCCGAAAAATAGAAATCTTTGTGGTTGACCGTTTGGTATACCGTGAAATATATTACATTCGCCTCCCCCTCACTTCCTCTTCCCCACGCATAAAGAAAAATAAAATGCAAAAGCCTCTTTGGTTTCTTCCCATTACAATCTGTTACCATTCAATATAAATAAAAATACCGTCCAGCCAAACATCCACCGCCCCTACCCCATATGGATCTGCGGTGTATAAGTACATACATTCCTTTCCCCGAACTCAAATCCCGAAAAATTCACATAAAACTCTATGCTAAGTACTATATGGCTCCTTTTCATGACAATTTAGTATCAATATGACATACTGACAAGCCAGGTTAATAGTCAGAAAATTGCAATTTTTAATCCTTTACCTTAACTTGAAAAATAAAACGTCAACTTCCTCTTTTTAAAACACCGTAAAACCAAATTTGGTAATTCCTATACCTTTGTACAGGCTTCAGACAATCCTCGACAAAAGTACATGGGACACCCCGCTCCCCGTATCAGTGTTGAAGTCTCAGAACACGTTCGTCGGCTGCAACATTGAACAGGGGAGAGGGGATGCAGACAAGGGGAAGATGATCTCACGCTTGTTTGTTTTGCTTGTTTTGTCCCATCATTTTTGTCGAGGATTGTAGTTACTTTTAAAATGTGTCTAGTTACTCTCCAGCCAAAAGAAACTGTAACTAGTTACTTTTCAACATTGTAACTAGAAACGGTAACCAGGGTAACGAGTTACACTTTTATGGAAATAACTGTAACTATAACAAGTTACTTCAAAAGTGTAACGGGAACAACCCTGCATACTGACATACATTTGAATACTATTTCTGAAAATTCCTGCGGGCTATCTTCCACTGCAGCCGAAAACCTGAAACTACTCCCACAAGGAGTAACTGCCCTGAAAGTGACACGAGACTTAACGAGACGCAATGCAAACAGATTCTTTGCAGTGCAATTATGAACTGCACTGATCATCTTCATTGCAGTCCTTTTGGTTAGAAACGTGGTATTGCGGCACGTATACGAACTGTTACATATGGTCAAATATTGAGCAGCCAAGTGGTGTGTGTGGCCTGGTGGAGATTACGATCCCATCTATGCCACTCCTTTCAGCTTAGCATTGTTCCATAGTTGATGGTCTTCTCTATGGCCACGGTTGGATTCATGCATTGATTAGGCCTTTACTCCTTTATTGACTTCGTTCTGTGGTGAGGAACTACAGGTCCGATTTTGTCCAGTAAACATATTTTTTGCAACTTATTGCAATTTTGGGACTTAGATCGTTTTGCCGCGTCAGCGGGGCTAATTCGTACTTTGCCCCCGTGTTTTGTTCTTTATTTTTTCTGACGTTTCCTGTCTTTCAAACTTTACCTGCTACTGCTGTTTTATACTTTATTATTAGAAGGACTAAATACATTTTCTACAAAGCTCAGTATGATAACCATAACCTGAGAAAAAGGAAGTCACGAAAAATGATAAATGTGGTTTTTGAATTGAATATACCACGCGCAGCAGTCTATTTTTGTAAGAAAATTCTATAGCCCTTCAACTGAGCACCCACAAAAATTTACCTAGTGGAGACTTGAGACTTTTGATCAAACATCGAAAGTAATACATATAAGTGTAGATATATTTGATTTTTTTCCCTTTTTTTACTGGAGCTATTGATAGATCTTAACTCTTTACTGCAGGTCAACATTAGTTTAACTTCGACAATGCAGCGTTCAGGAAAGATCCATATGGAGCAACTTGTGTGAGGAGTATGCATGCACGTCGCTCATAGACAAAGGTGAGCTAGGCCTATGCCTTCTTGCCTTGCCTTCAAGTTGTAGATCCTGGGGCAGAAAATTTTGAACGAGTTAGCATGAATAGCTCTTAATTGATCACTTTGACAAATGGTTTCCACAAAATGGCTTGAAATGTAATTGATATACCAATATGTATAACTGATTATGATTGCACCATGGGCGTCAATCCTGGGCGGGGGGGGACGGGGGGGGGCAAGTCCCCCCACATTTCGATGGGTGGGGGACACAATATCAACCCCCCCCCCACATTTGCGTAAACAGAGTAGTGTCGTGGTTCTATTTAACTGGTTTTTTGAGTGGCATGTAGGTTTGTTGGGCAATTGTTAAGTGTCTCCAAATTGGCACCAAATTGCATGTAAGGACACCTGATTTCTCATAAATTTTCAAAGGGGAGGGGGGCACCCCATAGGGTCATGGCCCCCCTCACTGATGCCTATTTTTTAGTTCCTAGAAAAACGTAAATTTTTTAACACAAACTTTACTTCTAAAGGTAACATATGTGGCACCAGATTGCATGTAAGGACACCTAATTTTTCAAAAATTTTTTCAAAGGGGAGGGGGACACCCCTCCCACAGGCCGGCGGTCACACAACATACTGCATGCCACCCCCTTGAGAGAAATTCTGGGTACGCCACTGCATTCAGTCTAATTTGTAGCATGATGTGGAAGGTTGAAAGTACGTTGTTGCCGTTTAACATTTTTCAAAAATATTTACCGAGCGCTTCGCCGAAGCCATTATCGGTATAGATGGTGATTGTTAATACACTTACGACTAAAAAGCATTCTGAAAACGCCCTTGCTAATCCTTCACACCTTTGCTATACTACGATCAGCTCCAACAATAGCCCAAAGATAGCACCATTTTGCATCTAAGCAACCTTAAATTAACAAAAATTTCTCAAAGGGGAGGGAGACCCTTCCCCCAGGACGACACATTTATGTAGTGACAAAGGAAGGATCCCCACTGCTGTATACAAAACGCAGAGCGCATAAACAAAGTGCAATCTACACGCCTCCACTCAGTTGGAAAAAACATCCAGCCAGTCGGAATTTGGGACCTTCACACCCCCAAACATGTCATCCTAGCAACGGGCCTGGTCGGGTCCATGATCTCCGACAATGATCCACGCTGCGAAGCGTGGTTTCAGCTATTTTGGGACATGGTGAAAATAACATCTTGAAATAATTCCGTGGACTTCGTGTATTTCACCTGGCAGATCATCTATGATGGTCATGTTAACTTTGAAATGATAATTCTTATTAGAATAGGGCGTCAGTCATCATAAGGGTGGGGGGAGGAGGAAAGGATCTATAGGAAGACCCCTCCTCTTCAAAACCAAAGGGATTGGTTTGTGCTAAGTCATGTATGTCCCTCCGTCCCCCCTCCCACATTTTAATACGGATTGACGCCCCGAGATTGCACTATCGTCTACCTAAGTCGTTCTGAGCTGGTTTAAATTCATTTAGCAGCCTCATCTAATGTCAAGGGCGGGCACATGTATATTTACTTATGAATATGAATATAGAGACCTTTTCAAAAAAGCAAGTACAAGGGATTGTGGAAATCAGGGAGGTGACATTAATTTCACCTCCCTGGTGGAATAGACCCTTGTGGACGAAAACGACACATACCAAAACTCTACCCCATAATCCTTAGTAACTGCTATTTGGAAAATGGTCTAAAATGTACATTTTCGTGTACATGTACATACAGCGACGTAGCCAGGAATTTGCAAGGGGGTTAGCACATTTGTGACTGATATGGGGGAAGGTCTAAGAGGAGAGGGACACCCCTCTCCTTTGAGAATTTTTGAACAATTGAATGTCCTTCGATGCAATCTGGTGCAATGTTTTGCCAGTTTCATTATTATCATATTATCAGCAGATTTTTTCCTGTTTGAATTAAGAACATGTTGAAAAAATTCAAACAGGAAAAAAATCTACTTGGTAATATGATATCACATGATAATGATGAAACTGGCAAAACATTGCACCTTCACATGCTCTTTTGTCTTTGAAATTCCCTGACTAAGGAAGACTAATGTTACCATCTGGACAAGTTGTGGGACAAGCTGACGAACAAAAAACCACCCAAATGTCAAAAGATATTTATGTTGGATCAATTTTCCCTAAGTAAAAGGTAATTTTGTAACCAACTTGGGTAGTTCCTTACCCGACATTTTAGGAGGTGGCATACGGACCCAACCCTGGGTAAAAGTTTACCCAACTGTTTTTAGCTTCATAAACAACGAATCATGCGAACATGTGTGTTGTGATCCTTTCTAGTTAGGGTGACGCATTATGTAAAGTAGCTCAGTCAGGAGGCCTGAATGTTACTACGATCAGGCGCGGATCCAGGCATTTCGAAAAGGGGGGACTGAAAGCCCCTTGAATATTCTCCTAGATTAACATTATGCTAATTTTTGCGTATCAGTTATTGTTGATGTGGCAAAAAGGGGGACTGAGCCCGGGAAAGCCCCCCCCCCCCTTGGATCCACGCCTGACGATTATGATGGAGTTGCAGAGCTGACGAGAATTTAAGATCAAAAGAGTACTGACAAAATACCCTGCAAAAACATCACAGTTTTAACATTTTTTTCGACACTGAAAGGAGAGGGGGAGTAGTCGCTCCCTCTGCTCCCCCTGGCTACGTCCCTCTATACACAGATACAGGCAGACACAAAAGAACAAACACGCACACACACACGCACGCTTACACGCATATATATACATATAATATTACCTTGTATCCGTACAATACAATGTATGCAATTTGTACGGCGTGGAGGCAACGTATTAATAGTAGGTTTATGTCGAAAGGTGCTAACAGACCCGTGCCTCAGTGATGACGTAAACGCGTGATGCATTGTCGTCTTACACACCTTTACCCCTGTTCTTTCACAAGGGATCTTTCCAAAGAGCCCTCTTGAGGTACTTGGGTGCATGCCGCATATGAGAGAAGCTGCGTTCCCCCTCACAGAATACAGACCGCGAGTGGTACTATGACTATAAAAAATGACCCTCAAAAGGGAAAAGGTTTGCCACCCAGGCCTAGATATTGGGGGATTAAATTATCATTACTTATTGTATCACTATTATTATGTACCCGTTAGATTCATGTCTACAATACATTACAGCAATCGGCTTCAGATTTATAACTTTCCGTACTGCTTGATGAGAGTGAAAGCAAGTTAAGTATGACCTCATTGCTCGTTTCCTATCTGAAATAGTGGGAACTTTATTGATATGCTAACATTTAAGATACTTCACTTACCTTGATCATATCAAGCGTCACTTTCCTGTTCTGTGTCGTCTGTCCTTATTACTGTTTGTGTCCTTTCGATGGTATACAGAACTCAAGTGAAAAACGTAACTGACTACTTGTGCCCACCCGCCGGAATAGGCATGAATGGTACCTACGGAAGCTTATAACGGCACTCTGTATTCAGCTTAATTTAACGTGAATTGCCACACCTTGATTTTATTAATTGCCACAAATAAGCAAAAAGGGATTTTCCACTTTTCTAGTGAAGGATCTAGTGGTTTCGGTAGAGGAGAAGGAGGAGGAGGAAAATGTTTTTGGTACTTGGAGTACTAAGAAACCAAGTGCTTTCAAGGCACTATTGTAGGCTGCATGCCCTAAATAAAGCCAACGATGGCACCGTCGTGCCCCTTCTCAAATGACAAGCCGTTCAGATTCATTATGTGCTGGAAACGCAGACTTAGATCAAGGAATTTGCAAAAGGGGTTACAACTAACTTTAAAGGCTCTCTAAGCTCAACCCAAACATTAACAATTCTCCCTACTAAGTTAAGATCTAGCCCCTCCTCCAATTTGGAGGGATGCCATATCCCCTTTAATGACAGCAGCACCTGAACATGCCAGCGCGGAAGGCACTAAAGCTCGAGGAGGGTCTGGGGTCCTTCCCCAATATTTTTTTTTACATTTAACTCTGTCAAATGAATTCAATTACATTTGACCTGTGATTCTTAAACTTTCTGAAGATGATGGCCAAATGCATAGGTTGGTTGAGGTCGAGAGCCGCACGAAATCCAAACTTAAGAGGTCCCTAAGCTGTATCTATGGCAAACAGTGGCAGAGCCTGAGAGGTACGAATTTTTCATAAGGAGCGGTTCCTCACGAGGGCAATCTCTACGTTTAAAGCACCTTACGGAAATCCGACCTAAGTCCCACTATGGTTGCGCCTGAAGTCAGAAAATTTGGCTTTCGAGACACCCTAGATCGCATGAAATCGCACTTAAAACTACGAATTTGTGTATACAATTTCGGGTGGCGAAAGGATTTGCCCGACAAGGAGCCAAGCTTTCCAACAGGGATAGGGAAACCGAAACCCTACAACAGTAATGGGATGCCGAAAGGACGGGTGATACAAAATTTTGAGGCTCTTATCAAGGGTCTGACCTCCTCAAGAGTAAAACTGAGAAATCCATCGCTTCGGCTGGTCGTTATCGGGGGATTATTTACTTTATCGTGCCTATTAAGGATCCCTGACGAAACTGGAATATCTCTGAGGGGGCAGCCTTCCCCGATAAGGCTCATGTCCCCCTGTTCTCCCCATCCCTGTCTACAATTTTGCGTCCAGCATTCATAACGATTAGGATCGTTTCGATGCGCATCATACGCAGGTGTGCGGTAAAGGAGAAACACTAGGCTTCCCAAACTAAGTAAGTAGGTTGCGGAAAACTGCACCACGAAACGGATGAAGTCACGACAGGTCGCACTTATCCTGTGCTAGTTGCCAGTAAACTCTTACAGTTATCCTAAAATGCGATCAGACAGAGAAGCGGGCTAAGTGGAGAGCCGCATTCCCAAAAAGTCGAGAAAAAGTTAAAGTTGATGGAATGATTCTTTTTCATTTAACAGAACTTTGGAAAGAGAAAGAGAGAGAGGGGGCAGATAAAACGTCGCAAACGCAAGTGATGCTATCAGCAACTGCATTTAAATTTGGTTTTATATGTTTATTGAAAGATGACTTACAGAGATTTAATCTCAGTAATAAATCAACACACGTTCAACACGATACGTTTTTGAATTGAACAATCACCTCATCCAAAAATTAGATTTCAAGGATATATTTTTGCTGCAAGGTTTGTCACTATAAAATACACCCCCTCCGCAATGCTTCAGTGCATAACTGTACACCACCGTGTATACAACAAAACGGTACAAAAACAAACAAACAAACAAAAACAAATAAAACAAAATAACCAATCTTGGCTACATATGACTGAACAAGGAATATGAAGTACAGCCTGCTACGGAAGTAACCTAGCACCACTTCAGGGGAACAAACTTGGAAGGAGTCAAGTAGTGACTGCTTCAAAAACATAATTTAAAATACATGTAAGCATGGATTATTGGCCCTTATTCCAACTTTGCTACGTTTTTCTTGTGGAACATGTTTACTTTCAAAATTTCAAGTCACTCAGAGGCCGCACCGACAGGACCAGGGGTCGCGTTTGAGAATCACTGCATTCGGCAATCAAATAAGAACACAAGCTTTGAAGTGGAGCTTCAAGATCGTCTCAAAAGAGAAATTAGTGGGCGAAATAAAGGGGGTAACTAGAAACCCCTTGGATCTGCCTCTAAGTGGAATATAAGTTTGAAAACTGATAACCCTTCTTCAGTTCAAAAACCGAAGGTCTTAACCCACAACCAAATTGCATAAAACTTTGCTGTTCAAGAATTGTACGGCCCCTCCTTCACTTGGTGCGCTATGTGCTCACCAAGTTTGTGTAAAAGTTATGTCAGGGCTGAATGCTTCGACACTACCTAACCAAAGAACCATCATTACACGCTGAGTGGCACATTCTTTGCTACACACCTCCTAAATCTCCGGAAACACGATATATTTTGTCCCCTCTCCAAAGGTGTCCCACCGGACAATTGTCCTTGACTGTTCTTCCCCCTCCCCCGCTGTCAAACCGATGGAAAAGAAAGAATTATTCATGGTTGTGTTAAAATTATGTATCAAGTTTTTCCTGTTAAAATTAATTAAACAATGACCCAGGACTGCGACATCTCTGTATATTCAGAGTTCGAAATCGCCTTAAAGTAGCCCTAATTTGTGCAGTGATAAGCTGACGATCAGGCTGTGGTAAATTATGTACAGTAATAAAAATGGTTGTCTTGCACCATTATTAACTTAAAAACTTCAAAAGTCAGAACTTTATGACAAATTTGTGTATCACAGAGTTATTTTCAGCGATCCAGAGCATTTTCTTTGAGGGGATCCGAATAGTGTGATTTGTCAATTTTGCTGAATGCCCGAGTCATGGTTAAACCTAAAAAATTACGACAATTTTATTACTTTTTACAAGGGACTAAATGCTACTGCTACCAAAGCAGTGACCTCTCTCGGGGTTGGAAAAGTTGCAGATAAAGAAACTGAAAAAGATAATAACACAATCACATCGTTTAATTAAATACACGTTGATGATAGCAACTTTGGGTCTTTAGAAAGGTCTACCACTGAACTCTTTAGGGTGAAAAGCCCCTGCAAGTTTTCAGCATTATATATTTTAAGAAAATACTATTTTTGGAGAAGTATACTTTTGCAGTGGCGTAGCTAGAGGGGGGCAGGGGGGCGGTCGCCCCCCACAAAGCCCCCGAAGGCCTCTGTCGGAAATTTCTAGTCTCTGTCGGAAATAAATAAAAACTATTCATTTGAAACACTCACAATGCTTCTTATGTTTTTAAGCAGAATTACACATCGGTATGTCAACGTGAAAACCAAAAGTCGGTCTCAAAATTGCCGGAAAGCAAAAAAAAAAAAAGGAATTACGAATCGTACAACTATCAAGATAATAATCTGTTGGAATTTTTGGCTTCTGCCCCCACCCCCACGAAAAATGTCCAGCTACGCCACTGTACTTTTGACTGACCAATTTAAAAAACGTATGCCAACTTGGTACAGACCTTATGCATACGACGTCACATAACAGAAAGTGCCCCCTCCATTGGACCTTATGCACATGATGTCACAATCCGAGCAATATACGGCTCTGGTCACAATGAAGAAAGTGCTCCCCCTTTTGGAGGAAAATGGCGGAAAAGCGCGTATCATTGCAAGTTACACCAGTAAATGCAGACAGCTGATTTGTCAACCAATGGTATACGCGAGTAAAGCCGCGGTCACACTACAACGAATTCGGATCGGATTCCGATCCGATTTTTGTGAGTTTTTATTAAAATCTTCTCCATTTCGGGTCGGAAAGAACCCAAAATTTGCCAACCTGTGTAATTGTATGATTTTTATCGCAGGACTACGAAAATTAAATTTATGCGAATTATTTCGTGACGTCACATCGACACACAGCTTTTATCGGACTACGCGTGTCCGATAAAAGCTGTTTGTCGGTGTGACGTCACGAAAAAATCAGTTAACATTTTATTTTCATATACCTCTGATGCAAATCATATATTTACACTGGTTGGCAAATTTTGGGCTCTTTCTGACCAGAGATGGAGAAGATTTTAATAAAAACTCACAAAAATCGGATCGGAATCCGATCCGAATTCGTTGTAGTGTGACCGCGGCTTAAGTCTACTACTTGTTCGGCGAATTCCACGCCGTTCGTGCACGTGTGCTTCATTGCTTTCACCCAAAATGACGTCACTGTGATGTCAATGCATAAGGTCTATGAAGGCAAGCGCGTATCATTGCAACTTACCCCAACAAATGCAGACAGCTGATTCGTGTATCGGTCAGATACGCGCGTAGTCTTCCACGAGCGCGTGCGAAGTCTATAGACCTTATGCATTGACATCACACTGACGTCATTTTAGGTGTAATCAATGAAGCACACGTGCAAGAACGGCGTGGATTTCGCCGCACAAGTAGTAGACTTACGCGCGTATACGATTGGTTGACGAATCAGCTGTCTGCATTTAATTTATTGGCGTAACTTGCAATGATACGAGCTTTTCCGCCATTTTCCTCCAAAAGAGGGAGCACTTCCTCCATTGTGACATCATATGCATAAGGTCTATAGAGGGGTTTCACCAACGTCAGGTGATCACGCTTCTCTTTGGTTTTGAAGGACCAGCGCCCATTGTGTCACAGTATAGTATCTATGGTTATACCGTGCGCGTGTGCTGCAAACGGTAAATAAGCTTACTGTGTGTGTGCTTTGCCCTTCAGAGCCTGGCAATCCCATTCGCGTTACGTCACATGAAATCCCTCTATACGTCGTGCGTGCAGTGTGCTTCACTGTTTTGCCGCCAAAATGACGTCGCGTGACGTCAATGCATAAGGTCTATTTGCTACCGACTCGTATCACTTTGCCATGTGTTCAGCATGAAGTCCTCACATTACTTGTGTTAGTCTATGGCATTTAGATACATGTTATGGTATTGTGCCCCGTTACCGGTATCCCAGTTTAAATCCAGGCAGAGCTCCCCCCGTGGTGGCAAAAGTTACGTGCCACTCAAAAATGCTCCACTTACCCCTAGTGAGATTACTATTTATGTAAAGACTACAGTCTTTACGAACTTATTTAGGCTAAACTCTAATACGAATGAAGCATCACTTGCACAAATTAAAAAAAATATCGGAGCTCTTCATCTGCGCCGATTTGTAGGATCATTATTGCGAAATCTTATTCGGTAGCGTGGTGCAACGACACGTAAAAAGCCGTAAAGCTACTCCAGCCATTTATCTTGCCAGCCCCCATCCCCTAGCTCCTCACCCCGTCCCTTAACCCTACTCTATGTTCAGAGCTATTAAATTCATTACGGCACTTTTTGCTGTAAAATGACATAATGAGGACACTTACTTTTATCTTAAAGCGGCACATTGAGTTGATATTGATAATTTTGAGAGGATTTTGAGGGCACTACCACATGACAATGCTTATAATTAGCATAATTAGTCAAGTTTCACATCCAACACTTACGCAAAAACTAAAATATTGGAATTTTTGGACCCATGCTTGTAATGGTCATCATATGTGCAATTAATACTACTGTGAAAAGTGTCTGGTCACAAATTTTTGAAAACCGAATTGAATCGTTAATTAATCATTCATGGAAAGTTTATTTGTACGTAGGGTATGGGGATGGTCTTAGTTTGACCACTTGTCATTAGTACGTGAAGAAAACTTGACAGGTTTGGAAAATTTAGTGAATGTTACCAACCAACTCAAAGTGCCTCTTTAAAGACTCACACTTTCATTACCCCAGAGTTCCCAGGATTGGACTGAAGACTCCTTCAAATCCGGCGTGACCAAGGCGTGGCAAGGCGGACTACACCAGTGACCCAAGGATCTTGATATTACCACAATCCGTAAAACTTGCATAAAAATTCTTTAAGTGTATCATTTTCCTTGCGAATATCAATGCATGACATGATTACAGAGAATTATTACCGTATCCAGAATTACTACGATTACCAGTCCTCAAAGCCCCCGGAGCGCGATAATCCCAATTGGATCTTCCGATCATTCAGCCCAAAGCTACCTTTTTCTCCTACGTCCAATGTATTGCTCAAAATATGTTATAGTCTCAATATATATTTTTCCATATTTAGTGACGCCACAAGAGTTGTTTGCAGGGCGGGGTCAAGTGACTCGACGTGCTCCCCCAGAGCCAGGAGGCCGGACTACCTGTCTGCTCGATCATCCCCTGTGGGAACTCAGCAAACTCTTAAGGCCCAGCTGGTGGTGTCATTCTTGCAACAACATAACCGCATCATATCGCTCAATCTAATTTAAGTGCTCTACCATCACGAATTAAAAATTCACCGGAGGCGAAGGGGCGCAAAAGTACACAAGCCTTCATTTTCCTTTCCCTTCTCTTTCCATTTTGTTCTAATTCTTTGTTTTCCTATCTCCTTCTCTATTTTTCTTTCGTCTGCCTTCATTTTGCTCTCCCTGGCCCGTGTCGGGAGGGGCAGCTGCCCCTCCCTGCCCCTTTATTACGCCACTGCTCATATTCGCAACTGATGTCCAACAAGGAGCTCTCCATCCCTTATGGCCTTTCAAGAACTAACTCGGGATTGGGTATACTCTCTGTCCGTTGCATGGCGATGCTAAATGGAGGTTGCGGGATCAGGATTGGGAGAGATCAGTACACAATTGCCTCATTACCCTCAGAACTATAGTCGAATTTTGTTGGAGTTCATTCAGGATCAAATTGGTGTAGGTTCCACTTTGAGCTCAAGTGTCCTGTCCTTAAAATGTTAAACTTTAACCTTGGTAATGTGCATAGTTTAGGTTGTCTCATTTTTTTCAAATTGATGAAGCCGTTGTATTTGTTTCCTTTGTCTCTTATGCCTGTGGAGCAATTGCCTGTTATGATTGTATTTATTTTTAAAGATACTAACCGACAGAGCATGAATGATTGCCTGAGAGGTTTCTGAAGAGTTTTCGAAACTGAAGCTGTAATGGAACATCACTAAAATACAAAATAATCACCATACTCCTAATGCACTATCAAGAGAGGACCAGTGGTATTTCCGGAAACGAGGATGGGAGGGGGGTCGCCCGAACCCCTCTCAGTACGGACCTGATTTTGTCCCCCTCCCCCACCCCCGCAAAATTTTCTTAGAGCCGCCCATGAGTACGGTATCATATAAAAACAGTTTCGTACATGCTGCTGTAAATTGGGTTCTCAACCCTCGTCAAGAAACGCGACGAACAAATAGAATACAAAAAATAACAAAGCAAAGCTGGGTGTCAGCCTTTCGACCCTTATCATTTGACCAGCACGGATCTCTGATGACCAACATTTCATGATAAACCACCTCTAAGTCGTAGGCCATACGATAACCCTACAGAAGGTATGACCAGGTAGCTGGAAGACGAAAAATAGCGTTGCTGGCGGTGACTAATTCTTATATACTGCGCCAAAGGATGCCGTACATGGTATGGTAGCAGGTAAGTACATGCGTGCGCGTGGTTTAATTTTTATGGCCCGTAAATACCCGTTCGGAAGAACACATTCTCATGCTCCAAAAAGGAAAGTTAAAGACTATCCGTAGTCATTAATCGCTCATAACCTTTGGAATGGCGAAAGAATCACTAAGTACCTCAAGATTAATTTTTCGATTGTAATAAAGACTCATAACCCGAGCCTATCAAATTAACGCTACTAATTTATAAAGTTCATAACCTTACGCCTTGTGGGAACCCTACAAGATTGTGTTGTCTTCTATCTCTCCCTATAAAATTTTGAAAGGGTTGCGTTTTGAGAACGACACCTAACCCTCGGTTGAATTCACCAGAGGGATTAGACTTATTGAGAACGACAACCTAGACCCCTGCAAAAAATGCTTAAAGGAATTACACAAATTGTCGAAAATATAGTATCTCGCAGGACTATTTTCTCATGTAAACCTAATTTGCCATAGAGGGAACGCAAGATACCACTGCTAAATTCCTCTCTATGCCACTGATAACAAGGCGACCTCCGGCGGGAATTGTCACAGTCTACGGCATACATATTAATATTATTACGTTATGAACGGGCCATAAAAATTAATGGCAGTTTAATTTCACCCCACAAATATGTATTCCCCAAGATCTTGTCTGGCCTCTGTGATAATTGCAAGTTGCGCTACTAAAGCGACATTCTATGGGATCTTCGAGAAATTATTCAGTTGTTACTTTTCTATATTGTCCGCTCATGAGACAATGTTGACTAATTACCCAAACCGTTTCAATTAACGGTTCGCTACTGATGAAGTTAGGCCATAATTAATTTGAGCCGAAGCAACAGAAACCGGTCTAGCCTATCAGGTCATAGAGACTAAACCGATAATAATCAACCCCGGCACATAATCTATAATGCCACCCAAGTCTTTCGTATGAAATCGCAATTGATGATGTCGGGCCTTTCCTTCAAATGTGCAAGGTTCACCGACTACCCATGTGACGTCAGATGGTGGCACCGCCTACCCTTACTTTAGTAAGAGTTAGAACAAACTACATACGAAATTTTAACATACGAACTCCTTACAGTCTTTTAGACGTGTTACAATGGATGTTCACTTAATATTAAATAATTTTCAATATTTCATGAAATTTATGGTACTTAAACTACAAGTGTGTATCTTTTATTTTCAAGTTTGATAATGTATGTTGTATACTGTTTGCCTATTGGGTTTAGTCACCATTTAAACATGTTTTACGTTGAGTTTACTTATTTTTAAACATTATCCCTATATTGCTTTGTATTATTTATGTTGTTTCGCTGATTTAAAGCGGCACATTGAGTTGGTTCATGAAATTCACCAAA